>JABSTQ010009564.1:0-1200000 GCA_013358835.2 Ixodes persulcatus
ATGAAACTGCTCATAGACGCTGTATGCACGAACAGTACCCCCCTCACTCACCACGACTCGCCTCCCGTCGTTCCACGCGCCTGAAGGCTGCTTTAGTAACTGCAGTGTATTCTATGGGATACGGACGTTTCGAAGCGCAGCGTCTAGATGGCGTTCCACCGTACTTTATGGAAAACACAGTTCGTAAACGAAGATCTAGATGGCTCTTGAAACGAAGGGAGGCGGACTGAAGTGATTGAGGGGTGTTCTTCCTTCCGCGGGAGTTCCACAAATGATGTAATCTAGTAACGTTGGTTAGACCTGACGTTAGTCCTATCGATCTTTAGGCGTAACGTTTTGCTTTGAGGTCAACCAGTACCCGCCGCTAGGGCGATGCTGATGATGATAGGACTCGTGATTTTAGCAGGCGCCGCGCCGAGCTTCGCACTCCCTCTGCTTCCTCACCAAGCGGCGCAGCAGTCACCAGTGAGCCGGGGCGGTCTGCATGGCGCACTGCCGCACTTCCTGCCGGCGCTGCGGCGACTTATGCTCCTCTCGGCGCCGAGAATGCTTTTGCATTCACAACTCATCAGATGTGCTTAGGTGTCCTCGAAATTTTTTTTCCACTGAGCAGAGCGAAGGCTGGAGAGGAGATGACCTCCTCTCTTGCGTTTGCTCTCCTAAAATCGAAAAAGGTGAGACCTTCGACTGTACTCCTAACGTGACGACATTCTGCCTTTCGTTTTAATAATTCGATATATTTTCAGGCGGGTACTCTGAGCAAGCAATATTAACGCAGAACCTGGCGTCGGGTTGCCAATCTTTCATGGGACCATCATAACTTAACGAAACCGATGGAAGGTTATGACCTCGGGGCAACGTCATTTATAATGAGAGAGTTTAGCCAATCCGAGTGGAGCTTGCGTCCCTATAGAACTAGGGGACCACACAGTAACAAAATATCGCGTGTTATCTTACCGACTAGCGGTCGTGGTGTTTTATGGGTCAACAAGTCAAGATGGGTAAGATAACATACCAGTTACTGGGTGTCAGAGCCCTAGACATGTTTGCAATACCGTCGACTTCTTTAAAAGGACACTCTTCATGCACGTTCTTCGGACACCACGGTGCAAAAACGTAGCTCAACACGTTCAAAAGTCAATTAATGCGGTCCTCTCAAACTGATATCAATCCCTTTGCTTCATGCTGTAGATAGTTTTCTATCAATAGATATCTCTCGATAGTACTTTATATAGTTCGTCGGCATATATCGATCGTTTGCAATAGAGCTTATGGCCAGAATAGACAGTGAACTTATGTATAGTGTCGCATCACTTCCAGCGGCAAGCAGTAGGAGTTTTACATCGTCTCATTCTGAAATTGAAAGCAAGAGCTCGATTATGCGCAAAGCAAGGTGCTACACCTACACTGGAGGAAGTCTCTTCATTGAACCACGCCGCAACCACAATAATTTAAAGGTTAGTCTGAGCGAATCATTAACCACAACACAATCCTGTTGTTAAAGCGCAGCTCTTAGGCGTCCGTTTCCGGCTTGAGCGGCTTCAGCGCCGACGTCGCCGTCGCCGTCGGTGTAACCCCGTGATGCATTATGGGACACGTCCCATAACGCACCGCGGTGACGCGAGCGTTTCATTATGGGACGTTTCCCATAATGCACCGCGTTGTAGGGAGGAAGGTGAGGAGGGAGGAGGAGGGGAGGAGGGTGGGTAGGAGGAGGAGGGGAGGAGGAGAATAGATGAGGAGGAGGGGAGGAGGAAAAAGACGGAGGAAAAAGAGGGAGGAGGAAGAGGGAGGAGGAGGGAGGAGGAGGGGAGGAGGAGGGGAGGAGGCGAAGATACCGGGAGGAGTAGATGAGGAGGGAGGAGGAGAGGGCACGGATGAGGAGGAGGGGCTCACCGTCCCCTCCCTACCCTTCCCTCCTTCTCAAGAGCGGCGCTCTAATTCGGCATTACAGGGAGTTGAAAACGTCTTTCATTTTTTTTTCCAGTGTTTTACGGTCATGCACAAGATACTTGGGCTGAACACAACCTTCTCTCATATGAGCATACTGTGAGAGTGGCAGTATAATCATTGGAATATTCACAGCTAAAAAATTTGATCGATTAACATGATATGGCCGGTGTGCATCCCACAGGCATCACTACAAGCTTTTGTTCTGCCAAGCTAATACATGTTCTTAAGTCGCTCCTGCAGAATATATTAAATCTTGAAAGACAAATGTGGCCAGTTATATAAGGTGAAAGTGGAAATTGAAGCAAGCAGGTGTCACGACGAATCGTTCACAAAACAAAAACAGAAAGGACGTAATCTTGGTTGTCAATCCTGTTCGGGAATACAACATAAAAGAAGCTGCCATCATGTGAACTAAAATGCTTTAAAAGAGCTGTCTGTATTGCACTGAATGTGAATTCCACCGAGCCGCTATAGCTCAGTGGCAGAGCACTGGTCTTGTAAACCAGGGGTCGTGAGTTCGATCCTCACTGGTGGCTCGAACTTTTGGTGACGAGATAAAACGGCAAGTTACAAATTAATTACGCTCCTATTATCTTTTAGTGGTTTTCGATGACGATTAATTTAGCTTTCACATTTTTAATAGGTCTGTTTGAATTAAAACCTAACATCCCTTTATGGTTAAATAGTACTACTTATGGCTATTCTCTAGGAGCAGGACTACTGAAAATAATAACAAAAATAATTAAAAGTATGTTGATAAAAACATTTTCATGAGCAAACGATTTTTCGTGCGTGGTTGCGTTTGTATATATTTCTTTCTTGGATACGTATCATATCATCAACGTCTTCAACATTTAAGGGACAGGAATAACTAATTTGATTTGCACACTGCGTCTATCAGCCAGTTTTGCGAAGCTTTCGTGATAATTCGTTTTGTAATATTTGTTTTATTACTGGTTTACACGATGACGTTACAAAAAACACAAATTGTTGACCTGTTTTAGATAAATAATATAATCATCGTTCAAATTATCACAGAAGGTGAGAAATTTAGTGTTTTTTAAATGTAACAAAACTCATTTGGTAACCGAATTATGAATTTTGTTTGTTGGCAATGAAAAGACTTAAACAACGGCAACAGTCATGTTTTTGACTCTCTGACATTTTATTTTCTGTATGTCGAGAACGGCGTTGATTACACTCAAATTTGCATACTTAACAAGATAAACCAAAGCCCACGACCAAGAATGGCTTGGTATGCAAAATGAGGCGCAATAACCTTGCACATTAGTTTTTAATATCTCAAGAAAAATGCCGGCAAAAAATATATTCATTATGAGATAATTAGCCGAAACCCATACAAATTACAATTCCTAGGAAGCATACACAGTAACGAAACGACAGTCACACCACTATTTGAATCCCAATAATATCAGAGAACACGAAAATGACACTTTTCTCACAATTGTGGAAGATATAACAACCAGTTCCTCAAACTATAGGTTAGGGTACCCCACTCTTAGAAGCAGGGTATGTTGTAACACATTCAAATAAATCACACACGGCAAAAAAGGAAAAATCTAAAAAGGAAAAACAAAATAGTAGAACTGACATATTAAGACTGGAGGCATGCTGATTATATTCAATTATAAAATAAAATTTTATTAAAAACTATTAAATTTCTTACTAATGCGTTAATGTGGAACGGAAAATTGGTTGCTGTAGTTTGATAAAATATAAAATGTATTGAATATTTTAGTAACGTATGAAGTTTTTAAGAGAGAAAAAAATAACTAAGACTCAGCAAGCAGAGTGACAAAGGACCGCTTTTGCTAGGCTGATTAAGGTTCTTAAAGGCAGTAGTAAACGCTCTGCGTTTTTACTGCAATGTTCTTAGTGAATTACCTGGAACCTTTATAAAAAAAACGCGTGGCTTAATCCAGTCACATTCCTTATTCTTTGTTACGTGCGATATGTCTCAGGCGTACGGCCATAATACGTTTCTTTTTGTGTGCACACCCTCCCACAGTGAAGTACTTTATTTTTGTACTTCAGTAATTTTCCTTCCTTATAATGACAATGTTAAAAAGGAAATATTTTTTGATACTATGAAAACAGTAAAGAAGTGTCACTGTTTTTTGACAAACGCGTCACATGTAGGCACAAGGCTTTTCCTCCAACCCTGGTGTACTGGGAATTGTTCTGGGCAGCCCGAATGTTTTCATATAGCGACAAATATACTCTGTGAGTGGAAATCTCTGCTCAGAGAAATAAAATGTAATTTTTGTATTTGATCTCTCTCAAAAAGAGTAATAGAACACTTAATATAGTTTATTCAATTAATTTATACATTTACAAATACTGCCTGTCTCTATTGGGATCTTTGCAGGTACTGGGTCAAAGAAAAAATATATGCAACATGTGGCACATATCAATAGAACGAAAAAAAAAAATATCGCGCCCTTTTTTGAACGAGGGACCACTCATCAGTGGTTTACCACTTGTATAAGCAAGAAAATGACGATCTAGACTGCTTCAGTCTCTTATAGCGGAAGGAAGAAATGAGTATCTGAAGCTGTAATTATTAAATGCTCACTCAACGTGTGTAGATATGCTTATGTCTAGCAGATATGGCTTCTAATAGCTTAACGTACTGCATTTTATGAAATTTGAATTCGTCGTTTAAAAGGCGGAACACAGATATCAGTTTACCCACATTTCTGCAATGAGCAATGGTTAATAAACCAGCATTTCTTAGTAGTTGTGTTGTGGACTGAAAACGGCTGTATTCCTGAGAAACAAATCAAACTGCCTTTTGCTGGACTCTTTCCATAATACCTACATTCTTATGTGGATGTGGAAACAATGATGTATTGCGTATTCTAGTGCTGGACGACCAAGAGTGGTGTATTCTAAAAGCTTTATTTTATGAGGTGATTATTTTAAAGTTCTCTTCGGAAAGACTTATTTTACATGGTCATTGACACATGTTTAACTTGCGGGTTCAAGCTCAGGTCAGACGCTAACATAATACTAGCATACCTATATTCAGGGACCTTGCACAACGTTGCACAATTAACACTGTACGTAAATCAAGAGTATTATTTTATTCTTATTAGACACATAGAAACGCTTTTGACTGAATTTAGTCATTTGGCAGTTATTCACCTATCGGCTACCTTTTTCAGAAATTAGCTTAATAGAATTTGGTCAGCTTGGCTTGTTGGTTTGCGTTAGACGATACAATATTCGGTAAAACGATTTATATTAGCATCGATCCCGTTGAGAATGTCGTTCATAAAGAGCAAAAATAAAAGTGGTGCCAAAACAGAACATTTCGGGACATTTGACAGTACCTCGACAGGTCGAGATGCGTGTCCTTCATGATGTATAAATAGGAACCGATTTAATAAGAAGTCCTCCATCCAAGATACTACAGGCCCTTCACCCGTAATGCGTGTCAGTTTTTTTTTAAGTTTGTCGTGAGAAACACGATTTCTGACTTCTTGAAATATCATATCTATCTGGCCTCTATTGTTTATAACGTTAACGAAGTCATGGAGAGTCTCGATCAGCTGCCTGACAGTGTATAATTCACTCCTGAAGCCGTGCTGCGACACACATCCCTCAACATTTATGTTAAGTGAGTGTTGTATCTTAAAGCATGTTATTAAAAATCCGCTATATCTACGTTTTTGTAGCTTTTCTGCAGCCTTTGTAGGTCCTTTATGGTCGTCGATATTTTTACCTCAATATGAAACGAGGGTGCTGATATGCACCAATCTTTAAATAAATTTCAAGGGTACAATTTTAAAAACAAGTTTATTGGCATTTTAAAAGCTTACCTCGAGACATGTGAGTTCCATCATGTCCTTCGTAAAGTTTATCAGGTTCTACAAATAACGTCAAAGCCCTAGTTTCTCCCACACTGCGCATGGAAGCGCAGACGCTATAGCTAAGTGGTAGAGCACTGGTCTCGTAAACCAGGGGTCGTGAATTCAAACCTTACTGGCGGCAGACGATTTTTGCTTTGGAATTCGCGAGTGTTGTGAGCACCTTACCACTGTGAACCCTCTAGGACGGAGAATGAAGAATAAAATTAAACTTGCGGAAAATACTTTGAAAGCATTTGATATTTTTTTTAATGCACGTTTCGTTTTAATGCACGTGTGTCGTTTTAATGCACGTGTCGTTTGAATGTAGGTGTCGCCTCTGTTATTGTTACAGGTTGGTTTCAATTTTTCACTACGTTTTGCTTTTGTTGGCGCATAACGCTGCTGCTGCTGCTGCTGCTGTTGTTGATACTGTGTAGTTTTGAACTCTGAACTATGGAAAATGTTTGTCCAAAGTTCAAAGATGAAGTGCCAGATAGTGATTCAGGGTTGACGTGCCTATAATGTGAATATGTGTATCACTTAAGTCCTTGCTAGGGTATCACCGAAGCGACTTTTAAGTCAAAGGGCAGTGCTTTACGTAAGTCGTGGCGATGCTCAACGTGCAAAACTGTGAAATCTTGGGGAGGTAGTCAGAGCGCCAAGGAGGATACGGAACCCAATATAGCTGTGATCTTTGCCGCCATAAATGCGAAACTAGACAGCAATATGAGCCTAAAAAAAACTGTGAGTAGCATAGAGAAATCCATGCAGGAAATGTCGGATAAGTATTGCGAGTGGAAACCTTGGAAGGAACTAACACCGATGTAGGAATAAAAGAACTTAAGCAGGAAATTAACGCACTTGAATGGCGAAGCCGAAAGCGAAATCTCGAGGTACATGTGTGCCTAAAACTGACAACGAAGATCTGATAGCAAACGTAAATGTGGTTGCAAAGGGACTGGAAGTGCCACACTGAGTCTGAACGAAGTGGCCAGCATTCATCCACTACCATCCCGACCTGGAAAGATTTCAGGTATTATTATAGGTTTTGCTCAACAGACAACCAGGGATGAATGGGTAAGCGAATGGACGAATCTGATGAAGCAAAAATGGAACACTTACATTCAGGAGAACCTCAGAAAAGAGGACAGGGTGTTTCTATGGGAGGCAAACGAATGAGCTAAAACGACGAACTACCAGTACTTCTGGCGTAGCAATGGTAACATCCTTGTGCGCAAAAGGGATCGCGAGCAAGTACACGTAATTAAGTCTATGGATGACTTGCCGAAACTGGTTTGATGCATCGCATATTTAGATTAGCGAAGTTTTAAGATATTATTGTGTATGCAATGGCTAACGACAGGTTCACCTGATGCCCAAATTGCTATGTCAAGTGAATATTATTTCCGTCTGTCGAATGTAAAACCTTACTTAGGAGACAAGTACATAGACTACTTTAAATGATTCCTCAGAAACGCACAATCAGCGCGAAATAAAGCAGACGAGCTGGAAGTACTTTAAAGTCAGTTCAGTTTTTCGTTTGATGCAATTTTGCTTTCCGACGAGGTACACTGATTTTAGTGAAGTTGTAAAATTACCAATGAATGACTGTTACTTTTTAAACCGCACAGAAAGCCGAGACGGGGGCGTAGCAATTAGGTTAAAGGCAGCAATTTTCTGTGAAATGCTTACCGATTACTGTTGCGTTGATAAAGACTACGAGATGGTGTCGGTATTGATAGGGCAAAGTATTATAGTAGTGTTTTATCATCCGCCGAGTGGTGGAAATGTTTCATGTTTTTTTTTTTTCTTACTTAGAGTCGTTTTTAGAGTTTGCGAATAAAAATAAATATAACCAAATTCTGAGAGGCGACTTTAATTTTAACATGTTACTTGAGAGAACAAACAAAATTTTATTCGAAGCACTGATCCAAGCATGCGGAATGTGTGAATATGATAACGGCTCCAACGAAAATTACCACTGAATCATCGACACTACTGGATCTTTTTATTTCAAGCTACGATAAGTCAGATACGAAATCTGGTATAGTAATAACTGATATAAGCGATCATTTAGAAATTTTTTTCAAATAAATAAACAGGAAGCTACTAAAAAGAAAATTGCTAGGAGCACAGGTTCAGAATATAACGGCTGATAACCTGAAAAACTTCAGGCAGAGATTATTTTTTTTGGATTAGAACGATGTCCACCAAGAAAAGAACGCAGACAATGCGTATAACTGATTTTTGAGTGAATGCAAAAACCTTCATGAAAGTTTTTTTCCATATAAAACGTTCAATACTTCTAGAAAAAGTCGCAAACCCTGAATCCCTAAAGAATTGCTCACAAGAATTGGTGTTAAAATACGCTATATCAAAAACTTTGTTACAGTAAAAGAAACTGAAAAATTTATAAATTTTAAACTTTATCGAAACCAGCCAAACAAAAAACTACAACATGCAAAATAATCCTATTTCTGTAACTTATTTCTATCCTGTAATAACAAAGTCGACGTTGTATGAAAAAAGTTAAACTCTGTCTTAGGTCGTTCATGTACCCGGAATCAAGTAAAAAGTAAACCTCAATGGTCAGGAATTCTCCGGAAAAGAGTTGCTGCTGAGTATTTTGTAAATCTAGTTAAAGAAAATTCTGAGTCAGATGCTCGCAAGTACATCAGTGTTCGAAATAATCAATCTTTGTTTCTTACTCCTGTTACAAGTTCGGAAGTAATATCTGTACTTAATGCTTTAAAAAGAAGTAAAAGTTGGGATTCCGATGGTTTACAGATTAGACCACTTAAATATGGAATTGATCTTATTTCTCCTGTTTTGACGCACATCTTTAACGTATGTTTGCTAGACAGCGGGTTTCCCAAACAAATGCAGCTAGCTAAAGTAACCGTTCTATATAAGAAAGCTAAAGAAAACGACTTGGGTAATTACCGACCTATTTCAATACTCTCCGTGTTTTCTAAAGGCCTAGAAAAAAATTATACTTCTACGATTAACAGCATTTGTTGATAACCATAACATTTTAAGTTCATTCCAATTCGGGTTTCGCAAACAACGATCCACAGAATCTCGCACTTCTTGCGCAAAAAGAACACATTCTTAAAAAAATTGAAAAAAGAGCACTCACGCTTGGTTTATTCATTGACTTTACCAAAACATTCGACTATCTCGATCATAGTTTATTTTTAAAAAGAATTGGACATGTATGGATTTCGTGAGCAAGTGTACCAACTTTTAGAATCATAGTTATCCTCCCATAGGCAGTTTGTTAATATATATGGTCATTTCTCTGGAATCAAGCCGATTGAATCAGGCGTTTTTTAAGGAAGTATTCTCCGCCCTTTTTTGTTTAACATTTATTTAAATGACATATTAAACATTAGTCCATCATTATACGTTGTTATTTATGGTGGTGATGCAAGCCTTTTTTTAACGGTGATAACTCCTCGGATCTTATTGATGATGCGAATGAAACACAGAAAAAGCTTTATATTTGAAGTAAACATTAGGCTTTAAGGATAAACGCGAATAAAACGAAGGCAGTTCTGTTTCGACCAAAACATAGGCGTGTCAGTATTACTAAGACCATTTTTTTTTAAATTCTACTCAAATTGAAATTGTTCTCTAGTTTAAAACCTTAGGCGTCGTTTTTTCAGGGAAGCCTATCATGGGATGACCATAATAATTATATCATATCTAAATTATCTAGTATAGTCGGCAATGTATATCGTCATCAACACATCTTACCAATCAGAACAAAGTTAATTTTATTTAATTCAATATTCTAATCACATTTAGATTGTGGTCATCTCATATGGGGCACCAAAACTCATACCAACCTCCAGAAAATATTTGTGTTGAAAAAAAAGATACTAAGAAGTGTATGTAATGTTGACATTGAATATCCAGTTAGTGATCTTTTTGGTCAACTTGGTATAATAATTTTTTTTATTTATACAAATATGGTTTATGTGCAAAATATATTATGGAAAAAAATCTACCCCAGCGTCACCTTGAAAACCTAGCGAACCTAAAACGAAAAGTATGTGCATATCCAACACGAACTAAGGAACCCTTGGAAGTACCCTATTCAAGATCCAATTACGGTAATCAAACTATGGCATATACTTTACCAACTATTCTTTATCAGCTGACTAGGCAGGATTTAGATTTCAACAGTACATCGGTGAGCATTTTAAGGGAATATTTTATTTCAAACCTTATTATCAACAATGAGCGCTGATTGTGTTGAGCTTAGTTAGAATGCACTGTATGGCTTAGGAGTGTGTGTGTTGATTCAATGTGCTATTGCTTTGTAAAACGCTGTTTCTTCTGTGCGATGGTTTTTCATTTATGTTATGAATTTGTAAAATTTCATTGTATAATTATTTTGGTGCTTGCTTTACGACTGCTTGTTGGGGTGGTTAGGGGCCAGTCAAGCTGTTTTTGCAGCTTTTTTTCCTAGTCACCTTTCAACTCTTTGCTGGAACAATAAAGAAATGTTTATTATTAATTGATGCGCAAATAGACCTCAAATTGAATTTCTTCGCTCAACGTAGCGGCAAAATAAACGGATGAACGGATTTACCATTTTCTGGGAGGATGGCGTTCCGTCACAAAGCATTTGAGTCTTTGAAACACAGCTCAAAACGCTTTAGATTTTTTAAGCTGTGGAAAACAAAAAGTGTTTTTAGAATGATATAGAGGTTCTAGTTTATCCTAAGGAGTCATCGGGAAAACTGCCGCTATAGCTCAGTGGTAGAGCACTGGTCTCGTAAACCAGGGGTCGTGAGTTCAAACCTCACTGGCGGCAGGAAGTTTCGTTTTTTTTTAGTTTTGTGACATACTTATGGTTCCTAGGAGCTGTGAAGCTCTCTATTCTTTCAGACGCCACGCGGTTTGTGGTTTTTGTATTGTTGCGAATCTGAACAATATCGTTTTTTGTTTGAAGATGTGCGTTCCCGCGGCATCTTTGGTCTCACCTTTGAAGCTGCATAGCTCCACATTGATGCTGAAAGTTTTCCTTGCATTATAGTGTCGGATCTTGTAGAAGTCACACACAACTGGTGACATTTATCCAACGTTATATCGCGGTATTTTTAAAATGGGCTACGTCATTTTCTTAAAAAAAAAAAAAACAATTTCGTGTTTGGCTCTTGTGTAACTAAACATATTGGAGGCGGTACTTTTTTGTTTTTTGTGATACAACACATGTTTTTTTTAAATTATGGGAAGTAAAATATGTTTAACTTGCGTGTCACTGATCCAATTTGGTCAGCGGTGTCAAAAGTGTGCATTAGCCGCCGAATAAGGTGCGTGGCAGAAAAACACCATAAAAGGGTGGGTGAATGAATTAGCTTAAAAATCTAATTACTTTTCATTTACGATTAAATCATAAAGAATATAATAAAAGGGAAAACATGACATAGGTTAATGAAGAGGCAGTGAGTGTGCAGGCGAGCTGGTGATAGTTAATAAAGATGTTTGAAACCCGAGACTATGGTGAGCAAAAGTAGGAAACTTCGAAGTTGAAGAAAAAGAGACGTCTTCTCCTGTGCCTTTTCACTTCTACGCCAAAGTTTTCTATCTGTTTCTCACCACAATCTACCGTTTTATACGTCAGGATATAGATGTTTGTTCGATAATTTTAATAAACCAGATCGCCATGAACACAAACTTCGAACCCCTAATAGATGCCAAAAGTGACCTTATTACGTTGCTTAAGTAGCTGCCATAGGAATAATCTAGCAGTGATAGAGCCATCAAGGAAATTGCCAATCATGACTTACTTCCGTTGATTCCGTCCCGCTATATGAATAGTTTATGCTGTTTGACGAATTTATCGGCCCAGAACTAACCATCTACTCATATCTACATAGCGACGGGCACAGTGCACTTCTTATACATTGAAATATCTCAGCGTTGGAAACACTGATAGGGAAGAGGTTAAGACGGCGTAGCTTAATGTCAGCGTAAAAAAAAAGAAAGGTGATTACAATCCCCTGTAACGCCGAATTGACCGCAGCTCTTGAGGAGGATGAGGGGAAGATATGGAGAGGAGGGAATGCCCGTCATCCTCATCCGTACCCTCTACTCTTCCTCTCCTGCTCCCTTCCCATTTACAGTGGAGATTTCGCTAAATTTCCCGCTAAGTTTACCGGGGAATTTTTCCCGCTAAATTTAGCGGGGAACTTTTTCCGCTAAATTTAGCGGGGATTTTGTTTGTTAAAGATAGCGGGGAAATATTTTCGCTAGATTTAGCGGGGTACTTTATCTGTTAAATATAGCAGATAATTTTTTCCGCTAAATTTAGCGGGACGTGTTTGGCTAAATTTAGAGGAAAAAGTTTTCTGCTAAATTTAGCGGGAAGTTTTTTTTCGCTAAATGAAGCGGGGAATTTCTTCCACTAAATTTACCAGAGAACTTGTTGCGCTAACTAACTGGGAGTTTTTTAGCTAAATTTAGCGTGGAATTTTTCCCACTAAATTTAGCAGGGAATTTTGATAGCTAAATTTAGCCGGGATATTTTCCCGCGAAATGTAGCGAGAAAATCTTCCCGCTAAATTTAGCGGGGGAATTTACCCATAGTGCCACGCGCGGTGACGTCACAAGTTACGTCACTCGTGACCCTCGTGACGCCACACGAGATGTCACGTGTGACATCATTATGGGAAACGTCCCATAATGCAACACGGTGTTACGCCAACGCCGACGGCGACGGCGACGCCGACACCGACGCGTCTCAAGCCGGAAATGGACGCCTAAAAGCTGCGCTCGAAAAGGGTATAGTTTCTCAACCGAGACTTTTCATTAAAACTAGCTATAGACGTTTTCAAAAAGAGCTCTCTGGCCGCCACCATTTTGCGACTCGAGCGACCCCTATCAGCCAGAAATCTCTACCGCCCTCCTGAGCTATGGAAACCCGGTCAGCGGGACTCCACGCCAGCATCGTGCATTCGAAGCAGAACTGGGCAGAAATACTGCGAAAATTATTCGGGAATGCATATACTGAGATACATGTATTTGAAGACCCAAAATACAAATACTGAGGTACATTTGTTCTTTGTGTAACGAGATATCTATGAGATACTTCTGCAAGAACAGCGGAAAAGTATTCCGGATTACATATACAGATACTTATAGAAACACATTTGTTTCGGTAAGGTACTACGTGGAGAAGGCATGTCCAATGCACAAGCTAATTTAGGTTTGGTGTCCTGTTTTGTGTCATTTAATGCATTTGCCCTAACCTCAATCTATTTACTTATCAAAAAGTGCCGCTAAAAGAACATGTCACCCTTGGTGAACCACATCGCTACTGTACAGTACAGACTGCGTGGCATGCCTGGCGAAAGGCGTCTGCGCAAAACGAACCCTCTCTTGCCTAGTTTGAGCACCTCAAACTGCCTTCTTATATGCTTCTGATTCACCCATAGTATGTGACATTGGACGGCCCAACTCCATTACAGCTTTCGCTCTGCTTAATTGGAAAGAGTGGAGGGCTTTGTGGTAGGAGGTTTATTTGTTATTCTTGCAAGAATCCTTCTTTAAATCACAGTTCCTTTTTTTATCTTAAGGTTGGTGACTGTGATGAATGAGAATGGGGGGGGGGGGTTCATGTTATAAATTCTGAAGCTCCTTGCACCAAGAAGCCAACAAAGAGGGTGAACGTCAAGCAGCTCGCGACGCGGCCGTTCGACGTTCTTCGAGGATTATTTCCGTTGAGGTTATCTCAGAAAAGCCTACCCGCCTATGTTAAGGTCTTGGCGAAAAAATCGCTAATAGGAACGGGTCCGGGGAATGGGGACAAAATGGAAACGGTCGTTCATTTGGTGCTGTGCAAAAAAAGCAACTCTCTTCAAAATGTGCCCCAAAACAAGCCTGATTTCCTCTGATCGCTGCAAAGTGACTATCGTCGACACGGTACTTTAAATAAGTATACTCTGTTATATGAAACATTTCTTAAATCCTCTTCGGATAACGCGGCACCGTCGGTTACGTACAATAACTATGCTGATCGATTGATGAGACTCGTTGAATTTCATGTTGTGAGCGTGGAATACCCATGCAGTTCTGCTATTCTACGTGGTCCTGCATTTTCGACAGTTAAGACCTTTGTAGATTAACACGGCTGAGTGTATGGGCCCTAAATGTATTCAACATAATTTAAACAAACTTTCCAGTTGCATTTGGTCTGTCGCGCACGGACCCAACAAAAATAGGTTTCATTTGTTTGTTTTTTTTGTTTCTAAAAATAGTGCATCGGTTTCTTAAAAACCGGGAGAAATTCTATTGCCATAGAACACAAAAGAAAAAAATGAAACGTGAGAATTTAGCCGCCACCAGCGTCCGGAATTGCGCTAAACCCAGGCTGCCACAGCCCACTGAAGAGAAAACCCACAGCTTAGCACAGTCGGGCAACACTGACGAACACTCTCAAAACCAGGGACGCGCTCCGTAAATCGCTTCGTTGGAAAATACCGCTGAACAGGTGAAAGGTCAAGAGCTCAGATGAAGTTCTTCTCACTTTTGACGCGAAAGTGTTAAAAAGCTCAGAGAGCGATCCGACGTTTTCTGAGTTGGAATCCGGCGTTATCGTTGTCTGTAGCAGCGATAAACGGCACCTAAATTCCCATTGGCTGCGATGCGTCATGTGGCTCCATGGCAACGGCGTCATCGTTGGTATGGAGCCAGCCGAACTGCTGGCGGCGCAGCGGTAGGAAGGACGCGGGTATGCGCTGGCCTGACGTTAGGCCGAACGTTAGGCCTATCATTACGCTTTGAGGTCAAAGGTCGTCAACCGGTACGCACAGCTGTTTGACGTGAGGTGGGAACGTGGGTATGCGCTGGCCTGACGTTACACTTTGTGGTCTAACGTCATCAACCAGTACCCGCAGATATCGCGAGGATGATGATGATGGCAGAACACGTGATTTTAGCACACGCCGCGCCGAGCTTCCAACTCCCTCCGCTGCCATACCCAGCGGCGCAGCAGTCACCAGCGAGCCAGGGCGGTCTGCGCGGCGCACCGCCGCACACCCTGCCGGCGCTGCTGCTGCTTCTGCTGCTCCCGGCGCCGAGAATGCTTTCGCGTTCACAACGTATCACAAGTGCTTAGGTATCCCCGGAAGTTTTTTCCACTTTGGCTGAGCGAAGGACCATCATCATTTAACGAAACCGATGGAATGTTATTACCCCGGGTAAGGTAATTTATGATGAGAGAGTTTTGCCGATCCGAGTGGAGTTTGCGTCCCTCTAGAACAAGGTAGACCTCGCAGTACCACAATATATCGTGTTATCTTATCAATAGGCGGTCGTGGTTTTTTATGTGTGAACAACTCAAGATGGATAAGGAATCATGCCAGCTACCGGGTGTCGGAGCCCTTAACATGTTTGCAAGACCGTCGACATCTTCGAAAGGCTGCGGATGTCTGGTATTATATACGGCACTGCGACAACCAGGTCATTCAGATGATGAGTGTGAACGCGTAACACTCGCAAAACGACAGTTGTGATACCATTTGCTTCTACTTGTAAACACAGATTTGCCAGATGACATCGTGGAAATGGGCGTCCAGGGAATAGTTTCCCAAAACTGTCGATAGTGCTATAGATACTATCGCTGGTGAACACGCATGTTACAATGGATCGTAAGAACAATTGAAACCAATTCCGAATGTAGTCTATTGTAAAACTATCAATAGTATTATTGATAGTGAACTCTTGTATAATATCAACAATTTGCGGTCCCTGTAGCACCCAGTAGGATTTTCTTTATTAAAATTTTATGACACGGCTAGACTACAGTGACGTCTGGCGTTTCTTGTCCAAATGAAATGCATGCCTTAATAGTGTAGATTAAGACAAATTTGAATTAATTATTTTTTGTCGGTTAGCTAAAAAATAATCGGTTTCGCCTCAGTTCTAGTAGCCACCGTAGCCACCCAGTTAGCCCCAGAGCTGAAAAATCCTGAACGCAAGCTCCCTCTGTAAAAACATATTCTGGAACAATGCAAAATGCTTCCTGTATATATCAATATATTTTCCATCAATAGTTGGACAGCGAAACAAGTTTCAATTTCCGAATAAGTAATCACATTTGTCCCACTCCGGAGTAAGCAGAGTAGCTAGTCATGACATATAATTATACATATACTATTCAGCGGTGAAGACTTCGAAAGGAAATTTGTGAAAGTTTTTAATTGGCGAAACGCGAATGTCACACGCACTTGCAATTATAAACTTCAAAATATTTTATCACCATGTTTCTTTATGTCTCACCAAATGCTGTCGTAAATCTCTAGGGGAATCAAAAACTCGAGCAGCAAAACAAAATCAAGAAAAAAAAGAAAGGACCACCAAAGATCACATTTGACCATGAATCGGTTCAGTCCCACTGTTAATTATCGAAGGTGTGATCAATATTCAGCAAAAAATACCTCAAGAAATTATTTTTAGAATGATTATTAACGATCAACCGATTATTTGAAATAAAATATAGATCTTTATCAGAACAGCCAAACAAAGAAACAAATCACAAATAAGTACCCAAACTTGCCCCACACCAGAGTAAGCAGAGTAGTTGGTCAGGGCATATAACACAGGGCAACTTTGTGTCCTCCTTCTATGTACTTAAGTTCAACTCATGCTTAACCCGAGAATGAGTAAACACTGTGACGGGATCGAAAACAAATATGAACGAAGGCAGACAAGGCCCAACTTCTAAATGCTCTAAACCGATATGTTAAGAAGTAAGAAAGAACTATTGATACGTTATGATTGTAAAAATGGAATATTTTCTAATTGTGTCAACGATTTTTTATACATATTATTCTCAACAGTTGGTCGTTTTCTAGAAGCTTACTTCCTGAATTACTGGTAGTTCATCGAGACGCAACTGTCGATAATTGCCCATCAGGAGTGTCCTATATCGATAGTTGACTCTCGATAGTAGTATGAAGCAAATTTAATCGATGGCTGTTTGAAGAGATCGCGTAAATCGGTTTGTGTGGACGTATTGAGCTAATATATTGTACAGAGGTGGCCGAAGAATTTGCAATAAAGGGGCCCTGCAATCATATTTAAGCGTCGACCTTTTTGCATTTTCCGTGTTTATTGGGGTTGGGGCAAGCCAGCGGCACGGAGAGAGTAACTAAATATCAGTCTCATAGAAAAAATCGTAAGGGTGCAGGCGAGCTGGTGGATATTAACCATGTTGATTTAACCTGAGACTGGGGGAGAGAAGAAGCATCCCTTCTATGTTTTGATGCTTCTTCTCTACCCCAGTCTCAGGTTAAATCAACATGGTAAATATGAGTGCGTCACAATTTAACCGGACGACGCGGAAACCTTCTCCACCAATATTCGGCGGCGACCGGCGGTACCGAAAGCGCGCGAAATGTGACGTCTTTGGTCCTGGGCTTACTACTGGTCAGAGCCGCTAAAAGCTTCTTTTCAGTCGAAATACAAAATAGAAGTGGCTCGAACCGTGTCAACCTTGAGCTTGATATTGGGACTATATAAGGTGGTGGAAAAAATAAACGAGATAGCTGAGTTTGAGACGTCTTCCTGTCTATTTTCTGCCCCTTCTACATTTTGATGGTTCTTCTCTACCCCAGTCTCAGGTTAATTCAACATCGTTTCAATTATTTACAAAATAAGTTTTTTTCAGTATTTTAGATCAGAAAAGAAACAGATGCAGTTTATAAAGTCCGGAAACCAGGAATGACACGTTGATGAACCCGCCACCAAGCGGTTAAAAGGCGACGCACACTTGAAAGGAATAGTGGGATCAGGCTCCGACGAGCGGCGAGCGTAGAAAGGTCCCGGATGTACGCGGCGGCGCTGCGGTCGTTTACGGATTCGAGGATCCGACCGGTTTCGAGCGTTCCGAAGGCCTTCAGTGCAGGTTTGGCTTGCTGTTTGGCCGTTTCGCGTTATGGCAGCGCGAAGTGGCTCCCGTTCTGAACCGATTTTTGCCCCGTGCTTGCTGTCGTTTGTGGCCAATTAAGTGTCATGCCAAATTAGTGTTTAAACGCGCAGCAAATGCAAGGCGAGCCACCCTGGCTGCCCGCTACATACAGCCTATCAGCACATGCTTTTTTGGCGCCCTCTCGAGCCGTCGACACTGAGTGAGGCAGCCGCGAGCGCTCGCTGAGCTCACTACCCCTCCTCTGGTTGACGGCCACTCAAGCGATCAAGGACGTCAAGATGGAGGTTATTTTTTGCTCGTTTTTGTAATTTTATTTTGCCGATAATTTTTAATATAAAGCGAAATTCGAGAAAAGAAAAGTGTCAGTAAGTTACTACGTTCAGTGCGCTCAGGTTTGTTGCAAATTAAAAACCAGTAAAAATCATTGCAGGGCCCCTTGAGCGAGCGCTTCTTGAGCCAGGGAAGCATGTTACACCCGCTGGCGCCAAACTGAGCAGCTGATACCCGTATTTTAATTCAGGTTTTCGTAGCAATCAAGAAGTCATTTTGACGAATATGCGGGTTATGTATTATATTATGTACTGTTTTCACTAAAGCGATATGTTATATTCTTCGGGTTGAAATATCAATCAATCAATCAATCAAATCTTTTATTCTCCAGAAATTCTGGAGGGGAGCCTAGGAAAAAAAGCTGTTTAAGAACAGCTTGACTGGGCTCAGGCTCCAGTCAAGCTGTTCTTGACAGCTGACTGGATATGAATATGAGCCATATAGTCGACTAGGTATTCGAGAAAATAAAGTTTCATTAAGTTAATACTTTTAGTGCGCTCAAGTTTGGTGCAAATTTAAAAAAGTAAAAAATTATAGTGCAGGGCCCCTTTAAGGGTATAAAGATTTTCTGAACAAACTTACAAGTGTAAAAGGTTAGAAGTGAAAAACTTGAAATCCCGACCTACCGCGGCCATTTGCTAATGAAAGGCGTCTGATTGGCGCACCAACCGACAGATGGCGGCACAAGCAAATGGTAGAGAGCCTAGATTGTAGAGATCTGAAACCGCAAGGAGCGTTTGTAATTTAATGGCCAACGCCCCCAGCACCGATTGGTCGAAAGTGCGTATGCGCTGCGTTGTCGCGTGGCGAGGATCAAAGCAAGCAGAAAGGGAGAAACGCTCGCAGACGATCAGCGCGCTCGTCACCTCCACGCTGCTCGTCTTGCAAACATGGCCCATGAACCAAATGACCCTAATGGACCAGTTGGACAGTCTCTTTATTACAGGCTCTCCACCGGCGGCCAAGAAGAGCGCTTATCTCGACCTCGGCAATAACAGAGGACGCTCCTGGACCAAAATTGATGTGCTCTTTTCCTGCAGGAATTATCAGTGCCATTATATTCTACAAAGAAAACAAATATGAAGACAAACCAAATGTGTTGTCTCGTTTTTTCGACAAATATCTTAATTTACAGACCGTCGTCGGTTTTTCACTCTCTGGTTGTTACCGCATCTTTTTTCTTGTCTACAACTTTCATCCCCGCTGTTTAGGGTGTAAGTCATGTTCATGGTGCGCTTGACTCTCAACGAGCAAGTGAAGGTTGTGCTTTGCTACGGGAGGTGTCACAGGCCGAGATAAGTTCATCGCCGTTTTTGGGCGGAGTTCGGCGGTGACCTCCGGGTTCCCTACAATTCCTATGCTTCTTGAGGCGTGCCTCAACAAGAGAGAAACCACCAAAACTAGCGTCCGATAGGAATGGTGAGCACCCGCTGAAAACACATTACTGGTGCCTTCCCTGCCGATTCCCGCCTGTCGACGGTGGGGTTGTGTGTGTGTGGGGGGGGGGGGGGGGGGGGCTACTGCCGACATATAGAGGATGTTGATCCAATCAGACGCCTTTAGATATCATACGGCCGCCGTACGTCGGTATTTTAAATTCTTTATCTCTAACTTTTTGCTTAGTACGAATTAAGTGCTGGTCTAGTTGGTAATGCATTATAGAGGACAAGAGCCCGAAAGACACGACAAAGTAGCGCTTTGTCCGTCCTGTCCTGTTCTTCTACATGTCCGTGTCTTTTGCGATCTTGTCGTCTATAATTATTTACTCAGGTTAATACGTTAAGTGCAATTTTGCCACTCTTCGTGCACGTTCTTCGAACACCACGGTGCAAAAACGAAGATCAACACGTTCAAAAGTCATTAATGCGGTCTCTCAAACTGTTATCAATCCCTTTGTTTCATGCTGTAGAGCTTTCTATCAATAGATATCTGTCGATAGTACTTTATATAGTTCGTCGCATATATCGATCCTTTGGGCTAGAGCTTATGGCCAGAATAGACAGTGAACTTATGTATAGTGTCGCATCACTTCCAGCGGCACGCAGTAGGAGTTTTACAGCGTCTCATTCTGAAGTTGAAAGCAAGAGCGCAATTATTATGCGCAAAGCAAGGTGCTACAGCTACACTGGAGGAAGTCTCTTCATTAAACCACGCCGCAACCACAATCATCTAAAGGTTAGTCTGAGTGAATTTTTTTACCGCAACACAATCCTGTTATTAAAGCGCAGCTCTTAGGCACGCGTTTCCGGCTTGAGCGGCGTCGGCGCCGACGTCGCCGCCACCGTCGGTGTAACCGTGTGGTGCATTATGGGAAACGTCCCATAACGCACCGCGGTAACGCGAGCGTTCCATTATGGGACATTTTCCATAATGCACCGCGTTGTAGGGAAAAAATTGAAGAAGGGAGGAGGAGCGGGAGGAGGATGGGTGGGAGGAGGAGGTAGGAGGAGAATAGATGAGGAGGAGGGGAGGAGGAGAAAGAAGGAGGAAAAAGAGGGAAGAGGAAGAGGGAGGAGGAGGGAGGAGGAGGCGAGGATACCGGGAGGAGTAGATGAGGAGGGAGGAGGAGAGGGCACGGATGAGGAGGAGGGGCCCACCGTCCCCCCCGTACCCTTCCCTCCTTCTCAGGAGCGGCGCTCTAATTCGGCATTACAGGGAGTTGTAAACGTCATTCCTTTTTTCTTTCACATTGTTTTACGGTCATGCACAAGATACTTGGGCTGAACACAACCTTCTCTTATATGAGCATACTGTGAAGAGTGGCATTATGATCATTGGAATATTCACAGCTCAAACATTTGATCGATTAACATGATACGGCCAGTGTGCATCCCACAAGCACCACTACAAGCTTTTTGTTCTGCCAAGCTAATACATGTTCCATAAGTCGTTCCTGTAGAATATATTTATATCTTGAACGATAAATGTGGCCATTTATATAAGGGAGAAATGGAAATTGAAGCAAGCAGGTGTCACGACATATCGTTCACAAAAACAAAAACCAGAAAACGTAATCTTCGTTGTGAATCCCGTCTAGGGGAATACAACATAAAAAGAAGCTGCCCCCATGTGAACTAAAATGCTTTAAAAGAGCTGTCTGTATTACAACTGAATGTGACTTCCACCGAGCCGCTATAGCTCAGTGGCAGAGCACTGGTCTTGTAAACCAGGGGTCGTGAGTTCGATCCTCACTGGTGGCTTCAACGTTTGGTGACGAGATAAAACGGCAGGTTATAAATTAATTACGCTCTTATTTATCTTTTAGTGGTTTTCGATGATAAGTCTGTTTGAGTTAAAACCTAAACACCCGAAATGGTTAAATAGTACCTACTTATGGCTATTCTCCATTAGTATTAATACTGAAAATATTAAACAAAAATAGTTAAAAATATGTTGATGAAAACAGTTTTCATGAGCGAAAAGATTTTTCTTGCGCGGTTGCCTTTTGTATATTATTTTTTCTTGCATACGTAATCATTTCATCCACGTCTTCAACCTTTAAAGAGACAGAAATAACTAATTTGATTTGTACACTGTTTCTATCGGGCATTTTTGTGAAGCTTTCTTGATAATTCGTTTTTTAATATTTGTTTTATTACTTGTTTACACAATGACGTTACAAGAAACACAAATTGTAGACCTGTTTTAGATCAATAATATAAGAGAAAAATTTAGTTTTTTTTAATGTAACAAAATTGCATAAGGTAACCGAATTATGAATTTCGTTATTTGGCAATGAAAATTCTTAAACAACGGCAACAGTGTCATGTGTTTGACTCTGACATTTTCCTCAGTATATCGGGAACTGCGTTGATTACACTCAGATTTGCATACTTAACAAGATCACCCAAAGCCCACGACCAAGAATGGCTTGGTATGCAAAGTGAGGCGCAATAACATTGCACATTAGTTTTGAATATCTAAAGAAAAATGCCGGCGAAGGATATATTCATTATGAGATAATTAGCCGAAACCCATACAAACTACAATTTCTAGGAAGCTTACACAGTAACGAAACGACAATCACACCACTATTTGAATCCCAATAATATCAGACAACACGAAAATGACACTTTTCTCGTATAACAACCCGCTCCTCAAACAATAGGTTAGTGTACCACACTCTTAGAAGCAGGTATGTCGAAACACATTCAAATAGATCACACACCGCAAAAAAAAAAAAAAAAAATCGCGCCTTTCTTGAACGAGGAACCACTCATCAGTGGTTTAACACTTGTATAAACAAGAAAATGACTATCTAGACTGCTTCAGTCTCTTATAGCGGAAGGAAGAAATGAGTATCTTAAGCTGTCATTTTTAAATGCTTACTCAACGAGTGTAGATATGCTCATGAGTAGTAGATGTGGCTTGTAATACCTTAACGTACTTGATTTTATGAAATTTAAATACGTCGTTTAAGACTTTATTTTGCAAGGTCTTTGATACATATTTAAGTTGTGGGTTCGAGTTCAGGTCAGGCGCAAACATAATACTAGCATACCTATATTCAGGGACCTTGCGCAACGCTACACAATTAACACTGTACGTAAACTCAAGTGTATTATTTTATTCTTATTAGACACATAGACACGCTTTTGTCTGAATTTAGTCTGTTGGCAGTTATTGCACCTATCGGCTACCTTTTTCAGAAATTAGCCTAATAGAATATGGTCAGCTTCGCTTGTTGGTTTGCGTTAGACGATACAATATTCGGTAAAACGATTTATATTAGCATCGATCCCATTGAGAATGTCGTTCATAAAGAGCAAAAATAAAAGTGGCGCCAAAACAGAACATTTCGGGACATTTGACAGTACCTCGACAGGTCGAGATGCGTGTCCTTCATGATATATAAATAGGACCGATTTAGTAACAAGTCCTCAATCCAAGATACTACAGGGCCTTCACCCGTAATGCGCGTTAGTTTTTTTAAGTTCGAGGTGTGAAACACGATTTCTGACTTCTAAAAATATCATATCTATCTGGCCTTTACTCTTTATACTGTTTGCGAAGTCATGAAGAGTCTCGATCAGCTGCCTGACAGTTGATAATTCACTCCTGAAGCCGTGCTGCGACGCGCATCCCTCAACATTTATGTTAAGGGAGTGTTGTATCTTAAAGCATGTTATTAAAAAATCCGCTATATCTAAGTTTTTGTAGCTTTTCTACAGCCTTTGAAGGTCCTTTATGGTCGTCGATATTTTTACCTCAATGTGAAACGAGTGAGCTGATATTCACCAATCTTTAAAAAAATTTCAAGGGTACAATTATAAAAACGAGTTTATTGGCATTTTAAAAACATACCTCAAGACGTGTGAGTTCTATCATGTCCTTCGTAAAGTTTATCAGGGTCTAGGAATGACGTCAAAGCCCTAGTTTCTACCACACGGTGCATGGAAGCGCAGACGCTATAGCTAAGTGGTAGAAGACTGGTCTCGTAAACCAGGGGTCGTAAATTCAAACCTTACTGGCGTCATGCGGTTTTTGCTTTGGAATTCGTGAGTGTTGTGAGCACCTTACCACTGTGAACCCTCTAGGACGGACACTGAAGAATAGAATTAAACTTGAGGAAAATACTTTGAAAACATTTGATATTTTTGTTAATGCACGTGTCGTTTTAATGCAAGGGTTCGTTTTAATGTACGTGTCGCCTCTGTTGTCGTTACAGGTTGGTTTGAAATTTTCACGACGTTTTGGTTTTGTTGGCGCATAACGCTGCTGCTGCTGCTGCTGCTGTTGATACTGTGTAGTTTTGAACTCTGAACTATGGAAAATGTTTGTGCAAAGTGCAGCGATGAAGTGCCAGATAGTGATTCAGGGTTGACTTGCCTAGAATGTGAATATGTGTATCACTTAAGTTCTCTCTCTGGTATCACCGAAGCGACTTTTAAGTCAAAGGGCAGTGCTTTACGTAAGTCGTGGCGATGCCCAACATGCAAAATTGTGAAATCTCGGGGAGGTAGTCAGAGCGCCAAGGAGGATACGAAACCCAACATAGCTGTGATGTTTGCACCCACAAATGCCAAACTAGACAGCAATATGAGCCTAAAGGAAACTGTGAGTGGCATAGAGAAATCGATGCAGGAAATGTCGGATAAGTATTGCGAAGTACTAAAAGATATCGGCGAGCAAAAAAAGGAGATGAAGCCACAAAAAAAAAAAGTGGAAACCTTGGAAGGAACTTACGATGATGTAGGAATAAAACAACTTAAGCAGGAAATTAACGCACTTGAATGGCGAAGCCGAAAGCAAAATCTCGAGGTACATGGAGTGCCTAAAACTGACAATAAAGATCTGTTAGCAAACGTAAATGCGGTTGCAAAGAAACTGGAAGTGCCATCGACTACCATCTCGACCAGGAAATATTTAAGGTATTATTATACGTTCTGCTCAACAGACAACTAGGGATGAATGGCTAAGCAAATGGACAAAGCTGACGAAGCAAAAACACAACACTTACATCCAAGAGAACCTCACAAAACAAGACAGGGCGCTTCTTTGGGAGGCAAACGAATGAGCTAAAACTAAACATGTACAATTAAGTTTCCCCCAAAAGGTATATAAGTTAAGTTACTGAGTATTGACCTCAAAAGTAAGTTGAGTAGAGTAGAAATGACTCAAATAGAAAGTAATTGAGTAAGTTACTATTTACCGTAAAAAAGTAGCGAATTACTTTTGAAGTTACTTTTATATGTTTTGTTACGGTAAAAAGAAAGTACATCGGTTTTGATCCGTTAGCCAAAATATGCTAGCCAAATATGAATCGAATTGTTTTTTTTTCAAAGAAATGTTTTAATAGCTGGTTCTGCTTCTTCGTGCCTCATTGTTTTTTACTTTCATGTTTGTTTCGTCAATGATGTACTGCAAATGTGTCATTTCTACTTTGAAGTTTAGCACTGCCTGAGCTTGATTTTTAGACAGCGTTTGCTTGCTTACAGTGCTGCGTAAAATACATCTAAAAGGTACTTGAAGTAAAGTACAAAGTAAATTAGAGGTTATGTATTTCAAGTAAAGTATTAAGTACACCGGGTGCAGTGTACGTGAAGTAACGCACTATAAATACAATATATTTTAAAGTAAAGTTCCCGTAATTTTAATAGAATCTTTCATGATGTCATTTCATTCCCTTTACAGTGTTTTCTTTAACTGGTACGCATTGCTCCAGAGGTATTATGAGGTGCATCAGTTTTTTTACGGAAATGGCAGCGAATATTGTATAAAATCAAGTTGCCACAGAGTAGTTGTTTTACTCTCGCTGACGAACTATTTAACACAATCACGTTATAAGGCACTTATTTGTGTTGGTCTTTTAGCCGCCATTACCTCTCTCTGAGAAAGGTCCAGATGACGTCTTGGAAGAGCGCGTTTTTACACGACGATACGCCATTTTTTTTTGTTTTCGAATTCGGGAAATGTACATTGAACTCGGGAGTTTTACTTTCCTCGGAAAGTACAAGTACATGTTTAGAAAATGTACTTAAGTAAAGTACAAGGTTTCTAAACAAGTGTACTTTAAGTACCATGTACATAAAGTACTTTTCAACACTGCTCGATCATTATTTTTTATATGAAAAAATTGAAGGAGTTATTAAGGTTTCTCGAACGATCTACAAATCTTAAAAATCTGCATAGTCTATGTTTTGGGACGAAAACCAGCACAAAAAGGTCCCCTTTGCATTTCCCTTTAGCACACGATTCTTCGAGTATAGCAGAAACTACGGGAGCACCAGATGTGCTTCAGAGCAGGTGCTGCATTTTGTAGCCTCCTTTGATTAAGGATCCAGTGTGTGCACCTTCTGTAGTGTGCGAGAGTTTTTATTTTGGGGAGAAGCGGGAACCAGCCCTTTCTTCGAATGGGTCAAGTCTGCTTGAGCTTCGGGACACACACAAAAAACAAAAACGCCAGTCTTCGGCGCAAAACCCGCAGTTACTCGGCCTCTCTTGCGTCGTGCCTGTTCGCTCCCCGCGCTTCGTAGCAGTGTTGTTGCAGAGGGGGGGGGGGGGGGGGGGGGGGGGGGGGGGGCTGGGCAAAGTTTGGGGGGGGGGGTGGTGTCGAACTCTCCAACCCATTTTCTTCTCCACCCCCCTTTCCTACGCCACATGCTTCCCCCTCTTTGCAAATATCAGCTGATCTTCCAACATCTTTTCTCTTTTGTGCAGGAATGTTTGTTGATAGGCACAACAACCACTAAAATTCGAAAGTAATTTGTAACTTGAGTAGAAGTTACTCAAAAAGTAATTAAAGTACACTACTAATTACCGAATTAAAAATGAAATTGAAAGTTACTAAACTACTCAGAAAAGTAAACTACAGTAACTTGAGTAGAGTAATTGAACTACGCACAAGTCTGGCTAAAACGACGAACTACCAGTACTTCTGGCATAGGAATGGTAACATCCTTGTGCGCAAAAGAAATCGCGAGAGTACACGTAATTAAGTCTATGGATGACTTGCAGAAACTAGTTTGATGCCTCGCACATTTATATTAGCCAAGTTTTAAGTATATATTGTGTAGGCAATGGCTCTAACGACAGGTTCACTTGATGCCCAAATCGCATGTCAAGAGATTATTAATTTCCTTCCGTCGAATGTAATATCTTACTCAGGAGACAAGTACATGAGACTACCTTAATGTTTGCCTCAGAAACGCACAATCAGCGCGAAATAAAGCAGACGAGCTGGAAGTGCTTTAATGTCAGTTCAGTTTTTCGTTTGATGCAATTTTGCTTTCCGACGAGGTACACTGATTCTAGTGACGTTGTAAAATTACCAGTGTATGACTGTTACTTTTTAAACCGCACAGAAAGCCGAGGCGGGGGCGTAGCAATTAGGATAAAGGCAGAAAGTTCCTGTGAAATGCTTACCGATTACTGTTGCGTTGATAAAGACTACGAGATGTTGTCGGTATTGATAGGGCAAAGTATTATAGTAGTGTTTTATCGCCTGCCAAGTGGTGGAAATGTTTCATATTTTTTGCTTACTTAGAGTCTTTTTTAGAGTTTGCAAATAAAAATAAATATAACCTAATTCTGGGAGGCGACTTTAATTTTAACATGTTACTGGAGACAGCAAATAAAATGCAATTGGAAGCACTGATCCAAGCATGCGGATGTGTGAATATGATAACGGCCCCAACGAGAATTACCACTGAATCATCGACACTACTGGATCTTTTTATTGCAAGCTACGATAAGTGAGATACGAAATTTGTTATAGTAATAACTGATATAAGCGATCATTTGGGAGTTTATTGTTCATAAATAAAAAGGAAGCTACTAAAAAAAATTGTTAGGGGCACAGTTTCAGAATATAACGGCTGATAAACTGAACAGCTTCAGGCAGAGACTATCTTGTTTGGATTGGAACGATGTACACCAAAAAAGAACGCAGATAATGCATATAACTTATTTGTGAGGGAATTAAAAAAAACTTTATAAAAGTTGTTTCCATATGAAACGTTCAATACTTCTAGGAAAAAGTCGCAAAACCCTGAATCACTAAAATGAATTGCTTCACAAGAATTGGTATTAAAAAACGCCATATCAAAATTTGGTAATAGCAACAGAAACTGAAAAAATTTTATAATTTTGAAACGTTATTGAAACCAGCTAAACATAGAGCTACGACATGCAAACTAATCTTATTTCTGTAACTTATTTTTATCCTGTAATAACAAAGTCGACGTTGTATGGAAAAGTTAAACTCTGTCGTAGGTCGTTTCTTGTACCCGGAATCAAGTAGAAAAGTTAAACCTCAATGGTCAGGAATTCTCCGGAAAAGAGTTAGCTAATGCGTTTTAATGAGTATTTTGTAAATCTAGTTAAGAAACACTTCTGAGTCAGATGCTCGCAAGTACATCAGTGTTCGAAATAATCAATCTTATTTCTTACCTCCTGTTACTAGTTCGAAGTAATATCTGTTTTTATAATGCTTTAAAAAATAGTAATGTTGGGATTCCGATGGTTTACCGATTAGCCAGTCAACAGGGATTGTCGGTTCAAATTTTGTATTCGAGAAACAATTGAATATCATGTTATTGCCTCGGACGCATCGTAGGCACGAAATCTGAATTTTATATGCCCCTCTGCATGAGTAATGGAATTTATACTGCTCCAATCGCATCCTAGCGTAAACGTGGCTTTCGTTGGCAACGTTGAAGCTCAGACGTCACAGAACGCAAAGCGAGCATTCCCGTCTCCTCGTTTGCCTGCGAGTGAACGCCGCAGCGTGCTTCGTTTTTGTTGTTGCGCTCGACTTGTTTCGTGGGTGGGTGAGGTTTTTGTTGCGCGGTTGGGTGCGACAACAACCGGGCAACACATGCGAGCCAATACGTGACGTTCCACACTTTTCCGCGAGACGTACAGTGACGAGCAAAATGGATCGTCGACGTGCGTAGGGACTGGGTTCCCGTCAAGGTCGAGATCCCGCTTATGCAGCAATCATCTCACAGAAGAGAGCTATGAGCTGAGCTCTAAGCGGACAGAAGGTTCGTAAGCTGAGGTGTGATGCTGTGCCAACGATATTCAACTACGTCCACCCACTCCTCGCCCACATCGGATCAATCGGTTTGGTTATGCGGCGAAACCGAAACCAACAGCTAGGCCATTTGGAGCGGTGCCGGTGCCAAAAGTTGTATTTAGCACGCGTGCAGCCCCATTCTGTTTGAACAGCGAGTAAAAAATAAAGCTTGGCTATGATTCACCAAGCTCGTCCACGTCAAGTGACGACATGCATTTGAACGATTCGTCGTTTGCCTTCGACCCGCGGACAACGCCTCCGAGGGAACGACCCGTAGCCTCATCACCGATCCAGTAGATCTGCCGATAAGTGTACCCAAATGCCGCTTCAAAGGCAAAAAAAAAAATCTTCATTTTTTGTTTTGCAAGAGCGCCTAGGTAGTAGCCTACAGCCTAGGAGACTAAACAATTCGTAAGAAAATACGAAACATCCATTGACCTGCGCGTGTTATCCCGACCATCCGACAAACCTTTGCGTTTTTTGACGTCACGCAGCAGCTATGGATGTCAGCCATTGACACTGGCGAAATTCGGGGTTCGGTTTCGTACGTATGCTCTTGAAAGGTTTAATTAAAAAGAGGAGATCATACATGAAAATAAAAATAACGTTTGTCTATATGAAGGCACCCTCGACGTAACAAGCGCCAAAACTTAAGTACATCCGGTTTCGATCGGACAATCCCTTTAAATATGTAATTGATCTGATTTCTCCTGTTTTGACGCACATCTTTAACGTATGTTTGCTAGAGAGCGGGTTTCACAAACAAAGGCAGCTGGCTAAAGTAACCGTTCTATATAAGAAAGCTAATGAAAACGACTTGGGTAATTACCGACCTATTTCAATACTCTGTGTTTTCTAAAGGCCTAGAAAAAATTATAGTTATTCGGTTAACAGCATTTTCTGATAACCATAACATTTATGTCCATCTCAATTCGGGTCTCGCAAACAACGATCCACAGAACTCGCACTTCTTGCGCAAAAAGACCATATTCTTAAAAAAATGAAAAAAGAACACTCACGCTTGGTTTATTCAATTGACTTTACCAACATTAGACTATCTCGATCATAGTTTATTTTTAAAAAGACTTAGACATGTTTGGATTTCGTGAGCAAGTGTACCAACTTTTAGAATCGTATTGATCCTCCCGTAGGCAGTATTTTAGTATATATGGTCATTTATCTGAAATCAAACCGATTGAATCAGGCGTTCTTTAAGGAAGTATTTTCCGCCATTTTTTGTTTAACATTTATTTAAATGACATATTAAACAATGGTCCATCAATATACTTTGTTATTTATGGTGATGATGCAAGCCTTTTTCAAACGGTGATAACTCCTCGGATCTTATAGATGGTCTGAATGAAACACAGAAAAAGCTTCATATTTGGAGTAAACATAATGCTTTAAGAATAAACGCGAATAAAACGTGCGTAGGGACTGGGTTCCCGTCAAGGTCGAGATCCCGCTTATGCAGCAATCATCTCACAGAAGAGAGCTACGAGCTGAGCTCTAAGCGGACAGAAGGTTCGTAAGCTGAGGTGTGATGCTGTGCCAACGATATTCAACTACGTCCACCCACTCCTCGCCCACATCGGATCAATCGGTTTGATTATGCGGCGAAACCGAAACCAACAGCTAGGCCATATGGAGCGGTGCCGGTGCCAAAAGTTGTATTTAGCACGCGTGCAGCCCGATTCTGTTTGAACAGTGAGTAAAAAATAAAGCGTGGCTATGATTCACCAAGCTCGTCCACGTCAAGTGACGACATGCATTTGAACGATTCGTCGTTTGGCTTCGACCCGCGGACAACGCCTCCGAGGGAACGACCCGTAGCCTCATCACCGATCCAGTAGATCCGCCGATAAGTGTACCCAAATGCCGCTTCAAAGGCAAAAAAAAAGAAATCTTCATTTTTTGTTGATATTGGATATCCAGTTAGGGATCGTTTTGGTCAACTTGGTATAATAAACTTTTTTGATTTATACAAATATCGTTTATGTGCAAAATGTATTGTGGAAACAAATCTACCCCAGCGTCACCTTGAAAACCTAGCGAACCTAAAACGAAAGTATATGCATATCCAACACGAACTAAGGAACCCTTGGAAGTACCCTATTCAAGATCCAAATACGGTAATCAAACTATGGCATATACTTTACCAACTATTTCTTAATCAGCTTATAGGCAGGATATAGATTTCAACAGTACGAGGGGCGTTCATAAAGTTCGTATCATTGTCCCGAAGGAATAGAGATTCAGCAATCAAACTCGAGTAGGAGTTAAAACTTTCTCTACATGGTCGCCACCAAAAGGTATGCCCACTTTTTCCAGCGATGGACCACATGCCGGAGGCCATTGTTATAGAACTCCTCGTTTTGAGTGTTCAGAAATCGCTCCACTTCAGCAATCACTTGGTCGCCGTCATTGAAATGCTTTCCTCTTATTTGGCCACACTGGAAACGTCTGCGCCATTTAACCAAAGTGTCATAAACTCGGGCGTTATCCCCGGACAACGCTCACAAATTGGAATGAATATCCTTGGCATTGCTTCCCTTCAAATGAAAAAAACACGATCACTGCAGGCGGTTGGCACTGACGGGCGGTGCCATTTTTGTTTCGACACCATAGCGGCGTTAAGCGCTACTATAGCTATGCGATGTTTAACTGTGCGGAAATTAGAGGGACGCGCTCATGTTGATGCCTGTCTTGTTTCGTTTTTTTTTCAATTTTTTGTGCCGATAATACGAACTTTATGAACGCCCCTCGTACATCGGTGAGAATTTTAAGGAAATATTTTATTTTAAACCTTATTATCAACAATGATGGCTGATTGTGTTGAGCTTAGTTAGAATACACTGTATGGCTTAGGAGTATGTGTGTTGATTCAATGTGCTACTGCTTTATAAAACGCTGTTTCTTCAGTGCGACGATTTTTCATTTATTTTATGAGTTTGTAAAATTTCATCGTATAATTATTTTGGTGTTTGCTTTGCGACTGCTGGTTGGGGTGGGGGGCCAGTCAAGCTGTTTTTGCAGCTTTTTTTCCTAGTCACCTTTCAACGTTTTGCTGGAACAATAAAGAAATTATTATTATTAATTGGTGCGCAAATAGACCTCAAATTGAATTCCTTCGCTCAACGTAGCGGTAAAATGAACAAATGGACGGATGGACCATTTTCTGGGAGGATGGCGTTCCGTCAAAAAGCATTTGAGGCTTTGAAACACAGCTCAAAACGCTTTAGATTTTTTAAGCTGTGGAAAACATAGTGTTTTTAGAATACTGTAGAGGTTCTAGTTTATTCTAAGGAGTCTTCGGGAAAACTGCCGCTATAGCTCAGTGGTAGAGCACTGGTCTCGTAAACCAGGGGTCGTGAGTTCAAACCTCACTGGCGGCAGGAGGTTTCGTTTTTTTTAGTTTTGTGACATACTTATGGTTCCTAGGACCGGGGAAGCTGTCTATTCTTTCAGACGCCACGCGGTTTGGGGTTTTTGTATTGTTGCGAGTCTGAACAATATCGTTTTTTGTTTGAAGATGTGCATTCCCGCAGCATCATTGGTCTCACCTTTGAAGCTGCATTGCTCCACATTGATGCTGAAAGTTTTCCTTGCATTATAGTGTCGAATCGTTTAGAAGTCACACACAACTGGTGAAATTTATCGATCGTTATAGCGCTGTATTTTTATTTCGGGCTACGGCATTTTCTTAAAAAAAAAACAACTTCGTGCTTTGCCCTTGTGTAACTAAAACATATTGGAGGCGGTACGTTTTTGTTTTCTGTGACACAATGCACGTTTTTTGAAATTATGCAATCAATGACACTTTCGTGTCACTGATTCTATTTGGTCAGCGGTGTCAAGAGTGTGCATTAGCTGCCGAATGAGGTGCGTGGCAGAAAAAGGAGAGAAAAGGGAGGTGAATGAATTACCTAAACAAGCTAATTACTTTTAATTTTCCATTAAATCAAAATAAAATATAATAAAAGCGCAAGCACGACATATATTAATAAAGGGCAGTGAGTGTGCAGGCGAGCTGGTGATAGTTAATAATGATGTTTAAAACCCGAGACTGTGGTGAGCTAAAGTAGGAAACTTCGAAGTCGAAGGAAAAAGAAACGTCTTCTGTTGTGCCTTTTCCCTTCTACGCCAAAGTTTTCTATCTTTTTCTCACCACAATCTACCGTTTTAAACGTCAGGATATAGATGTTTGTTCGATACTTTTAATAAACCAGATCGCCATGAACACCACTTCGAGCCCCTAATAGATGCCTAAAGTGACCTTATTATGTTGCTTAAGTAGCTGCCATAGGAAACATCTAGCAGTGATAGAGCCATCAAGGAAATAGCCAATGAAGACTTACTTTCGTTGATTCCGTCCTGCTATATGAATAGTGCATGCTGATTGACGAATTTATCGGCCCATGCAGAACTAACCATCTACACATATCTACATAGCGACGGGCACAGTGCACTTCTTATTCAGTGAAATATTTCAGCGTAGGAAACGCTGATAGGGAAGAGGTTAAGACGGCGTAGCTTAATGTCTCAGGGTAAGAAAATGAAAGATGTTTACAATCCCCTGTAACGCCGCATTAGAGCGCAGCTCTTGAGGAGGAGGAGGGGAAGGTACGGAGAGGAGGGTATGCCCATCATCCTCATCCGTACCCTTCACTCTTCCTCTCCTGCTCCCGGGCCCGCTAAATTTTCCAAAAAACTTTCTCCGCTAAGTTTACCGGGGAATTTTTCCCGCTAAATTTAGCGGAGAACGTTTTCTGCTATATTTAGCGGGAAATTTTGTTCGTTAAAGGTAGCGGGTAAATATTTCTGTTAAATTTAGACGGGTACTTTATCTGTTAAACACAGCAAATAATGTTTTCCACTAAATTTAGAGGGGAATTGTGTTAGCTAAATTTAGCGAGGAATTGTTTCCGCGAAATTTAGCGCGAAAATCTTCCCGCTAAATTTAACGGGGGAATTCACCCATATTGCAACGCGCGGTGACGTCACGAGTTACGTCACTCGTGACCCTCGTGACGTCACATGTGATGTAACGTTTGACGTCGTTATGGGATATGTCCCATAATGCAACGCGCGGTTACGCCAACGCCGTCGGCGACGGCGACGCCGACAACGACGCCGCTCAAGCCGAAATGGGAGCCTAAGAGCTGCGCTCTAAAAGGGTGTAGTTTCTCAACCGAGACTTTTGATTAAAACTAGTGAAACCAACATCTACTATAGACCTTTTCAAAAAGAGATCTCTGGCCACCGCCATTTTGCGTCTCGAGCAACCCCTATAGCCAGAAATCTCTGCCGCCTTCCTGAGCTATGGAATCCCGGTCAGCGCGACTCCCCACTTGCATTGTGCATTCGAAGCAGGGCTGGGCAGAAATACTGGGAAAAATATTCGGGAATGCATATACTGAGATACATGTATTTTAAGACCCAAAAAAAGAAATGCTGAGGTACATTTGTCCTTTGTGTAAGGGGATATCCATGATATACTTCTGCAAGAACAGCGAAAAATCACTCCGAAATACTGATACAGATACTTATAGAAACGTTTTTTTTTCCGTAAGGTACTGCGTGGAGAGGGCATGTCGAATGCACAAGGTAATTTATGCTTCGTCTCCTTTTTTGTGTCATTTTATGCACTCATTACCTCGAACTATTTATTTATAAAAATGACGCTAAAAGAACATGTCACCATTGGTGAACCACATCGTCACCAAACGGTAAAGACTGCGTGTCATGTTTGACAAAAGGCGTCTGCTCAAAACGAAGTCTCTTTTGCCGAGTTTGAGCATCTCAAACTGTCGTGTTATATGCCTCTGATCCACGCATTATATGGGACATCGGAGAGCTATACTCCTTTGCAGCGTTCGCTCTGCTAGGTTGGAAAGAGTGGAGGGCTTTGTGGGAGGAGCTTTGTTTGTTATTCTTGCAAGTGACCTTCTTTAAATCACAGTTCCTTTTTTATTTGAACGTTGCTGACTGTGATGGATCATAAGGCGGGTTCATGTAATAAATTTAAAGCACCTTGCATCAAGCAGAAACGAACGAAGAAGGTGAACATAAAAGCAGCCTGCGACACGGCCGTTCTACGTTCGTCGAGGATTATTTCCGTCGGGTTATCTCCGAAAAGCCTACCCGGCTATGTTCCAGGTCTTGACGAAAAATAGCTAATAGTGACGGGTCCGGGGAAGGGGGACATAATGAACACGGTCGTTCATTTGGTGTTGTGAAAAAAAAAAAAAACTCTCTTTAAAACATGCCCCGAAACAAGCCGCATTTCGTTTGATCGCCGCAAAGTGACTATCGTCGACGCGGTACATTGCATATACTGTGTTATATGAAACTTTTCTTGAATCCTCTTCGGATAACGCGGCATCGTCGGTTACATGCAATATATGCTGTTCCATTGATGAGACTCGTTGAATTTCATGTTGTGAGCTTGGCTCATAACATGAATATGTGTGCAGTTCAGCTCTCCAGTGTGGTCAAGCATTTTCGACAGTAAGAACTTCGTACATTGATACGGCTGAGTGTATAGGGCCATAAAAAACTGAATATAAAATTAAACGAACATTCCCGTTGCATTTGATCTGTCGCGCACGGACCAAAGAAAAATAGCTTTCATTTGTGTGATTTTGTTTCTAAAACAACGGTTTCTTAAAAACCGCAAAAAAATTCTATTCGCCGTCGAACACAAATGAAAAAAGGAAGCGTGAGAAGTTAGCAACCTACAGCGTCCGGAATCGCGTCTACGCAGGCTGCCACAGCCCACTAAAGAGAAATCGTACAACTCAGCACAGTCGGGCAACACTGACGTATACTCTCATAACCATGGAGGGGCGTTGTAAATCGCTTCGTTCGAGAGTACCGCTGGACAGGTCTATGGTAGGTAACAGGTCAAGTGTTCAGATGAAGTTCGCACTATAAATGGAAGAGCATAAAATGACTCTTGGCGCGATCTTGCGTTATCTGAGTTTGAAGCTGGCGATATCGCTGTCTGTAGCAGCGATAAAAGGGACCTAGATTCCCATTGGCTGCGATGCGTGATGTGGCTCCAGAGCAACGGTGTCATCGCTGGTAAGGAGCCTGCCGAACTGCTGGCGGCGCTGCGGGTGGGTGGACGCGGCTATACGCTGGCCTGACGTTATGGCTCGTTCACTCTTGCGAAATACGCACTCACCGCCGACTGGATTCGCTCGCCGAAAAAAGATCGGGCAGTTCACATTTGTTGCCGCCTGCGGAGTACGTGGCGCAAGCGTCTCTCAGTTTCCCGAACAGACGAGAGCTGACGAGAGCTCCCAAACCTCCTCCTTGGCCGCGCGCGTCTCGTCGCTATCGTCGCCAGCTCGTCAGCGGGGATCTGACGTCAGCAAACGCCACTTTCTCCGTGCGTTTTGATTGGCTTGCGGCGAGAAAAAACTCTTTTCCGGCGTTGAAAATTGGTCCCAAAGCGATCTTGCTCTCCGCCGGAAATTCTGCCTGCTTTCGTCGCCGGGCGTCAGAATTCTCGCGGATCCGGCCGCCGGTTCGCAAGTGTGAACGAGGCAATAGGCCGAACGTTAGGCCTATTGTTACGCTTTGAGGCCTAACGTCGTCGACCGGTCCGCGCAGCTGTTGGAAATGAGGTGGGCACGCGGGTCTGCGTTGGCCTGACGTTAGGATCAACGTTATTTGATTAGCTCAGTTACAGAACTGCTCATAGACGCTGCATGCACAAACAGTACCCCCCTCACTCACGACGACTCGCCTCCCCCCCTCACTCACGACGACTCGCCTCCCGTCGTTCGAGGCGCCGGACGGCTGCTTTGGTAACTGCAGTGTATTCTATGGGATACGGACGTTTCGAAGCGCAGCGTCTAGATGGCGCTCCACCGTACTTTATGGAAAACACAGTTCGTAAACGAAAATCTAGATGGCTCTTCAAACGAAGGGAGGCGGACTGAAGTGATTGAGCGGTGTTCTTCCTTCCGCGGGAGTTCGACAAATGAGGTAATGTAGTAACGTTGGTTAGGCCTGACGTTAGTCCTAACGTTAGGCGTAAAGTCTTGCTTGGAGGCAACGTTATTAGACCACTCAGTTGGGAAACTGCCATAGAGACTGCTCTGAAAAAGTGGCCCCGATCTGTCCTCAAGCACCGAGCTAATGGCGAACACAACGCCGCCATTTCTCCCGCAGCGGCCACTCGAGGAACCGCACGTTACGTCTAGTTTGGCTTTCATCGTCCATTTTGGTGCCGAAACAGATACAGGGGAAGAGGTTACAGGGGCGCCACCCCCGTACCCCCAGCGGACGCGCCGCGTTCTACTACCGAATTTAAAATGCACCTAGGTCGGGACGCGCTACCTGAAAGCACCGCTGAGGCATGGTTGTATAAAAACAATATTAATTTTGCCGCAAAACTTTACAAACTAAACATTTTAAAACCATCACGCGACCTTCATTTTCTACTAAACTCCAATAAATTTCACGCAAAAAGAGTCTTTTCCGTTTGTTTTTACGCAAAAAAGGCTTTCTAAAAGCTCAAGGTGACCACAGTACAGACAAATGATAAAGAGTGGCGCTGTTGTCGTATTAAGCTCGGTCTCGGTGGACGCCAGCGGCCTAGGTTTCGACGACGAGTTTCCCAACTGAGTGTTTTAGTAACGTTGCTTCGAGGTCTAACGTCGTCAACCAGTTCCCGCAGCTAGGGCGATGCTGACGATGATAGAACACGTGATTTTAGCACGCGCCGGCTGAGCTTCGCACTCCCGCCGTGTCCTGACCCAGCGGCGCAGCAGTCCCCAGTGAGCCAGGGCGGTCTGCGCGGCGCACTGCCGCACTTCCTGCCGGCGCTACGGCCGCTTCCGCTCCTCTTGGCGCCGAGAATGCTTTAGCATTCACAACTCATAAGATGTGCCTAGGTCTCCTCGGAATGTTTTTTCCACTGAGCAGAGCGAAGGCTGGATAGGAGGTGACCTCCTCTCTAGCCTTTGCTCTTCTAAAGTGGAAAAAGGTAAGAACTTGGACTGTACTACTAACTTGACGACAATCTGCTTTTCGTTTTAATAATTTGATATATTTTCCAGCGGATACTCTGAGCAAGCAATATTAGCGCAGAACCTGGCGGCGGGTTTCCAATGTTTCATGGGACCATCATAACTTACCGAAACCGATGGAAGGTTATGACCCCGGGGCAACGTCATTTATAATGAGAGAGTTTAGCCGACCCGAGTGGAGCTTGCGTCCCTATAGAACTAGGGGACCCCGAAGCAACACAATATCGGGTGTTATCTTATCGATTAGCGGTCGTGGTTTTTTATGGGTCAACAAGTCAAGATGGATAAGATAACATACCAGTTACTAGGTGTCAGAGCCCTAGACATGTTTGCAATACCGTCGACATCTTTAAAAGGCTGCCGAAGTCTCATACCATATACGACACTACATCAACCAGGTCGTTCAGATGATGGGTGTGAACATGTAACACACACAAAACGACAGTGATAATACCGTTTGCGTCTACTTGTAAACACGGATTTGCCAGATAACATTGCAGAAATGAGCGTCCAGTGGCTAGTTTTCCAAAACTATCGCTAGTGCTATAGACACTATCGCTGGTTAAACACGCATGTAACTATGGATGGTCAAAACTATTCAAAGCGTTGCCGAAGGTAGTCTTTTGTAAAAGACTACCTGGTGTCCCTTCTCAAAATGAAATGCATTCCTTGAATAGTATAGAATGAGACAAACCTTAATTATTTTTTGTCGGTTAGCGAAAAAATAATTGATTTCGCCTCAGTTCTAGCAGCCACCGTAGCCACCCAGTTAGCCCCAGAGCTGAAAAATCCCGAATGCAAGCTCCCTCTGTAAAAACATATTCTAAAACAATGCAAAATGCTCCATGTATATATCGGTATATTTTCCAGCAAAGTGATGATTATTACTTTTCAGCAGTGAAGACTTCGAAAGAAAATTTCTGAAAATTTGTGAATGAGCGCAACAGGAATGCCACACGCACTTGTAATAATAAACTACAATATATTTTATAACCATTTGTCTCCATGTCTCACCAAATACTGTGGTTAATCTCTGAAGGTATCGAAAACTCAAGAAACAAACACAAGCTGAAAAAAGCACTATCAGAGTTCACGTTTGACCGTGAATCGGTTCTGTCCTACTGTTAATTATCGGAGGTAATATCAATATTCTCCAAACATAGACTAAGGAATTGTTTATAGAATTCGTATTAACAATCAACATGTTATTAAAAACAAAATTAATTTTTGATAGAAATAGCCAAACAGCAAAACAAATTTCAAGTTCCAAATAAATACCCAAATTTGCCCCACTCCGGAGTAAACCGAGTAGTTAGTCAGGACATATAATTATACATATACTATTCAATTAAATTCGCCTATTCAACTAATAGGCGAAACACGAATGCCACACGCAGTTGCAATTATAAACTTTAAAATATTTTATAACCATGTGTCTTTATGTCTCACCAAATGCTGTCGTAAATCTCTAGGGGTATCAAAAACTCAAGTAGCAAAACAAAAAAAAAAAGAAACAGGAATACCAAAGATCGCATTTGACCATGAATCGGTTTCGTCGCACTGTTAATTATAGAATTATAGAAGATGCAAACAATATTCAGCGAAAATACCCCAAGAAATTATTTTTAGAATTATTATTAACGATCAACCGATTTTGTGAAATAAAATTATACATTTTTATCAGAACAGCCAGACAGAAATAAAAATTGCAAATTACAAATAATACCGAAACTTGCCCCACTCCGGAGTAAGCAGAGAACTGTAAACTACTTGATTTTCGCGAGGACCTAATTTTCGGGAATTTCGCGAATCGCCTACAATTCACGAAAATAGGTCCAGCGACCGATTTCGGTAAAATGTAAACACATTGGAATTTATATTGAGATCCCACCGTGTCGGAAAAATCGGAACCCGCAAATTGTTCCAAAACATCAGCTTTGACCTAAATCGCGAAATATTGAGCCCGCGAAAAATAAGTCGTTTACCTGTTAGTCAGGGCATATAATACAAGGCAACTTTGTGTCGTCCTTCTATGTACTTAAGTTCAACTCATGTGTAACCCGAGAATGAGTAAACACTGTGACGGGATCGAAAACAAATATGAGCGAAGGCAGACAAGGCCCAAATTTATAAATGCTCAAAACCGATATAGAGAGACGTAAGAAAGAACTATTGATATGTTTTTATTGTCTGAATGGAATGTTTTCTAATTGTGTCCAATATTTTCTATACACATCATTCTCAACACTCGATCGTTTTCTAGAAGCTTACTTCCTGAAGTACTGATAGTTCATCGAGACGCAAATGTCGATAATTGCCTCTCAATAGTGTCCTATATCGATAGTTGACTCTCGATAGTCGTATGCAGCGTGAAGCAAAGAGATCGATGGCTGTTTGAAGAGACCGCGTAAATTGGTTCGTGTGGACGTATTGAGTTAAGATATTGTACAGAGCTGGCCGAAGGATTGGCATTAAGGGTATAAAGATTTTCTTAACAACCTACATGTGTAAAAAGGTAGAAGTGAAAGACTTGAAATCCCGAGCTACTGCAACCGTCTGCTTATGAAAAGTGTCTTATTGGCGCACCAGCCGACCGATGGTGGCAGGTAAGACTGCAGGCAGCTAGAGAGCCTAGATTGTAGAGAGACTCCATCTCGAACCATGAGGAGAGTTTGCCTTTTAATGGCGAACGCCCCCAGCACCAATTGGTCTCAAGTGCGCATGCGCTGCGTTGTCGCGTGGCGAGAATGAAAGCAAGCAAAACGGCAGAGACGCTCGCAGACGATCAGCGCGTTCGTCACCTCCTCGCTGCTCCTCTTGCAAACACGGCCCATGAACGACATGACCTTGATGGACTTGTTGGACACTCTCTGTAATACAGGCTCTCCACCGGCGGCCACGAAGAGCGCTTTTCTCGACCTCGGCAATAACAGAGGACGTTTCTGGACCCAAATTGATGTGCTCTTTTTCTGCGCGAATTGTCAGTGCTATTTTATTCTACAAAGAAAACAAAAAATGAAGACAAACCAAATGCGTTGTCTCGTTTTTTTGACAATTATCTTCATTTACAGACCGTCGTCGGTTTCGCACTCTCTGGTTGTTACCGCATTTTTTTTCTTGTCTGCAACTTTCATCCTTGCTGTGTTAGAGTGCGATCATGTTCACGATGCACTTGGCTCTCAACGAGCAAGTGAGGGTTGTCCTTTGCTATGGGAGGTGCCAGTGGACGAGATCTGTCCATCGCCGTTTTCGGGCGGAGTTTCGGCGGCGACCTCCGGGCTCCCCTACAATTCTATGCTTCTTGAGGCGTGACTCAACAAGAAAGAAACTCCCAAAACAAGCCTCCAATAAGGATGGTGGGATCACGTTCAAAACACATTACTGGCGACTTCACTGCCGATTCACCGCCTGTCGACCGGGGGGGGGGGGGGGGGGGGGGGTACAGCCGAGAATAGAGGATGTTGATCCAGTCAGACGCCTTTAGATATCAGACGGCCGTCGTATGTAGGTATTTCAAGTTCTTTATCTCTAACTTTTTGCTTAGTACAGAACAAAGTGCCGGTCTAGTTGGTAATGAATTATAGAAGACAAGAGCGCGAAAGACACGGACAAGTAGCGCTTTGTCCTGTCCTGTCCTGTTCTTCTACATGTCCGTGTCTTTTGCGATCTTGTCGTCTATAATTCTTTACTCAGCTAATATTTTAAGTGCAATTTTGCCACTCTTCATGCACGTTCTTCGAACACCACGGTGCAAAAACGTAGATCAACACGTTCAAAAGTCAATTAATGCGGTCCTCTCAAACTGGTATCAATCCCTTTGCTTCATGCTGTAGATAGTTTTCTATTAATAGATATCTGTCGATAGTACTTTATATAGTTCGTCGGCATATATCGATCGTTTGCAATAGAGCCTATGGCCAGTATAGACAGTGAAGCTTATGTATAGTGTCGCATCACTTCCAGCGGCACTCAGTAGGAGCTTTACATCGTCTCATTCTGAAATTGAAAGCAAGAGCGCAATTATTATGCGCAAAGCAAGGTGCTACAGCTACACTGGAGGAAGTCTCTTCATTAAACCACGCCGCAACCACAATCATCTAAAGGTTAGTCTGAGGGAATTTTTTACCGCAACACAATCCTGTTGTTAAAGCGCAGCTCTTAGGCACCCGTTTCCGGCTTGAGCGTCGTCGGCGCCGACGTCGCCGCCACCGTCGGTGTAACCGCGTGGTGCATTATGGGAAAGGTCCCATAACGCACCGCGGTGACGCGAGCGTTGCATTATGGGAATTTTCCATAATGCACCGCGTTGTAGGAAAAAAAGGGAAGAAGGGAGGAGGAGGGGGAGGAGGATGTGGGGGAGGAGGAGGTAGGAGGAGAAAAGATGAGGAGGAGGGAGGAGGAGAAAGAAGGAGGAAAAAGAGGGAAGAGGAACAGGGAGGAGGAGGGGAGGAGGCGAGGATACTGGGAGGAGGAGTAGATGAGGAGAGAGGAGGAGAGGGCACGGATGAGGAGGAGGGGCCCACCGTCCCCTCCGTACCCTTCCCTCCTTCTCAAGAGCGGCGCTCTAATTCGGCATTACAAGGAGTTGAAAACGTCTTTCATTTTTTTTTCACAGTGTTTTACGGTCATGCACAAGATACTTGGGCTGAACACAACCTTCTCTTATATGAGCATACTGTGAAGAGTGGCAGTATAATTATTGGAATATTCACAGCTCAAAAATTTGATCGATTAACATGATATGGCCGTTGTGCATCCCACAAGCACCGCTGTAAGCTTTTTGCTCTGCCAAGCTAATACATGTTCCATAAGTCGTTCCTGCAGAATATATTTACATCTTGAAGAGACAAATGTGGCCATTTATATAAGGGAGAAATGGAAATTGAAGCAAGCAGGTGTCACGACGAATCGTTCACAAAAACAAAAAACCGGAAGACGTAATATTCGTTGTGAATCCCGTCAAGGGGAATACAACATAAAAAGAAGCTGCCCACATGTGAACTAAAATGCTTTAAAAGAGCTGTCTGTATTGCAACTGAATGTGACTTCCACCGAGCCGCTATAGCTCAGTGGCAGAGCACTGGTCTTGTAAACCAGGGGTCGTGAGTTCGATCCTCACTGGTGGCTTCTAACTTTTGGTGACGAGATAAAACGGCAAGTTATAAATTATTTACGCTCCTATCCATCGTTTAGTGGTTTTCGATGACGGAATATTATAGCTTTCACATTTTTAATAGGCCTGTTTGAATTGAAACCTAAACACCCTTTATGGTTAAATAGTTAACTACATATGGCTAATCTCCAGGAGCATTACTACTGAAAATATTAAACAAAAATAATTAAAAATATGTTGATGAAAACATTTTCATGAGCGAAAGATTTTTCGTGCACGGCTGTCTTTTGTATATATTTCTTTCTTGCATACGCAATCATTTTATCCACGTCTTCAACCTTTAAAGGGACAGGAATAACAAATTTGATTTGCACACTGTTTCTATCAGCCATTTTTGCGAAGCTTTCGTGATAATTCGCTTTTTAATATTTGTTTTATTACTTGTTTACACAATGACGTTACAAGAAACACAAATTGTTGACCTTTTTTAGATCAATAATATAATCATCGTTCAAATTATCACAGAAGGTGAGAAATTTAGTGTTTTTTTTTAAATGTAACAAAATGCAATTGGTAACCGAATTATGAATTTCGTTTATTGGCAATGAAAATACTTAAACAACGGCAACAGTTTCATGTTTTTGACTCTCTGACATTTTATTTTCTGTATTTCGAGAGCGGCGTTGATTACACTCAAATTTGCATACTTAACAAGATAAACCAAAGCCCACGATCAAGAATGGCGTGGTATGCTAAATGAGGCGCAATAAACTTGCACATTAGTTTTGAATATCTCAAAAAAAAATGCCGGCGAAAAATATATTCATTATGAGATAATTAGCCGAAACCCATACAAATTACAATTCCTAGGAAGCATACACAGTAACGAAACGACAGTCACACCACTATTTGAATCCCAATAATATCAGAGAACACGAAAATGACACTTTTTCCACAATTTTGGAAGATATAAAAACCAGCTCCTCAAACTATAGGTTAGTGTACCCCACTCTTAGAAGCAGGGTATGTTGGAACACATTCAAATACATCACACGCGGCAAAAAAGGAAAAATCTTGGAATGACAAAATAGTAGAAGTGGCATATTAAGACTGGAGGCATGCTAATTATATTCAAATATAAAAACAATTTTATTAAAACCTTTTACATTTCTTACCAATGCGTTAATGTGGAACGAAAAATTGGTTGCTGTAGTTTGATAAAATATAAAATTTATTGAATATTTTAGGAACGTATGAAATTTATAAGAGAGAAAAAAGAACTAAGGCTCTGCAAGCAGAGTGACAAAGGACCGCTTTTGCTAGGCTGATTAAGGTTATTAAAGGCAGTAGTAAACGCTCTGAGTTTTTACTGCAATGTTCTTAGTGAATTAAATGGAAAATTTATAAAAGAAACGCGTGGCTTAATCCAGTCACATTCCTTATTCCTTGTCACATGCGATATGTCTGAAGCGTACGGCCATAATACATTTCTTTTTGTGTGCACACTCTCCCACTGTGAAGTACTTTATTTTTGTACTACAGTAATTGTCCTTCCTCGTAATGGCATTTTTAAAAAGCAAACATTTATTTGATACTATGGAAACAGTGAAGAAGTGTCACTGTTGTATGACAAACGCATCACATGTAGGCACAAGGCTTTTCCTCCAACCCTGGTGTACTGGGAATTGTCCTGGGCAGCCCGAAGGTTTTCATATAGCGATATATATACTGGGTGAGTGGAAAGGTCTGCTCAGAGAAATAAAATGTAATTTTTGTAGTTGATCTCTCTCAAAAAGAGTAATAGAGCACTTAATATAATTTATTCAACTAATTTATATATTTTAAAATACTGCCTGTCTCTATTGGGATCTTTGCAGGTACTGGGTCAAAGAAAAAATATATGCAATATGTGGCGCATATCAATAGAACGAAATTAAAAATATTGCGGCTTTCTTGAACGAGGAACCACTCATCAGTGGTTTAACACTTGTTTAAGCAAGAAAATGACGATCTAGACTGCTTCAGTCTCTTATAGCGGAAGGAAGAAATGAGTATCTGAAGATGTAATTTTTAAATGCTTACTCAACGAGTGTAGATATGCTTATGTCTAGCAGATATGGCTTCTAATAGCTTAACGTACTTCATTTTATGAAATTTGAATGCGTCGTTTAAAAGGCGGAACACAAATATCAGTTTACCCACATTTCTGCCCTGAGCAATGGTTAATAAACCAGCATTTCTTAGAAGTTGTTTTGGGGACTGAAAACGGCTGTATTCCTTAGAAACAAATCGAACTGCCTTTTGCTGGACTCTTTCCATAATACCTACATTCTTATGTGTATGTGGGAACAATGATGTAGTGCGTATTCTAGTGCTGGACGACCAAGAGTGGTGTATTTTAAAAGCTTTATTTTATGAGGTGATTATTTTAAAGTTCTCTTCAGAAAGACTTTATTTTACAAGGTCTTTGATACATAATTAACTTGCGGGTTCGAGCTCAGGTCAGACGCTAACATAATACTAGCATAGCTATATTCTGTGACCCTGCGCAACGTTGCACAATTAACACTGTACGTAAATCAAGAGTATCATTTTATTCTTATTTGACACATAGAAACGCTTTTGACTGAATTTAGTCATTTGGCAGTTATTGCAGCCTATCGGCTACCTTTTTCAGAAATTAGCTTAATAGAATTCGGTCAGCTTGGCTTGTTTGTTTGAGTTAGACGATACAATATTCGGTAAAACGATTTATATTAGCATGGATCCCATTGAGAATGTCGTTCATATAGAGCAAAAATAAAAGTGAAGCCATAACAGAACATTTCGGGACATTAGACAGTACCTCAACAGGTCGAGATGCGTGTCCTTCATGACGTATAAATAGGAACCGATTTAGTAAGAAGTCCTCAATCCAAGATACTACCGGGCCTTCACCCGTAATGCGTGTCAGTTCTTTTTTTTTTAAGTTCGACGTGTGAAACACGATTTCTGACTTCTACAAATATCATATCTATCTGGCCTCTATATGTTATACCGTTCGCGAAGTCATGAAGTGTCTCGACCAGCTGTGTGACAGTTGATAGTCCACTTTTGAATTCGTGCTGCTACGCGCAGGCCTCGAAATTTATGTTTATTGCGTGTTGTATTTTAAAGCATGTTATTAAAAAAATCCGCTCCATCTAAGTTATATTAGCTTTTCTGCAGCCTTTGGAGGTCCTTTATGGTTTTCTGATATAACTGACTTCATTGGGACAGGAGTGTGCTGATAGTACTCAATCTTTAAAAAAATATTCAAGGGTACAATTCTGGGAACGAGTATAATGGCATTTGAAAAACATACCTAGAATGCGCGAGTTCTATCATGTCTCTCAGAAAGTTTCTCAGGTTCAGGGGATGACGTCAAGGCCATAGTCTCTATAACGCAGTGCAGGGAAGCGCAGCCTCTATGACTCAGTGGTAGAGCACCGGTCTCGTAAACCAGGGGTCGTGAGTTCTAACCTCACTGGCAGTATGCGGTATTTTCTTTTGAATTCGTGAGTGTTGCATCTTACCACTGTGAGCGCTCTGTACTTCGTCTCATCCTACGATGGACTAAAGGCCAAAGACACGGGCCGTAGGACCAATCGCCTTCCACGCTAAACTATGACATGCTTAATATTGATTAGGGGTGGACGAATCACGCTCCGAATCAAACAGTGCTGTATCATTCATATTGTCATGAATCAAGGCAACGAGAAGGCGAAGATTAAACTTAAAATAAAGGTTTAATTGGCGAACTTGTGCCAACCAAAAATAAGTAACGAAAGAGCTTCGAGGCAGCAGAAAAGCAGGCGGCGATTCGGCGGCGAAACAGAGAGCGCGAGCAAGACTGACTCGACAAGGTCGCGGGTAGCTGCTTATCTACAACGCGTCACTATCTCGAACGTTCGGCAAAGAAGGTTCGAGCGTCGCGCGCTCGGGGCGAGAATGACCTGGCACTTTCAAGAACAACAAAGCTGGTGGAAAGTTACGTCTGGTGCGAGAATGAACGCGAAGCTTCTAGAAGTCGGTGACCGAGCGTTGCTTTCTCGGTACTGCGGGCGGCATTATCCCCCCCTTTTAAAAGTGCATCGTCCCGATGCAACGCGAAAGGAAAACAAAAATGGCTAAAAAATTAACGGTGAAACGAAATGAACATGCAGTGTTGCAATGCTAGCGCGCGTAGAACGGCTTGAGTCGAACTACGTGGAAGACTTCGGGTCGTGGCCGGCGGCGTCCTGATGGTCGGGTTCCGTCGGGGAGGACCTCGTAGTTCAAGTCCCCGAGGCGGCGGATGACCTTGTAGGGTCCGAAGTAGCATTTTAACAGTTTTTCGCTGAGGCCGTGGTGGCGAATGGGCGTCCACACCCACACCCTGTCCCCGGGCTGGAACTCGACGTCGCGGCGACGAAGGTTGTACCGGCCAGTGTCGACACGTTGCTGGTCCGTTATTCGAAGATGGGCTACCTGGCGTACTTCTGCTCGTTGGGTGACCAGCTGGGCGTCGTCGGTACCGTCGTCCGTCGGGTCGTGGGGCAGAATGGCGTCGAGCATCGTCGTCACCTCTCTGCCGTGCACCAGCTGAAAAGGTGTGATGCCAGTGGTTTCTTGAATCGCCGTGTTGTACTCAAACGTGACGTAGGGCAACACTTCATCCCACGTCTTGTGTTCCACGTCCACGTACATCGAAATCATGTTGGCGATGGTCTTGTTTTGTCGCTCCGTCAGCCCGTTGGTCTGCGGGTGGTATGCCGTGGTCCGGCGGTGGTCGGTGTGGCTCAGGCGGAGTATCTCTTGTGTCAGTTGCGCCATGAACGAGGAGCCTCGGTCCGTAATAAGGACTTGGGGAGCGCCGTGTTGGAGGACGATAGACTCCACGAAGAACTTGGCTACTTCCACGGCGGTCCCCGAGGGGAGTGCTTTTGTCTCGGCGTACCTGGTGAGATAGTCAGTTGCCACGATTATCCAACGGTTTCCCTGCGTCGACGGCGGAAAATGTCCAAGAAGATCCATCCCAATCTGCTGGAATGGTGCAGTCGGGGGCGCGATCGGTTGCAGGAGACCTGCCGGCTTCGTCGGTGGTTTCTTGCGTCGTTGGCATTCGTGGCACGAACGGACGTAGAGGTGGACAGTCTTCGGGAGCTTGGGCCAGTAATATTTTTCTCGGATCCGTGCAAGAGACCTACTGTAGTCAAGGTGACCAGATGTTGGGTCGTCGTGGCAGGCATGGAAGATCTCTTCTCGAAGACTAGCAGGAATCACCAGGAGCCACGTCGAGTTGTTGTTCCTGAAGTTCTCTTTATAGAGGATACCCCTCCGGACGGCGAATCATGGCAGGTACGTGAGAAGGCTCGGGGAATCGTACCCACTCGTCTCTCCAAATGGTCGATCAATGCGCCCAGTTCAGGATCGTCCCGCTGGAGCGCTGTCATACCGTGAATGCTCACCGCGCCAAGAAAGTTATCGTCGTCGTCGTCGTCCTTGGTACAGCTGGTAGCTGACTCGACGGGGGCTCTGGACAGGAAGTCGGCGTCGCTGTGTTTTCGGCCTGACCTGTAGACCACGGTCACGTCGTACTCCTGCAGTCGTAGGCTCCACCGAGCGAGGCGCCCCGATGAGTCCTTCAGGCTCGCTAACCAACACAGCTAGTGGTGGTCGGTGACCACTCGAAAAGGAGTCCCGTACAAGTACGGGCGGAATTTCGTGATGGCCCAGACTACGACCAGACATTCCTTCTCGGTCGTCGAGTAATTGCGTTCCGCGTTCGACAGCGTCCGGCTAGCGTACGCGATCACGCGCTCCGCTCCGTCTTGTCGTTGGACCAGTACCGCTCCGAGTCCTGTATTGCTGGCGTCCGTGTGAACTTCCGTTTCGGCTGATTGGTCGAAGTGGCCGAGTAATCGGTGGTGACTGGAGCCGTCGCTTTAGTTCGTCGAATGCCTGTTGTTGTTCTCCACCCCATTGGAAGTTCACGGCGTCTTTCGTAAGGTGCGTTAGCGGCGCACAAAGCTTGACAAAATCCTGAAAGAATCGCCGGTAGTATGCGCAAAGTCCAAGGAATCTTCGGACTGCCTTTTTGTCGGTGGGCGGTGGAAAGGCCGCTACGGCGCGAGTTTTCTCAGGGTCAGGACTTACACCTTCGTTGCTCACAACGTGGCCCAGGAACTTCAGTTCGCCGTAGGCAAACCGGCACTTCGGCGGCTTGAGGGTGAGTCCTGCGGTCCTGATTGCCTCAAGAACAGCCCGAAGGCGTCGCAAATGCTCGTCGAAGTTGGCCGAGAATACCACGACGTCGTCGAGGTAAACGAGACAGCTCTGCCACTTGAGGCCTGCCAGGACGGTGTCCATGACACGTTGGAACGTTGCCGGCGCCGTGCACAGTCCGAAGGGCATTACCTTGAACTCATACAGTCCGTCGGGCGAGACGAAGGCGGTCTTTTCTCTGTCCCGTTCGTCGACTTCGATCTGCCAGTAGCCACTCTTAAGGTCCATCGACGAAAAGTATCAGGAGTGGCGCAGCCGGTCCAGCTTGTCGTCGATGCGGGGGAGCGGATACACGTCTTTCTTCGTCACCGCGTTGAGCCGCCGCTAGTCAACGCAGAATCGAAGCGTTCCGTCCTTTTTCTTCACCAGTACGACTGGAGAGGTCCACGGGCTGCTCGAAGGCTGAATTATGTCCTCGTTGAGCGTCTCTTGCACCTGTTCCTGAATGGCCTCTCGTTCCTTTGGGGAGACCCGGTACGGCGGCCGATGCACAGGGAGCGCTTCCTCGTTGGTAACGATGCGGTGTTTCGCCACTGTTGTCTGGCGCACCCTCGACGTCGTCGCAAAGCACTCGCCGAACTCGGCGAGGAGGTCTTGGAGCTTTCGTCGTTCCGTGGCACTGAGCTTGGGGTTAACGTCGAGCTGCGGCGGTGGTGTACTGTGTGGCTGACACGACGAGGGCTCGTCGGAGATCGCGGTGATTTCGGCGTCGACCCGGAGTTCCTCAACGTGTCCTACAGCGGCACCTTTCGTGAGGTGCTGCGCCTCCGGTAGAAAGTTCGTCACGAGGACCACAGTACGTCCATCCTGCAGCTCAGTTACGCCCCTTGCGCCGCCTATTCCTCTTCCGAGAAGCAGTTGGACGTTGCCCTCCAGAAGGACTTTCCCGAGGGCAACTGCATCGGTCACGACGGGCACAAGAACCCTCAACCGTGGCGGCAGGTTCACGTGGTCCGCAATGACTCGGACGGCGGCTGGCGTCGTTTTGTATCCCTCCGGAGGTAGAACGGGCTTTCGCAGCGTCAACCTGTTTGCTCCAAGGTCGATCACGGCACCGTACTCACAGAGGAAGTCTATGCCAAGGATGACGTCTCTCGAACAGTCCTGGAGGACGACAAATTTCATGGAACAGGTCTCTCCGTGGATGTGCATGCGCGCGGTACACCTTCCCACTGGTGTGATGAGATGTCCGCCGGCGGACCGTATTTTCGGGCCATCCCACGGCGTCATCACTTTCCGAAGGCGACGAGAGAGCTTCCCACTTAAAACGGAACAGTCTGCTCCGGTGTCGACGAGTGCCTTCGCGTCGTGGCCGTCGATGGTAACGTCGAGGTTAGTCAACACCGTCGCAGAACCGTCGTTCCTATGCGTCTCGTCGCTAGTGTGGGAGCCCTCCGACGTTTGTGGAGGATATTGGCGTCGTTCGTCCTCGGCAACACCACCTCCCGGTATTGCCGCCCTCAGTTTTCCCGGCGGGACACGGGAGACAGGCTCTCTCGGCGGGACCGATGGACAGGTGATGCTGCAGGACGTCGAGGTGAAGGCGAACGGGACCCACGTCGAGGTGCAGGCATCGGAGAGGGTGTACGCCGTAGGTCTTCGTCGATCTCGCGTGGTCGCTCACCGTAGCGTGGGCGCGGGTCGTCGGGGTGGAAGCCACGTAGCCCCAGCAGTCGGTACGGGCAACGGCGGTACACGTGGTCAGCTTCCCCGCAGTGGTAACACAGCGGGCGTCGATCGGCCGTTCGCCAAACGTCGGTCTTCCTAGGCCCCGGTTGTTCTTGCCGGATGTACTGACGTCGATCGACGAGACGTCGGGGGTACGCCTGGGTTGGTGCGTCCCGTCGTCGTGGCGCAGGAGGTTGACTGGCAGCAGGTGGCGGTCGTCGGGCCATGGCTGCGTAGCTCACCGTCGGTTGCTCGAGCGGAGCAAGGTTGACAGGAGCCCGTGGTTCGATGGCCCTCTCAAGCTCTTCCCTCACAACTCCGGCGATGGACAGCGAAGGCGGGGGGTCGGCAGCAGGCAGCAGTTTCTTGAGTTCTTCGCGAGCGACTTGACGGATCATCTCGCGAAGCTCGTCGGTGCTAGTGCTGAACTCGGAGCTTGCCGATGCCAGAGTCGAAACGTCGTTGAGCCGATGGTAGTGGCGCGCTCGGGCCATTAACGCCCGCTCGATGTTTGTCGCTTCGGCAACAAATTCGTCAACGGTCGTCGGGGGGTTGCGAATAAGTTCGCCGAAGATTTCGCTTTTTACGCCTCTCATAAGGAAGCGCAGCTTTTTCTGGTCAGTGGCTTGCGGGTCGGCGCGGCTGCTCAGGCGGAGGATGTCTTCAACGAAACTGGTGACCGTTTCGTTGGGGCCATGAGTCCTCGCCTGGAGAAGGTCTTCGGCCCGCTGCCTACGATGCTGATTGATGAACGCCCGCTTCAGCTCGGTGACGCAGGCGACCCACGACGTGAGCGCAGCCTCGTGGTTCTCGAACCAGTGCCTCGCAGTACCCTCCAACGAAAAGTAGAGGTTCTGCAGGTACTGCTTGGTGGTCCATCCATTATGGCGTGCCACACGCTCGTAGTGTTGGATCCAGTCCTCGACGTCCTCGTGGATCTCCCCGTGGAAAAGCGTCGGAGTCCGAGGGGCGACGGGCAGTTAAACGACGGGGGGTGCTACTGTGGTCTGCGCCGTCGAGGAAGCCATCGTCATTGTCACTTGCCTTGTCCTCGCCGGGAGTGGTCCGAGTTCAGGAGCTTGCCCTTGAAGACGGCGGCTGGCACGGTGCTCCGAGTCTTCAACGAAAGGTAGTCGGGGAATGGGGCTTGCAGAACGAGTTCTTGTAGGGGTACGCTCCATGGGTTTCATACCCCACACCTCCACCAGAAATGTCACGAATTAAGGCGACGAGAAGGCGAAGATTGACCTTAAAATAAAGGTTTAATGGGCGAACTTGTGCCAACCAAAAATAAGTACCGAAAGAGCGTCGAGGCAGCAGAAAAGCAGGCGGCGATTCGGCGGCGAAACAGAGAGCGCGAGCGAGACTGACTCGACAAGGTCGCGGGTAGCTGGTTATCTACAACGCGTCACTATCTCGAAAGTTCGGCAATGAAGGCTCGAGCGTCGCGCGCTCGGGGCGAGAATGACCTGGCACTTTCGAGAACAACAAAGCAGGCGAAAAGTTACGTCTGGTGCGAGAATGAACGCGAAGCTTCTAGAAGTCGGTGACCGAGCGTTGCCTTCTCGGTACTGCGGGCGGCAATATAGCTTCGACACTGCTAAGAGTCATGTCGTGGCTTTCTTTGCAACCTGAAATTGATGAGTCAATCAGTGCTCTTCGATTCTAACCACTGTTCGCCCATCTCCATCAGTGATCCGAGACGCGTGCACCAACACGTGCATCGATGCGAAATACCGCGCAATTTCTAAGTAGCCCGTAATTGGATTTGGCGGTTCAAAGCATTTGCATTTAGTCCATCGTACGGTGAGACAAGGTATAGGACGGAGTCTGAAGAATAGAATTAAACTTGCAAAAATTATTTTGAAAACAGTTTGTTATTTTTTTGAAACTGCAGATATCGCGCTTGTCGTTTTAATTATACCGGAATATCATGACCCCTTGGTCTCAAGTTTAAATGGCGTTTTCCATCGCCGATATTTTCGGTTGTCCGCGGAGTTTTATAAAATAGTATACGGATCGAACGACTTCCTTCTTCGTGGCTTCTCTGAGCCCATGCCTATTCTTTAGTTTTCTGAGCGATCTGATTGGCTTACTTGTAACATCGGCTGCGTGAATTTGCTGCTTCAGTTTATCCCAAGTAAAAAACTTTCACACAGCGTGATAAAAGTTTTTAGATCATGTGATATAAGGAGGGGATCAGTCGTGCGCAGAGTTGAAGTGTAACGCCATGGCGCCCGAGTCACGTGGTTTTTATATGGCAGCTGAGGCCCACGCGACGGCGGGCGAAACAATCAACATGCTTTTGGACACCCCAAAGTGGGCCGTCATCTTATTGCGCCAGTCCATGCCAGCAGTGGTTTTGTGTAAAGTTGGGCATTACAGTGGCTTTTCTTGCCTCACTTTTGAAGCAGCGCAACCTTACTTTAAATCTGGAAGTTTTCCATGCATTATTGTGAGTCGATTTTCTAGTCTGAAACGCACACAACCTGTTGCGTTTTTTGATTGTGACGATGCGAACTTCCTATAGCGTTCCAATGCGGGCTCTCAAAAAAGACTGAACATCTCGAAATTGTGTATTGAGGGAGAGCCTAATATAAATACAAGCAAGCACCAGGGCCAGTGATTCAGAGAAACAAAAGAAAAGTCGGCAAGCTGTGGCACTGTTTGCGATTCTTGTCGAAAGTAATAATCAAGCATACTAGCTAGCAGGGTTGGGCAGAAATACTCAGAAATGTATTTGGAAATACAAATACTGGGATACATTAAAATAGTAGCTAAAATACTGATACTGAAATATATCTGTAAAAGTGTATCGCGATACGTATCGGAAATACATTTTAAATAGAGGCAAAAAGTATTTGGAAATACAAATACAGGAATACATTTCAGGGAAGGAAGAAATACAGATAAAGAAATACTGATACTGCAATACATTTTTCAAATTTGTTTGAGACGCCAAATGAGATGAGGATTGAAGTTGGAAGTGGAAGTTTTTGATCTCGAAATTACTTTCCCGTAGGCTTGGCACTTTTCTTTGGAGGTAGTGGTTTCCAACGACGTGAAGTCTTCAATGGGCTAAAAAAAAACGTTCCATCAAGGAGTGACCGCGGTCCCTTCTGTGACATCATGTCTGTCTGACGAGGGATGCGAAAAGACTTCGACCTCTAAATAAATTCTATGTCATCCTAAATCCCGTCAAAACCTCACCACGCCCCTGTCAACATTGATCACATGACGTCACGGTGGAATGAACTGGTATTCTTGGTCTGTAGGTGTGGCCTTTAACATGAAACTTTACCAGGCTGCTGTATGAATGAACAATACGTAGTTTCGTTGTAGGAATTACCTCGTTGAAGATCGTGCAGGCAGTGTCATTTGGAATTGTCGAGAATAGTGGACCACCTGAAGCATCCTGGAACACATGTCTTATCTTCTGTTACAATTGAAAAAAAAAACAAAAAAAAAAACGATGCGGTGGCATCCCTGTTGTGAAGGTCCTCCCTTTTGCCACCGACGCATGGATTGCAGTCCTCAAGTTTCGCCTAGCACCATCCAAACAGAGACTTCGTAGATTGCGACCTGAGATTGCCGGCACAGGTGCGAGCTCTACGAGAAACAGCGCGCTCGAGACGAGTCGCAGGTGTACGAAGTCTGGGTCGGCACAGCGAGGCCATGTCTGGCCTCCTTACTTGGTTTCGCATCACCAGAGCAGCGAATCACGTTAAAGGGCCCCTGAAAAGAAAAAAAAAAGTTTTTTCAAAACAGTCTGGTTGGGACACGCGTGTCAAAATATGAATTTTACGCGAAAAAACAAAATTTTTAGAGCAATATTGACTGCGCCAGACGCAATTTAGTCGGTAGTCACCTCCTTTCCACTTGTTCTCTCTCTCGGCATTTCGGGCGCGTGGAGGAGAGATACTCCCCGCCCCTTCGTAGTGGATCGGCTTGGCTGCTTGGCTGCGTCCCGTACGAGAGCCATTGCTATTTCCTGTGTCTGCCGGTCGCACGTCGTACCGCGTCGTACAGCCGATTCACACGACGGACCGAATCGCGATTTTCGTCCGCAGACCGCGTGTACCAAGTGACCGGCTCGTCACCGATTCCTGCGATCCGCGCCTCGTCCGCGGACGCGCGGACTGATAAAGTCAAGCGCCTTTTTCACTCGCGGATTTTTGGCGAGATTGACTTGAAAAGCGTTTAATCTGGCAACGGTACATTGTTTTCTCGTTTTGTTTTTGTTTCTGGGCGATGAAAACAAAAGTGGCGCATCGTTGTGTTTTGTGCGTTCGCTGGTTTATTTTGTCAGACGTTTCTTCGTTCCACGTGTGAAAGGAACTGCAGAAACTTTGTCTGGCTGATGCGACGCAGGTTCCGGTACTCCTCCGGGTCCGCATCAAGAAGCTTCCGTCAAAACTCGTCTAGCACGCCGGGATAATTCTTGCACGTCCAATCAGGATTTCACCGTGCAAGACCTCTCTTGTGGCTGTGGTGACTTGAGTGTTGTGCACGAGCGCGGAGTGCGTGAAGGCATCTCCAAACGCCCCTTCGCGAGCCCAGAACTTCGTCGCTTCCACGCGAAACCCATCTCGCGCAGGACCATGCCTGTGTCACTCTCATGCTTTGGGTTAGTAAAGCTAGTGGCGCTTCGCGCGAAGCCTATCACGGTGTTTTGTCTCGATCTGTACGTAACAGCGGCGTACGATTCATTATCGCGGTAGCGAGCGTCGATTTCTCTCTTGGACAACGGTCCAACGGTGCGATGTTGGAGTTTCGCGGCACTGTGGGGTGGCGACCAGGTTCGGTCCGTCCTCGCTGGCGTCTGCTCGTCGTCTCCCTTGTGTGGATGCGCTTGGGAGGCAGACGAACCGCGGACATGTCGTCACGTGATCAATCGGTCCGTCCTGTGAATCGGCCATGACTAACTAACACAAGCAACAAGCCCTCTGCAGGAGGTCTTCACATATAAACGCGATAAAACTATAAAACCACCAGAGGACGCGAGACACGTTGCAAGACGGCGACCATGACAGAAAAAAACAAATGGCGAAGCTTTTGTTTGTTGTTTTATCCGGACGGAAGTTACGATTTTGTAAAACGTTTGTAAACAATTACGACGTTCATTCGATGGATTGTTTTTTAAACCCCCAAAAATGTAATTCAAAAGGCGATTTCAAGAGATCACGAAGATTTTATAACCAACATCTAACCTGTCACTCATTCTATTGGCCAATGAGAAGCTGATTTGAATGACCATCGTTACCAATGAGAAGCCGAGCTGAATGACCATGGAATTTGCGCGCAAAACTTCAAATAAATCTCTCGCCGTGAATATTGCTCTAAAAAATATATTTTTTCGCGTAAAATTCATTTTTCGACACGCGTGTCCCAACCAAACTGTTAAAAAAAAAGCTTTTTTTTCTTTTCAGGGGCCCTTTAACGTCGGCTGATGACGTACCCTTGAGCCGTGCAATATTACGGGCGCAGCCGCAGACGCATTCGAATATGTGTTCTGTTGAACTTCACTATGTGAGACATACTACTATTTCAAGTCAACCACCGCCAGGCTCGTGCTGCAACCTACGGTGACTCAGCTTTGCCGGCTGGGTGTACTGTGTACTCTAAGGCAAGAGAGACGGTTAGCAGCGGGCATTAGATGCCAGCAAACAATGACTAAAGAAATCCCTACCCAAGGACCTGCGACAGAAGATGCAGTGACTCCACTCCTGGCACGCCACCTGGTTCGAGTCCCCGGATATGCAACACTTCTCAGAAGAGAGAAGAGGACGCATAAACAAAATAGTTTGGAGAATCGGAAGGAACCTTGGTCAGCATGGTAACAATAACCCAGTACCTCGTTGACCCTAATGCCCTCAAAAGTACAAAAAAAAAAAAATTCGCTCGGATTTTTTTTTTTTGGAGGGGGGGGGGGAAGGGGGAGTATTCCTCAAGAAATGTAACGAAATACATCTCACCCTGATTGTATCGCGATACAAAGAATCATCCAAAAATGTATTTCGATACAGGAATACAGATACTGGTGAAAAAATGTATCGCGATACAGAAATACAGATACGAAATGTATTTCTGAAATACTATCGCGATACATTTGTATCGCGATACTGCCCAACCCTGCTAGCTAGCCGCTTATAAACCAAAAAGCTTCAAGCTATCTGATTTGAATCGACTAATTGATCACACATGTCTGAAAGGTGGTACACTTACCACCCATATAAGCGATCACCTCCCTATATTCCTATGCGTAAATGATAGTCTTTGTCACAAAAAAATGCAGAGTCATTTAGGCACTTTCCGCATATCACCACTTATAATCTGGACGTTTCTCGTAATGATATTGAAAATGCTGACTGGAACAACGTTCTTGCCGCAACAGACCCTGATGTAGCTTACGATACGTTCCTGGAATGTTTTAAACGCCACTATATAAAAAAAACAATTTCCAAAAAAAAACTAAAATGCACGTAGAATTCGAAAACCATGAATTACAACAAGTCTTTTATCGAAAATTAATAAAAAACAAGTATTTTTAAAGATTTAACAAATCAAGAAATCAAGATGATTTGACAAAGTTTAAAGCTTAATCGCAGCCAGTTAACGAAGGAACTAAGAACCGCTAAGGAACGGTATTATCACAAAATGACCGCATCTCCACGTGGTGAATGTTGTTGATTGGGGCGACGCTCTGGTGGTGCTGATGATACTGATTTTATTGTTCATAGGTAGTGCTGATGGTGCTGATTTTTTTTAATTGCTCATAGGTAGTGCTGAGTTCCGGGTTGCGTTTTGACTTCATTATTACTGCTTTATGGTGGGTGAAATGCAGAGCCAATGGTTCTTCTAGCGGATCAGCTTGGATCCGCTAGAAGCCGTGGGAACGCATCTCCACCGCTTAAGTCAGCGGTCGATGTCAGAAAGAGAATGTGTGGTATGGAACGTGGTTATATACGCATTTGAGGATTTGGCCGCAGCGCCCTCTCGTCTATAAGCGTCGAGCCAATGCATGCAAAGATTAACGCGATTATATACGCATTTGACCGCAGCGCCCTCTCCTGTATAGACGTTGAGCGGCTACATGCAACGTTTCATCTATGACATCCCCAGCTCTTGAGTTACTACCCCATCTCAGTGCCCCCCACTCGTCCCGCAGTCATGGACGAGTGGTTAAGGCGATGGGCAAGAAATCCATTAGGGTCTTCCCGCACAGGTTCGAATCCTGTCGACTGAGCAAACATTTTTTCGTGTTTTTTAAGAAGACAGATGGGATGGCAATCGATGTGAGCACGGACGGACGGACGGACGGACGGACAAGGCTAGACCCAAGGGGGCTTCGCCCCTAATAGTTTCAGATCTTCAGCTGGACGTATTGATGTTATTTGGAAAAAAGTGAATTCAATTAGACAAAATAATCGAAGCCATGATAGCATGCATAGATTGCTTATTAACGGAGAAGAAGTTAAAGGTACTGCTTTAGCTCTTTCATTTAATGATTACTTTGTAAATCTAGTTTCTCTAGCTTACGACGATAAGGCTTACCAGTATATTAAATATAGGAACTTGAATTCAATATTCTTGGATCTCGTTAGCGATTCCGAGGTATTTAATGTAATTAAGAACATAAATATACATGCAGTAGAGATGCGGATGATATCCAAATTAGACCCGTCAAATATGTATTAGACTTAGTCGTGCATTGTTTAACTTATATACTGGGTGTATCAAGGGGCGGCCAGGCTCTTTAAATCGACCGCAAAATTCGGTTTCTTAACCTATCGCGTTCCGATTTTGTATAGCGTTGGCCACAGGTGGTGCATTTTTTCTACAAAATTCGCAAAGAGCGAGCTTACCTGAGAAAAAAGTAAAAAAAAAAGAGGCTTAGCTCCTATGAAAACGCAGCGAAGCCACCGGTCTTCAAACCATAGGGCGCCCTATGGTTTCGAAGACCGGTGGCTTCGCTGCGTTTTCCATAGGAGCTAAGCCTTTTTCTTTTTTTACTTTTTTCTCAGGTAAGCTCGCTCTTTGCGAATTTTGTAGAAAAAATGCACCACCTGTGGCCAACGGACACAACTGGTTGCATTCTTGGACCGTGATGACGCGAATTTCCTAGAGCGTTCCACTGCGAGCTTCCAAAAATGTCTAAACATTTCGCAATTGTGTATCGAGGTAGAGCCTAATATATACATGTAGGCGTCAGGGCCAGTGATTCAGGAAAAAAACAAAACACAAGTCGGCAAGCTGTGACATTGGTTGCAATTCCTGCCGAAGCTAATAAACGAGCATAGTAGCTAGCCGCGTATAAACCAAAATACTTCAAGATATCTGATTTGAATAGGCTAGATGAGACAATATGTAAGCTGCTACAGCTTAGTGGCAAAGCACTGGTCTTGTAAAAGAGGAACCGTGAGTTCACTCTTCACTGAAAGCTTAACCTTATGATGGTGCGAGGAAATAAAATGAAAAGAAACGAATCATTGACATTTACTTCATGTCTGGACTTCTTGTTCTTTATGTTATAAAATCAATTTAAACTTGAGATTTACCATTGTGACGCTCAACGTTTTGTTATTTTACTGGTAGAAATAGTGATACTAGTTTTATCCTCACAATGTGCGATAGAGACAATATGAACCCATTCACAAAATATACATCAAGATACATTAACAGTCCTGTTTGTCCATGTCACGATATAATATCGCGTCCGCGTGCCTGTATTTTATTAACGTCTTCAAGGCGGCACTAAGGGTCATGAATATGGAACGAGCTCGTACGTAGGTACGCAATACATTGTGAAAACATCGCGCATGCATAAATAGGGCAAATGAATAAAGGCCTCACAAACACTACTTCGCGAATGCATTTGCGTATACATCAAGTTGTGTGGTTACGGGACGCCAATTGATGTACATACACATATTCGCTTATCTTGGTTCTGTTATACGCTCCCTGCGTGATGGATAACGCGTGAAATGACCTGAATTGGTATGTAAATTTATCTCGAATTGAATTTTCCTGCTCAACTGAGCGGGAAAGTGCAAAAATGGACGGATAGGCCTTTTTCTGGGAGTGTGGCGGTCCGTCAAAAAGCATTTCATGCTTTGAATCACAGCTCGAAACGCTTTAGATTTATTCAGTTGTGAGAAAAAGAAGTGTTCTTAATATGACATAGGGGTTCTAGTTTATCCCATGGAAAGCTGAGGCTAGCTGCCGCTATAGCTCAGTGGTAGAGCACTGGTCTCGTAAACCAGGGGTCGTGAGTTCAAACCTCACTGGCGGCAACCGCTCTCTTTTTTTTTTTAATTCTGTACCATATTATGGCTTCTAGGAGCGGTGAAGCTGTCTATTCTTTCAAACTGCAAACAGTCTCTCGTTACCCTATTCTTGCGATCCTGGACAATATTGTTTTTTGTCAAAAGGTAAGCGTTGCAGCGGCATCTGTGGTCTCACCTTTGATGCTGCATAGCTCCACATTAATGCTGAACGTTTTCGTTGCATTATAGTGCCGAATCTTTTAGAAGCCGCACACAATTGTTGACATTTATTGGCTATTATAGCGTGGTATTTGTAGAACGTGCTGCGGAAATTTCTTTAAAAAAAAAAAACAACTTCGTGCAACTCTCGTTTTGAGAAAGTATGGGATGTAAAATATGGTTAACGTGCGTGTCACCTGCTTCTATTTCACCAGCTGTGCCAAGAGTGTGCATTCGCTGCAGAATGATGTGTGTGGCAGAGAAACGACAGAAAAGGGAGGTGAATGAATTAGCTAAAACTGCTAATTACTTTTGATTTGCCATTAAATCAAAATAAAAGATATCAAAAGCGCAAGCACGACATATATTAATTAAAGGGCAGTGAGTGTGCAGGCGAGCTGGTGATAGTTAGTAATGATGTTTAAAATCCGAGACTGTGGTGAGCTAAAGCAGGAAAGTTCAAAGTCGAAGGAAAAAGAAACGTCTTCTCCTGCGCCTTTTCTCTTCTACTTCAAAGTTTTCTATCTTTCCCTCACCTTGGTCTCGCGTTTTAAACGTCAGGACATAGATATTTGTTAGATAATTTTAATTAACCAGATAGCCATGTACACCAACTTCGAACCCCTAATAGATGCCAAATGTGAGCGTATTATGTTGCTTAAGTAACTGCCATAGGAATCATCTAGCTGTGAGAGAGCCATCAAGGGAATAGCCAATGATGGCTTACTTGCGTTTATTCCATCCCGATTTATGAATAGTTTATGCTGTTTGACGAATTTATCGGCACAATAAAAAATTATTTAATGAAATTATTATTTATTGTAATAAAAAATTTAAATAATTTCTTTGAGAACGACCTGTATAACATTCTTATCTCAAATCCACGGAGGTTCTGGAAGATTATCAATCCTTCTTCGAAGAAAAGTCTGATCATCTCAGATGCGACTGGAAAGCAGCTGACTGAAAATGAAGTATGTGACAGATTTAATGAATATTTCAGTAGTGTCTTCACTCGCGAAACGTTGCCGCAATTAGTTTCTCGGGATGCACTTGGCGAAATGGGGTTAATAACTATTTCTTCTGAAGGAATATCAAAATTAATAGAGCAACTTACACTCAGCTCTGCTCCTGGTCGCGACGGGATAAACAGTAAGATTTTAAAAATTACTAAGCACACCTCGTCCCTGTACCTGGGTAAAATTTTCAACCAATCACTTATTACTGGTATGCTCCCCAGTGACTGGAGACATGCAGACGTCATTCCAATTTTTAAGTCTGGGTCATCTGACGATCTGAGCAATTACAGGCCTATTTATTTAACAAGGTGTATGTAGTAAGCTCCTTGAACATATTATTTTTACAGCCATAATGCAGTTTCTGAATATCAATGATGTATTATTTTCTAACCAGCATGGATTTCGTAGGAATCGATCATGTACAACACAGCTTTTCGAGTTGGTAACCGATATCCACAGTAATCTTAACTCACGAACACAAACAGACGCTCTCTTCATAGACGTTTCGAAAGCTTTCGACCGTGTGCCACACTACAGACTTATCGTAAAATTACAAAACTTAAAAATTAATGCAACTATAGTTAATTGGATAAAAACCTTTCTTACGACTAGATCCCAATCCGTACGTCTAGGTGAAACATCTTCACAATCCTTACCAGTTATTTCAGGCGTACCACAGGGTACTGAACTGGGCCCATTGCTCTTCCTTGTTTATATAAATGATATCGGATATCGCCTGAGAAGCTGTGTTCGTCTGTTTGCTGACGATCTTGTTGTTTATCGCGCTATTTCCAGTGAAGAGCATTGCCTAACATTACAAGAAGACCTATCCCTAATTGAAACCTGGTGTGCCGAGTGGCTTATGTCCATTAATCACAATAAATGTAAATGTGTATATTTTTCTAAATCCCGTAATCCAGTAAATTATACCTATCAACTTACATCCCAGCCCATTGAAAAGGTTTCATCTTTTAAATACCTTGGCGTGCACTTAAGCTCTGACCTCTCATGGAGAACTCATATTGAACACATAACTTCCAGTGCTAATAAAACCTTAAGTTTTCTAAGACGCCATCTTAGTCAAGCTTCACCGAAAATCAAACAGGTGTCATACTGCACCCTTGTTAGATCCAAGATGGAATACGCTTCTACCATTTGGAACCCCCACCAGGCTTACTTATCTGACATGTTAGAATCAATCCAAAACCGCGCAACTTGCTGACTACTCACCCACGAGCATCTCTGCCCATAAGGCATCTTTATCATTACCTCTCCTTAACACTAGACGCACCGTAGATAGATTATCCTTTTTTCATAGATTGTTTTACAAGCCCTGGACTGACCATGAATTCTTCTCTTCAGCCAGTCATGTCTCCCTCTGACGTGATCATTGCCAGAAGATAGAAATGCCCTTTGCCAGAACCAACATTTTAAAAAACTCTCCCCTTTTTTTGGGTATACGGGATTGGAATGCGCTACCTGAGTCCATTGTAACAATTACTGATCATGCCTTGTTTTTAGCAGAACTTACTAAGCATATGATTGCGTAATGAAGATATTACACTGTAAAATTACAGATGTTATTTCAGCCTATTTGTCTCTACATTTGATTTCACCCCTTGAAGTGTTATATTGTGTTTTATGTTAGCCCCCTTATGTAATGCACCCCAGGGGCCCTTAAGGTATAATAAATGAAATGAAATGAATGAAATGAAAAGCTATCCATGTACACATATCTACATAGTGCAGTGCACAGTGCACTTTTTAAACTGTGAAATATCTCAGCGTAGGAAGCATTGACACGGGAGGGGTTAAGACGGCGTAGCTTAATGTCTCAGTATAAAAAGAAGAGTATATTTTCTCAACCGAGTTTTTTTTTTTTATTAAAACTAGTGAAACGAATATCTACTATAGACCTTTAAAAAAAGAGCTCTCTGGCCGCCGCCATTTTGCGACTCGAGCGACCCCTATCAGCCAGAAATCTCTGCCACCCTCCTGAGCTTTGGAAACCCGGTCAGCGCGACTCCCTTCCTGCATTGTGCATTCGGAGCAGGGCTGGGCAGAAATACTCCGAAAAGTATTCGGGAATGCAAATACTGAGATGCATATATTCTAAGACCAAAAATACAGATACTGAGATACATTTGTCTTTTGAGCAACTGGATGTCCCTGGGATACTTCTGGAGAAACAGCGAAAGAGAATTCCGGTATACACATACTTAAAGAAACACATTTGTTCCCGTACGCTACTACGTGCAGAGGGAATGTCGAATGCACATTTTAATTCAGGCTTCGGCTCCTTTTTTGTGTCATTTTGCGCACTTACCCATACCTCGAACTATATATTTATCAAAAAATGCCGCTAAAACATATGCCACCCTTGGTGAATCACATCGTAACTGAAAGGTAAAGAATGCGTGCCATGCTCAACGAAAAGCATCTGCACAAAACGAACCCTCTTCTGCCGAGTTTGAGCACCTCAAACTGTCGTGTTCTATGCTTCTGATTCACGCATAATATGCGACATTGGACAGCTCAACTCCTTTACAGCATTAATTCGCTCTGCTAGGTTGGAAAGAGTGGAGGGTTTTGTGGGAGGAGCTTTATTTGTTATTCTTTCAAGAAACCTCTTTAAATCACCGTTCTTTTTTATTTTAGCATTGGTGAATGTGATGAAGCATAATTCGGGTTCATGTTATAAATTCTGAAGCCCCCAGCACCAAGGAGAAACAAACGAAGAGGGTGAACGTCAAGCAGCCCGCGCCGCGGTCGTTCGACGTTCTTCGTGGGTTATTTCCGTTGAGGTAATCTCCGAAAAGCCTACCCGGCTATATTCCATGTCTTGGCAAAAAATAGCTATAGGCACGAGTGCGGGGAATGGGGACGCAATAGACACGTTCGTTCATTTGGTGTTGTGCAAAAATTAGCCTTTTTCTAAAACGTGCCCCAACAGAAGCAGGATTTCGTCCGATCGTCGTAAAGTGACTATCGTCAACACTGTATATTGGATATGCTGTTTTATTTGAAACCTTTCTTAAATCCTGTTCGGATAACGCGGAACCATCGGTTACGCACAATATATGCTGTTCGATAGATGAGACTCGTTGAATTTTATGTTGTGAGTGGGGATTACCAATGCAGTTCGGCTATCTTGGTTGTTTGTTTTTGTTTCTTAAAATAGTACTACGGTTTCTCAAAAACCGCGAGAAATTCTATTCGCAGTAGAATACAAAAGAAAAAAAATGAAACATGAGAATTTAGCCGCCACCAGCGTCCGGAATCGGGCCTATATACGGGGGCTTCCGCAGTCCACTGAGGAGAAAACCCACAGTCAAGCACAGACGGGCGACACTGACGCAGACATGTACAAATTACTCAAAAAAGGTAGTTAGGTTAAGTTACTGAGTATTGACACCAAAAATAATTAGAGTAGAGTAGAAATTACGCATTTGTGATAGTAATTGAGTAAACTGCTAACTACTGTAAAAAAAGTAGCGAGTTACTTTGAAGTTACTTTCGAAGTTACTTTCTATATTTTTGTGGTAGCAAAACGAACAGCAGTTTTGATCCGTGAAAAACCCTGCGAGCCTAAAATAAATGCAGTCGTTTTATGGCTTGCGTTTTCACAAAAATAGTTTATTCACTCGCAGAAGCAATTGACTTTAAAGTTCTTATTGGAGAGTTTCCTCGCTTCCTCCTAAAGACGTTCCCAGCCAAGCTAAAAAGACGTTCCACCGACGCGCTTGGGGGGGAACGGCAGCGTTGAATTTCAGAAATAAGCTGTGCAGGGTCGCGTAAGCGAGTGTCAGCATCTTCGGTGTCCATGACTGAAACATGTGAGGTTTGCCTCGGCTATAGGGTCTTTTATAACAGACTCTCCTCCTTTTTTCTTTTTTATTCGGCAAGTTGAGATTGTTATGACTGGTCCCTCCTTATTCCCATGACGTGCGGAGAGCACGCTGAGCGAGTGCACCTGACCGTCAAGGGTTCAAATCTCGCGCCACGGCGATGAGATCATCCGGACGACTGCACGTTCCGTTGCACTGCTAGTGCTACACTACTGAAAAAAAAAAAAAAAATATTGTTTTGGTTTAACACAAGATGAAACAAAGTATACTTCGCCGCTGACGCCAAGTCCAACAAAAGGATCTCCCAAGGGTGACTCGCAATCCTCGCCGGCGACTACGGTCACTACGGCATCCTGACGCGCCTGACACGACTGACAAGTAAATTGTTTTCAACAAAGAGGAGGTCTTACTGGCGTGGAAGGTCGGAAGGACGCGAAGGACTACGTGAACAGCATCGTCGGTCGTACAGTTCCCGCTGGAAGCGGGAATGTGGTCCCATGAACGGATTATCCGTGCCTGCGTTCGTGAGCGGTGTAGTCCGGCATTGCAAAGGAGTATGCGCAGACGATGAGGCGACCATGAGACCAGGCGCCCAGCTGCGAGGTCATTCCAGTGGCTCCTCCCGTGAAACCCCCAAACCGCTTGAGTCAGAACTCACTAACGAGTGTCCCCGACTTTCACGTTTGCGTGCTGGAGACGCGGCGCCTGCGTGCATTACCGTATTAGGTCAATACCCGGCCAAGGCTTGTTAAGCATCTGTACCTACGTTCGTGCGCGCCGGTGTTATGTTTGGCTGCTTGTCGTCCCCTTGGCCCAAGGACGCCTGTGATGCAGTTTCTACGGATGCCGAGTATAAGCTCGTTGGAACGGAATGTGAGGGGGCCTCTTGTTCGGGAATATCACTTTAGCTGCCGGCGTTTTATTTATTTCTGCGCTCAAACTTTTGTGATGAGCAAAATTAGCACTAAAGTTCGAAAGTAGTTAGTAATTTGAGTAGAAGTTACCTGAAAAACGTTGTCAAATTAAGCTACCAATTACCCCAATCAAGTTGTAATTGAAAGTCACCAAGTTACTCGGAAAAGAAGTTAAACTACAGTAGTTTGAGTAAAGTAGTTGAACTACGTCCGAGCCTGCACTGACGTACACTCTCAAATCCAGGAACGCGCGTTGTAAATCGCTTCGTTCGAGAGTGCCGCGCTGGACAGATATATAGTAGGTAGCAGCTCAAGAGTTCAGATAAAGTTCTTCTAATTTTTAATGCGAAAGCATTAAATGGCTCATGGAGCGATCCGGCGTTATCTAAGTTTGAAGCGGCATTATGCTGGTCTGTAGCAGCGATAAACGGCACCTGTATTTCCTTGAGCGAAACGGGACCTAAATTCTGATTGGCTGCGATTCGTCATGTGGCTCCATAGCAACTGCGTCATCGATGGTAAAAAAGCCAGCCGTACTGCTGGCGGCGCAGTGAGAGAGGGGACGCGGGTATGCGCTGGCCTGACGTTAGTCCTAACGTTAGGCCTTTTGTTACGCTTTGATGTCTAATGTTGTCAACCAGTGCCCGCCGCTAGGGTGATGATGATGATGATGGAACGCGTAATTTTAGCAGGCGCCGCGCCGAGCTTCGCACTCCCGGCGCTGCCTCACCCAGCGGCGCTGCAGACACCAGCGAGGCCGGGCGGTCTGCGCGGCGCACCGCCGCACTCCCTACCGGCGCTGCGGCCGCTTGTGCTCCTCTCGGCGCCGAGAATGCTTTCACATTCACAACTGATCAGCAGTGCTAAGGTGTCCTCAGGACTTTTTTTGCACTTTTACAGAGCGAAGGCTGAAGAGGAGGCAACCTCCTCTCCAGCGTTCGCTCTGCTAAAGATGAAAAAGGTGATATCTTCCTTTAAACTCCTTACTTGACTACTTACTGCCTTTCGTTTTATTAACTTGATATATTTTCAGGCGTATTACTCTATCAAGTAATGTTCACACAAAACGGGGCGTCGGGCTGCCAATTTCTCATGGGACCTTCATAATTTAACGAAACCAATGGTATGACCTCGGGCCAAGGTCATTTATGATGAACGAGTTTAGCCGATCCGAGTGGAGCTTGCGTCCCCTATAGAACAAGGAGACCTCGCGGTAACACAATATGGCGTGTTATCTTACCGATAAGCGGTCGTGGTTTTTTATGGATCAACAACTCAAGATGGATAAGAAAACATACCCGTTACAGATTGTCAGAGCTCTAGACATGTTTGCAAGACCGTCGACATCTTTAAAAGGCTACCGAAGTTTCTTATCATATACGGCACTGCATCAACCAGGTCGTTCAGATGCTGAGTGTGAACACGTAACACACACAAAACGGAAGTGATGATACCATTAGCGTCTACTTGTAAACACGGATTTGCCAGATGACATTGAAGAAAATGACGTCGTTTTCCCAAACTATCGGCAGTGCTATATATATACTATCGCGGGTTAAACTCGCATGAAACTATGGATGATAAAAACTATTTAAAGCATTGCCGAAGGTAGTCTACTGTAAAACTATCAACAATAGTTTTTATATTGAACTATTTTTTACTATCGACAATTTGCGCTTCCTGTAGCACCGAGTACTAATTTATTTATTAAAAGTTTATGGCACGGCTAGACTACTGTGACGTCTGGCGTCCCTTATCAAAATGAAATATGCATTGAATAGTGTAGATTAAGACAAATATTAATTATTTTGGCGGTTAGCTAAAAATGAATTCATTTGGCCTCAATTCTAGGAGCCACCGTAGCCAGTGCCAGTGCTGAAAAATCCTGAGCGCAACCTCCCTCTTTAAAATATATTCTAGAACAATGAAAAAGGCTCCCTGTATATATCTATATATTTCCTTCTATTGTGTTAATTATTAATCTTCAGCAGTGAAGACTTCGAAAGGAAATTTATGAAAATTTGTGAACGAGCGAAACAGGAATATCACACGCCCATGTATTGATACACTTCAATATATTTTTTAACCGTGTGGCTTCCTGTTTCACCAAATACTGTGGTTAGTCTCTAAAGGTATCGAAAACTCAAGTAACAAAAACAAGCTCAATAAAAATAGAAAAGCACTACCAGAGATTCCATTTGACCATGAATCGGTTCCGTCCAACTGTTAATTAACCAAGGTGCAATCAATATTCAGCAAGAATACCCCAAGAAATTATTCATAGAGCAATATTAAACGATCAACCAATTATTTGAACTATAATTGTAAATTTTTTTCAGAACAGCCAAACAGCGAGAAAAGTTGCAAATTACAAATAAGTACCCAAACTTGCCCCACTCCGGAGTAAGCGGAGTAGTTAGTCAGGGTATATAACACAGGACAACTTTTTGTCGTCCATCTATGCACTTATGTTCGACTTATGCTTAACCCGAGAATGAGTAAACACTGTGACGGGATCGAAAAAATATTAGCGAAGGCAGACAAGGCCCAACTTCTAAATGCTCAAAACCGATATATCTTGCGAGGTAAGAAGGAACTATTGAAATGTTTTTATAACCTAAGTGAAAGGTTTTCTAGTTGGTCGACCATTTTCTATACACATTCATTCTCAACACTCGATCGTTTTCCAAAAGCTTACTCTCAAAAGCACTGATAGTACATCGAGACTCAACTGTTGATAATTCCCTATCAATAGTTGCCTATATCGATAGTTGACTCTCGATAGTACAGGGACGTCTCGTTAATATGGACACCTCCGTTCCCGTAACAAATCGTCCAGAATGTGAGTTTTTTTATAAAAACGAGACAAAAATGCACGTATTTTCCCAGTTTGTCACCGAAACTGGTGTCCATATAGCGGGGTATTCATTTGTGTGCGGTTTGTGCAGACGTATTTGAGCTAAGATATTGAACAGAGGTGGTCGAAGAATATGCATTAAGCGCTTTAAGATTTTCTGAACAAACTTGCACGAGTAATAAGTTAGAAGTGAAAAACTTGCAATCCCTACCTACTGCGGCCGTCTGCTACTAAAAGGCATCTGATCGGCGCACCAACCGACAGATGGCGGCACGTAAGACTGCAGGAAGCTAGAGAGCCTAGATTGGAGAGAGGCTCCATCTCAAACCATGAGGAGCGTTTGCAATATAATGGCGAACGCCTCCAGCACCGCTTGGTCGCAAGTGCGCATGGGATGCGTTGTCACGTGGCGAGGATGAAAGCAAGCAAAAAGGCAGAGACGCTCGAAGACGATCAGCGTGTTCGTCACCTCCTCGCAGCTCGACTTGCAAACACGGCTCCTGAACGTGGTGATTCTGATGGACCAGTTGGACACTCTCTGTAATACAGGCTCTCTGTAGGCGGCCACGAAAGGGCGTTTTTCTTGACCTCGCCAATAGCAGAGGACGTTACTGAACCAAACGGAGGCGCTCTTTTTCTGCACGAGTTGTCGGTGTTTTCTGCACGAATTCGGCGTAAAAAGAAGCTGCCCGTATGTGAAGTAAAATGCTTTAAAAGAGCTGTCTTTATTCCGGTTAAATAAGAATGGCCGCTATAGCTCAGTGGCAGAGCACTGGTCTTGTAAACCAGGGGTCGTGAGTTCGATCCTCACTGGCGGCTTGAACTTTTGGTAACGAGATAAAATGACAAGTTACAAAGAAGAAGCTATATCGAGGCGATAGACCTGCGTCGTAAAAAATAAAATTAAAGTTGTTTAGTTTTTTCGGTTTTGTTCAACCCCAAGGAAAAGACCGCGTTCACGTATTAACCTGGTACGCCCTTTGTTCGGTATTTCGTGAAGCGTGGAAAAAGTGTGGCCGGGAGGCTCCACACTGATTGATTAACGGGTGGGAGAGGAGGAGTGAGGCGCTCTACGCAGATTGGTTAACGGGAAGGTCATGTCACAAGGAGCACGACCCTTTGTGCGCATTGAGAGAGAGGAGCTCGGGAGTATGGAAGGCTCTGGAAGATCGTTATCCGCCCTATTATCGTTAGTATCGCTTCATTATAGGAATAACAATCGAGTGTACACACAGTGCGCGTTGCATTAAATGATGAAGAGCGCGGTGAACCTAGGCGTCTGGCGTCTGGAAACTCAGAGTATCGCTAAACATTTGTGATGCTAGAATGTTTCACTTATGCAACGCAATTACCTAGCAATTTGCGATACATTTTTTCATTTCGTATTTACTTCTTGAAGACCGCACTGGGGTTTAAATTACGGGCTCGGAAGTACAAATGAACGCTTGCATAAAAGGTACTTAGAGACATGGAAAGGGCCGATGAACGGAGGGCACACAAAGAGCACTATTGAATAGAGTTTTTCTTCTCTCTCGTAAAATTGATTGTGGATTAATTTTTGTAAAAATACCATCGAAACGAAGCTTCTGCTGCTGACGATGACGCGATTCTTATTATTCATCTTTTTTTCCTAACTTCTAGAACTCAACATCATTCACGATTTCCTTTCCGCTGACAGGTAAAATCTTGGCCATTGGTGTCACATCGCGGCCCTTTTGTAATCCAGAGTTTTCATCCTACGAGCGCTTGCCCGCTTTTCGTGGTACATTACCTTTGCTGATTTTCTCGGATATACTTAAACACATCTTTAATTAAGATATTGAAGATGTTAAGATACATTTTAAGAAAAAATTTAAAGTATGAGAAATTATGTATTTGGTGTTTCTGCGAATACTTTTAAGGATTCTTAAAACTAAGGCGGGTGAGAAAAAAAAAAACTCTTTTCGGGAGCCGACTGCTAGCCAAGGTGAACGCCAGAGATTAAAAAAACAATTCTAATTAGCCTATTTATTATTTAATATTGACTAAATAAATTCTTATTTTATGAAAATAGATATTTGCTTCTAATTAAAAACTTGTTGAGCTTCATTGAAAACCCGTAAATAATTCAATTTTAGGACAGCTTGATGCACGCGGGAAGCGCGGGGGTTGGCTAAAGTTACCACTTGTGCTGCAGGCGCAAGGCCGGCGAAGCGCGAAGACGATGATATTCTTATCGTTCACATTTTCAGGTCGCCCGCCTTGTGCCTGTTGCGCGAGTGGTAACTTTAGCGCATTCCCGCTCTTTCGACGTGCATGAAGCCGTCTTGAAACTGATTGATTTAGAGGATTTGAATGACACCGTGCCATTTTCTAATTTAAACCATTTGTTTATTTTCAATAATTAAACATTTTATTGGTCACTTTTAATCAGTTATTGCGCAGATTGGTATGTTTCATGCAAGTTCTGACGTCCGCCGTGCCTCTCAATTTAGACATGGTAACCTTAGAGCGAGGAAAGGAACATTCGGCAGAGACACATAAGAATGCTTACATGTAGGAATCATTCCTACACTCAGCACATTCCTACGAGCAACGCGCCACGCCTTCCTTTTTCACACGACGCTCCCGCGGGGATATCACGCTCCACCCCTTCGCAGGTGCGGGGAAATCTGCCGGCTATACTCGCGGTCAGCTTTCTGTGGCAATGCAGTCAATGCTATGGGAGAGGGTGCACCATCCGCTGTACACGCGCTTTCCTCCTCTCTTCGGATTGCCACAGAAAGTTGACCGCGAGTATAGCTCCACCTCTTCCGTAACGAGGCATCCGCGTTGCTCTGCTTTTATTTGTGTTTTATTTCTGAGGCGCGTCCGCTTTGACCTTGAGAGCCCTTCAGGCATCCGTGTCGAAGCATCTGCTTTGCTGTGGTTTTGGCCAATGGGAATTTGGATGCCATTTTGCTCAGCCAATGGGAATTTAGGTGCCGTTGTTCGCTGCTACGGACAACGGCTACGGACAACACCGGCTTTGCTCCATGGGACAGTTAACCATTTCGCATTAAAAGCGACGGATAGACAGTTCAGTGCTTCGTGCCTCTTTATCCCGCTTTTTGCCCCTTCGCTCTAATGTTGCCATGTCTATCCTTACCCAGCCCGCCTGCCTACTCGTTTTAGTTCTCAATTTGTTTCCGAAATGAGCTTCTTTTTTTCTGGAACACCCCATTTTTAGGGATGCCTGAAATTCTTCAAGAAACACGCACTATACTAAAATATTTAGTGTAATTACTTTTACGCATCTGCGGTCCTCACCCGTACTTGTGTAAAAATGACCAATCTGTAATTAGAAGAGAGGACCAGAAGATAAGGAAAAATAAAATCCGAAGACGTATTTTTAGTTTAACTGAAAATGCTGACGGTTGCTTCATTAGAAGGCACTAGGGGTCTGTTTCTCTTTGGATATGAAGGCACCCTAACACGAACTAGAAAATATCTGGCATATTTGAAAACCAAAGATAGAAGCAATTCTTGAAGAGTTTGCAGCACACTGATTATCGATGTCAAAAACTTCAAAAGTTTGAAATAAATTCCTTGGGAGAAAATATTCGAGAAAAATGACTCGATGTCAGCTTTTGAAAAGGCTCTGAATAAACCTACAGCAAGTAGCGTGATATTTTAACAGTCGGGTGCCGACGTTTGTTGCAGATACATGGTCATTCACCCTAAGCAATAACTCCAGAACGTTATATGATGTATCATCTGAAACATTCCTTCACAACATACTTTTTATGCAATAATTCCTTCAGAGCAGGTATAGCGACTTTTTTGCTTTAGTAATTATGGGTCTTTAACTTGTGGGAATGTTTTCTTGCTGCATGCCCAACCCAGAGGAACAACGCGGGGCCAAAATTTCGAAAACAACACGCAACATTTTATGTTGGGAGGACGGGACGGTTAGTTTGGCATTAAATAAGTCAGCCTGCGACTGTCCTTGGCCACCCTCGGCCCTGAAGCCCCGTGACCCTTGAGCCTTTTGTTGTCCGGGTAAAGCCTTCCTTGTTTACCGTACAGTTCGTGCACCTGGTGCGTTTTGTTGCGCGCATGCACGTGCACCCTGGTGGCCACTGAACGGTGGCGCCACCGGCGTGCCCACAAACTTCACATTAATTTCAAAGCCCCGATGCGTTCACAATTACAAACCAATGTCGTTTTCATAACTTTCCGTAAAAAAATACACATATTTTAAATAATTTTGGCAGATTAATTAAAGAATAGCTCGCTGCCACCCTATGAGTTGCACTCATGAACTGTGCAAACAATATTTGGCAACGTCCAAAAAGAAACTAGGGCTAGTGTGTTTCGCCAGAAAAAAAATAACTTCATATATCCGCATTAAGTTGTAGACAATACTCACTTGAGATAAGGAATGAATTGAGCTACGTGGTGCTTCCCTCCCACGTCAAACAAGAACTTGGCTTCTGGAATTGGGGGCTTAATACCCTGGAACGTTTGCCTGCAATAGGAGAAGAATCAGTTCAATTTCTTTCACCATATTTTAAATCACTTCATCTTTCAGGACCTGTATAACTAAGGAATCTTCACCGAAGTCCCTTGCTTTCTCAGTGAAGAATCTTGCAGAACAAAACTTTATAGGGGAGCTTCCACTAACTCTAGCTGCAGATATAATTGTGAAAATAAACCTTTCACTATTGAAAAGTTGAAATTCGGGAATGGTATAATTTCAGCAAAATGCGCGATTGTTTCAAACGATGTTCTGAGAATTATTGTTTTCTTCCATCTTTCTATAGGCTTTATCTCAATTCGCTCCTTTTTGATGCTACAGTCAACATGTTGGTGCAATCGTTTACAATATTGACGCTTATAACTGCGCCACACTAAATCAACAAGAACAACACCAGTTGTGTTTCGCGTTTGAGCGTTCGTATGTTCAATGTGCTAAATTCAAATACCCGTTTAAAACGTGAATGATGACATTTCACAAAATTATCGTGTGACTCAAGGTTTTTATCTTTCTACCCAATCGCCGTTATTTCTGCAACTCTTAGTATTCAAAAGAATATCATTTTACTTTGTACAGATCCAGACCTCCTTATTGTACTTTTGTATAACTATATGAGGCAAATTCAAAATAACACGAATTGTTTGAATTCGGGATAACCTCAGACCTATATACAAGGTGTGTAATTTTAATTCCAACATATTGCTTTTTTATAAATAGAGAGTGAGGGTTAAACGAATGTCATTTTCACCATGTATTTATCAGCCTCGGCGAATATGAGATGAGGGGATAGTAGTGATGGCAATTAGGGAAATTAACTGCAATTCGTTAATTAACTTTAAAATATTGTCCTTTATTAGTCATGTTGCCAGTGCAGTATTGACGGCAATTGATATTGGTGGTCAAACCAATTGAAATATTTTTGCAAAAATGTAATAGTTGTTTTAGATATACAGTGATAAATTATCACGCTTTTTAAAAGAGCACCATAAGTTCAGCCTACAATGACGTTTAAAAGAGTGACGTAGCCGTTTCAGTCACATCGTCCTTTGCGTTGTCTGCGTGCTTACTAAAGACACGCTGCCGAGATAGGGACGGCATGATTATAACCAGTATGTCACTGTTCTAAACGCCAATGTGGGCAGGGCTTGCAGCGCGCTTTTTGCGCACAATTTTCAAATCGGGCTAATAGACGTAAAAGTTTTTCAGATAATATGAAAAAAAAAAAACATTACATTTTTGCAAGTTGTTTCGATTGGTCTGGCTTTTAGTTGTAATTGTGGTCAATATTGAAATTTCAAAGTGGCTCCTAAAACCAGTAATTAAAAACGTTAATTAACAGATTTTAGTTAATTACTCAACTTACCACGAGGGTTGTTGCCTCCTCTCATCTCCGCGGATCCTGATAAATGCATGGTGAAGACGGTGATCATCTGGCTCTCATCTTTTTTTTTTTTATACAATATGATCGAAATAAAAAAAAAATCAAACACCCTGTATAATCTAATACTCTTTATATTTATAAGACAAGGTGGTGCCGAGTATCGAGAATATATGAAAATCAAAATTGAGTTGTGTCATCTTCCAGTTATTGTGGTGTCATTCATTGTATCACCTTTAGCTGTTTGCTGAGAAAACGGCTAATCCGCATACAGGCCATCTATTGGCGGCACCTGTCTAACTGTTTTTGCATAATTTTTAGTTCTGGCGTTTCTCTTTCATCCTTTTCCACATTGCTAAGTCCAGTCTACTTGGTGGATGCCTTATTATGTTGAATATAAACTCCCAGAATGCTAAGTTATGCTAAGTTGGAGATATAGGTTTGGTGAAGAACCACTATCATGTTGTTTCACTCCAACAGTTTGACATCACTCACCGCGTTGATCTGTCCATTGTCAGAACAGAGGCAATTTATTCGGCGCTTTCTAAGCCGATAACTGCTGTTCTTCTGGTTAGAAGCTTTCATCATCAGTAATAGCAATTGAAATGAAGTGGCTGTAGTCCACATTGTGGTTCTCCAGTGGATGGACACACCTGATACACACTAAGTTCACCTTCACAGTAACTGTTTATTTTAAGGACGAATAGTGTATGTCCGGGTGAGGAGGTGTTGGTGTATATTGGGCCCGGAGGTATATCAGGAGTGAGAAAAAACAAATTATTTTGCTGAATTTGAGACGTCTTCAACTATGCTTTTCTTCTACTTCAAAGTTTCCTATATTTCCCTCACCAACGTCTGGGGTTTTAAATATCATAATTAACTATCACCCGATGACCTGCACACTCATTTTCTTTTCACAACTCCCTTAGCATAAACACACACTGCCAGTCTGAAGCACCGGGGTATGAACTTACATCTATAAAACTTGCCGCACTGAGTCGTGATAAATAATTACGACCCCCGGTCAGAGCTATACCTGCTAATTCTAGGAACGTTTCGCGTGACTTCTTTATATGATTTCATTTGGGGTTGAAATTGTATGCTTTTATTGATTGAAAATGCCAGTCGTTTTCTATCACCAGACAATTTGTTTTACTTACTGGTGTGAAAAAGGTAACTTTCGGTATGAGTTTGGATTACTTCCCAATCCAGCCACCACAATATAAACTTCATTTAAACGTGTATCTATACTCGTTGTAGTGATTAAACAAAACATATTGTATTATTTGGGAATATAGACTATTAACAACATTCTTATGTTTTACCATACTTCCTCAGACTAAATTGAATAGTTCGAAGGTTCCTATAACTACCAGTATTAGAAGAAAAATGCAACGAAAAGCACACTATCCCAAGCGCGAAATAAATTCTGCAATATTCATCACCCCAAAACAATAAAAAGCGAACACATGTCATTTTAAATAGAACCAGTACGTCTGTCTCAATTAAAAGTTGGCTCGACTTCCTTTTCACACTAAGCAAAGATGACTCGTATATATCTAAAACAAATAGTTACTGTATTAAAAAAATTGATAGAAATATATACTACGAAGAAACCACGGGAAGTAGAAAAATGAGAAAGTATCAAACTCAATTGTTTGAATGAAAGGGACCACTTATGAATTTTTGAAATATTTTAATGCTCTTAACTTGTTCAAGCGAGGCTTAATTGTGTCACATGTATTGCTTTTTTTTTTAGATGTGAAGGTTACTCGAAGTAAAATGTCTGTCTCATCTCCCAAGAAAATACACAAAAAATAGCACGGCTCCACTTTATAATTTAAAGACTGTACGACTGGATAGGCTCTAACCAATACGGGTATAGTCCCTGACATAGCAGAGTTCCATGTTACTTAAATACAAGTACGATTGTTAAAGTTTTATTGAACAGTTCAGGGCACGTAAACATTTTTAACTGCATAATAATATAATTTATACTGACGTCTAGGCCTATTAATAAAGAAAGTAAGAGTAAACTACAGCGAAACAAATGTGTTGCACTTTATATACTACATAGAATGAATTGCTACTCACATTTCCAAAAGTACAGTTTTGGTCCAAATAGAGTAAACCTCCTCTTTGAAAACTGTTCACTAGGTCATTTTAATCGCTTGCTTACAAAATGGTACTATTACAATGGTTGGGAAGCCATGCTTTTTACATTAAATTTTTTCTTTGGAATGTCTGAATTGTTTTTTGTTTTTTTGCCGGTACAGTACTTTCCCCCTGCCCAGCCTTGCAAGAAATCATTCACGCATTGGAGAGCATTACATCCCGTTCAGTGCACAGAAGTCTCAATTGAACAAGCAGCAGAGCAAGCGAGGTGGTGGAGAGATTATCTTAGATGACGCCCTACCTACAACTCATCACAAAGAACGGATCTGTTCTCCCGCTGTTCTCTAATCAGTCTTGATCGACGAGCATTCAAGACCTTTCTCGACTTTTTTTCCTTCTTACCGGTAGTCCCACAGGGCACCGGCGAGGTTGTCACGAGAAATTCGTCCTTGGAAGACGGCGTATCTCCATGTCTCCACGGAAAGAATCCAGGGCAACGGCACGACCTTAAAAAGGGCTTCTTCAAGGAGTCGAACCACGTCTTCATCCTCGATTTCGAGACCATCTTTAGTCGTTTGCACGGCCGGAAAACGTGCGTCGAACATTCTCCTCCTCCGCCTCTTCTCAGAACCTTGAAGTTATAAAACAAAATAATGATTAGCAGAATACTCAAACAAGCCTGCATCATTAGAATTGTTAAAAACTCGCTCGGCCCAAAGTTTAAAGAACAATAAAAAAAAACTGAAAAATCACAATATTGTTTTAATATAGTGCAAATTTCCATCCCTTAATTCTTCCTAAACGTTTGCAGTGATTATACTGTGTAACACTTGCGTATATAACACGTGTGCGTGGGTCATCCATTACTGCTTTTTGAATATTATTGATTACGTATGAACATGACACGCCTTAGTAATCTTCGTAATAAATACTTAATTTTCAGAGCTTGAAGTATAAACTGAAGGTCCCAAAACTTTTAGAGTCGAGGCGACTAGAGCGAAGAAGCCCTAATAGCTTATTTTATGCCTTGGTGATGTTTTCGGCCTATTTCGGAAATCGTGAAAAGGTATAGCAAGAAGTACCCAATTTTAATGTCGTTTGTTTTTTGACATCAGCTATTCATGAACCCAACGATGCGGTGAAGCAAGGTTGGGACTATAGAAACTAACTGTTTTGTTCTATAATAGTTAAAAATGCATATCTTTATTTTTTGTTTGCCTTATTGTAATTTTCTGAAAGTGAGTTGCTTTCATGCCAAATGCAAATCTATCAGATATGTGTTTTGAAGTTAACTGAGCGAATTCACATGACAAGTTTGTTTCAATTCGAGTGAAATTACCTTCCCATTACTGGCTTTTGAAACAAACTTAATTTGCCACAAAAAGTTTTTCATGAATACAATAAAACGTTTTTGCATGAATAGAATTTCTCGTCAGTGGTGGGCAACCCGTATACAGTTAAATTACCTCGAAACAATATCACTGTACTCTTGTCCGAAGTATCACAACTGACCTTCATTATTGCTCTTATTTGTTAATCATGACGCGAAAAACTAGAGCTAAAAATCATTATCACGCTCGATGAATCTGATTAAATTCTGTTGAATCTCCCTTGGAAATCGTTTGCTTTGAGAATCTTGCGCTTATTAATACTAGGAATTTGTGTCAGTAGAACTTCTTTGCATAAACTACGAAGAATTAGGTGAGTTTAGGTTTACGATAACTGCTGTGAGGACTTTTTGCATAAGCTGACGCGAACTCTTTGGTCTCTATCTGAATTCGCTGGCAGGCGGGTGGAGAAAATGCGGCGATCTTAATGCGGCCAACGTACAACGTATTTTGAGATTACATCGATGTTGTCCTTGTGGCCGAGACGTATCCATGTGAGCGTTTACGCTGCCTGGGCTGGTAACAAGAAATAACTATTCATTTGTTTCCGAACGTCTCGTTTGCATATGCGCGATGGTTTCTTTTTTCTTGTAGAGAAAGAATAAATAATCATCGAAACAAGGCATTGGATTACGACTGAGAGGCTGCATAAACTGTAAGAGCGGAAAACTGAGAAGTTTGGGAAGTACTTCATCCAAAAAATTTTTTTCCTCATTCTTTGCGACGTGGGATTTTCATGATTCCCAGGGTAATTAAAACTTGACTAAAGCAACAATAGTCACTAAAATACCGAATATTGTTTAAAAAAAACTAACTTTACGTTTGTTTTTAGAGAGCTTAATGTTTTTTTACGTACAGTGAGAATGGTTTACGTTGTAAATGAGATATTTAGCCCGTGCAGGACGTCTGTTAGCCCATGAATTTTAACGAGCATCACACAGTTGTGATACACGACCGCAAGCCGGTACAATTCTCATCCAGATCGACGAGGGGAAGAATGGGGATTGAACCCGGGATCCCTGGGGTCTTGTTAAATGTAGAGCAAAGACAAGGGAAAAATAACGTTGAGATAGGACCGAGCGTTACTTACAAATGGCGTTTATTACCAAGTGAGAGAAATGCAGAGAAGGATAGTACAGATTGTTAAAGGAGGAAGACACAAAAATAAAAGACATGGAAAATTGTCAGTAAAAAGAGGGGCATTAGATAGAGAGAGGGAGAAATAACAATGAAAAGAAAGAGAAGGAAGAGGGTCTAAGCTTGATGGCTGCTACACATCTACGTCGGCCGCACCCACAGTATCTACTCTTTACGTTCTTTCTCCCTGATCTTTGCGCTAATTTTAACAATCTACTTAGCCAACTAGCTCACAAGGTGATTTTAATCCCTGGGTTTTCAAGCACGAGTTTTCTTTCACGAGCTCGGAGTTACGCTGCGTTAACACACTAGGCCTCCGAACCCAATAGAACAGACAAATAAACGTGCTGTGTGTTCAAATATCGATCTCATATTGAGTGATAATTTTCTCCCACATTTTGGGACTGTTTTTATTTCTTAAACAATTGATTTTCGTCCTGCCTGCTCTGTCAGAAAATTGAGCGCACACGCATTTTAGAACGATAAATTATTGTTAGCAAGCTAACTACTTAAAACAGCCTTCGACGTGTCTGATTTTTGGTGTTTTCTTGTAGATTTATTCCGTTCACTTGGCACGCTGGCCTTCCCCGTAGAATGTTTCTTTACATTTAGGCTTACACTTTGGTGCTTGACACATTCAGCCTGCAGAGGTTAATTAAGTGACAGCTCTGTAGGTGTTCTGAACGCAAACGTGATCAACTGCATTATGAATACTTATCTTCACAAGATGAATCTGCTAAAATTACCTTTTTCTGATGTTGGAGCCGCACAATAAATTTTTCATAAGTGCATTGTTAATAGGTTTTGTTACCATTCTCTTAGTTGCTCCTTACGCTCTTTATATATTATATATTGCGAATATAAATATGTCAATAAATACGATGGTCAGTTTTACTTAAATAATTTTAATGCATGAACTCGAAGTCTGCTTATTGTAGACATTTCTCGCTTGAACCGGACAATCCATGCAACAGTATAGATATTGTGAATACAACCCTAGTAAGTAATGACGGTAACGCAAATTGCCAAATAAATTATTTTAACGAACTAAAAGTGCAGTGCGTGTCGGAGTACGCCAAAGGCACTCGCTTACACCTGTCTAATATTGATAGAATATAAACAGTAAGCAGTATGGATAGTCCCCAAGGCAAACAAATATTGGCTTCGAAAACGGCCAAACTTCGAAACATTAATGCAATGGCTGCCCCCTGTGTACGTTTTGAATAAATTATAACCTTGCAAGTCACATGTCTCGACGTGACTAAAGCATTCTCCGATGGCTTCGTGCAGCGCCGAGAGCGGTGCAGCCCTCAACAAAGACGGTTGGTGGCGGTACGCCATGAAATAATGCACGTGGCCCATTTCATGAATGACCGTCTGCATGTCCGTGCCGGACCCTTCCAAGCAGACCTTGATTCTGCGCAAAGAAAAAAAGAAAGAAAAGAAGACGAATACAGGTTTAGAATACGGCGAGAAAACCAAGATCCTAGGCATATATTGCGTAACAGAAACAAGTGAAAAAAAAAGCAACCAACGCGGTCATTTAAAGTCGCGGTGCTTCGCGCGCGCGAAACGTCTGGGCATCTTTCTTACTCGTTTTGCTTTCTGGGTTCAACACGTTCGAGCGAAAAAGTATGCGGTTTATGGAGGTCGCTGTTCAGAGGTCACGACACTCGATGCGGAATGTATGACTTCGAGCGTTATCTTTGCAGGCTCAGTCACGTTTAGGCTTTCGAAGTGGGACGGGACTGATTTCGCAATGGGGCGCGTTCGTTCCTGCCGAGGGTCGGCGGACGAGCGAGGTTAACGATGACTAACGCCGTCACGTGGGGAAAATGTTGATTCTACCCTCAATGGCTTCTAATCGCGATAACGTATTATGACTCCAGATCGTTACGTGCGCGCACCAAGTGTACGCCCGATTCGGTCGAAATTAGCGTGGCTCTCACTGAAATTAAGGGTAAACGTGGCTTGCACAGGGTTGGGCAGTATCGCGATAGTATTTCAGAAATACATTTCGTATCTGTATTTCTGTATCGAAATACATTTTGAATGTTTCTTTGTATCGCGATACAATCAGGGTGAAATGTATTTCGTTACATTTCTTAAAAAACACTCCTCCCCCCTCCCCCCTAAAAAAAAAAAAAAAAAAAAAAACCCGAACGCAATTTTTTTTTTTTTCCGTTTGAGGGCATTAGGGTCAAGACGCTGGGGCATTGTTACCATGTTGACCAAGGTTCCTTCCGAATCTCCTAACTATTTTTCTATGCGTTCTTCTCTCTTCTGAGAAGTGTTCCGTAGTCGGGGACTCGAGCCAGGTGGCGTGCCAGGAGTGGAGTCGGAGCATCTTCTGCCGCAGGTCCTTAGGTAGGGATTTCTTGAGTCATTGTTTGCTGGCATCCAATGCCTGCGGCTAACCGTCTCTCTTGCCTTAGCGTACACAGTACACCCAGCCGGCAAAGCTGAGTCACAGTCCGCTGCAGCACGAGTCTGGCGGTGGTTGATTTGAAATAGTATAGGATGACTCACGCACTGAAGTTCAACACATATTCGAATGCGTCTGCGGCTGCGCCCGTAATATTGCACGGCTCAAGGGTACGTCATCAGCCGACGTGAACGTGACCCGCTGCTCTGGTGATCTCAAACACACAGAGGAGGCCAAGCGTGGCCTCGCTATGCCGACCCAGACTTCGTACACCTGCGATTCGTCTCGAGAACGCTGTTTCTCGGAGAGCTCGCACCTGTGCCGGCAGTATCGGGTCGCAATCCACGAGATCTCTGTTTGGATGATGCTAGGCGAAACTTGAAGACTGCAATCTATGCGTCGGTGGCGGAGGGTCGGCAGGAAGAACCATCACAAGAAGGATGCCACCGTATCGGTTTTTCAACCGTAACAGAAGATAAGACATGTGTTCCAGAATGCTTCAGGTGGTCTACTATTCTTGAGAATTCCAAATGACACTGCCTGCAGCCCTGCACGATCTCCAACAAGGTAACCTACAACGAAAGTACTATTGTCCTTTCATACAGCAGCATGGTAAAGTTTCATGCTCAAGGCCACACCTAAAGATCAAGAATAGCAGTTCATTCCACCGTGACGTCATGTGATCAATGTTGACAGGGGCGTCCTTATTGTACAGGGGCGTGGTAACGTTTTGATGGGATTTAGGATGACAGAATTTATTTTGAGATCGAAGTCTTTTTGCATCCCTCGGTCAGTCCTTGACGGAACGGGACCGCGGTCAGTCCTTGACGGAACGTTTCTTTTGAGCCCATGGGCCTCCTGCGTTCCCCAGAGGGTGCTGCGAAAAGGGACTTGTTAGGCCTTGTTTTGGGTAGTACAAACTTTAGCGTCTCAAACTGTCACGCATGCAGAAGTGTGCCAGCTCTGGTGCCGAGCGCGAGATCACGATGAAAATACAAAGAAACAACAAAAATTCGAACGCCGTCAAAGCTAAGACGCTAAGCGCGTGAGCCAAGAACTGCCGTTCCGCGCGTTCCAAAGTAGACATGACAAAGAAAAAGAAAAATTAAAGCGTCGCGTCACAGGTGTTTTGACGTCACCACCCAGAGATAAGAGACGAGTACCCTAGCGGTTGTGTCATGAATTTGGCACTTTTGATTGTCTTGCGGCGTTGAGTCTGGCCGATGTCTGGCGTCCAAAGATGGTTTTTCGTTCTTCAGCACCAGACAGAATACAAAAGCTCAACCAAAGTACCATAAGTAGTGCGAGGCTCAATCAGGTGAGCTTGTACTACCCAAAATGAGGGCGCTACAGTTTGTTCAAAGCTTCAGCGCAGGAGGCCTATTGAAGACTCCTCGTTGTCCGAAACCACTAATTACAAGGCAAAGTGCCAAGCCTACGGGAAAATAATTTCGAGATCAAAAACTTCCACTTCAAGCTTCATCTGATTTGGCGTCTCAAAAAAATTCGAAAAATGTATTGCTGTATCAGTATTTCTGTATTTGTATTTCTGCCCCCCTTAAAATGTATTCCTGTATTTGTATTTCCAAATACTTTTTGCCTCTATTTAAAATGTATTTCCAATACGTATCGCGATACACTTTACAGATATATTTCAGTATCAGTATTTTAGCTGCTATTTTAATGTATCCCAGTATTTGTATTTCCAAATACATTTTTGAGTATTTCTGCCCAACCCTGGGCTTGCGCAACACGACTAATTCTCCGGTTTTGGTTTCTAGACTGAAGGAGAGTAACAGCGTCCCCTTCAAACCGAACATACGATGCATTTTTCGAGCTGTGCTTTTAATATGCAGCGATCAGTTTGTAAGGTTTAAGCGAAATGGGGCACTGGGATAGTTGACTGACAAACATGGCGTTTGTCAGTCAACCTGCTGATATATGATAATAATAAAAAAAAGGTTGGACTAGGCGCTAAAAAACAAAAACTAGGCGCAAAAAAGATTGATAGAAAACACCATTGCATTTTTATACAACTTATATGTCATACAACCAAAAAAAAATATTGGTTTTGAAGCAGTGAGCTACTGTAACTGATTTAATGTAAGCCCATACTTCCAAGCCATCGCATGTTTACACTACAAACATTTTCTTTTTAATTTTTTTATTAGAGACCTCAGAAACAAAACCGCTGTGTTCTCCAAAAGAAGCTCACAAATGACGGCGTGGGGAGCACGTTTCATTAAAAAAAAAAAGAAAAACTTTGCGATTTGCCATTTAGTATAGCGGTTAATGTTTATTATAATAAGCTGAGTGGAATGACGAAAACTACACATCTAGCTTCAAAGGTTTTCTTCTAGAACTCCTCGTTGCTGAAGCGTTCTAAGTGTATTTGAAGTGTAAGTTGCTTCGTACATTAAATTCGTCAGTATATTCAACTCTTATGTTCTTTCACTGAACGTTTCTGGCGTGTATTCGATTTTAAATGAAATTGAAGTATTGAAGTCTCACGTTTTTTTTTTTTTTTACCTATCCGTCCCCTGAACACTTTTTACGCGTCTCGCGCCTACTTAATCAAATTGAGCATATTTTATGCGTAGGCCAATCATGTACTTCTCTTCAAAGTTTTATAATTACAGATATATGAATATTTTGGATTTAAACTTAGACACTCGACATGAACACACAGTTCCAATTCTAAGATGCGCTACTCATTCTCTCATTACATTAAAGTAAAATTTACAATACAACGAGTCTTAGCAAGGCTGTTTGTTCAATTCGATTTCAAACATTAATGAAGCATGATATTCTAAAAAAACAGAAATCAGGCAGCATTATGTACATAACGTATAGGCGTGCAAACTAAAAAAAAAAAATGAGCACTTATTTTTTAGCTTTTATTCCTGTTGGTGACTCAATGTGGGTCACTAATATATGCGTCGACTTTACCCGATGGTTTGTAGGACTAACGAATCAAAATCAAACCTGAAATCTTGCCCATCACCAAAATCGTATGCCGATGCGTGACAGTCCTTGTTGGTCGTGTTGGGCGGGCTCTCAAAGACCGACTTCTTCCAGAAGCTGTCGGGCATCGGGGGGAATCCCATTGCCTCGTAGTACCTCTCCGCCGATTTTACCACATCGACAGGTGAGCTTTTCTGATGAAGCGGGCGCTTAGCTGCGCCCCGTGGAATGATCGTGTCTATAATGCCGAGCCAGTTTTCGCCATAGGCGTTACCTGTACGCGAAGAAAAAAAAGAACAAAGCTGGATTGCCCAACTGATCATTATCGTTTTGTTCTGCGAGCCTTCACAACTTATGCTTTACTAATGGACATAAAAATTGTTTTAACGTAATAACTATATCAGAAGCACCGCCCCCAACTAACAAAAAGAAATGGCGTCACTGGGTATTCAGTGACTAGGTACGAACAGAATTACTGACGTCACCCGGGTAGCACAGTTTTTTGGTACTGCATTTCTTTTTGCCTAGGGAGCCTTCATGTGGGCTTTGCTAGGGTGATGCCACCCTTTGTAATACCACTCGCCGACAAACCAGCAGCCATTTTGGTTCTCGGCGATAATCCGTGGGGCTTATAACCCTCCCGGAAACAAGCACCTTATCTCACAACTTCGGAGCAGCGTTGTGGAACCCACGGAGGGAGGATTAGCATTTTCCCCCTGGGATGGGATTACCGATGGACACAAAGGCCACTTTCCGGCGCACGGGGAAACAATGAGAGGAACAAAATGGCGGTGGACGAGGGTGTGGGAAAGGGAAACAGGCAGTTGGCATCACTCTGTTGGTGAATTCGGGTGGTCGCCTCTCGCCTCTGACCTCGATTCAGCAGAGCGCCCCTTCCTCGCCACCAGAGCTACTCGGGATCCTTTTCAGCCGATCACAACTGCTGGCTTCAGAGCGCTCCGAGATCCTCAGACCAGTCACGGAATTAAAATTTCTTGACATTGGTAATGCATTAAAAACAACACGATCTTACAGCGTACGGTATACGATTGAGCAAAATTTACGCTCGCAACGTGATGAAATAACGGTTGTGACGTAAATTGTTTAACGCATCGGCATGTAAAAAAAAAAAAGAAAACAGCAGGATGCGATTTGATTTTTGCAGAACGGAACGAAAGCCAACGCTTGGAAACGGTTGTCAACTCATCGCGTTTTCGACGGTGAACGCGCTGCGATAGCGGTCATGCGTACGACAGAGCAGGCAAATATAAAATGGGTAATAAACCGCATTTTTCTCACGGCGAAATATCGTGCAAGCATCGCAATGTGACACAAATCACAGTGCATTATATTCGGCTCTCCCTTTATTTTTTTTACAACACAAACCTTTGAACGCACTTTTACCAAACCTGAAAATTTCTTGAAGCGACCACAAAACCCGGTAAAACAGCGGCGAGCTCTTCGAGCCGTTTCGTCGTCGGTTAGGCTTAGCGGATTCACCGCCGTGAGATGAACGATCTCGGTAAAGCACTGGGAATACTTCACACGTAGACTTTTCCTGCTACGGTCGCAAACGAATGTCGTCCCGTCCGTTGTAATCCTCGCACCGTCGAATGCACAAGCACTTTGTTGAACCAGATATCAATCGCCGTCATGCTGGACCCCGCACACCACCACAGACCACTGCCGGCCATCGTCAACAAACCACGTGATCACCGTCCAAGTACCACGTGACGCCTGCGCCGCTCCGCACTCCGCGGCTACAGACAGAGTGCCAGGGAGGGCTCTGGGAGGGAGAGGCGCCCTCGGAATGAACCACCCGATCAGGCGACAGCCCTCTCTTTCAACCACCCGATTTCGCGCGCTCTGGAAAGAGCGCTCGAGAGCGCGCAGAAAGAACCACGCGAATTCGCCATATGTGAAGCGCACATGAAGGCACTCTATTTTTGCCTGGAGATTTCGGGCATTGAAAATCCAGAAACCTAGGCGCTGCCAAACTTGAGCTTCTTTGTCCAGAGTCTAAGAGTCTTGGGCCTAAATCCTCCAACAAGTTCCACGATTAAGCGCGAAACACATGTACGACGAAACCGTCCGATCCGACGTGCGGACTGCCGGAATGACCTTCTGGGGCGAGGGTTTTCGTAGCACCGGAGAGCGTTGAAAACCCTCGCCTCCGACCGTCGCATTGCCTGTTCGGACGTCAGATCGGACGGTTTCGTCGTACATGTGTTTCGCGCTTTAGGCTTGAGAATAGGGCTTCTTTGCTTGATACGTGGCGTTTTTGGCTCGTGTCCGTCATGAAAATTGTATGGCTAATCAAAGAAGAGCCATAACGCCAAAGAAAAGTACCTCAGTACTAACTAACACCTTCCAGCAAAATTTTATTAGGGCCAAGTTAGGTCATTAGGTCACTAGGTCACACAATGCCAAGTTTGGCGTTGCTTTTGGCAAGCTGCCTGGACACGGAAAAGATATAAAATCCGTGAGCTGTCTATATCTCCCGTCAATCTTTTATCACCAGTACTTGTATTTTGCAAAATATTGATCTTGCCGGGCCTTCTCACATGAAACTGATTAATATTTTAATGAACTACTTATATATATTTTTTATATATATAAGTATATATATTTTTATTATATATATTTTTTTTAGACACGCAGGTTTTGCAACCCGGGAGCATGGCAATACTCGGGTGTCACGTTGTCACGCAGGGAAATTGAATCTGTATATCCAAGGGGGGCCAAACAAAAAGGCCACGAGACATAAAGCCATGTGACATCATTTTCCCGCTAAACTTTAGCGGGGAAAAAATGACGTGACATCACTTCATGTCAAGTGACCTCCACACTAATTAAGTGTCCCCGCTCAATTTAGCGCTACATGATGTGACATGACCATGTCATATCACGGAAACACAAATTCAGTTTCCCCGCTAGATTTTGCGGACAATTTCCGTCACGTGACCTCAACATAAATTCAGCTGTACATGAAAAAAGTAAAGCCCTAACGAATAATAATAATAATAGGCATCTTGATGCTTTGATGCCAGCTCGGTCCCTCGATCACAGGTGTCTGTTTTGCCCGTGTCGTCGTCTTTTATAGTGCCCGGTGTTGTCGTCATTTTTAACGGCCGTTGTTTCTTCACGTTTGTAGCTGGTGATGTCTCGCTCGATGCACCCCGCATGACGCATCGTAAACCAGACACGTACTCGCTTGGACGTGTCCCAGCTTATCGATTAATGTTGGCTTTAGTGTTTTGAATGTACTAAGACTCTAATCAAAGACGTCATTGCCAGTTTCTCCGTTTTAAGACTAGAGCTGTTGTTGAATGCGATGGTGTGTCTCTACTTCGCAACGCGTTCTGCCAACGCGTGGCCCCGCACATTATTCTTTTTGACGTCATATAGATGCTGGTGTAGGCCTTTAGTGAAGTGTTCTTAGATTTTTTTAAAACTTTTAAACTAACGATTCCTTCGTAATAATTACGGGCACATTAGGCCCGCGCAATTCGTCACAATCGCTTCCCGACGATTAGGCGGCGAAGACCGCTATGCCGCGTTCACCCCTAGGTTGAGAGTACGGTTGAAGCTATGTCCTGTTGGACCAGTCATACGCCTCTCTTTCGCTACGTCACCACGCTCCCGTTCATACCCACGCGCAGAGAGCCGGATCAGGTGATAAGAGGGAGGCGGCTGATTGGTCCGGCGGGCACGTAGCTCCCACTGTCGTCTCAGCTTAAGGGTGAACGGAGTATAGGTGGCAGCGAACAACTAGAGAGCCATTATTACAGAGAGTTCCCAGCTTCTCAATCGGGGTCATATGGTTTATGGGCCGGGTTTGCAGTACGAGCTACTGGTGAAAAACGCGTTGTTCGTCCGTGAGCGTCTCCGCCTTTCCGCCTCCTTCCCTCCAACCCACGTGATAACGCGGCGCACGCGCATTTGCCACCAATCTCCGATGGAGGCGTCCGCCATTAAACTGCAAACGCTCCCATGGTTTGAGTTGGATCCTCTCTACAATCTAGGCTCTCTACGAACAATAGGCGACAAAGGTGACGCCGCCGGCGTGCTCCTTTACCATTCCTGTTGGTTAAAACCATACTGTTTTACACTTAAATTGGTCATAACCAGGCGGATGCCCACCAAGACGTTTACTTTCAATCCAGCTTTCCCCCTAAAGTTAGGGGGAAAATGACGTGAAATCACTTCATGGCAGGTGACCTTCACATGAATTCAGCTTTAGCGCTACATTTAGCGGAAAGAACTGACGTCCGTGACACGATGTCGTGTGACCTCTAGAAAAGTTCAGTTTGCCCGCTTGATATAGCGGGAAAATTGACGTCCCCTGATCTGAACACTAATCCCGTTTCAACGCTAAATGCAGCGGGGAAAGTGACGTCACATGACTTCATGTCACCTGACATACATAAAAATTCAGGTTCCCCGCTATATTTACCTGGAAAATTACGTTACATGAGGTCACGTGAGCTATAGACAAATTACGTTTTCCCCCTAGATTTGGAGTGGAAATCGACGTCACGTGATTTTAACACCACTTTAGTTTCTCTGCCAAATTTAGCGGGAAAATTGACACGTGACCTGTCGCGGCCCTTTCAATTACGTCTGCCCGAACTTTATTAAAAACATATTCTCGCAATATACTATTGATTGTCCATTTTTATTGGGAATTAAGTTAATCATTTATGTATCGCGTTCAACACAATGTACAATTGATTCTGCCTTCTCAATTAAGGATTCAATAAAATAAAAATATCATCACCTATTTAACGGGAAAATATTGCGGGACTCCTTTTGTAGGTGCCGGACTTTAAAAACAAAATATTATAATAAAAGGAAATCATATATGAATAAGAAAATACGCTGCTCAAGAATATGGGCCTGATAAATTGACTCCATTGAAATAAACAGAAATATAATTTTCAGCATAATGTTTTTTTGTGTGTTTTTAAGGAAGGCTTTGGGGTGTATTTCTATTGCGGAAATATTGCCATAACCAAGCTACAAGTGAAAATGACACATTTTTGGCACAATTCGGAGCTGCTCCTTTTTTTAAACAAGAATGAGAAGAAACGCTGCCGCTGGTTGTTTCAGGGCATTTCATGTACATAGAATGAACGGGAACTAAGAACGCATGATTTCGCCTATTTTCTTCCCTCATTAAAAAAAATTATATATATATATATATATATATATATATATATATATATTATTTTGTTTTGCTCCAGTCACGCAAAAAAAAAAGAAAAGAAGAAAACTATAGCTTGTCACGAGAAAGGCTTAAGGGCGATTCACACATTTGCGTCGACTCGGACCGACTGCGAGGGTTGCTGTGGCAACAGTCGCGTCGGCTTCAACGAAACGGGGTACAAACCGGTTTTGAGCCGACACGTCTGTTGCCATAGCAACCCTCGCACTCGGCCGAACTCAACGCAAGTGTGCGAATCGGCCTTTACCCTCGATACGGTTCCTGAAATAAAATAAAAACAAATTAAGTTTGTGCGTTTTGACTACGAGAGTTATTAACGACGGTGTTTTCCCAAAACCACTGCGTAGCGCACTACACGGCTCAGTGCTCACCTAGAAGGTGGACCGGTATGAGGCCTGTCGCCTCCAAAGTCTCGTTACCGTACCTCCGCAGTAAAGCGGCTCTTACGAAGGCGTGCAGATGTGCGTAGAAATCTTGGACCTTGTACCACAATCTGGCCGCATCTTTGTTGACATCCTCGCCGTCGATCCAGCTTGCTACGAAGTTAGCGTAGCCTGAAACGCAGAATTCAGTGTCGCCATTACTCACATCAACGTCAGCCAAAGTGAAATTCATATAGGGAGTATTCATTGGCGGCCATAGCTGTGTGCGCGAATGCTGAGCGCGTGCTGATGGCGAGCTTCTACAGTTCTTTTGAAACGTGCATTCCGCACCACCAAGAGTGCCGGTTTTAGCAGCCTATTGATGTGACCTCGTTCTGAGCATGCGCTCTAAACAGCACCCACAAATATGGCGTCCAGTGAATACTCCCTATACACACCGGCAGGGTCCTTCAATTGTCGGCACGTTACGAATGACGGGCTGCTTCTATCTGGTTACTTTTTCGGTGACGAAGTAAGTGCGTGATTGCTTTTCGGGAGAAAGAACGACAAACTGTAGAAGAGATTGTAGTTGGGCTAGTTGGTGAACGATCGAAATCATGGTGTCCGTTGTGTCCGTTTTTTTTTGTTTTTTTTTGCGCTTTACACCATGGTTTCGACCGACAAACGTACGTTCATTACTTTTTTATGGGTTAAAAAGTGACTTTAGTTAGTGACTTCCGTGGAGCAACGTGCATGTACAACACGCTACTTTTTTTGGTTTTCACTCCAACTCGCGCCTGTGACTACCGCGGCAAAACAGCGCCAACAAGAAAACAAAAAAGATGCCCGCGAATGCGTTAAAAACCTAGGCATTCTTAACGGCGCAAAATATTTGAAGGTGGCTTCTTAGAAAAACAACACACCCAGAGTAACGATGAAGTAACTGGTTACTTTTAAACTCAAGTAACGAGTAGCGTATTTAGTTACTTTGTGAGCGAGAAACAAGTAACAATGTGTAATTAGTTTTTTTGTTTACTAACGCGTAATTGTTTTGTGCCAACCAAGTCGGCATATGCCTGAACGACAGGGAGTTCCAGAGCGTTATTCGGTTGTGAACTGAATGCGTATAATTAAGCCAAAGAACGGAATGCAGCAAGACTTTACACAAAAGTTTCTTTAGGTGGTGCACTTATTTTATACTCAAACTTCATTACTGTAGGATTTTAATAAGAAAATGCTAGAACTGAAAAAAAATGGCAGCGACCTTCACCTTTAAAGTCTTAGAAGGCATAAAATACATTATAGCGAATTGGTGACGTAACTGGTGTGTCACACGACGTATATTTTCCCGCTAAATCTAGCGGAGAAACTGAGCGGCTGTATGGTTCGTGTGACGTCAATTTCGCCCGTTAAATGTAGCGGGGAAACTGGATTTGTGCCAAGCCACAAGACGTGAAGTTTCTAGCTAAATCTAGCGTTTAAAGGAACACTGACAGGGTATTTATGCTCGCCGAGGTTTTTAGTTGTACGTGACATACGAGAGCCCAACTACCCAGAACAGAATTTGCGGCTCGAAATTCGGTTTCTTTCCGCCCGAAAACCGCCGATCGAGAACTGACCGGTTTGAGTCGCGCTTCCTCTCTTTTCTCTGGTCACGGGCCGTTTTCACAGGTTTAGACACAACCATCAAATTTAATCAAAGTCGTTGGTCATTGAAGGCACACACTCGATATTAAAAATAGAAAAAAATAAAACCCATTTTTATGGCTTCTAAAAAGCTGCAAATACGTTCATTGAAAAAAAACAAAGTTTCACAGAGAACCGGAAGCATTCTGTGCGTTCGCTGCAAAATTCTCAACATGGCGTCGTTTCGCGTATCGTGGGACTCGCCGGGGCGGCGATGGCAGCGGTCGCCGAGCGTGGAACCTCTACTTCAGAACAGTCGTTTGCGGTGCCGGCAACTTGTGTCTTCCTTCGAATGAGAAATTTTTGACCGATCAAAAGAATTGGTATTCATCTCGTACGACAGGCCCGCCACCGAGCCAATTTGCACGAAGACGTCGCCGAGCCGCCGCCCCCTTCTTGTGGCTGAAGGCATCGCTCGCGCAAACGTCAAGCACGACGTGTCTACTTCGAGCTGAATATGCACGCGTACGATTTCTTTACTAGGTGCGAATGTCGCCAATGCGTAGTGCTGCCCCAATTCAACCCTGTAGCGCTTTTGCTGAAGGAAAATCGGCAGCAAACTTTCCAACCTACAGTTGACCGGCTGCATCATACCTTACGAAAAAGTTTTCCCAGTAGCTCAGTTGAAAGATGTCCGCTTCACACGCGGCGAAACAACGTTCGATCTAAAGTGTAAGCGTACGCTTTTTTAAAGCATTTTGCGATATTTACTTTTTTTTACAATTATGTTTGAAAAACAAAGTTGTGGACGACACCTCGCTGAACTAAATGATATGGGATTTCCATTTTTCCACCCACGAACTCAATGTAATTACTTTCCACAAAATGCAAGGGGCATGTAAATCGGGTAGCGGCCGCTTTCCGAGGTGCTCGTAAATCTTCTACAGGAATTGCTACCAGCGATTGGTCCCCATCCCGTTGATCTTTCGGAAACATCTCCAGACTCTGCCGCAGAATGCCACTTTTTTCGGACGCAGGACATGTGAGGCAGGCAACATGCCCTGCCTCACATGTCGTGCGTCCTGCGTCCACCAAGATGTTGCCCTTCACGCAACATCTTGGTGGTATTCTTTTCGGAGCCGATCACGGAACTGCATCACGTGCACTCACTACTCATCTCCAACTCCTCATTGTATAAAACAACTAATCTTGAAGTAGAGAACCGCGAACGGAACAAATAGAACTGCAAAGGAATCGCACGGCACACGGTTCTCCGCTATATATGTCGTCCGCTGCGCGCGCCAAAATAAAATAAAAAAATAAAAATAAAAAAGCGCACGGTCAGGTGTAGCCACGTGACTTCCTCCACTCACTCCCTCCTCTCCACTTCTTCGACCTCCGTGCGCAGGTTTTGGTGTCAGTTTCGAGTAGTTGCGTTTTTTGGCCTTATTAAAAATATACGTGACTTCGTTGCAACATATTAATTGGGTAGTATTCCGACACCATAATAAATCGCCTGGCAAAAAAGAAGAAAAAAAAAATTGGGGGGTTGCCAGTGGTCCTTTAACTAAATTGGTGTATAGGTCACGAGACGTAAATTTCCCGCTAAATATAGCCGGGATACTGAATTGATGTTTTGGTGACAATATGGAATTTTTTTCGCTAAATTTAGCGGGAAACTCAGTTTACGTATAGGTCACGTGCCACCTTTTTCCACAAGGTGTACAGGTCAGGCGACGTTAGGTGACGCCACTTGACGCCCCTTTCTGCTCTAAATTTAGTGAAATGCACGGGCGGATGGACGCGTAGCGTTAAAAAGCATTTCATGCTTCAAAACGTGTTTCCTCCTACCTGCGTGAAAACAACAAAATCAAACGTTGGGTTCCACGCTCCTCAGGGAGCCTGTATTGCAGAGAGTGTCCAACTGCTCGGTCCGGGTCACATGGTTTACGGGCCGCGTTTGCAATACGAGCTTCGACGACGTTGACGAAAGCGTTCATCGTCTGCAAACGTCTCCGCCTTTCCTCCTGCTTTCCTCCTCAACGCGCGACAACGGATTGTATGTGCTACATAGTTCATGGCCAACAACAATAAATTAAGAAATAAATAAATAATTGACACGAATCAAAAATGTTTTCGTAAAAGAATATAATTGTTGTTCCTTAGTAAAAACGTCGATCTCGAACATTTCATTCCACCTTTATTCGAAAGAAGAATAAGGGCCTCAAATATTTGGACATAGAACAAGACGACACCGAACACTACTTACAACTGGATTGTTTATGAAAATATACGCATTATTTACACTCATCATCGGTCTTCCGGTCTTTAAAGGCGAACTCTCTATGAGGGGGAGGTCGACTCTACGCCCATATAATGTGTGTTTCTCAAAAAAGAATCCAGTCATAAGTAGCGCTCGGTGTCATCTTGGTCTTTGTCCTTGTCTTTGAGGAGCTTATTCCTCCTTAGATGTACCGACAAGACAAGTTATTCATGTTGCCACGTTTATTCAGAAGCTTCACTTCATGAAGAGAGAGAGAGAGAGAAAAAAAAACAAGCTCTTCCGCCTTCACAGATAAATAATAAAACAAACTCTCGACAAGAGACGACGAGCATATCTTTCAACTCAAACACACATAAATGAACTTGAATAAAAATATAAAAAGGAACGAATTGTTTGATAGGCCAGACTGCACTATCAGTTTGAGGGGGAGTGATTAGTAACTACGCTGATTCCAGCATCAAGCAGGGTATTTGTTTTTACAATTTTTCTTTATATTTATATTGTTTTCTCTCTTCCTTTCTCTCTTTCTCTTCTTTTTACTTGTCGGGTGGAATCGCCAAGAAGGCCTTTGAGCTCATTCATGTTGTTTCAAGTTGAAAGATATGTTCGTCGTCCTTTGTCCTGAGATTGCTGTGTTCTTTTTGTGACAAGCCAGCTCTACCACCGCACTCTACAGTTCATTTGTTTCCTCTTGGCGCCAACCATAAGTGCAACTTTTGTCATATCGGCCCCATAGAGTCTGTCTACTGTAGCCACTGACATGTTAAGAACAAGAGGGCGTGGCGAGCCCCAAGCGTCTACTGAACGAGGCGCAGCCAATCAGAATACAGCAATACCCGATAAGAACGTAAAATATGAAAGCGCGAAACAAAATGGCTGAATACAATAAGCTACGACGTGCGTTTTTTTTTCTTGAGCTTGCAGCGAGTGCGCAACAATTGATTCAACTTTCTTCAGAACTGTTTAGTAAGGTGACAATCTGGGCTACTGTTGTGTGTTCAATTTATTTGTAAAGCAGCGCACAATTAATAGGATAACGTGAAGGAAGACGGATGAAAAACACGCCCTGACTCACAACTGGCATTTACCAAAGAACGAGAAGAAAAAGGAAACAAGCATTACCCGCTTTTTTTTTTTATTTAACGCGCGTCAGTTGCGAATCTGAGCCTCTTTGTCGTGAGTGATAATTGTCTTTGTCCCGTCTTTAGTGTGCTCATTTAGCACTAAGAAGTGCTTAGGCTCAAGACAACCGTATAAACTCGTTAATTGTTCTGCTTTACAAGTCATCAATGTTTTTTCCAAGATAAAGAAGAACAAGCTCATATTTCTTCTTCGACTTCCTCCTTTGACAAGTTCAGTACGTTTAAATAAAATGGTTACTCGCGTAGTAGTCTTTTTTCGTCACCTTATTTTGTTGCAGAAGTTTGCCTAAACTAATGTATTATTCTTGAAACAATGTGTGCGATTACACAATACCAGATGAGTAACCACAAAGCGCTAGTCCAAACCTAATGTTTATTAAAACGAAGCCATACTTTAATGATTCAGCTTGGAAGCGTAACTGCGAAGTAGTAAAGATATATTAATTGAAGGAACGCTGACAATTTGCTAACGTTGCGCACCTGAATGGCAAGTGTCTTGAACTGTTTTACTTTTTTTTTTAACGAGCAGAAATTTCCGTCAAAATTAAAAACAGAAACTGAAGTAACTTGCACGCCTACTGTTCATCAAACCTGCGATTAAATTGCTGACTGAGTGTGTTAATAGATTGCAGCTCGGCGGTCCGCGGGGCGAAAGCTCATGCGAGCTCTTGTCTGTTTCTATATGAAGGAGAATCGTTCCGGCGTACGTTCTTTCAAGTTTCAACACCATTATGAGACGGAGGTAAAAAGAAAAAGATTTTTTCCTTTGCAGTGGCAAGATGTTTCTTCTGCAGTGGCGTTATTAACCTCAAAGTGAACACACTGACATCTTTTTGTCTACGTTCCATATCAAACAATTGAATGGTCCGTAAAATCAAACCTAATTTGAAGGTAGTGCCTTCTGGTATCTCATTTTCGAGCATCTGATTTTGAATCCATGTACTGTCTGACGTGGATTTTTTGCCAAAAAAAGAACCAATTGGAAACAATGTGGAATGGGTGGTTTGAACGTGAAGTTGGCAATTAGAAAACCAAATTATGTTACTCCCTTTTATTTGCGAGTGCCCTTCGCTTTCGAAGAAGTCTTCTTCACTGTATCAAACAAGACTTGGCTCACGTCGTCAATCATAATAATAATATGCTTCAAAACCTAGGAATGGCAGAACATGTTTATTTCCAGGGTACGCGATTAACACGCTTGAGACAACGATGTCCTCGCATCACCCGATCAGGGAAATCGACCTCCAGTAGCAAAACAATGAACAGTTCTATGATTACCAAAGTCTTGTCATTCACAACCTGCTGGTACCTTCCACACAAATAAATAATTTTATAACAACGCTATAATAAAGAGAGAGACATACAGTAATAAGGAATGATTAAAAATAAAAAAAAAATAAAAACTTTTAACCGAAAAAATGTTCCTGTCTAGATTAGAACCCGTGAAACCTCGCATTGCTCATAAGCCGGTGGGAATAATTGAGCTCAATTACCGTTGGAAACAGCGGCATTGTTGAGAAGCTTCACGAGCCCCTTGAAGTAGGCTCTCGAGGAGTGCTGAAATGTGGCCCACTGTAGCCAGCGGTGTTTCAGCTGGCCCGGATCTTTCATGCGTTTCAAATCACGGCCGACGTCGCTGTTGAACTCGCTCGCTGAGTACAGGGCCATTCGAGAGCGCAATTCAGAAACCCTTCTGCGTGAAAAGATAAAGGGGGGGGGGGGGGGGCTTATTAGACTTTACACAGATGTAGCAGGCGGAACCATTATTGCATAACCAACGATGTAAAACAGATCAAAGATAAGCAAAGTCAGTTCTATACTTTCGTAGGGGAAATGAGCGGAAGGATTGCTCGTCTAAAACACTCGCTAATCACAATACAAAAACAAAACAAAACGATGAAGCTATTACTGAACTGCATACATCAGTCAAAGAATTACGGAGAACGGTTACAAATCAACAAGATGCTTTAACAAACCCTGAAGACAGGAGCCGTAAAAACAACATGATCATATTTTGAGTTTTTGAGCCTGAAAACGAAACTAATGGCGACGTTCAATGAAAAGTACATGAGGAACTCTTTCGTGATCGTCTCGGTGTGACTGTACAGACGGCTAGAAGGATAAATCGACTTGGAAAGAAGCGCGAGCAAAACTCACGTCCGATTATAATGAAGTTCGTGACTTACAACGAAGAAATTGAGGTTTTTAAGAACTGCAATATGTTAAAGGGCTTCCAGCATCTCCCTTCAAAACGACTTCTGCCAGGAAACATTACGTAAACGGAAACAGCTTTGGGATAGTGCGGAGACGGAGAGAGCTCCTGGGCATCGGGTTAAACTTTTTGAAGATCAGCTCCAGATTGTCAATGATTCGTATTTCTGGGATAACGAGGCCGGCTGCCGAACTAAAATAACTAAAAATAGACCAGCGCCAGTTGTAAACCAGTGACGTAAGGGCAGCAAGAGCGTCAAAGCAGCTCAGAATAATGAACGTGAACGCAACCGTCTGGTTAACAAGGCCGAAGCACCGGAGTATATTCTGACGCTTCACTGTTCCCATCTAGTTATTGTGATCCAAAACATGCTTAAACTCAAACATACACGATGATTAAGCAGTTACCCCTGCGTACAAAATTATACACAAAGACAGACCAACGCGAAAAGGAGCTGTTGCGATTATTATAAAGAAGTCATTTACTTGTCATATCATAAAAAGACCTACCACTCACAGAAAGTATTGGGTGCAAAATTGACTTTTGTGGCACGAATTACGTACTTGAAGCAGTTTATAGGCCGCATGATCCCGTCTTGTCAATTATGGAATCAGTTCATAACTATGTTGCCCCCCTCCCTCTACTGTCGATAATAAATAAAATTTTATTATTCTGGTGATTTTAACCTGCCTAATATTGACTGGGATACTTTCGAAACTGATGCCACTGATGTTAAACATGCCCAATTACTGCTTGACATGGTGTTTAGTTTCAATATGGTGCAAGTTGTAAAAAAGTACTCCAGACGGGGGAATGCAGGCAGTTTGATATTTGACCTGATGTGTGTAAGTAACAAGTTACGTGATTTTTCTGTGGGCGTTCACGATGGGATTTCAGACCAAAATATTGTTTTACTGAATTGTAATACCACTTCGTCATTGAATGCCATCCAACTCAGGTTGCGCGCGTGTATAATGTTTACAGTGCAGATGACGTAAGGATACTGGATTATCTGGAAATGTTTCTGTCTGGCCTTGATGGTACGGGCGATGTAAACACAATGTGGAATTACTTTAAAAGGACTGCCAATCGTTGCTTTCAGATGTATGTCCCCCAAAATAAAGCGCATAAATAGACAAAATCTGTGGATAACGCGTGATAATACTCATTTAAATCCCAAAATAAAGCGGCGACGCAAGACGAAAACTGTCAGCCAAGGTGACGTTGCCAGCCTCTCAAATTAATTTAAAGAAAAAATGAAGGAATCACGGGGAAAAAATTTAGGCGTCACCTTGCCGGAGTTTATAAAGACATCACCACAAAAATTGTGGAAATATCTTGCGCCATCAAAACATATCATACATTGTATTGTAGAGAATGGAGTTGTCACCTCGGATCGTATCGCAATGGCCCAGAGGTACAATGAATATTTCAGTTCTGCGTTTATCGGATCCTAATATTGTTCTGTGGATTTGGAGGACGACGAAGGCTTACTTGCGTCTATGCCAGACATTCATATTTCAGAGGCCGGTGTCCTTTCACCCTTGTTAAATATTAACACAAACAGAATGGCTGGACCAGACAAAATTCCTAATGAATTTCTTAAAGGGCCCCTGAAAAGAAAAAAAAAGTTTTTTTGAAAACAGTCTGGTTGGGACACGCGTGTCAAAAAATGAATTTTACGCGAAAAAACATTTTTTTAGAGCAATATTGACTGCGCCAGACGCAATTTAGTTGATAGTCACCTCCTTTCCACTTGTTCTCTCTCTCGGCATTTCGGGCGCGTGGAGGAGAGGTACTCCCTGCCTCTTCGTAGTGGATCAGCTTGGCTGCTTGGCTGGCTTGGCTGCGCCCCGTACGAGAGCCATTGCTATTTCCTGTGTCTGCCGGTCGCACGTCGTACCGTCGATTCACACGACGGACCGAATCGCGATTTTCGTCCGCAGACCGTGTACCAGGTGACCGGCACGTCACCGATTCCTTCGATCCGCGCCTCGTCCGCGGACGCGCGGGCTGATAAAGTCAAGCGCCTTTTTCACTCGTGGATTTTTGGCGGGAGATTGACTTGAAAAGCGTTCAGTCTGGCAACGGTACATTGTTTTCTTTTTTTTTTTTCTGGGCGATGGAAACAAAAGTGGCGCATCGTTGTGTTTTGTGCGTTCACTGGTTCATTTTGTCGGGCGTATCTTCGTTCCACGTGTGACAGGAACTGCAGAAACTTTGTCTGGCTGACGCGACGCAGGTTCCGGTACTCCTCCGGGTCCGCGTCAAGAAGCTTCCGTCAAAACTCGTCTAGCACGCCGCGATAATTCTTGCACGTCCAATCAGGATTTCACCGAACAAGACCTTTCTTGTGGCTGTGGTGAACTGGAGTGTTGTGCACGAGCACGGAGTGCGTGAAGGCATCTCCAAACGCCTTTTCGTGAGCCCAGAACTTCGTCGCTTCTACGCGGAACCCTTCACGAGCAGGACCATGCCGGTGTCACTCTCATGCTTTGGGTTAGTAAAGCTAGTGGCGCTTCGTGCGAAGCCTATCACGGTGTTTTGTCTCGATCTGTACGTAACAGCGGGGTACGATTCATTATCGCGGTAGCGAACGTCGATTTCTCTCTCGGACAACGGTGCCACGGTGTGATGTTGGAGTTTCGCGGCACTGTGGGGTGGCGACCAGGTTCGGTCCGACCTCGCTGGCGTCTGCTCGTCGTCTCCCTCGTGTGGATGCGCTTGGGAGACAGACGAACCGCGGACATGTCGTCCCGTGATAAATCCCGTGATAATCCACGGATCAGTCCGTCGTGTGAATCGGCCATGACTAACTAACACAAGCAACAAGCCCTCTTCAGGAGGTCTTCACATATAAACGTGATAAAACTATAAACCCACGCGAGGACGCGAGATGCGTTGCAAGACGACGACCATGACAGAAAAAAAAAATGGCGAAGCTTTTGTTTGTTGTTTTATCCGAACGGAAGTTACGATTTTGTAAAACGTTTGTAAACAATTACGACGTCCATTCGATGAATTGTTTCTTAAACCTAAAAATATGTAATTCAAAAGGTGATTTCAAGAGATCACGAAGATTTTATAACCAACATCAAAGCTGTCACTCATTCTATTGGCCAATGAGAAGCTGTTTTGAATGACCATCGTTACCAATGAGAAGCCGAGCTGAATGACCGGGAATTTGCGCGCAAAACTTAAATAAATCTCTCGCCGTCAATATTGCTCTAAAAATTATTTTTTTTTGCGTAAAATTCATTTTTCGACACGCGTGTCCCAACCAGACTGTTTAAAAAAAAACTTTTTTTTTCTTTTCAGGGGCCCTTTAAGCGATATGTGGAATGGGTCGCCAAATACGTAACATTTATATTAAAAGTGTCACTCAGTCAACACAGCGTCCCTTCGGATTGGCTTTGCGCGAAGGTTATTCTTGTCCACAAATCCAGTGACAAACAAAATGTTGCCAATTATTGTCCCATTTCATTGACATGCACGAGCTGCAAACGTTTTGAACACATACTTTTTAAAAGTTTTATGCTCTTTTTGAAACAAATAACATCTTTTGAAATAAATAACAGTATGCCTACGTCATCTGCACTATAAAAATCATACACGCGCGCAACCTGAGTTTGATGGCATTCAATGACGAAGTGGTATTACAATTCAGTAAAACAAGATTTTGGTCTGAAATCCCATCGTGAACACCCACAGAAAAATCACGTAACTTGTTACTTACACAAATCAGGTCTAATATTGAACTGCCTGCATTCCTCCGTCTTGAGTACTTTTTTACAACTCCACAAAAACCAGCATAAATTCCGGCGCGGTCTGTCAACAGTAACACAATTACTAGGTGAATTTGGTGACTTTTTCTGCTCTTCGTACGAGAGAGGTCAAATCGACGTGGTTTGTTTGGATTTATCCAGGGCTTTCGACCGAGTTTCAGATAATGAATTGATACAAAAAAATAATAAAATACGACGATAATAAGCTGGTAATTACTTAGATCCAGGCCTTGTTTAACAGAATACAGCTTGTGGTTATAAGCGGAGCAGTGTCGAGCAATTGCGGGGTTCCATCGGGGGTCCCGCAGGAATCAGTACTGCGTCCGGTCTTGTTTTTTGTGTTACATAAACAATATCGTTAATGAACTAAGCCCCAACGTTACAGCTATATTGTTTGCGTACGACCTCTTGCTCTATATTAAAGTACGCAACCCTATGGATTACAAAAACCTAAACTCGTCCGTCAACTCTGTTAAGAAATGGTGTGAAAAATGGGGTATGAAAATCAATCCAGATAAAACTGTTTCCGCCAGAACCACGAACAAAAAAGGGAGTATTCTCCCCTACACAAATAGAGTTGGAGATGATCCCATGGCTCTAGTTGATCACTTTAAGTATTTAGGAGTTACGATTTCAGCAGACCTCACATAGAAACGCCCCATCGATAATTTGTGCATTACGGCTCGAAAAAAGTTAGGATTTCTGAAGCGAAACCTATTCCATTCCACAAGTCAGGTAAAATTGACTGCCTTCACAACACTTACACGGCCCACCCTAGAATATGCCTGCGCGGTGTGGGATCCGTACCAACTGAATCGGATAGAAAAATTGAAAAAAATACAGACACAGGCTGCTCGCTTCATCCTTTTGAGATCCCGCAGAATGGACTCCGTTACTAGCATGCTTGAACAGCTCAATCTTCAACCTCTTCACACCCGCTGAGAAATATCAAGGCTAAAGCCTGTTTATATGGTTTCAAAAGACTTACTAAATGTGGACACATCTCGCTTTTTGCAACCATGTATTACTAGACCAGTAAGGAAGTAAAGGGGGTACACAATAGGGCTATGCAAGTTCCGCGAATTAATAATGACACATACAAGTATTCATTTTTTGTTAGAACAGTTGAAAGGTGGAACAAGCTTCCCGAAAGTGTTCTGAATTGTAATTCATTATCCTTGACGGAGAAATGTTTACTTGAATGATATTAGATTTCTCATTTTTGTTTATGAGTGTGTAAAAGGAGTGTTCTTTTCTTGATTAAGCACATTGATTGCTTGTGGAGCACGATGCGAACCAGCGCGGTTTTGCATATTGATATGAAATGTGTAGGGTGTTGAGAGATGTATATCATATTGCACGATATCACATGTATGGAAATTCGACGTTCCACACCTGTTAAGCGCCCAGAAGGGCGTACAGTATTTACAAATCAATAAATAAATAAAATGGTTGCGTTACCTACAACTTTGAACAAGGCGCTCTGTTAAACGAACAGTGAAGTGAATCTGAGACATTATGGCATGAGCGCTGGTTTCCACATCAACGAAGCCTCAGCACGCTACAGTCACAGAGAGCTTAATAAATGCAGGGTGTGTCTTTTACGTTCAAACTTCTTCGTGATTTCCTCTTTAACTTTCCTATTTTATGATGCAACGATCTCACTGGCTGCGAATCAATACTGATCTGCTAAGGACATGCCACGTATTTCCTTCTTCAGCTCCGACTGATTACAATATTTTCCCCGAAATTCTATTATGAGCCTAGACGTATTGCAATATTGGGTCGGATCAATATTTTGGTTTCTGCATTTTAAGTAAAATCCTTGAGTCCCAAGCAAATTTTACTGCGACAGCTGTTAGTGGGAACCTTGTTGGAAATTTCATGGTCGTCCTTGACGAAAACGTCTGGTGACGTCATCAATCACATGATTGCTCCCAACCGCTTCCCGCAACCGCTCTCTTTCTATGAAAAGAAAAATGTGCCGCCTTTGAGCCGGGTTCAAACCGGTGACCTATGAAGGACAACAATCCTTCTGTTAAGTAACAAAGTATTTTGTTTGTAATAAGTGAGATTTGTTTTAGAAAAGTTTATCTTTCTATAGTTGCGTCGGCATTGTTTTTTTTTTTTTTATCTGCCTACGTTTGTGTCGGCATTTTTGGGCGTTTACTGTACGCTCGCGGGGGAGCATGAACGGGAAGTTGTATTCCGCCCCCGCGGGCGGGGGGCTTCGAGCAGCCGCGGGGCTCGGCAAAGACGAGTCGTCCGGTCGTTAACAAACGGATTGGGTTTCAGTTTGGGGCGCCGGAACACCCGTCTCTCGGGTAGAGGTACTTCGGTCCGCACTTGTGCCTTTTAAGCGAGTGTGCTTGTGTCCGGTGTATTTCGCCGCTCATTGTAGAAACTTCGCTTTTAATTGACGCAATAACTTAACTGGGTGGCGCCAGCCAGGCGGCGAGGAACGCATGTAGTGACTCTACAAAGAATTTGGGTTTGACCGTTGAGGTGTCGGAGGGGGGGTCACGTTGACAGTTCGCTGATCATTAAGTAAGAGTGTACCACGTGAAAATGGGCAATTTTGAAGTGATTGGTCCGTCTCTGGAGGGAAAGGAGGCCCCTACGAGTCTAGAAAAGGGGTGCCGAGAGGATTCTCGGGGATTCGGCTTTTCAGATCAGGGAGATTCGGCTCCTGAGACTGGGGACTAAAGTATGGGTTTTAATTTTTGGGATAGCCAATTTAAAGTTCTATATGTACCTTCTCGTATTCTTAGACCCAAAGAGCGTTACCGGATATTTCGATGTTCGACAAGATTTGGAAAAAGAGCTCGGAGTTACTATGTACCAGCATTTATGAACAAACTACCTTCTAGTATTTTAAATTTAAGAACAAAATACAAGCGCAAGAAAGCGCTGAGAAATTTTAGTTCGTAAAGTGCTCACTAGTTTGCTTTTTGTTATTCTATTTTTTTTTTTGTGTGGATTTTATTTTACATGTTTCCTTTTGCAAACGGATGGTTTCACAGATTGTAAGACGCTGCCAGTCAAGCCCAATGTGGCTTAGGCAGGTCTGATTTAACATACGTTTTGTTCATTTGCAATAAAATATTATTATTATTATTATTAATTTAGGGAATTGAGTCATGTTAGTTACCATTGAGTTGTCGTTTTGTTTTGTAATAAACGTGGCCACACTGGCCACTGTAAACCAACCAACGTCGTAATGTGTCCAGGGGGATCGAACAACTATTTTTTTTTTTTTTTTCTCATTCGACTACCCGGGTGACTTCCTTCGGGCGAACACCATCATCGGTCGTCACCATCCTGACCGGCCCCCTCCCTCGGAAAGTGGACTCCTTCTCTCTCCAGTATACGCCGCTACCAAATGAGGTATCAACAGGACAAATTTTAGCAACTTAGAGGCCAACTATATGTACATATAATGTGAGGTTTTCAGTAACCAATCAAGTCGTAAGTAGCGCTCGGTGTCCTCTTAATCTTTGTCCTTGTCCTTGAGGCTTTGAAAGTACCGACTCGACGAATTATTCATGTTGCCACCTTTCTTCAGGTGCTTCGGTTTATCGAGAGAGAGAGAAAAAAATCTTTTTTCCCGTTGACTTGACAAAGAAATATAAAAACAAACTATGGACAAGAGATGACAAACGTATCTTTCAACTAGCAAACACAAAAATGAACTTCAATAAAAAAATAAAAAAGGAACGCAATATTTGACAGAACAGGCTGCCACTATATTTTCATTTTTATTTCACTTTATCTTCAATTAGCGTGCCTCGATGTCCTTCAGTTTAGACTGATGCCATCATTTGTAGACCCATAGCCTCCCCTATACTCACAAAGCCAGGCAGTTCGACGACGGAGCCTAAGAGTGCCCGGTCGCAGATTCGGAGCGCACGGATCTGGTAGCACAGAGCATTTTTCGGGGAATTTTGCAGCGGCGAGGAGTTGAAGCATCGTTTTCAAACCCGACGAGAAAGGAAGCGGTAGCGCGTTGAACGCGAGGAGCACGAGCGGACATTCCATCGCCCGGGAGAAGTGCGTGTTCGGCATCTCGCCGCAGCGTGGCGCCCGTCACGTGGCTCTCCGCTCATCCGTTGTCTTCCGCCCTACATTTCCATTTTGGCGGCCGCGTCTCGTGGCGATCTGCTAGGCTTTGTCGGTATAAGCGGCGAGATGTTTTGATGGCCCCCTCCTATGGTTTCCTCTCGTGACGTCATTACCTTACGAACAACAAGTTCGACGGTGTTTATAATTAGCATGGTGGAAGCTTGATATCCTTGCGCTCTGAAACCAACACTGCCAACACCCGTCAAAATTGAAGTCCTTACATTGCTCTTATTTTTGTCGATGAGAAAACCTTTTCTGACGTCATAGTCAGCATTCAGCCAAACGTGGGAGGCCGACCACAGTGACGCGTTTGATCGCGCACGTCGCCAATAGCGGAGGCTATGGTAGGACCCGGTGCCGACAGCACGCGCTCCCAGGGAAAATATAAAAAAAATCGCCAAAAACGAAATGCTGCCGCAGCACAGTGAACGACAGGAGCGCGGGCAGGGAGACGCTCTTTCACTCTCTCGAAAACAAAAAAGGAAAATAAGCGTTCAGAATGGTCAGATATTGTCACTTCAAGAAAAGCGCACATGAAGGCAGCCTACCTTCGAAGACACTTCGGCATCTCGGGAGCCTCGAACGTGCACGCAACGCCAGAGGACGGCAAAAGCAACGAGGGGTGGAGTTCCTGCATAGGCTCCCTACGGGAGCCAGAGTTGCGCGTCTGTTTTCCACCTGCCGCCGCGCCGCTATTCGCCGAGATCCGATCACGTGAGGAGTCGGATCAAATGCCGGGCAGGAAAGTAAACGTTGCACGCGCCCCGGCGTACGTTCCCCCGCTTTTGAGCACGGCGCCGCTCTTCGCCGAATTCAGTCACGTGAGGAGCAGGATCAACATGCCGTGCAGGAAAGACGGCGCTACGGGGATGAACGCGCAACTCAGGCTCTCGTAGGGACACAAGAACTCTAATGATGGCCATGCTGGAGACCGGACGTTCGAAAGAGGCGCCCTTTCGTCGTCACCTTACTTTTTCAGTGACTACCAAGAAGGATACAGGAAGCATTTAATCGCGGCCATAGCTACGTGTGAGCCTGCTGAGCGCGTGTTGAAGGCGAGCGTCCACAGTTCTTTTGCAACGTGCATTCCACACCATAAAGAATGCCGCTCCTAGCAGCCTATTAACATGAGCTGGTTCTGAGCACGCGCTCTAAACACCGCCCTCAAATATGGCTGCTGAGCGCGTGCTGACGGCAAGCTTCCACAGTTCTTTTGCAACGTGCATTCCACACCATCAAGATTACTGGTCTTAGCAGGCTATTAATGTAAGCTCGTTCTGAGCATGTGCTCTAAACATCGCCCTCAAATATGGCGTCCAGTGAATGCCCCATATAGACCTTTCTAATGGCGAATTCGGGTGGTCAATCGCCGGCGAAACCGAGCCGGTGGAACCGGCAACCAGAAACGCGCCGGCGGCACACCACGTGACCCTCGCCACCCGAACACGAAACGCCTGACGGTGGCAGTTTACTTCGCCTCTTGCCCGCTCGACACCGCTAGCGAGAGGCTGTCGCCGCCGTCACCCATGTGACGGCGGCGAGAGTCAACCCCTTGGATTGACTCGAGTAGTGGCTGCTGAAGTGACTTCAGATCAGTTTCGCTCTTTCGTTAATTTTTTCTCACTGACCTTCTCTCCCATTTCGGAAGTGACGACACCGGATACAGTCTGGCGCCCACTCGCCCGGCCGTTTGGAGCTCGGGCGGAAAAAGCGCCGGAAAGTTGCCGGTGCTTGCCGGAGAACCACCACCCGAACGGTGCAAGCCGGCCGGAAACTGACCACGCGAACACTATTGCCGGCTTTCCGGCAAAATAAGTTGCCGACGACTGACCACCCGAATTCGCCATTAAAAAAAGCTTGTGGCCGGTGCCATTTTGAGTGTTCGTGCGTATGGCGCGTGCTTCACTCACTTTCCGAAGCCACGAACACGCACGTGCTGGGCTGTGAAGATCGCACGCTGGACTGTGATTTTGTAAACATTGGAAAGGTCTATAGTGGGCGGGACGTGGCGTCCGTGTTCTCCATATAGAAAGCTAAGTGTGACAGACGTAGGCGGGACCACGAAATGTCCCATGAGTCTCTTGGCCAGCGGGGAACTCAGTTAATGGGCGTCGCCTTGTAAACACGGGATAACAACCGCGTTGCCATGCCATTGCCGCATCAAAGCTGTTGTTTGATTCATATTTACGTGGCGGCGGACGCTGAATCGGTGTCGAAAAGGTCAGATTCGGAGCTCAACACTTGCCTGGCAAGCAGGAAATCGACGTGTGGGGGACGCTCAGAGAGAGCGCGTAGGCAACGGTCAGAAAAAAGCAGACCACAGGCACGGGACTAAGCCTAACGTAGCCGACCAAGTGGCAAGCAGACGATAAGTGCGGTGCCGGTATACGCGAGGCAGACTGGGATTGAGTTCCTTGAGGCAGACTGGGATTGAGTTCCGCTGGGCATGGCGTCATGCCGGGTCTCCTGGGGTGTTTTAACGTCCTTGGTGAATATTCGGCTTGAGATTTGATCGGCAAGGCTCATGTGATGAAAAGCAGAACTACGCCTCGTTTTACACTTACTTGGAGCAAAACGAACGCTACGCGCGCGAGGCCGAAGCTATGTGAGACACCAATGCAGCGCTCGCGCAATCGAATCAACTACCAAGAGCTCGTGCTCTGTACCTTTGAGCGCTGTGTCTGTGTCTCCTTGCATGTCCATTGTCCTGTCGCGCTTTATAATCATCACCGACTTGCCAAACTTTCTACCCTCGCCTGTACCTTTGCCTGTGATCTGTGTGCGCGACTGCTGAGCGCGGCTAGCTTCCAGGGTTCTTTTGCAACGTGCATTCCACACCGTCAAAATGGCCGGTCTTAGCAGCCTATTAATGGGGGCTCGTTCTGAGCATGCGCTCTAGACAGCACCCACAAATATGGCGCCCAGTGAATACTCCTTATAGCCGCATTTGGTACAGATTTAATCACCACGTGCCTCATGGAGAACCACTGATAAACAAGAGCACGCATCACCTAGCTTTAATCTGGGTCTCGAGGCCAATTGGGAGTATTTATTGGCGTCCATAGCTGCGTGCGGAACTGCTGAGCGCGTTGCTGATGGTGAGCTTCCACAGTTATTTTGCAACATGCTTTCGACACCATCGAGATTGCCGGTCTTAGCAGCCTATTTCTGTGATCTCGTTTTGAGAGACGTCGGCCCTGATCCGCTCTGCATACACTGCGGGATTCCAGCCACGTGCATCCATCTCGTCTGGACGTGCGAGGGGGTCGCAGAGCATCGTAACAACGCCCTAAACTCACTCCCTGAAGAAGCAAGAGCAGCTACGTACGAGGACTGGACCAATACCACCTAGAATACAAGGCCTGCGCATGACGTTTCGTTAGTAGATCCCCGACCCGCCCCAAGCGGCAAACAGGCTGAAGCATGACGAGAGTATGGGCCGCGTCGCAACTACGTCGCGTTCACCTGCGGCCACAGCTGTGTGCGTGACTGCTGAGCGCGAGCTGATTGCGAGCTTCCAGTTCATTTGCAACGCGCACGCGAACACTCCCTCGGCCACAAGCGCGAGCTAGCACGCGCTCCTTGCTTTGAGACGAGCATTTCTATATAGCGCGCGCGCTCGTTCTGCGGAAGAACGCTTCAAAGCAGCGACCCGGAGTATAAACAGCGCCCTCGAAAATGGCGTCCAGTGCCAGCGTCCAGCGTCCAGCGAAGGGCTTTGCAGCCCTTCGCACAGCAGTAAGGCATTTTCACTCATGCATTTGACGCTCCACGTGAACGTCTAACTTCAGCGTATGCTATAGCAACAGACACTCGGCGTGAGCATCTGTTTCATTATCTGCTACACAAACCACTGAAGCAGGCGATAGAGCAGACGATGTCGCAGATGATGTAGCAGACGACGGTGCTCATCCGGGCTACCTAGGGGGCGCTGAGGGGATCTGCAAGTGATGACGTTTAGAGGAGGAAACGCGCAGGCCTTGTGTTCTAGGTGGTATTGACTGGACCCGCCCTAGGCTCGAGCACCCGCACCGCAAACACATTCTCGATTCCTTGATTAGTTTCGTTCGCTCATCGGGGATCGCCTGTTACATTTAGCCTCTTCCCCCTACCCTTCCCATAATCCCCTTCCCCCGTCACGATTGGATGACTTTATCAAGAGATCGTGATGTATCCCATTCCTTTAATAAATACGTTTTCTCACTCACTCATGCGTTTGAAACGACGCTCTCAAATATGGCTTCCAGTAAATATCCCCTGCACACCAACACTCGGCCCCTACGTCACGCAACTGCGACGGAGGTGCTATGCGGAGCTCAAGTGCGTCTGCTTCTTTTGCACGGGCCGTTGAGACATCAGAACGTCGAACTCTGATTGGCTCTGACTGAAGAATAGTGGGTAGGCCTTGAGGCAGCTTGATTTGAGGTCTACCCACTATCCTTCAATCAGAGCCGAGTTCGACGTTCTGACATCACCAAGACCCCTGAAGAAAAAGCAGAAATACCTGCGCTCCGCATTGCAAGGACGCATGCACAGACGGTTCATTTTATGCGAATCCGGTTCCTGCGCACGCGCAGTGCCAACACCCCGTGTGAGAACTCGGCGTTTGGGACTGCACGAGAGAAGCACGAGATTTTTACTTCGAAAAGTTCGTCCACAGGACGAGCGCTCGTGGTAAAAGAGCACGTCTCAAAGCCGGGAGGGAGGGCTAGCTTGTGCACGCAGCTGTGGCTTTAGTCTCAACTTAAAAGGCCTCTGACACGCCCCCAAAAAAAAATTTTCATGCTAGGCGTTGAAATGGCATGTCAGGACATTACAAAAAGATTGTTTCACTATAGAGTTGCGTAGTTCTTTTTTATAAAAAATAGAAATACGAGGCCCAATTCAAAGTTCCCGCCAGTGCACTTTGACGTAACAGTGTACCGCAAGGTGTCGGGGCGGTCAGAAGGGAGGCATCGACCTACGTCACTAAAAGTGGGTTCACCGGAAGTCACGTGAGTTTCACTCCTCGTGCTCTCCGCTACCGTGCCTAAGACTTTTTTGTTTATTCTGATCTTCGTACGAGCGATTGTAGAAGACGAAGTTTCAGTTCCACTAGCTCTTTATCGCTGCACCGTTGGTTAGTTTGCGTGCTGTAAAAGTTGAGGACGAAGAGTCAGTGGATCGACGTGATGGAGGTCAATGATGAAAGTGTTGCGAGTACAAGCCAGTGTACGAGTGCATGCCGTCAGTCCGATGATACAGTGCTATACTGGGCGCAACACAAGCTATCAAGTTTTGAAAAAAAAATTTTAGAACGCTCGCAGAAATTAGGATTGCTAGCATACGTCACGCCCGATCGCATTGCTGAAGGTTCAGACACCGAGGTCGTTGAATCATCGGATACTCTCCAGATTGAAGATGCCTGCCGTCTAAAGAATACGAACTGATGAGCGTACCAAGTACAGGGTGTCACAAAAGAAAATTTACACGGTCTTTTTTACCGCAAAAATAAACTAGGCATCGCCGAACGCTCATTCTCCGCCCAAAGGTAGAGCTAGAGGTCACAACCAGATGCCAAAGTTTCAGCCCAATCCGATAACTTAATCAAAAGTTATAAGTGCTTTTTTCTTTTGTGACACCCTGTACAAGTAAACGTCGAGCACAAAGTACGTATTTTGTCTAGAACATGATTAGAACTTGTTTACTAGGTGCACATGCGGCCGATGTTTGTCTCTCGGAAATGCATGCAGTGTGATATCTTCTTCAGTTGCTGAAATACCGGGACAGTCCCTCACACAGCACCTTCTGGGCATTGTAGTTGATCACGTCAATTCACTGACTCCGCTTCTTTTACCTTTACAGCAACATTAAGCGATGAAAAGCAAATAAAAGTAACCTTGTCTGCTTGGACATGGCTATGGCTTGGATCGCGCGTGGAGTTGCGGAGAATCACAAAAATATTAAAAAAAATATTACACGCGCTCGCGGTAAGCACGAGGAGGGATGCAACTCACGTGACTTCCGGCGATGCCTCCCTTCTGACCGCCCCGACACCTTGCGGTAGACTGTTACGTCACAGTGCACGGCGGGAACTTTGAATTGGGCCTCGTATTTCTATTTTTATAAAAAAACAACTACGCAACTCTATAGTGAAACAATTTTTTTTGTAATGTCCTGATATGCCATTTCAACGCCTAGCATAATTTTTTTTTTTTTTTTTTGCGTGTTAGAGGCTCTTTAAAGGGGCACTGACACTTCAAAGGCCGTATTTTCGCTTGTCTAAAATGATGCAAGTTTTATTCATAGACGCGCAAAAACACACCACAACGCGAAAAAACATTTGCCCACGCTCGCGCGCGCCTTTTTATTTTTGGCGTTTTTCTTTTCCGCTCCTCACCTTCTCGGTTCTTTTGATTTGTGACACCAAATATTATAACATTTCATTTAATTTAATTTATTATACTCTCAGGGCCCGAAGGCATTACAGAGAGGAGTGGAATTATACATCAATATAAAGTGAACAATGAAAACAAAACGCAAAAAAACAAACACAAGGTACAGAATCGCTAGGGAACATTATTAAGAACATCAGTTATGGCGGTTTTAAAATCAGCAGCGTCAATAAGTGAGACTACGGATGCGGGAAGGCGATTCCAGTCGACGGAGGTCAGGGGTAGGAAGGCGGCACAAAAGGTGGAGGTGATGCAGTAGGGGATTCCTACTTTTAGTGGATGAACGGTGCGGGGCGATATGTATGATGGTTCTGAAAATAATGAGGTTCGAAGTGTTGGGTTAGAGTGATAAATCTTGTGAAATAAGCAGAGGCGAGCTATTTTTCTACGGGAGGAGAGGTTGGGCAAATATAGAGAAGCTTTCATGGAGGTGATGCTGGCTGTACGGTGATAGTTAGAAAGTGTAAAACGTGCGGAGCGATTTTGAATGGATTCAAGGAATGATGCTAGGGATACGCCAGGGTTCCAGATAGAACCTGCACATTCAAGTTTGGGGCGCACTAAAGTTTATATAGGAGAAGTTTAAGTGAAACAGGGGCAAAGGAAAAGTTTCTTCTGAGATAGCCTAATAAGCGATTGGCGTTGTTAGTGATAATTCGACATGGATGTTCCAATAGAGATCGTTAGTTATATGAACACCCAGATACGAATATATAGGTTGACAGAAAAAGCAAGGTGGAGTTATTAATAAAGTTGGAGGGACAAGTGTTATTTCGACGGGACACTCTCCTGGATCTACATTTAAAGGTGTTAAACTTCCATAAGCCAATTATCGCACCAGCGGGTGACGTTGTTAATATCGGTCTGAAGAGCAGATATGTCAGAGTCGTTAATGATTTCCTTATAAATTACACACTCATCAGCGAATAGGCTAACAGAAGAGGATACATGCGTGGGAAGATCGTTAATATATATAAGATATAAAGTGGACCTAATGCGGAATCTTGTGGGACACCGGACTTGACATGTGAGTTTGAAGAATTAGTTCCGTTAGCGTGAACAAATTGGTAACGGTCTGATAGAAACGATTATATCCAAGCGATTATATTAAGATTTGTGTTAAGTTTAGGGAGTTTATGAAGACGCAGCGCGTGAGGAACCTTGTCGAAAGCTTTTGAGAAATCAAGAAATATGCAGTCAGTCCTGGAACCCCGGTCAAGCGTTACGTGAAGGTCATGAGTAAAGGTTAGGAGTTTCGTTTCACATGAATAAAACCTTCGAAATCCACGTTGCGCTGAGTTAAAAAAGGAGTTGGAGTCTAGAAAATTGAAAATGTTAGTATAAATGACGTGCTCAAGGATTTCACGAAGAATGCTCGTTAAACAAATGGGACGAAAGTTCAAAGGGTTATGCTTATCGCCCCCTTTGTGGAGAGGGATCACCTTCCCACCTTCCAATCTTTCGGTAATTCTTCTTGTTCAAGTGATTGCGAAAATAATTTAGATAAGATAACGCATGAGTACATATTAGTGTTTCTCAAAAACTTAGCATTAATATTATTAATGCCATGCTGTCGTATTGGTTTTAAGATTTTCGATAATGTTAGGTATACCTTCACAGTCTATGATAACAGGAAACATGGGCAAAAATCATAAGTTCCAAATACCGGACAATCTGAGGCTACCGTGCATGAAAAAGATCCAACAAACACATCATTTAACACAAAAGAACGGAGTTCACTGGGCACCCCCTCTCCATGGGTGTCCCTAAGTACTATGCCAGAACTAGAAGGAGGGTTAATAATTTTCCAAAATTGACCCGGATTGTTAAGTAACATTGACGGCAGCGTACTGTTAAAGTAATGTAATTTTACCTCTTCGACTGCTTTCTTGTATACGTTAGGTGCAACATGGTAGGCATCCCAGCGTTGTACATTGTCCGATAGCTTTCCAGCGCGAAATAATCGTTCATTTCTTTTTGACAGCTTTTTCAGTGTCACGCTGTACCATGGATATTCTGGTGAAGAAGATACCACGCGAAGGAGAGCATGTGCGTTCATGAGTGAGATAACTTTTTTGTTTGAATAAACACCAGTTATCGTCAACTGAGCACTGAAGAAGCTTTGTCAGCGACATTTTTATAACATTTAATGGAGGCATTCCTAAAACATGTTTTTAACGCAATTGCGAGTGCACTGCGGCCCTTCTTTTTGAAATACCGTAAATCGGAGTCCGGTGTGATGTCGCCTCCTGGCTTTATATCCTCCTTCGGAAAACATGGCGGCGCTAGACGCATGTAGGAGTGAGGATTATCAGTGAGTCGGGGAATCGGACGAAGTGGTCTTTTTTAAGCGCCCGACGACCTCTCAGACTTCAAAAAGAAAATCGTCAAACGGTTAAAACAACTTGGTTTGGAGTCTGTGTACCGTAGTTTCGGCTGTGACTCCGCCGGGGCAGCCTTTCACGCAGAACCGGCGCGACGTTGCCCCTCACGTCGCTCACAAAAGTCCACTGCGCGTTCTCTTCAACTTCCCAGCGTTTCAAAGAATTTGAGATCGCTGAAAGGACCCTAAAAGAACTTCAAGCTCGAAAATCAAGCGTCGTCTGCTCGCAGCTATGGGCACCCTGCAGATCTAACTCAGTGCCGACACGCGCGCGTCTCGCGGCGGCATCGCGCGTACTCATCGGGAAGTGACCTCGGCAGTTGCAGCTCGACTGCAGTGGTACACCGTTGGGTGTTGCTTGCGAGGCCGACTTGTCTGCTTGGGCTACCACATTGGTGGAAGCGCGGGAGCAGCCGGAGCGTCGGCGGAGCTCTACCGCTCTCCTTTACGCTGACTCAACAGTGGCCGCGGGCGGCGCTGTTTGCTGAGCGATCGGTAGTGGCTCCTAGCGGACGCGGGGTGCCCAAAGGCGGCACGCACGGAGGAAACCGATTGTTCGCGGGACGCCGGCGAACACGACACGTCTGGTGGCGGCGTTACGGCGGGGGCGGCAGAGAAACTCGACTCGCAGGACGGCTCAATATTTGACGTCACTGCACTGGCGCGGATCGCCCTTTAAGGCTAAACGGAGTATATACGGGTAGAACTTTAGGAACAGCACGAGATGAGAACGAACGGGGACGCCAGAACGCAGAGCTACGTTTGGAACAATTAATGGGTGGAGGCCTTTGTCTCTACTCGCTATTCGCACGCACTCGAACGCCAAAAGCCGGCGTTAAGCGTTCGCCGTTCGTCGCGTCTCAGCGTCAGATGAGGCGCGGCTACGTAATCGAGAGTGGAAGGGAAAATGGCGCGAAAACGTGCAGGGTCGAGCTCAGGAGGTGGTGCAGAAACGGCAATGGTGTTACAACGATAGCAAACTACGCCAGCACCGAGCTGCTCTGGATGTGACAAGCTACGCGGTAGCCCAAATACGCACGATTTTTTAAACCCTTTGCAGCTTTTTTGCGAGCTTCACAGTTTGGCAACCACGATTTTGATTTGCCGCGCAAGTCGGGCATCCGATTAAAAAATATTTATATATAAATAGGACCTTGAAACGTAAACATCGGACTGGCATGAACGCAGCCTATTCACGAAAGCAGTATATACATCATTCGTAAAGAGGCAGCTCCGCATGTTTGCTAATGGAGCAAATCCGAAAATCTTTCCTGTTGTTTTTGTGTCCTTGTTATCACATTTTGAGAAGGCAACTGCGCCCGTCCCAGCTGCCTCGTCCCCGTTGCCTCGTTCGCACAGAGATTTAAGGCGTTTGAGTTCTAAGGGCACCCATGGATCGGTGCCCGATAATCTTTTTCGCTGGCTCCAGCCGTTCAAACAGCGACCGACTCGAAGCGTACATTCCACCTCATCTTATACCGCGTCTGAGATTCCGCATTTTCGTCACGTTCGCTTTAAACGCTTTAAAATGCGGAGACGCCGAAAGCCTTGATGCATCATGAACGCCGTGTGTCATCGCCATGTATACGCTGATTAAGCTATTGAACCTTCGTTATGTGATGAGAACACTTTCCAGTATGCGGAAGAAACCACCAAACCTGATAAATCTTGTAAGTTGAAACAAAGCTCTACACGAATACCATAGAATGCATAAACAAAAACGGTTTTAATTACAGCCGGACATTGTCAGAATACAATTTGTGCCTACGATTATTTAGGCCAAATCAAAATGTAGATTCTCTTCGAGCTAAGGCTGGGTTTCACGGATTGTTTTTCTAGACTGATCAAATCCTTCACAAACTTAATAACCGGCTGAAGCGGGACTTCCGAATAAGTATAAATTGTCCCAAATAAAAAAAAAAAACGAATTTCTTTTTGTTGTGTTGGGATGGCTTTGTGTTGGGATCTTTGAAATTGGTTTTGATGTCAAAGTTTCCGGGCTCGCCATTTGAAGAAACTCAATCTTAGTTTTTCTTGTACAGCCATTGCACATTAAGCCATCCCAATAAACATCGTAATCTTTTCGCTTCGTTCTGTTCAACCATGGCGTACGGCTCGGTCCTCGCGGCAGAGTTCTATCGCCATTGTTTCATTCCGAAGATTTAAGGGTGTTAAAAAAGATCAGCTAACGGGAACGTCGTCCATTTTTCTATTAAAAGTTTCAGAATATCGCGTATATAACATTTAAAGCAGGTGAGGGCACGCTTGGAAACTTTGACATGCGGTCCTGGCCCTAGGTCTTCATTTGGGCGGAGAGGAGGGTAAGACATTTCGTAAATTAGTTTTTCTGTAAAAAAAAATAATTATTTTATATTACTTTATTTGTAACAGGAACTCCAACAGTACTCTATTTTGCGTGCTTACTGTTATATAAATATTGTGGTTTCATACGCTCATTACTGGCAAACGAAACCTGAAAGAGACTTACTGTTTAAATAGCTTCTTACTTCATTTAATATTTTGTACAATACTATAACTCCTCTTTCCAACAGTTTTATACAACTAAATGGTACACTCATCAACAGTTAAAATCTCTCTCCCTTTACATATATATATATATATATATATATATATATATATATATATATATATATATATATATATATGGAGAGAGAGAGAGAGAGGGAGAGAGATTTTAACGTATACACAAATACTAGCTCTGATAACTTTCAGTCGGTGAGTCAAATATCAAAGAACGTAAAAACTGGTCTGGTGATTTATTGTTGTTGTCATTGTTGTCGTGGACTGGTTTTGTATCAAGATTGCAGTCATTGGCGATAATGGGTGAAATACAAGAAAAAAATTGGTTTATTAAAAAAAAAAAAAACGAAAAGTTTACCGAAGCTTAATTATGCTGGCATGCTACTTCGTGAGGGGAAAGACATAAAAAAAAAAACAACAACATATATTTGAAAGCCAAAAGCCCTGCACTCACGGCTTCCGCAATCATTATGCAATATATATACAGGGTGTTTTTTTTTAATTATTCTTACGTATTTGTTTAAAGAAAGCCATGAAAGCTACACTTATGCGGTGTGCGCGAGTGAGGTATACGCCCAGGGGGACATTATGTGGGTGGCTAATCTTTGCGATTAGTCGGCTAATTAATTAAAATGAACTAATCAACTTTTTAATTAGTAAAAACAGACTCATGGTTCCAATTAGAAACTTGCTGAGCGTTGTCGAAAACCACTAAATCAATCATTTAAAAAAATACATATATATATATATATATATATATATATATATATATATATATATATATATATATATATATATATATATATATATCATTTTTTTGAAAATGATTGATTACGTGGTTTTCGTTTTCGACAGGAGATGACTTAAAGGTGAGGGCATATGGCTGTGGCAAAGAAGTTCAAAACTAGAAAAAAAAAAGAAAGCATAACAACAAAAATAAACAAAAGTGTAAGCAACGTACGCGTTCCTGCATAGCAAACAACTTGACCTGAGCCCGCTCCTCTTGCGGAGCGGCGGAATACAAAGTGCGCTTGAACGCTTACAACATGGCTACAATATATATATATATATATATATACATAGTGAACGAAGAGGGGAGAAGGTGATTATTGAATTTATTGCATTAAAGTTAGGGAACTTTAACTTTAATGCAATAAATTCAATAATCACCTTCTCCCCTCTTCGTTCACAATATTACTACAGCTGCACTTGTCAATCTTCACTCATTCCCATTATATACACGGTGCAGCCTGTCCCTATGGGGAGGAGTGGTTCCCTAGATATCTTGGAAGACGGGCCCTTTCCGACATTTGCAAGCTGAGATGACGTGCCACGTCACTGCCGCAATTGGGAAATAGCGCGGGCCTTAAATCAGCAACGGTTGTCGTCTCCCCAGTTAAGCGAATTCGAAACTAACAGTAGTACACAGAGAGCTGGTCAAAAATTGAGTCCGCCGAAACCATTGGCCGGGATGGTCTAATCGGTTAAGGCGTCGCCCCGGACAGGCGAAGGTTGCGGGTTCAATCCCCGCTCCTGGCCCAATTTTTCGCCAGCTCTCTTTCCCTTTCCCTTTCCCTAACTTTAATGCAATAAATTCAATAATCACCTCCTCCCCTCTTCGTTCACAATATTACTACGGCTGCACTTGTCAATCTTCACTCATTCCCTTCTCAAAATGACTGATTTAGTGGTTTTCGATAACGCTCAGCAAGTTTCTCATTGAATCCATATGTCTATTCTCACTAATTAAAAAGTTAATTAGTGCGTTTACTTAATTAGCGGACAAATCGCAAAGATTAGCTAGATGAATGAACCGTACTGAACCCGATGAATCAAAGATTCAGAGAGTTTTTACGAACCCATCGTAAGCCAAAATAACGGCGGAGCCAGGATTTGAACTCTAGGCCTCCCAATGTCCGGTCGGGTGTGCTAACCTCTACACCACTCCACCTTGGCTTTCTGGCGGTTCGTATCTGTCTTATTAATGCACAAGAAACGAAATGTATCCAATCAGAGGTGTTCTGGAAACACACGCCACCGCTTGGAACGCGGTACGACGCTGGCTGTCACGTGGTACGTGCTCGGTTGTGCTCCAGGAATCCTCCCACTTTTTGTCTCGTCACGTGTACAAATAGTATTTTTCTTTGTTTTATGACCTTTTTTTAGAGACACGGTATCATCATCATCTGCGAGAATCAAGAGCCACGTTATTGAATATACAACACGGGCACTTCCCACCATCGTACGTGGTCCCCGAAGAGGAAATAAACGAACATATGCAGATGAGAGAACCGTGCTGAATCCGATGAATCAAAGAATCAAGAGGATTTACGAACCCACCGAAAGCCAAAATAACGGCGGAGTGAGTCAAAGCTCGTAAAAACTTTGATTCTTTTATTCATCGGATTCAATACGGTTCATTCATCTGCATATGTTACTTTATTTGCTCTTCGGAGGCCACGTGCGATGGTGTGAAGTGCCCGTCGTGCATAATGATTGCTGAAGCCGGAAGTGCAAGGGTTTTGGCTTTCAAATATGTTTTATTATGTATTTCCCCTCACGAAGTAGCATGCCAGCATAATAAAGCTTTGGTATACTTTACGTTTTTTCTAATAAACGAATATTTTCTTGTAATTCACTCATTATCGCCAACGACTGCAATCTTGACATAAAACCAGACTACGACCACAATAACAACAACAATAAACCACCAGAGCAGTTTTTGGTTTTAGGGAGTTACCTGCGGTTATCATAGTCACCAAATCCTTAGTAATACCATACACAGCCAGCCCCGACATATTATTTATACGGTGGCCTCTGAGGTGGTAGCCCTTTTCGATAGGAACACACCCTTAAAACTGCCATCCAGTCTACTTTCCCGCAAGGGACGCCGTAGGCCAATCAACGTAAACTACGGAAGACGCCAAGTGAACAACGACTCCCCCCCCTCGAAAAAAAAAAAAAGAGTTTTAGACGTATTTTTTGCAATAGCCATAATGGTGGAGATGCCGCTTCCTCATTGACCCAGCGAGAGCGCTTTTCCATTTAGATTGTTTTGTTTTACGTCCCGTCATTTTTTGCGAGCATTCTTACCAAGCCTATAGACCGACAAGCTGTTTACAAACAAGCCTGCGTTTGCCCACACCAGCACTGCGCATGCGCAAAAACAGGATTAGCGTGAAGTGAAGCTTCTGCGCATGCGCAGCGCCGTCAACAGCGCCACCGCAGCTGCGTGACGTAGGGCCGCGTGTTGGTCTATAGAAGCACAAGGCGGGAAAGGATCCGTAGCATCTTATTATCGCTCTACAACCACCGCTTTCAAAAATACGTGTGTAGTACTTACACCCGTCTTCCCATATATAACACCCCAAAATCTACATTTTGACGTTCAGTTCATGAACGTCGAACTGACGGTACTAACTTTCACGAGAGACTTAATATTCGAGGGATTCAACTACAGCTCTTGTACGCATTAAAGAATACAAAAAAAAAACCACACAAAAAAGTCAAGGTTTCGTTGGCTTTGTTTCTAAACCTGTGGTTGTTTTAGTGGTCTTCGATACGTACATTATCTATTTAGTAAGTTGTATCCCACAGCTCTCAAGCCGCTCGTAAAATTAATGTGGTAGGGTCAATTGGGCGTCAGTGAACTGAACGTCGAAACGTATTTTGGGGGTGTTATCTATGGAACAAGGCGTTCAAGTAATAAACCCCTTTTTTCAGAATGAATGCTATCGCGGAATTAGCTGATAAAAGCATCAAAGAACGTAAAAGCAAACGACTTTGATGTAGTAGTATCACGCCTCGAGTTTCCTGAGTTGTCACCGACCTAACCTCACCTAACCTAACCTAACCTACAATCATCTTCAGCTCGTGCACTGCGCAAATGAGCGCAGTATTGGGAAAACGCGAAGCTGTAGTTATAAAGTTACTGATACTTAGCTTAAAAAAAGTGGGGCCTGGCTTATTAACTTCAGGCGTTTCATGCTTCAATTTTTGGCGCTCTTAGCCGGCCAATGCGCACATCTCATTTGCTGCCGAGCGATAAAAAGACGCGCAGCACGTGCCACTCCTTCGGATTCTTGTACCACCAGTAACTATAAAAACCTCCCGCTCGTGGCATCACTCTCTTTTTATCGCGAGTAAATACACGAATATAGCGAACTCAAGTGGGATATACTTAGGTTAATTGGGACATACAATATTCAGTTCTTTATAAATGAAGGAGTCGACCGCGAAGGCATGTCCTGCGCTTGCCAAGCGATGTTCTCGTCCAGGAACGGTCAAATTTAATTAGAAAATCCCTCGTTCAAGTTTCCAGGCATACAAAAAACAAACAAACGGATAAAACAACAACGACGCTTTTTGGCATTTGCACTAAAAGATTCATGGCATCGTGCTTACGCGAGTTGAATACAAACACGCTTGGATGCCAAAGATGAGTGGAGATGTGTGCGATTCCGCGTAAGCTTCAGAAGAAATCACGCGCATTATAAGGTCGGGACGTTTAAGAGTTCATGGCTTTTTTCTTTTTTTCTGCCTCGATGGGTGATAGGTTAGACTGGCTTTTAAGGTGCGGGAACCCTGCAGCATGCTCGAACTATGAAAGTATCGTGACTTCAAGAAAGAAAATATAAAAGCAAACTCGAATAAAGAGCGCTCTTTTTCGGAATTTAAAGCCAGGAGTCCCTCAAGTCGTACAAGCTCTTTGAGTCAGGCTATTGCAGCGCAGAAAACGTCTTTCTTTAGTTACTAGCATTTTTGAATTGTGCATTGTAAAATGAAAGGTATCAAAACTGTATCTTGAAGTTACATGTCTGTATTGTACATCTTAATAAAAAACATTTAGTGGACTCGCTTAATGACCGACTATAATTAATACAAAATCGTTCGAAGGAAAAATAAAAAGTGCGAGAATTTTGTTTAAAAAAGTGCCTAAAGATTGGATAAAACTTAGCCTTCTGTAATTTAGCACTGATGCCCTTAGATGGCGCACGGGTAGATAAAATATGAAAAATGACCCTTTCACGAATCTAAAGCATCGGGGGAAATGGCAACACAATTTTGTTTGTAACTTTCTAGGGTTTACGCATCCATTTTTCCTTTTTCGAACCACCAACAAGGAAGAACTACGTCTTTTTTGTTGCTATCAAATGCGATGTAATGAGGTTAGAGTCGGTGCGTTGTCCACTGTATTGCATAGCTCTTCTTCGAAGCATTTCTTTAGCAATTTAAGCGCACACTTCAGGCATCCGTTGAGTTTGGCGTTCTCGAACTGCCTCAGCGTCGTTTTGTGCCAATAAATGCTGCATATTGGGCGAGTTGGTAAGGCATGAACCAGCGCACAGTTCAGGGCCTAGGGAGTGTATTTCTTTTGAGTGCTTAGATTCTTGAGTTACTGTCGACTTCTGCGCTGGTTTGTAGTTGGGTTTCAAGCCAAGCAGTCTCTATCTCTGAGACATTGTGAAGACTGAGCCGCTGCGCGTTCCTCCCTTTATGCGGAACACGTATACAGCATGCTACTGGGCGCTCGTCCCACACGCAGCTGTTGTGCGCTTACTTGACCTCCTCCAGACGACGCCAGAGAATGTGCTTCGTGCGCGCATAGTTGCTTCGCGATGACGTCATCGGGCATGCTGAAACGGGTTCCACAAACCACGGCGTCTCTTCCCTCGCCCCATGTGCTTTCTTCCTACACGGGGTTTCAACCAATGAGCGGGTGAGCTATCGAGCCGCTTACGGACGTCCGCGCACGGCGATCTCACGGTTTTGAGGTTCTATAAATGGAATCGAATGTAATATTTATACGGGGAGCTTACTCTATACAGGAAAGATCAGAATTAAGAAACATTATGGTCGGTGAACGCCTAAGAAGACCTGGGCGTGGCTGTTTCCGAGCACCTTGTTAACGGTCCGCAGCGAATAAGACTGCGCCATCGGCCAATAAAGACCCCGAAGAAGAAATCAAGCAACAAAAGCGTTAAGAATGGTAAGTTACGCCCTTCCGTGTTTCAAGTTTTTAGAGGCTATACTAAGTACAGTCAGTCAGTAATCTCCCATCGACGCTTGATTGCAGGAGGTACAAGCAAACATGACTAAACACACGCCGAAATCAATGCCGAGAGCCAGTCGTCTGCTTCTTGCGGAGGGGTTGCGGTGACGTCAGAACGGCACCGAGCTCTGATTGGCTCTGATTGAAAGGATAGTGGGTAGACCTCCATGCATGATGCCTCGAGGTTTACCCACCATTTGTTTTCAATCAGCCAGTAAGAGCTCGGCATTCTGACATCATCGCAACCCATGTGGAAGAAGCGGGCAAACTTGCGTTCCGCATAGGCTTTTTGTTGAGGAGTTTATTGCTTCGTCGATCAGTTTGGTTAGTTTGGTTAAGTTCATAAATTTCTGTTGAGAACACCGTGCGCGGAAGGTATTTTTGAAGTTAGTAAAATCAAGTTAGAGCGCGGGTAGCCGAGATGACGAGCTTGCTCCTTAACTATCACTCTACTAACGTCTAAAGTAACCTGGCGTTTAGCTAGCAGTTCAGTGTTTGCTTGGAAAACTGAGTCTCGCAATAAGGTGTCTTAAAGACGAAAAGAAAAAAGCCACTAGTTTTCTTCGTATCCTTAGTTCTTTTAAAATGTAATCATCCTGATAACAAAATTGAGATAACCCTAGCTGGGATCATTAGGTCAGCATATTTTCGCCACGCTATGCCAAACCACCAAACTTCTAAAGTCCAGAGACAAGACTTGCACCATAAACGCACGTGGGTTCACTAGGATACTTTCATGGACGATTACTTCGCAGACTCGCTAAAGTAAAGTATATGCGATCCTTACTTTTGCATGCGATGAATACACAAGCCACGTCACGTGCGAAACTGACTAGTGCAATCGTTGTACACTTATTTCTTGAGAACATTCCGCTCTGTTAATACTTTCTATTTAGGCTTTGACCTGAAAAGACCACGCTTTGCCTATGAAGCCTCATGAAACTCCTTTATTAGTTATTAGTAGCATACTGGTCCCTCGTCAGAAGGATTGACAGAATTAATGCAAGATGCTATCAAGAAGTAGTAGACCGGAGGCGTTTTTTGTTGCTAATATACAATTTTTTTTCAGTTACATTCCAATAAGGTTTTAGTTTACTATTTCTGAAATAGCGAGTCAAATATAACTGGAGGCTAGGACTTTAATAATGGTGCTGCCACAAACATGTTTTTTGGCGTAACCCACAAATTATGAACCGCACACGTTAGCATAAGGCGTATTTTGGGAATTTAGGGTTTTCTTCGGTACTTAAACAGATGTTAAAAGTGTTTTTTTTTTTGTTTTACCTAGTGCCCGAACACGTTCTTTTATTGAAGACACATGCTTTTTTTAACCCCTTAACACATTTATTTATACTGCATAGTTTTTCGTTTTCACGTGTCCTGCCCTTGCTCTTAGGTTTCAACCCCAGAGAATATTAGGAGAATAATTACGCCAAACACATATCTTCTATAACGAAATGTTACATTTGACTTGATGACGGGAGCTTACGATTAGAGGGAATCGAAACATGAACGATTTTGTAGAGGGCCTTATTGGGCATGACGTTCAGGCTGCCTGTTTCGTATTTCGTGATATAAGAGTGGCGTCTCTTTCACAATAAATTGGTATGTGCAATATTTCATTCGTCCGTCCTGGTCATTCAGCTCATTTTATTGTGGCTCACTTGTAATAATTACTTTTAGACGTTAATGGACTCCGGTGGCCTTCCAAACCCACTTAGCCAGGGGTCAGAAGCACGCGGCCCGCGACTCTCTGGGACACGGCCCGCAAACGCCCCACGACTGCCAGCCCCCTTTCCCAGGCCTCCAGCACCACATGCACCAAAATAATAGTCCTATATCGTCGATTCATTTCATCTCGAAAGGAGCTCTGCTCATATACCGTCTTCATACATTTAAGCACTATACTTGTTTTTTGAGGGGGGGGGGGTTGAGTATTGCTTTGTTTAGATATTTGCCTCTCAGCCCTTTCTTATGTAAATCCACCGTAACGGCAATACCACTACTGGCTACAAGAGCGAGCTCTTTGCTCAAAAAGGCACCACGGCGGAACGAGCTCTCTGTCAGCAAGAACAACTGCCAAAGTTGGAGCTATGAGCTCGCACTTCTAGCCGTCAGAAAATCCCTTCTAAATAAAGGTATTTTCTTATAATGTTGCTATAAAAGTCACCAGGAAAGCAAAAACTGCTGTATGAAGAGAGATTGTTTAGGCTGTTGAGCCATCTTGCGACAAGGCAAGGAAGCTGTGCTTGCTTCGTTCTACTCAAAACTAACAGTACGTTAGGGTTTTACATTTTACAACATCAGGGTTGGTCAAAATAGTCGTATGTGGAAGAAAAAGCTAAAGATGGCAAATAATGAGCTTGTCAATAGCAGAACGCGTCACCCTCGAAGATCACTATGGGTGTTGCTGAGACAGTTGGCTGCTTTGCAACGTGGCACAACAATGCTTCTTAATTGTTTAATTGTTGTCCAACAAAACAATTGTTCCCCCCATCCTTACCTCCAGTTGGCCCTCGACCTTTCAGGGGTGAGCTACTTGGCTCTTACACTCCAATGAGCTAGAGACCGCTGCACTAAGACATCAAACAAACCGCTGATTCCTTTATTACTATCAATATAATGTCTTAATTTAAGTGCTCCAAAATACTAACAGTTTCTATTTTGATACAAAGTAATATATAAATAAATCATGCTCAACTTAGTGTTATAAAATTCATATGAAAAGCAGGGTCACAAGCAAGCAGACAAGCCCTTACCTTGCCATATCAGGGTTTTCCATCACGACCCCTGCCCGCATGGAAAGCACGAGTGCCAGCGTCGAAGCGGAGCAGTGTTCGTCCGGCTGCGGGCGGTAGCCCCTGGCCCAGTGCTTCCAGCCACTCATCCAGTGGTTAAACACCGGCTGAAATGCATCTCTGGCGAGCCTGGTTTCCGCCGTTCGGTTGACAGCTACGTTCCACTCCAGCGTCTGCTGCCGGTGCGTCATGGCACGGAATTCCATCTCAAAGGCATTCAGTGGCACGTCGGCCCTGCATCTCGAATCTTCATCAAAGAGAAGGGCAAGGCTACATTGAAGGGCATGGTTTCAAAAAAATAGGTAATCATATATAAAAATTATAAAACAGAATTGGTGATTTTGCAAGGTGCGAGAATGATACTTAATTCATTGGAGCCTTAAATTAGAAGTATGACCGGGGTTTATAATAGGGCACTGTCACATAATACCGCTGTGAACATTATTAGTAATAAAGATCAACTGCAAATAATAATATTTAATGCCAAAACTTTGGTGCCCCTATATTTTTTCACAATTATTACAATAATCAAGAACACGATAACTCACACGAAAAACTTAGTCATTAATTCATAACACTGTAAAGGACACAACGATCCATCGGGGATGACGAGTGAAATAATATATAATTATTGAATACAAAATAGCCTTAATGCGTCAGAACGCAGAACTTTCGCCTAAGCTTGGGTAAGACTGATCAAGCTTTACATCATAAGAACCAAATATTTAGAGTCACTTTGATAAAATTTGAAAAAAAAAAACCCGAATCGCATGTTGTATTACCAAAATAGCATCCCTCACTGCGTTTTTAGTGTTACCAGTCGATATTTTCATTAACAAAAACTGTGAGTATCAAATCTAAAAATGCAGTGACTATATAAACACCATTTTTTGCTACAATGTTGGTTACCAGTTTACCAGCTCAGCCATGTCTATTGATATATCGAACCGATTTTTAGGCAAATCAGCAACCATCAAAATTTCGCCGAACCTTTAATTTAAAATGACATTTGAAGCACGCGTCGTTGTTCTTGCCTCGGACAGCCTTGCGTTCTAAAAAGGCGGGTTGCTGTTCTTGTTTGCCGGTTTTTAACTTTTTAGGAAGCTGTTGTCAAAAGTAATACTAATGTTGACACGCGTATTGACACGGTCATTGACCTTATGCTGTTCACAAACCTCTGTCCATATAAGTTGAATGCAGATGCAAAAAATATCTCTCAAGTGCCATACTTGAGAAATATTTTAGTCTCGGCATTTCACTTATATGGGTAGAGGTTTGTGAACAGCATAAGGTTATTGACCATGTCAATACGCGTGTCAGCATTAGTATTACTTTAGCCAAGAGCTTAATAAAAAGGTGAAATCCGGCAAACAAGAACAACAATCCGCCTTTTTAGTACGTAAGGCTGACCAAGCGTTTTTATGTCAAAAGACACACACTATATTAATAATGATATATAAAATCGTAAGCACTAAACTTCTTCCGCCATTAAGGGAGTGAATCAGCTTTTCAATGATTAATATTCTAAGTGTGTTACAGCGAGCCTTATGACGCTGGTGAATACCTTAATAATAGGATGCTTGCGACGTTAGCAGTGTTCTCGGAATATAATTTTATGAGCAACACGTTTACAAGCACCATGTGCAATATTTATGTGCGCTGAAACAGCAAATACACTACAAATACAAGCACGATATATGAATCACGACCGTGTTGATTTGTTCACCGACCTACATACTTGGCAATTTAAAGACGCTCATTCGCAGGTGACTGTCTGCTTTATTATGATGAGTACAGGTATGTTGCCTTGCTGTAAATATTTCACGTTTAGCATAATATATATATAAGGTCAGAAGCGTGCCTCCAACTAAAAAATACAATGCTGCAAGCAGAGGCATCGGAAGTATTCGTGGCCGGGGAGGGGAGGGGAGATTTCTATCCCCATCCTTCGTACTGTTTGCACGAAAGGTTAGAAGTTTCTGGGAGGGGGGTAGCCGTCAATATATTTAAAAAGTCGCAACGAGACACGGAGAAGTAAGATAGGCAGAGACGCAGTGCCAACTTACAACTGAACTTCATTTCCTTAGTCACTAATATATATTACCGGTGCAAAAAAAAATGTAAATGATTAACCCCAGTTACACACCGTTAAAATGCTAAAATTTGTTACATCACTCATCGGCAGCAATACAAACGGCTCTCGTTGAGTCAAGGAACCGCAATTTTTCCCCTGAAAATGACACAGAGGAAGTACAGACTCAGTGCAGTTCCAATCTACCAATTTCTAGGGTCTCAAGTATCTCTTGAGTGATTTCACCTGTTTATGTTTAGTACGTTACAGTCAGTGAAGGTGGGAGCACATCTACAATCCCTGCAGCCCACACCGAGATGCCCTGATATGACCGTATCTACGTTGTATCGATGTTCCCTCAAACGCTTGAGGGAACACGGAACATTTGAACGCTCAAGGGGAACATCGTCAAAACGTGGATCTTGGCGTGCGCTGGAAAGATTGTGATTTGATCCCATCTTCAATGAGTGTCACGTACAAAACAAAACAAGAGACAAGATTACGCGGGAGGTACTCGAGGCACAAGAAATTTGTAAATTGGGACTGCAATGTGTCAGCGCTCCCTCTGTGTCATTGCCAGATAAAAAAACTACGGTTTCTCGACAGAAGGAAAGCAGTTTTTGTCGCTGCCGATGAGTGATATAACAATATTTTAACCTTTTAACGGTGTGTATCTGTGCTCATTTATTGGCTTTTTTTTTTTTTGTTCGGCACCGGTAAAATACCGGGTGATATTTTCATGCGTCAGCATTAGAATGCTCGTTTTGACAAAATTCCAGCAGTGTCTTTTGTTTGATAACGCCGTGGAGAGAGGGAGAGTGAGGGGAGGAACGAGAGGGAAAGCGCTCCTCTTGATCCAAAGCGCCGACGTCAGCACGCGTCAGCCTCCCCCTCTCTCGCCGTCGCTGACAAACTGACAGACACCGCCGGGTTTTATTCAAAACAAGCCCTTTCGTTTTCGCCGAAGTCACGCGCATTTCTGGCGCGGAGCCAGAGAGGAGGAGGCGCCACACAACCCCCCCCCCCCCCCCTCCCCGTAGATAACAAAGCAGTTGTGCTGAATGAGGTGGCTTAATCAGAGAAGGCCGACGCTGGACACAGATTATAAACGAGTGCTGCGTCAGCACTCGGCTTCGAGTAAAGTTTGAGCCAGACTTTGACGCAGACGTCATATCCAATCTGTGCCCGTCAGTTTCTCTTAATGACGCCATCTCATTCAACACTACGGCTTCCTTATCTAGGAGGTATTCCGCCGCGGTGCGGCGGAATGCGGGCGTGCTGTTGCCGATCTGCCGTCGCCGGTTGTTCTTCACTCTGGGTTTCCGTGGTAGCGGTTTTCGGCTGTGATCTGTGTGTGTAGTTAAAAGGACGGATGCGGTTCCCTTCACGAGTGATGTGAATGCGGTTTCTTTCACGAGTGGTATGGATGGGGTTGTTTCCACGAGTGATATGGATGACCGTATCCAAGGGCTTCGACGTACTCTGACAGGCAAAGTACAGAAAAGGGGTGATAAAATTACAGGAAGATCCATCGGTGGATTCTCAGGAAATTTATTACCATGGCCCTTGGGAAACGCCACACACGTCCCCATTTGGTAAACGCTAACACTGACCTCGTAACAAAACAAAATAAACAGCCAAAAGTAAAGAAAGTGAAAGAGAAGGCCAAAAGAGATATCCAAAAGACAAAAGCGAAGGGGTCTGCGTTAGCTATTCCCAAAGAGGGACTAGTCTGGCGTTTCCAAGGGTAACGCTAACGGATTCCCTAACAGCCCACCAATGGACAGTCTTGTAAATGTATTGTTCGAAACAAATTTAAAAAAAAATAGTGCAAACTGCAAGTTGAATGCCGTCTTTGCTGGGCGTCTGTCGAGTTCGGCGGACATTAGAAGAGCGAATAACCGCCACAGCCGGTTCAGTAATTAACTAAAGTTCGTTAAGTATATTTTGATTAGTGAAAATAAACGTGTGGTTTCATTGAGAAACTTGGGGAGCATCATCGAAAAGCACAAAATCAGTCAATATTAGAACCACTTGAAGCACGTGAGAAACGTGTTGTGCAGCCCAGTTTCCACTCGTGCCTGTGTATTAGTAAAATAGTAGTTTATGTAGTGGAAATATGTTTATTGTCACTAATTAAAATGGTAATGAACGAATTTTATATCATCAGTCAACAGACTGTTACGATTATTCGCTTTTCCACTGTCCGCCGAACTCGACCAACATGATGCGAAAATGACATTCAGATAGCAGTTGGCACACTTCTGTAAAATTCTGTTTTGAAAAAAATATATTTCCCCGGTTCATTAGTTGACTACGGAAATAAAATTCAGTTGTAAGCTAGCGCTGTCTGTATATCTTCCTTGTACACGTCTCGTTGCGCTTTTTAAATATTATGGATCACCAACTGGCCCGACGTTCCACCCTTGTGGTCATCGCACCCCCCCCCCCCCCCCCTTTTCAAAAAGGGTGTTTGCCTCACTCACCGTAGCACGTTTCTCCACACCCTTTTTGCATTCTTCAAAAATTAAGGGTGTTTCCTACAACAGTAGTTTATTTGACCATTATAAAGTGGTATTACTCTAAATAAGGGGGCTAAAAGCGTGTAGACGTGGGTGTAAGTTTATGAAACTTTACACCCTTAAAGGTGTAAACTTTTTTAGTGCATAGAGGTTAGACTTCAAAAGTTGCCGTCGCATCGCTCAATCAGGGTCACATGTTCACTGCCTAGAGGAGGGCACCGATTTTAGAAATCCTTCTCTTTTTAAAGTTCAGATATTTCTCTTTATAGTCATGATTCGTTCGTTAATTTGAGTCTGGTCTGTAAACCATTTTCAAAAGGCATGGGACTATTGCTTACAGCACTATACATTTTTAAGACTTTTTCTGCAGGTAAACTGAAGTGATTTTGCGTCCCCCGACGCCGAGTGTAATTTCTTATTCAATACAATAAATAAAGCAACAACCGGAAGAAGTGCACTGTTCATATAATATAAATATCGAATGGACCTTACATTAAATAAATAAAGGGAAAGTGCAGTATCAAATGAGTACCGTTTCTTTTTTTTAAATCTAGATTATAAAAAAACGGCCCTTTGCGCAAGCTTGTATTAGAGCAGCCAGAAATTAAAAAAAAAAAAAAAAAACATGAATCAAAGTTTGCAACAAAGTAAGAGCCTCGGTGGCTCCAAAGCAAAGCGCTGGCCTTCGAATCCTCATTTAGAGGGTTAGAACCCTGGCCGAAGTGATGGCAATGCGACCGAACTTTATTGCAGAGAAGGCGCCGTGTAACGGAGATTTCTACCAAGATGTCCCCGAGTGGTCAAATTAATCCCTATTCCTCCGTTCGATCGCGCCTGATGCTCTTCATTGGTTGGGTACGTAAAACTGCAAAATGTTTCTTGAAAAACAGTAAGGTTTTGGCTGTCATAATTGTTACTTAGTTTTATTATGGCAAACGTGCAAGGCATAGCCTGTCGCCGTATTTCACAATCGGTAAAATGGAAACTATGAAAACCTTTTCGCCTATTGGAGGTTTTAAAGCGAATTCAAAGGGAACAAGCACTATAATGCGAACATAAGCAGAGCGAAAAAGAAAGACGATAAACGTTCATTGATGTACGAATGGCTGATCGATCATGCGAAAAATAGCGACAGAAGCAACATTTATACAGAGATATTTACATTGTAAGTTTTGTAACTGTCCGACATCTTCCTTTTATGGCCAGCCCTGAATTATTATTCTTGCGTGAACATTTTATGTCTTGGGCCGTGTGGTCTTTTTTTATTTATCAATGTCGCAGCTTACGTCTTAGCACACATATCACAACAATACGACAGAAAACACCACTCCTATTAAAACCACTGCCTTGTGTTGTCTTTCTTCTTGAACCGTGTTCTTCCCGAAGCTTTTATATTTTTAAAAACATACACCAACCGGCCTAATTAACCAGTCCGCTGTATTACATTTCTTTTTCTGCTCGAGGAAATCTTCATCGAGGTAATTGTAGTCTAATAAATAAGAAGCACACACATTGATACAGTGTTGAAATAAACGTTGAAGAATGATTGTTGACAATTACTGTAGTACTGCAGCTGATACATAAAGACATAGCAGAACTAGGAGCGAAGAAATGAATGGCTGGATGTTTCTTGTAATAGACGGCGTGTACATGTGATTACAATTCTGCATATCGCTCTCATTTGTTCATAGATAGTTAAGGCGTCTGAAATTATATAAAACTGCAAGGCGGCACATATATTGAGATATGTTTCCAGCAACACGAACATTTGTCAGTAGCCGCATCATCTGTCCAGGTACATCAACTAAAGTAGTAACCAAGGAATCGAAAGCTGGGAGTGAAGCTGAACCAGTTGCAACTAGAGAAGCTCGGAATCCTCCGGAAAACGTTTTTTCGGCAGCGCTAAGCTTGCGAGAATCGTAGTACCTGTCTACGATCACTGTCATTTCTCTATAAATTACTAAAGGTTATGACATTGACGGGTGACCATGCACACGAGATGACAACTCTCTTTCTATTCAACCTCTTTCCCTGCCTTCTGACGTGACCTGTTCTCAGCGGATAAGCAAACAGATTGATGCAGGATATCAATAAATTGCCTTGCACTACGTAGAAAGAGGTTGCCTTCGTCATATATGTTATTAGCTTCACGACTTTCTGTGCCCCCTGCCCTGGTACTACCCACTAGCTCTCGAAGACAACGTGCGAACGTCTTCGAGGCCTACATGCGCGCAAACCAGTTGCGCATTTTTGAAGTGGCGTTTTGCGTGATCTTGGTTTTGCCAAACGTTTTGCCGAATTTTTACGGGTTCGATCGTGCACGTTGCAAATGTTTGCAGTCGCTGAAATGGCAGTGTTTTTTTTTTTCTGGGAGCCTTGACGACAAGTGTTTTCGGACTGGGGTTACAGCAGTTCCCGGGAATGTATTTATCCACGCAAATGTATATCTGACTTCAACAATCTTATGACTTTGGTTTCACACCCTAACTTAAGACTAACAATATGGCGAACTACTGCGATTTGCTGAAATGGGTTCGGAAAAAAAAAAAGCCTTGCCCACCTTTGCAAGGATAACTAGGACACATTAGGAAAACAAGTATGTCGGTCGTGGTCCCGGTGTGTTCAGTTTATTTTTGATTTTACGTTTGTGTTTGTTGTGGTCCAATGCCTCAGACAGGCCTCATGCGCTTTGAACTGTTGTGTTGAGTGACGTGTAGAGAAATAGCGATGTTAAGGACTTGTACAGTCGGCACGGAATGCAACCCGAACGCCGGAATGCCTGGCCATCGATACAGGCTGCTCCACCTGGAGGGCCCCTGAGAACTAATGAAAATGCGCCTAGGTGCGAGGGTGCGGGTCCTACTAAGATGTAATCAACCCTCGCGCGGGGCGTCTGGGACTTCCGCGTTTCGCCGGTGGCGCGCTGTAAGCGGCCTCACTCAGGGTGCTTTTCTCTCTCTGCACTGTCGCCCCACTGTCGCCCGGTCGACACCGGGCGGCCGCTTAACCTGGCTATAGCTCATTGCGATAGGCCCTGCTCAGACAGAGTGATGAATTTATTCCGCTCCGGAATTTATGCGCCTGGCATATCAGTGGTTACCAAAAAGAGCGTCAGCAAGCAATTCCTCGCTTTTTAAAAATCGACTGATAACCTCGCACGAAAACATGCGCATTGCTCATAAAAACCGAGGCATCCGCGTCGGTCTGTTGCAGGATTTTTTTTCATAAAGAGTATGGTCGTGCGAATCAACGAATTTTATTTCGCGTTTATGACGCTTCACTTTTTCTCAGAAACCGCGCGTGGCACGTCGTTCACCGGAGCCCCAGCGTGGTTCCGCTGACACGTCATCATGCACTAAGGGGTTTTGTGTGCACGAAATGTTTCAACTTTCATTTCGCCCTTGCGATACACAAAGCGGTAATGAATGACAGCGCTGAAAAGATATCGCTGGGAATCCCATACACAAAGTGAGTGACAGTGCTTTTTGTATCGGATGTGACGGCGCTTACAGCGCGCCACCGGCGAAACGCGGAACTCCCAGACGCGCCGCGCGAGGGTCGAGCTCATCTTAGTACGACCCGCACCCTCGCACCCCGGCGCATTTTCATTAGTTCTCAGGGGCCCTCCAGGCAGTGGCGGTCCTAAGGGGGGGGGGGGGGGGGGGGCGAAGGGGGCGACCGCCCCCCACAAATCGATCGCTTTTTATAATTTTTTTATTTTACAGCCAAGCAAAAAGAGAGCACAGTCGGTCTTGATCGGAGGATCTGTGAGCTCGGACGATGTCTTCACATAGGGACGTAGGGAAGGAGACCCCTTTAAAAAGAGCAGACTCACTGGATCGTGTGTGCTCTCTGAAATTTAATTTCGCCAAAATGAATATGGTGTAAATAAACCCCAGTCCTACGACACCTTTCAATGGAAGGTAGTAACATTTGTGAATAAATAAAAAAAAGTATATGTAATGTTGTACGATTGTGCACGTGTCGAATGTATTCAGCGCTAAAGCTATATTGCGAGCAAAGGTTTACATGTTGCGCATTTCCGACTTGCAAACAGTGGGACAAAGAAAAAAAATCTTTATTCACAAAAAAGTGTGATGTCTCTTTTTTTGTTATTTAAGCAGCAATTTCGCCCCCCCCCCCCCCCTAAAACCAATGTCTGGGACCGCCGCTGCCTCCAGGTGGAGCAGCCGGTATCAACGGCCGCGCGTTCCGGTGTTCGGGTTTCATTTCGTGCTGACTGTATATATATATATATATAATGGGATATAATGTATATATATATATATATATATATATATATATATATATATATATATATATATATATATATATATATAAAAGTGGTGAAGGTTTACAATGCTTCCGTTGATACATAGGCAAAAGTAGTTGCGCATACACTGCAGCCTTAGGATGATAAAAATAAAAACCTAATATAATGCCGGCAAAAGTCACGCAAGAAAAAAGAGTAAAGTGCCAAAATGAAACGTTGTTAAAGGTTGTTAAGCTTACAAGAATAATCAAGGCTCTTTCTTTGCACTTTACTCTTTTTTCTTGTGTTACTTGTTTCGCCATTAAATTAGGTTTTTATTTTTATCATCCTACGGCTGCTGTGTCTGGTGCCGTTGCAGGTTATTGTGTCAGTTCTTACTAGCCATTGTCCAGTGTCAATCGAAAACATTCATAACCTCAGGCAGTCACATATCTAGCAATACGAATGTGCGTCCGTTATTATCACGAATGAAAAGATAAACTAAAAATTGAAACTGAAAGTGAATATTTATTGAGGCAAACTTGCTCCTACAAATTTAAAGAGAAGGTATCGATCATCCTGTGTCGGCAATATAAGGGTGATTGACCCGAAGTTCCGCGTTGCCGCTGCCTTGACACACGCAGTACGTTCAGGAATGTTTCGAACTAGAACACTCGATGACAGCCGATCATAAGCCGGAAGTTTACAAATAAGTACAGAATTATGAAATAATCAATCCGAGCCCGCTTGGTTCAAACGCCGTTTTTCCGCGTGGAAGCTGCGTTGGTTGCAAACTTGCTCCGCTCACGCGGCTCTATTACGAAGAAATGGTGTGACATTATTTTTACGAGTAGTATTCTTGCGGTAAACTTTCCATGCCAAGAACCTTATTTTGCCTTTATACCAGAAAAATGCCTAAACGACGGGCTAACAAAATATATGGCTAAATAAGTTTATGACTTGTCAGCATAGAAATCTGCACATGTTTCCAAAGGGTAGATTCTTCTCACCACGTGAACAGCATGAAAAATAGTCAAGCAACTCACTCAAAAATAAAGTGAAGGTTGCGATTTTATGGCAAATGTAAATGTCAAAGGTCTTATTCACTATATTCATAAGTGAAGCATAGCTTTGAAACATGGTTTAGGCTGGTAGGCTTTCGACTCGTATTACATCTGTGAGAATTATCAAGGAGCGTACACAATTTAGTTTATGCCCTTGTGTTGCTGTGTTCTAGTGAAGAGTTCTGGACCACAAAAACGTATACTTAGGAACAATTGCAGTAGCTACTGAGGGGAAATTGCGGCAACTCAGTTTAATAATATTGCATGGAGAAGATATGTTTGTATAAGAGCATTAATGGGAGCTGTGCGTTTTATTGCATCAAATAACGATACGGAGTGTGTAATAGGTGTAGTTAAGAAAAAATAACCAGTTATTAAATACGCCTGTTGCAGATGTCACAGCCATAAAATACAGTCGGCCTATAACCTAAAACATCGATCCCTATCTGAAATTATAGGGGACTATTCTATGATTTAATCAGTAAAGAAGAATACTGCACACCCTAAAGGAACGTTGTCTTATCACGCACTCTGAAAATATCAAATTTGAACGGAGCAGGTCTTCATGGACACATTTTTTGTATGAAGGAAGGTATCTGTAATTCGGCATTTTTATATCCCTCATACAACAGGTGTCCAGTAGATGTTATGATATGCCTAGGTTCTCACCTTCTATAAATCCAAAGACTGTGGTGCAGAAAAGGGCAAAAAACGTTTAGTCTAAGAAACAGACAAAGAAGGGAACGTCTCAAACTCAGCTAGCTGATTTATTTCTCAAGCATCCTATATATACCCACACAGCCACTCTCAATCACCTTCTACGCAGAGATTTCCTTTGTTGAAAGTACTTCGACTAAAAGTTCTTTTCTTCTCTGCCCCACAGTCTCAGCCGTTAAACGACATTATTAGCTACCACCAGCTCGCTTGCGCACTTGCAGTCCTTTTACTAAATTCAGGTTTGTTCGATCAAGTTTTAATGCTGCTTGCCTTGTCATTCGCAAACTACTTCCGTTAATCGCATTGGTTGACTCAATGAATGTTCTAGCACGTATGTGGCAAAATAGGTACAAAACTATTTTTAAAGAATAAATACTTTCCCACGAAGCGATCAATTAAACTTGAGTATATAGTATAAACTTGAGTATGAACTTGAGTACTGTGAATATAGAGTTGTCTTTTTGAACAGCGTATGGTTGTGCTATAGGGGCGTTATTCTATGTCAACTGTCAATTATAAAGCTTGGACTAAAATGACTCAGTATTAATACTCTTTCAATGCTTCCGTTAATCTGAAGCTTTGAAAGAGTCCGTTTGTTTTTCGTTTTTACTTAAACTTTTTAGGTGAAAAGTCTGGTTAATCTCTGCATATCTACCAGTGTTGAGCCATTAGAAAACGGTGCGCCTTGGGAACCCATCCAGCGTAACCAAATGTATTCTGGGTGGCAATGTGTGCACACAATTTGCAGGTTATTATTTTAAGGAATGAAATGATTTACATTTTACTTACATTTTTAATTATCCCGTTCTTATTTTTTTCTGATATTACATAAGTTTCAGTGACGGCTTGGTTCAAGGCCACTATGTTTATTACCGTATTTCCGGACTATATTCTGCCTACTACGCATGTTTAAAAGATAATATTTTATCAGGGATTTCTACTAGTGCGGACTACGCATGGATTTGTTTTTTCTAGATCGTTCACTGGGATAATATATGCAAGATTTGATCAATAACACGGTATATTAGTGTTGATTTTTATATAATATAAGTTTTTTTGGGGAGATAATACAGCAGGCATTGATCAAGTTGTGCCGTGTACGACGAGGATGAGGGGCTTAGAGGAATGAACCGAAGTTCCGGTCCGCAGACAAAAGTGACCCCCCCCCCCCCCCCCCCCCCCCCCAAAGCCCCTGCCATTGTACGCAAGTGTGACTACTCGTCACGTGTCCCAACGAAGTACGTGACGCCAAATGCAAGAAGGCAGCACCCAGGCAGTGCTGGCCCCCGCTGAGCCGGAACTTGTCGGATGCGTTGTTCGTTGTCGTTGGTCAAGGTGAGTTGATTTCAGATGCGGGAACCATGATCTCAAGCCGGTCGAAAGCAAGTTCAGAGTTCAGCGTCGTCTTTAACGTAGATATAACGTGGAAATGCGAAGGAACGCCAATTTTAGTGCTTATTTCGTTGGCGATCGGCGGGGATATTGCCGCGAAAGAGACAGAATCGGCCATGTGTTGCTCGGATCTAGCATTGATTTGGATATCGCTAGGGCAAACTTTAACGCGATGTTTTTGTGCTCTCGTTGACAATCAGAATCTCTGAGGTCTACAGTAATACATTTGCGGTGTATTGAATACACCGTTTAGCTACTCAAGTTGTGTAAGTCTTGCTTAGCAGCGTGTAGTCCTGGTGCCGCTTTGTCCAAATGACCAAAGGCTCACTTTTGTTGTGCGACGCACCTAAGAGCTGCCTTGAAGGTGGTCGTTCCCGTGCCGTGTAAGATTATGTTGTGCTGGGGCCCTATGCTACACGGCGGGACCAAACGGGACCAAGGAACCGGGACAACGCCGTCTGCTGCGATAGGTCAGCGGCGCGACGCTGGCCAATCGCAGCTGACGGCGTTGTCCCGTTCCCTTGGCGACGCTAGGTCCCACCGTGAAGCATAGGGCCCCTGCTTTCAAAATTGTACTGGAGTAGACGCGCACCTTCCCGAAGCGCAGATATTGCAGTTCAATGCCGGAGAAGTGGTCCCATATCCGTTTCCGTTTGGTTAGTCCACGGAAGTCGTTGAAACACCGAAGGAGGGTGCGTATTGGGACCAACGAGATTGAGTATCACCTTAGAGCGGTAAACAGCAACCCAAGGCCTGCAGCGGAAATGACACCCCCCCCCCCCCCCCCCCGGTTGCCGCCATCTTGCCCGTTTGCCACATTAGTGATCACGTGACGTCAAGATGGCTGCGCCAAGAGGTGGGCCAGATAACATTGGCCAGATCACGATAAGCAGAGGGGCCCTCTGGGGTTGTGTTCCAGTCTTACTTGAATGAATCCGAGTTACTCCGGTGGGTCGTGTCACGTGACAAGACCGATAGAATAACTGGACGCGGGTAGGTTTTTGAACGCCAATGTTTTAAACGTTTACCCTAGAGCGAGATCAAGTAAATTTTGGACCGCGGCCGTGCTTACCGTAATTTGCCCAGTCTGATCTGGCGCACCTATGGGTGCAGCCATCTTAAAGTCACGTGATCACTAATGTGGCAAATGGTCAAGATGGCAGAAACCGGGGGAGGGGGGGGGGTGCCATGTTTGGCCGCTGGTTTACCGCTCTAAGTATACTCAAGCTCGTTGATTGGGACAGCTTGCAACTTAAGCAACGCAGCTTTTTTACTGATCAAGAAAAATGCTCTTTAATAAGTTTTGTTATATTGTCACGAATGATTCATCCAGTCCTCTTTTTTTATCTATCTTTGCTATTCGGAAAGTTCCCTGCTCTGCTCAGCTGTCTTCGTGTGTTCTGGTGGAGGTGCTGGGACCTTGACCCTATTCCATTTCCTCGTACACCTCATAGGACCCGTGTACCGAATCCTATCCCAAAGCCGGCAGAAAATCCGGAAGACAAGGGAGCCCCGCAAGTAGACCATGAGCAACCTGAACCCTGAGCCAGTCACCCAACCAGGGAGAACCACAGAATTCGGTCTCCTGCCGAAAGAAAAAAAAAAACACAAACAAAGCGGACTAAGCCAACAATGACCAACCCGCCTCCACAGACTCCGGCCGCTCCCGCCGTTGTTTACACGTCCTGTCGTACCTCGCACTCCGACGCCCTTTCGCAGTGAGGTGCATGAAGACGTCGAACACTGGACTAAACAATACGAGCGTCTCACCCGCCACAAAGGATGAACCGACGACCAACGCCTCTAGAACCAATACTACTCGTTTTGAGGAACTGCCAGGCACTGGTTTTAAAAACAGAAATTCTTGTTGACATTGTGGAAAGTTTGCAAGACTTAGCTGAAGATGCAGATTTGTTCCATGATGCAGGGCTCCAACGAGAACGTCACCGCCTTCGTGGAGGATCTTTCGCTCCAGAGTGCCTGCGCCGACCTTCAGGATACAAAAGTAAAGAAGCTGGGAATCCTCATTCGCGGCGTGAGAGACATCTTCGGCGGTCTTGTTTGCAATCATCCGACCAGAGTCGAGGGGTTCGTCACCGAAGCTTCCACCGTTGAACGTGCCCTTCAGTCCCAAGCCGGTCACTTCCAACGAGTCCCCGGTGTCTCCACACTGGAGTAATCCAGCTGTAACTTAGACATCAACCTCCCGGGCATCCGGGACATCATCCAGGACGTTGTCCGGGAGGAGCTCAGGATGCTACTTTCAGCCGTCTGTCACCCGGCTTCTATTTCAATTGCCTAGGTTGTTCTCGAAGAAGTACAAGGGGCATTTTCAATAGAACACGTTTGCGAACGAAGTGGCATCTGACGAACCGAGGGTGATCTACGCTGCAATGGCAGGACGATCGACACTGGCTCCCCATCAGAACTAAACGTCAACTCGATGGGATATCCCAACGCCGCAGTATTCCCAACGTAAGGAAAAACCAGTGTACGTTCGCGCTGGACAACCACTCTGCTACCACTTCTGCGAGGAAGAGGAACATGTGGCAAACCGTCGACCGACAACCACTCTGCTACCACTGCTGTGAGGCCGACCACGTCTACCGGAGGTGCTCGTACCAACGAATGGAAATCTTAGGGTCCGCAGTGAACGATCCTCAATCATGTCTTGGGGAGCGACCACAGGACAATGAGGTGTATCTTCGATGAACCTCAGTCCCCGGTGTTGACACTACCACGGTCCCCATTGTCTCGAAGAAACGATTTCGCCCTTCCGCCGTTCTCGCCGGGGCAGTCTGTCTCCCCGACCAATGGGGAAAACTATTTTCGGCAATACCTTGAAGTGGCGTTGCCGGAGGCGGACAAAGTTAAAAGCTTTAAAGAATGCCGACAACCTCCCCGTTGTCATCGAGGGCTGCGAAGTAACGGAGCTCATCAACACCGGTGACGATTAGTCTGTTTTGACTGGAAGCTCTCAGCCCGTTTTCTGAGACTGACGACTCTGTGGGTGGGCCACAGGTAAGAACCGCCTACACAGCTTACAGTGTTCCCGGCATTCAGAAGAAATCGCCATTGCGGAATGGAAGTGGCTTGAATAGCAAACAAATATTGTCGCCAGCCATCACGCGAATGGTGCAGCAAAAGGCATGGCCACGTAAGCAACATGCGCCCAAACGTGCTCTTTTGACGCAGAAAGCTATCAGCAAAATTTGCGGATTACAATTTCAAGTTATTTGAGGACAGCTTTTTCTTTTCTAACTCGGTCATCTCAACCAGCTCTGCAGCTTAAGCGCATTGGATGTCAGCAATGGCACATGACGTGAAATCACAAGACGGCGGAGGGGGGGGGGGGGGGGGGGGGGGAGGGCAGGAAAACCGTGAAGTCAGTCAAAATCGTCACTCGACCAAACCGAACAACGGCGTGCCAGCAGCTAGAGCGTAATCTGACACCAAGGAACACAGTCATTGTAACTGAATGCCTGATACGAGACTGAGCAATGCAGAACTTAAGGAATCATTTGGAAAAATCAATAATGATGCTATCAAATGGAAATAAACATATGCGACTTACTAGCTAAATACTTATCATGTTAACACTCCAGCCTTTCCTCCCTCAGGGTCAACACCACCAAAAATCGTGTTCACTGCAGGCGTTGGAGCTTTCGAGGGCACTCGAGTCCCCGATCTCCTAATGTGGATAATTGGGACTAACCAGGCTGGCCGTGTAGACAGAGTTGTTGCATAGGGGCTGCATTTTAGCTACCTCTCCGAAACATGCGGTTCGTCCCAAAACAAACTTCCGTGATGTGTAAATATTAATTATTCATTTCTTTCCTCCAAGGGCCCTCGTAGTGAATGCAGATAAGAACTTTATTTCAACATACACATGATAATAGCAACATCGTAGCACATTGGCATTAATGAGCACAAAATAGGCACAGCTACCGAAAACAAATATTACACTCGTAAGAAATAATTACTTCTCGACCTTCTTAACCATAAAGACGAACACACCTCTGAGCGCCTAGCTTAATTGGATGTGAATATTATTGGAATTGTCATTATTATATAGCATGACATTCCATATAAATATTACAAGAGACACTAAATTTATGAAACCCTAAAGAGCAACATTGACGGGCGCCATTGTTTTCGGCGTAAAGCATTTGAAGGAAACCCAGACCACATCAAACGCGACTGCGGCACTCGGGTCCACTGGGCACTGAGCCGATTCACAGTGATTGCTGACATTACGTTCTTGTCGAATACATGGCCAGAGTGTATGCCCAAAGGGTGAAGGCCTCGGTATTAGCGCAGTAGGTATTTTGGCAAACGACGAGTGAGGCATTATGCACGTTGGAGAGGGGCATGTGACAACACCTCACCGGAGTACTCTCCTCCTCTCAAAAGTTGCCACATACATTTACTCCGTTTCTCCGATTAGCTCGAGGGGGCTGAAGCATTATGTCTTTGCCAAGTTATGGTGATATGAAGTATAGGAGGCACCTGTCTTAGAAAGAAAATATATTGAAAAGACTGAAAAGAATTGCAGTCAACATTTTTCTACAAGACTGCTTCTTCGGGCAAAGGACGAACACCACTACAAGTTATTTAGTTCGGGTAATTAGAACAAGGAAATAATCGAGCGGCTCATAGAATTAACTCTCGATGAAAACAATTATGGATGCAGTAATTCCTATGAGATTAATAAATGGGAAGTTTATTTCCTTTTTCTAAGTTAACGAGTTGTTGATACGTGTGGCGCTTTTTCTATACCTGTAAGGAGCGGGGCAGCATTTTTTTTAAAGATCTTAGAGGTTGGAATGATGGATGCGACAGCCCTGTGAGTGTAATCATACACTGGAGGTTTGCGTAAAAAGTTGATACCGATCGACAAGGTCGGAAGTCTACTAATGCTAATTTCAAACGAACATCAGATGCAGTAATTTGTGCACTCACAAATGAAAAATGTGAAGACTTGTTAACTGTCTTGTGAGCGCCAACGGCCAAAATGTGCTACGTACGTTATTAATGAGCTGTTTTCCGATTGATTGTCTAGAACCCTTTGTAATAGTTCGCATGCACACCACTTGAGCAAGCGCCAATTTAAAATTTTAGTTTTGATAAATACTCCGCTCGAATGCAAGCTAGTGCAGTGAAAACGCGTTTATATCAAAATCTTGAGAACCACCAATTCGTAAAACTTTAGATTATTAGGAAAAGATAAAGATTGCAGGTGCTTCTTTGATAAAAGTGTGAGACTATGCGGTGACATAAGATTAACAGAAATTCTCCAAGGTTCTACACTCGACTCATACCTTTCGCTTCGATTCTCAGAATTAGAACGTTCAAGGAAAAATAGTAAAATGCGAAACTGTCACGCTAAAAGTGTTATTAATCGTTGAACAGATCTGAGAATCCGAGCACTGCTACGGCGATGTGTCTGATGCTGTCTCACATGCGCTAATATCCAAAGCAATCTTGCGCATAAAAAAAAGTGTAAAGTCTCATCGCTTGAAATCTTTACTTTATACCCGCGTCAGAGAGCACGGAGAACTCCGAAAGTGTCGGCAAGCATTTTGTTGATGCAATCTCGCATCAACAAAATCGTGGCGCTGCCATCTTACCGGTGACATTACGGGTTTCCTGAAGTCACGTGACAAGTAGGCTCGTTTGAGTACAATACGGCGGTAATCGGGGGCGGGAGAGGGGGGGGGGGGGGGGAGGGCGTCACTTTCAATCTTCAGGATTATCACTCTAAGCCCTCCTACCTTATTGACTTTGTAACACAACTTTTACATTCGGATCACCTACTAAGTGCTGACAATCCACGGCGTGCGGACTAAGCATCAAGTTCAGATTAACTGAAAAAAAAACTTATTTTACCCGAACTTTTTCTTGTGCACTATAATCGAGAATATACGGAAGTTTGCATTCTATGGGACGATCGTGATATTGATACTGTAGCATGAAATTCGGAACGACTTACCTTTCATCTCCATATCAGATGCCATAAGACCGCTGACGGCCGCCATCCACAAGACCAGGAGTGGAGGCATTACCCTGTTCGCCTGCATCCCCAAATTTAAACAAATTGAAGTGAAGACACAAGATTACTTTTTTTGTAGATACACATACGACAGTATAATATATATATAACAATTGTTAATGTAGACCGTAAGTGATGACGTCACAGCATGGCGATCCGCTTTAAACAATCAGCTGCTAGGGCCGTTGTTTTGGACAAATGCCTGGGGGCCCTACGTGAGGTTAGAAATTGTTTGATAAAAAAAAGTAATTTTGTGTGAGCATTCTGTCTTTTCAATATATAATCATGAAGACGTTTTTTATCGCCTCAGTACCAAAAAGTGATTACCAAACCCCATATAAAAGTTTCGCAACCGGTTTTGCATTGCTAGCAGACGACGCGATGGCTTCGTGGGTTCAGTCAATACCACCAAGAAGACAAGTCCTGCAAATGACGTCATTGTTAGTTGATCCCCGCCCCGCCCCGACTGGCAAACAGGCCGAAGCTTGACGAGAGTATGGGCAACGTCACAACGACCTCGCATTCACTGGCGACCGCAGCCGTGTGCGCGACTGCTAAGCCCGAGCTGATAGCGAGCTTTCACAGGTCATTTGCAGCGTGCATGCGACACCATTAACATTGCCCGTCACAGCAGTCTTTTAATGTGAGCTCGTTCTGAGCATGCGCTCTATACTCCGTTCACCCTCCAGTTGAGACTGCAGCCAATGCTACAGGCGCGAGCTAGGACGCGCACCTGGATTTGAGACGTGCATTTCTAGCGGGAGCGCTCGTTCTGCGGAAGAACGCTTCAAAGCAGCGACCTCGGGGCTCTCGTGCTTGCGGCATTGGTTGCATTTTCTGCTTAAAGGCCGATTCAAACACTTGCGGTTGAGTGCGTTTGACTGCGTTGCGTCGAGAACCGAAAGCCAGTCACCGGCACATCTGTGCTTCGTATGAAGCGTGGAATTCAATTCAAGGAATCATCTTTGCACGCGATATTAGCAGCAGGGATGTCCTGGTTTCTCGCAGTCGCAACGCAGTCAAACGCAGTCAAACGCAACATGTCTGAACCAGGTTTTACGTCGAGAACCAAAAGCGAGTCTCCGTCACAACTGTGCTCCGTATCAAGCGTGGAATCCAATTCAAGGAATCATTTTGGCACGCGATATAAGCAGCAGGGATGTCCTGGTTTCTCTCAGTCGCAACGCAGTCAAACGCAGTCAAATGCAACTGTCTGTACCAGGCTTAAGAGTGAAGGGAGTATAAACAGCGCCCTCTAAAATGGCGTCCAGTGCCATCGTCTAGCGAAGGGCTTTGCAGTCCTTCGTGCAGCAGTAAGGCATTTTCACTCATGCATTTGACGCTCTAAGTTAAACGTCTAACTTCATCGTATGCTATAGCAACAGACACTCGGCGTGAGCATCTGTTTCATTATCTGGTACACCAATCACTGAAGCAGGCGATGGAGCAGACGATGGAGCAGGCGAGGTCGCAGACGATGTAGCAGACGATGGTGCACATCCGGACTACCTTGGGGGCGCTGAGGGGATCTACTAGAGATGACTTTTAGAGGAGGAAACGCGCAGGCATTGTGGTCTAGGTGGCATTGGTTCAGTTCAGGGGCTCCGGATCCTAGGGGGCAGTCGCCCCCACAGGTACTAAGGCAGGGGGGGGGGGGCACGCCCCTACACTCAAAGCTGTTCCGACCACCCCCCCCCTCCCCTGGTCGTTGATATATATATATATATATATATATATATATATATATATATATATATATATATATATAGAGGGAGAGAGAGGTGAATTACAGGATGCGACATGAGCCCCCAGACGTCGCCCCCACACATCAGATATACTTCCGGAGCCCCTGGTTCAGTGTTTCTTTCTGAGGTAGTACGCGACTGCATTGAATCAAGTGTGCGACGATCGACGAAACTTCTATTTTCGAGGTTAACCCTCTGTGGGATTTCGGGTGCGAAGAGTGCCCGTACATGAATTTGACCGACGCTGGGGGTGTGTGAGCCCAAAAACGCCTTCCCGCGGAGCTCGCGTCCGCAATCTTTGAGAAGCTGAAAATCCTGTGAAGCCGAATCACGAACGACGACGACGTGATGTGCATGAAAATGAAAGTGCGGGCCAGCACACGTTTTAAAAATTTCTGGCAGCACAGTTCTTCAGTGCACATCTGTGTGATCAAGCTGACTGTCCGCAACATATATGCATAGGTATACATCTTGCCGCGTGCATGAACGAGAAGGAGCGTTTTCCCCTTTACCCCTCACCTCCACCAGAAATGCCGCGGATGGAAAAGGCTGACGAGCGTAAACTGAAAATGGAGCTTTAATCGGCGAACTTGAGCCAGAAACAAAAAAAGGAAGGCGTCGAAACAGCAGCAGCGTACGTCGCGGCGTCAGCGTGACAGCTGGCAGCAGGAGCGAGTGTGAAGGTGCCTCGTCGTTAGGGAGAATCGGAGGGAGTCGGGAAAGCTAACGCTCGACTCCTCATCTGCTACACTCAGCATCCCGAACATTCGACCTAGAATGTTCGAGACTGTCTAGGAAAGGTCATTCTGGACCCCTTATTTTTTACACTCGGGGTAAGAGTTAATACGAATTTTCTATATGTAAGGAGGAGCGCCGCTTCTCGGTCATGCACGTGACAATATAACTTACTCGATGTTATTATTCCGCTCCTTCACTGTTTGGGGTCTTACTTAAAGCGAAATAATCGGTAGGATTTTTGTTTCTCAGTGTGATGATTACAAGCGGGTAGAAAACACACCCATATTGCGAGCCTGAAAAACGGAGTTTTCAGTCTCAAACCGCTTATTTTCGAGTAAAAATAATTGCTCCTTCGCTACAACGCACATTAACCGCAAAATAAAGAATAGGGCCCGACGCTGATTTTATATCATGTACTAAAGATATCCTTTTTCTCGCTTTAATTTTAGCCAATCCCAACGCGTATAATAATGTTCCTCCGATAGTGTCGTATCGCAGGCAAACATAATTATTTTTATAAACGAGGTGAGTCCTTAGGCCTGCTGTGTTCCTAATAATTACAAAGTCGAAATCGTATCATTGTGCAAACAATTTAAGCAGTTGCAGACGGCACACTTCCTTCATTCCGTGCGAGTTGGTCGTGCGTTTGTCGTCTGCAGCGGGCATCTCGAGACGTCACAGAAACCGAAAGTTGTCGTAGCGAAAATTTCAAAAACAGACGATTCTCGCAAACTTCTGTCGTGGTAAGCGTAAACTCTAGACTCTTTGCATTTATTATTTTTTGACGCTTAAGTTCTACACCTGGTCTTTCAGCGATCGTTTTTACGCAGCGAAATTCAGACCTATGTATTCGTCCATAACAACGCCCCTAGCAACTGGTTGGTTTGAGCGGTGATGTCTCACTTACGGGGTCAACTGAACTTACCAGAGTAAACTGTCGTGACGCAAACAACAAATTGCTGCTTTCTTTCCTTTATAGGTATACGTATAAGAAGAAAGTTGGCAATAACGTTCATTTAGTAGACTTTTACAACCGTATTCCGATACTTAAAAAAAAAAAAGAAAGCATCTTAATGATTTGGACCTGACTAGGCCACCACTTTGTGGACGATAAACGCGTAATGAGGAGTTCTGCTGACAGATGGCATACGCCGCGTCGAGGGAGATTAGGCCGGTTCGGATTATTTTGCGTGATCGTCTGCTATCATGACTCAAATTTGCCGGCGCTCCATCGACGCGGCGTACGCCATTTGTAGCCAGCACTTCTCCCTACGCGTGCATCGTCCCGAAGTTACGGCCCAGAACAAGTTTTTTTTCTTCTTTTGTACGAGGTAAATTTTTTTTTTTCACTGTAAGCTTGCACCGTTTGTTTACACCTTTGTAGTAAATTGCAGCGCGTTACATTGAGAAACCGACTTTTGCAAGCCACCTAAAATGCATTAAAATCGTTAGTTTACATATCGTAGAAATAGAAATAGGCCTATATTTTATGTAATTAATTGTTGAAATAAATGGGAATGTCCGCAATATTTAGATATAACGCATCGGTGGTTCCAAGACAAAACAAAATACCGTGTCCTAGTGTGATAGAGGCCATTTTGCACAATGAGCACCTCCCTTAAATTCCAACTCGATTCCAGGAAATTTGCGTTTTCGATAGTTAATTCTTTTAACTCATACAAATAGAGACGCTGAGCCAATTCCCAGTCCTGGAATAGGGGTGAACGCTCTATTCCATGCCGGTCATTCCTAAACGTGCACAATTGATCATGACTGCTACATCATGTTGCCGCAGAAAGTAGAACAAAGTTGATGTTGTCAAACGCATTGACAACTGCAAAATATGAAAAGACGCGTTCCCAAAGCACTGATTCCACTTATCCGAGCGGTGGTCGCTCAAAGCACTTAGTGGAACTCGGAGGCATGCAGAGGTTGATGAGTACCTCAGAAACATGAGCCAGTAATTTCACTTTTGACTCCGCACGCTCTCCTGGAGTGCGAAGGCCTACATCCGAGAAAAACGGCAGCATGGCTTTGTCCGTGCTTGGTGGCCTTTAACCGGTGGTGTAGCGAGTGTAGTTACAACGATCGCTTTATCGCGTCTCGCGGCCCTAGCAATGACATATATTCCATCTGCAACTATTCAGATTTGTTTTCTTCACTGAGGTGGCCACTTTCACCCTCGAAGGACCATGAGCCGGGCATACAATTAAGCTGTCAGTTACCTTTAGTGCATTGATATTTGGAGACCCACTTTGACTATAAAACTAGCAAGCTGTAGGCTCTGCTTGTGCATGTTTATAGGCTCTTGCTGAAGATGGACGCAACTCGCGTACGAACCGAGCCAATTTCCTTCCCACTCTATTTTCTTTTAAGGGAACCAGTGGGCTCTGAAGCACTGCGAAAAGTGGAATGACTGATCCACTGCTACTTTTCGTACAGGTGGTGGTCATCGCGTCATCGCACGAGGGACCGTTACCAAAAAAATGAAATTGGCAACAGTGACGGGGAGCTCGGCCAATTTGACATAGCCGCACACCCACTGGTGCAAACACCCAGTCATCGTCATGGGGCTTCGTCTACTGCAACGCCACCTACGTTTCTCTATAAAAACTGGAACCGCCCCGACATTTGCCTCAGTGTGCTCTGCAGTACCGCGTAGAGCGGAATGACTGATTCACTGCTACTTGTTGCACAGGTGGTGGTACTGCTTACGTCATCGCAGGAGGTACCGATATCGAAAAATGGAATTGGCAACAGTGACGGGGAACTTGGCCAATTTGACATAGCAGCACACCCGTTGGTGTGAACACCCATTCATAGTCATGGGGCATCGTCCACTGCAACGACACCCGCGCCTCCCCTTGAAGACTGGAGCCGCACCAACGTTTGCCTCAGTGGGCTGTGCAGCACCGCGAAGAGTTGAACGACTGATCCACTGCTACGTTTTATGAAGGTTGGTAACAAAATCTATTACTGCACTGTCAAAGAAACTTCCCTTACACTGTTAGTGCGGCCGAGCCCACGGTCCTTGATTGTTGCACGCTCTGAGTGCTGGGGTGCGGTTTTGCTACTTCTTCAACTTAGTGGGAACGTGGAGGTAAACCGAGGTCCGACTGATACTTTGTTGAGTCAAATAGCTGACGACCAACAACTATTAATGAGCATCACACTTAACAACATTCAGTCAAAACAAGTGCTACTCGGGAACTCTCTGGGACCAGTCCAAACAAGATTTTCTTTGTCGAGAGAAGCTTTGAACGTTTAAACAAGACCAGGGGAAGAATCGACGAGAAAGAATCTTAGATGCGTAGTCTTCTAAACCACATCGTTGAGCTCGATGGGAAAATATATTACTTAGACAATGCTAGCCGTAGAAATAACATCGTAATATATAGTTTGCATATGGATGAGAGAGAAGACCGAAAGGAAATGGAGGAAACAATGGAAAGCTTGGCAATCTCATTAGACCAGTTATAATACGCGTTTACGACATTACGACCAAATCACGAGAGCATCCGGTGAAAAGTAAATATGTTTCGAACGAGTATTTTGGTTGGCGGAATTTATTGACAGCGTAAGGGTCATCTTGAGTATATAATTGATTTACATAGGTATTTTTGTGCAAATGTTAACAATAAAACTAAACTGATACTGACAGGGATTTCAACTTACCCGGCATCAACTGGACAACGCAAAATATGATAAGATAGATATAGAAAGTTCGTAAGATCTGTTGCAAAGCGCACTCAGCTTTTGTCTTGACCAGTTAGTGCTGGAAGCAACTCGCATATCCGGAACGCGCGAGTTTTACTCCAGATCTGCTGTCTGAAAGCAACTGCCTAAAAAAGTTCATTATTACAATCGAAGATGGCATTTACGACCAGAAATTACTAGTCTGTACTTAAAACTAATGTGGAAATAAAAGCCCACAAGCGTGCTACTGTTACGACAAAATATTATGTGATGTCCCACGATGTATGTATCCTGGATTGTATTGAAACCCAATTCGACCAATTCCTCCACATGAGCGACGATGATGGAATGCGGTGCAATTTTAAATATATAATAACATATTGTGAAACGAACTTCCTCCTTAACAAAAAGAAAACGATAAATTGCGAGATCCAGTGGATAATGCGAAACATTATACACAACAAACTCCGATTAAAGCGGAGATGTGGAGCGCGACAAAAAAACAAAACAAATAAAAAGCGCGAGCTGCAAGACCTATCACGAGAAGAAACATTAGAAATCACTCGGCATGGGCAATTTATTTCAATATTACCCTAACAAACGTTTAGACATGACCCCCAAAAGGTTTGGCGATATCAGTTGAGACCAGAGAGCGATTATTCACAGTTCGAAATTGATGGCGCTATCACAGTTGACCTCCGAGGCCATTCTTCAGTCCCCCAATCTTTTTTTTTTTTCAGTCTGTTTTTTTTAGTGCCCTCGAGTATTAATGCGAAGTAGAGAGTATTCAAGTGCCCGTAATGACAAACTTCGAGATTACCCAGCCAGGAATCTTATCATTATTATTGAATCTAAACGTAAAGACGCCTGCTGGACCTGATGGAATTTCTGGCACAAGTTTAAGGAGATAGGTAGAGTGGCTCTCGCACTATCTTTATCTTATTTTCGTTAAGTCACTGGGATCCCTACGGCGACTCGATGATTGGCATTATGCCAAGATTGTCCCAATTCACAAGACAGGAAATAAACACTTAACCACTAAGTACAGGCAGACTTCACTGACAAGTCTGACATCCAAGTTAATCGAACACATTATTTGCAGGGAGATAACTAAAGAGTTAGAAGAAAACAATGTTCTTTATTCACAGCAACACGGTTTAAAGGCAAGATTGTCCACGGTAACGCAACTCCTAGAGGTTACCCACGATTTTTCGCTTCCTATTAATGATAGATACCAAACTGATGATATATTTATAGACCTATCAAAAGCCTTTGATCATGTGCCTCATCAGAAATGTTTAACCGAGTTGTAGTCAGTTGGTATTAGTCACCCATTGATTTATTGGATTTGTGGTTACCTTGCCAAAGGCAAACATCATGTTGTATTGAATGGTAGTCTCTTGTATGCTGGATGTGTTTTCCGGAAGTGACACAGAGGCCAGTACTTTGCCCCGTTGCTTTTTTTTATTTATGTAATTGATTTGCCGGCTTGGATCAATCCAATTGTAAAAGTGAGACTCTTCGCCTACGATTGCGTCATATATACAACCATAGCTGTACCTTAGAGTAAGATAATTCATAATAAATAATTGCAAAATATAAGCCTTTGGTGTGAGAATAGGGGTATGAAAACTAATCACGGCAAAACTACTGTTATCACTTTCACTAACAAGAAAACCGCTCTAGACTTGTCATATATGTCAGATGAGGATAGTATTAACAAAGTAAATGAAATAAAGTATCTGGGAGTTACAATCTCCAGTAACCTTAAGTGGGAGACATATGTCACAAACGTATGCAGTAATGCATTGAAGAAGTTGGGCTGCTTGAGAAGAAAGTTAAAGAAGAAAATCTACCCCCGCAACAAAACTGTCGGCGTACAAGACACTGGTGAGACCAGTGTTGGAATATGCCAGTGTTATCCGGAATACGTATCAAGATTAAACTGCCAATAAGCTAGAAAGCGTAAACCAAATGACCGCATCTCCACGTGGTGAATGATGTTGATTGGGGCGAAGCTCTGGTGGTGCTGATGATACTGATTTTATATTTCATAGGTAGTGCTGATGGTGCTGATTTTTTTTTATTGCTCATAGGTTTCGACTTCATTATCACTGCGTTATGATCGGTGAAATGCAGAGCCAGTGGTTCTTCTAGCGGATCAGCTTGGATCCGCTAGAAGCCGTGGGAACGCATCTCCACCGCTTAAGTCAACGGTCCACGTCGGAAAGAGAATGTGTGGTATGGAACGTGGTTATACATCCATTTGAGCATTTGACCGCAGCGCCCTCTCGTCTATAAACGTTGAGCCAATGCATGCAAAGTTTAACGCGATTATATACGCATTTGACCGCAGCGCCCTCTCCTGTATATACGTTGAGCGGCTACATGCAACGTTTCATTGATACCATTTCCAGCTCTTGAGTTACTACCACATCTTAGAGCCCCCTACTCGTCCCGCAGTCGTGGCCGAGTGGTTATGGCGATGGACTAGAAATCCATTGGGGTCTCCCCGCACAGGTTCGAATCCTGTCGACTGCGCAAACATTTTTTTTTTTTTTTTGTGAGCACGGACGGTCGGACGGACGGACGGACGGACGGACAAGGCTAAACCCTAAGGAGCTTCGCCCCTAAAACTCGCAGTGATGTTCATCTACTCTAATTACTCATGAAGGGCTAGCGTTACCGCCACGCCTGCGAACGCGAAGATGGACTCCCTAGTAGAAGATCGAAAACATATTTCTATCCTCAAGGGTTTGTACGCGCTGTACCAACAAGAAATAAATATAGCACAAGAATGATACTCCAAGGCTCCCTTTGTGCACTCAAAGCGAACCAACCATAACAAGATAATCAGGCTGTATTCAACCAGAAATAACACATTTAAATATTCCTTCTTGTCCCGCGTTATTGATGAATACAATAAATTACCAGAAACAATCGTAAATAGTATATCAGCGCAGTCCTTTGCCAAGACTCTCACTCCTATTCATTAGCACAACATTTCCCCTGCACGTTTTTTTTTTTTTTTTTAATGTCGTTTCTTGGTTGTGGAATGTCTTATACCACTGCATGGCTTCTTGTCTGTGCAAAGCGCCCACTTCTGTATGGGTCTTCAATGGCCTACAGTGGTAATGAATAATTAAAGCGAATTTCCATTCTAATAATATTACTACTGGGATGAGTTGAGCTAGTTGGTTTTGATGCATTATGGGTGGAACCAGCTGAACAATGAAGGAGGAGAGGCAGAAAAGACACCCTATCGCTGGACTACCAACTATTTTAATAAATCGTCCTCCTCTTCTACTAAACCTTTTGCATATCAATTTTTTTTTCTTTTTTTCTTTTCTTTAATTGTGTGTTTTTTTTATTTGCTTAGCAGAGAGGGCGCCCTTCAGAAAGAGCTTTTCTTGCTGTGGCAGGATTATTGAAAGACACATGTCTTTCTTGTCCATGTCCATTCATGGACATGGACATGTGACACTCGACACAGGATAAAATACTTTTCCGTGCCAAAAAGGAGTCGTTTACAGCATACCGTTAACATGTGGACGATGCTATATTGGTCAGACCGGGAGATGCGTAAACGACCGTGCACGTGAACACGTGGCCAACGTTAAGAATCTCGCGGGACCAGTACACCTCGCTGCCCATTGTCGAACTTAAGGTCTGTTCACACGATGCATTTTTCTCGCGCATCTAGTGTCGCGAAATGTAGTTTCGCGAAATGGTTGCGCCGTCTGAACGAGTCCGAAAAGGACGCGCGCATCTAAAAAAAGTTTCGCGCACACCTCGCTTCTGGAGCGAGCTTTTGCTGAAACTTTGCCGAGTCCTGTCAATCACTCAGAGGGCGCCGCCAATGGCCGCTGAGAAACGCTCTCACGTGGCCTTTGAGGGGGGAGCGAGCTGTTTGAGAAGACCACTTCACTGTCGGTGTTGTAGCCGAGCCAAATCCGAAAAAACCGAAACCACGAACGGTGGATACCGCCGGCGCTTCCGTAAGCACGTCAAGCACCACTGAAGGAAAAGTGAGTAGCATATCGGAAACAAAAATCCAGCGATGGACGAAGACAATTAGCGGGAGTTGGCGAGATTAGAATAGTGCTCATAGCGTTGTTGTCGTGACGATACCGCTGGATAATACCCCTGTTACACGGGCACCCTCAACCGTGGCTGACTCAGCTTTAACTGCTGTTACGTGGCACCACAGTTACCGCACTATACTCTCAGACAGCTATTCTAGAAGAAGTGAAGAGCGCGTGTGCACTGCTTTGATGGGTGCTCAAAATGCTCAAGCGCACGTTCGCCAATAGCTTTGACTGCATAGCCGCAGAATGTTGTCCGCAAGTATTGTGCGCTAACTGTGGCTTAGCGTAACTGCAGTTAAGTGCGCCCGTGTAACAAGGGTATAAGAGACCATCGAGTAAACTGAAACCAAGTTTGCTTTGTTTACAAGCGAACGTGAAACCATTTGCGCTCTCTGAAACAGTGCACAGTAAAATCGGGGCAGACATGGGCGCCAAGAAGTAACCAGATTGGGCACGTAGCGTTTCTATGAATACCATGTGCATTGATAGGAGCTTTGGCAATGAATTGGCTGCGTACGGGCTCGGCACCGGCACATGTCCTGCACGTAAAGGTGTCCGCCTCAATCGGCTTTCCGCATATGCGAGATCGCTCCAAGTAGTGCAGTATGTCAGAAAAAAAAAATTAAAGTGAATTGACTGCATAAAATGCGCAAAGCAGGTCCCCAGATAAATAGCGATCTGATTCGGAGCGCCACATCATGGTCAACACCGAAACTATTTTCGCGAGTATAAACGTCATCGTTGTTGCACGTGAAGCGGTACGTGTCAACGAGCACATTTCGCGAAACTTGAGTGTCGCGAAACTGTTGCGCGCCTAAAAGATGCATCGTGTGAACACACCTTTACAAGTGCAAATCCAAGCTTGAGCAAGCCAGCATCATAGGACACCATAAAAACCAGCTTGCAAGGGAGATTTTGGAGGCCTTGGCTATAGACCTTTTCTTTAACGGCGCCGCCATCTTGAGAATTGCGGCGCCGACGACGCCGTCTAGTGGCTTAGAAAAAGAAATACCGGCTAGTTCTGGCAGCACAGCTATCTGGGTAGGTAACGGTGTGGGTATGGGGGGAACCTGGCTAGACTTGGCTATGGTGGGCTGCAATAACTTGATTGGAGCTTGTCCGGTTGAATCCAGCTGGCTACTCACAGGCCATCACCTTGCCTCCTCGAGAGAACGAGGACGAAGACGGTGGGGTGTTTTGATTGAGTTTCCACAACGAAAGAATATATTAGCCATTTAATGTAGTCTATGCAGGTAAGCTCTCGGCATTTGATAGCTCTATCTTGAATGGTGGCATGTAGACTTTTTCATACATTTCACATACCATGGGGATGGCAGTGATAACCTAATCGACCCTTCCCGAAATTCAGTCTGGCCACTTTGATCACTATCATCATCTGTGGAACGGCATCTGTGCCATACCAATGGCGGCCTTCTAGTGACTGATAAAGGAAGACGTTGAAGATGCTCCTAAGTGGATGATGCGAGGCCTGTATATTTGGGAGGTCAGCACGACGCGACGTAGGAATGGAACACAAGAGCTACGTAAGCGTTTATTTCTAATAAGTCAGATTCAGTCAATCTGTGGGCGGCATACAATTGGCTTTAAAACCCTTTGGTGTATAGAATTTTCTCGAGGCATCTGAGTCGGTTGGAGCTTTGTTCTGAATGCAGGTTCTTGGTTCCCATCGAGCTGAAAGTGATCGAGAAAGAACTCACACTGAACGATTCCTCGCGTGCTGTTGACTTGCGAAAGTGACGGTGCCGATACAAGTTCATCTCCGCCATTGATATGGCAAAACCTAAACTGCTTTAGGAACCACCAGATGGCACTGAATTTCGGAAATGGTCTATTGGACCACCTGCACCGGGATTTAAAATCGGTCCTCTTGCCGTAAACGAAGTGGTCGTGAGCTTAAACGTGACGTTGAGTCTGATACGAATCTCTCGCGATTCAAGCTCGCAATCGACTGACTTCATAAATAAGAATTCTTGGGGAAAATGCGAAGCTCGATAACATTGCAGCCACACTCGCGCTGCAGCTTCTTGTGCTCATGGCACACTTTCTGCTATTGCTGTTATGCTTTTTAAAATTATTTATCTATCCGACAACCACGCAGCGGTAGCCAGACAACCGTAAATTTTCGGAAATTGCAGCACAGTAAAAAAGAGCACTCGGAACTAACTCGTGCACGACGTCCGTTTTTAAGCCTTTTCGTCCATACCCTTGGCGGTTGCATACCCTGTGTCAGCGGGCAATCCAAAAATCCACCAGGTCGAGAGTACGTCAGTTACTGGCTGGTTTGAGGTTATGCGAAAAAGGTCTATAGACAACGAAGAAAAACAATTGACCCCATCTCCACGTGGTGAATGATGTTGCTTGGGGCGAAGCTCTGGTGGTGCTTGTCTGCGTAGACGCCGAGCCGCAGCATGCCGAGCCTTTTCATTCATATCAGTAGGAGAATGTGTGGTTTTCTTATTTTTCTTTTTTTAAGCAGACAGATGGGATGGCATATCAGAACCCCCTACTCTTTTTTTTCTTCTTTTTCTTTTTTCATAATTTTTTCATCTTTTTTTTCTAATTTTTTTTGCCCTACACGAGCACGTGAGCATGTGCTCACGTGCTCGTGAGCACAAGATTTCACGAGCAGAAGCACGAGCACCCGACGCCGGCCTACGGCGGACAACGGACGGCGGACGGACATGGCTAGCCCCTAAGCAGCTTCGCCCCTAAAAACTGTGTGAGCTCCGCCTCAATAATCCTGCAACCGCAAGAAAAGCTCTTTCTGAAGGGCGCCCACTCTGCTAAGCAAAAAAAAAAAAAAACACACACAATTAGAGAAAAGAAAAAAAGAAAAAAAATTGATATGCAAAAGGTTTAGTAGAAGAAGAGGACGATTTATTAAAATAGTTGGTAGTCCAGCGATAGGGTGTCTTTTCTATCTCTCCTTCCTTCATCGTTCAGCTGGTTCCACCCATAATGTAACAATAATATTACTTCTAGCGACGCCGCCATTCCATTCCACTTTCATTCCGGGATCATGGAAGGGAGGAATAATTCCGGAATCATTCTGATTCCGGAGTGGCAACTCCGCAGCACTCATATATGCCATGTTGTTACCTCATATGAATAGGAGTAAGCACAAATCTTGTAAGGTACCCTTATTCGTATAATTTCAAGTAATATATTCTGAAATACTTTACGTGAAGTTGAAAATCTTGATAACCCATCTAGGTGGTTCCGAGGCAAATTGTCACGAGTGAGTTAAGATGTTGGCCAGCTGCCTGAATTTTTAGTTTTTTTTTTTTGTGGTTTAGATGGATAACTCAGAAATTAATTGCGTAATATATTTGACAAGGTGATCTAAATTTATGAACACTAATTTTCTGGTGCGGGACATATGTGATGTTGGTTTGACACGTAGACACTTAAACTTTCAGATTCATCGCGTAAATTCAGTTCTTAATGCCCTCATGAATCGTCTCAGCTATAAATAAGGAGCATACAGGTATCTTGTCATTGTAGTGTGTGCACGAAGCTCCGTTCACATTGTTGGGCTTTCTATTTTCTCTGTTTAGGGTTAAACCGGCAGTCCTCAATAATACTGCATACATGCTTACCCAAACTTCACTTATTTAATACATCTTTAAAGCTATTCTTTTTTTGAAGAGAGCAATCCGGGGCTTTTGAGAAATCTCCAGAGCGAGATAGTTTTGCCATATTTTTTGGAAGGTTTAAAACACCCTTGGTAACGTTAGGCCCCACGCTAGGGGGTGGCGACAATTTCATAATTGACTCTCGGCGATTTAGGTCAACGCCGCCGATAGAACTTGCTTTCAACTCACACACCCACACACATAAATACAGGCGAAAATGTCAGGAGTTAATCGAGTTCCGACGGGGCACCATCTCGAGATACACGCGAGTTCACTCTCCCTACATCCGCTCCCCGCATTTCTGACGCGACAGCTGACAGGCCTGCTCAAGGGGCGGCCGAAGGTGGGCGGAAAGCGGGGACGGGCCTTCCTCGTGCGTTTCCGAATTGCGCTTACACGGCTTTCGTGATGTTTCGCCGCGCCGAAAGGGCAGACAACCAGAGAGATGCACGGGCGCCCCAACAGAAACGCAGACGTCCTGGGACAAGCGACGGCATAACGAACAGCGTTTCGTCGAGCGTGACTTTATTCTTTCGAGCGTTGGCGCACAACAACAAAATAAACAAACAAAAAAAAGAAGAGAGCTCAAATGTTGCGTTTTGTACTTGTTTCCTTTATAACCTGATGTTGTTTGGCTGGTTCGTGCACGTTTGAAAGCACTAAGCAAAGTTAGAATCCATTTGAGTTTGCTGCGTTGACAGGCTGGTGATGGAAACTTCTTGGGGGGGGGGGGGGGGGGGGGGAGCGCCGAATGTTTTTTTTTTTTTTTCCGTTGAGCGTTTTTTTTTTAGCGACTGCAGCAGCGACGCTTACACCTGTGTATCGAATGCTATTTTAGATGTATACATAATAATACGAAATAATCGCGATTATTATAATGCGGGACCTGTCACGCCATGACAGGTACGTGTTCTTCTCAGAAACAAGCTTTCAGAGGTAAGAAGAACCGCTTTCAATAAGAAGGAGGCCGATTTTTATTCACTGAATGAATAAAAAATTCATTCTGCAAATTGAAGATGAACCTTGTCTCACTGCGCTCACTATAAAGAAATCCAAACAAAAGGTTTTGCTCGAATGACTAGTCAGGGAGGGTGAGCCGGGTAGCTTACCTTAGAACTAACTCATATGTATCTATTCCAGAGAAGTCACTTCTTTATTGCTGTAAGCGTGCTAATCTGAGAGATTTTTGCGTGTCATGCGGTAGTGCCTATAAGAATGCAGGCCTGTGCTACGCCAGGTTTAGTTGCGTGTGGGATTAAGATTGAAATAAATTTATAAATTTCATAGAAGAAATTCTATGAGCGTAAACACGCTTAGATAGCTTAATAAAATTTTCGATTGTTTTCATACTAATACCTGCAATATTTTAAAATGCAAGGACGTCTCAACGAGGTTTTTATGTTAAAAAGTACACTCTTCTTTATGTTGAAAAGAATATCCGGGAATACCTAGAGTAGCTGTCTATATTTAATAACAAAAAATTTAAAATGTTTAGGGCCTAAACTATACTGAAAAAGCGGCGTACCTTAACGACATGTCAGCGCACACTCTGGAGATCACGGGAGATTTTTTTGTGTCGACTACGACTTCCTTCTGAATTTATGTGGACAACGCTACTTTATAGTCAATAAAACACGGTAAATATTGTCTCCAACCTGACTAGAACACCACATAATATTTGCTTGAAGCTACATCGGGTTTCGGAGAGCGCGAACTGAAAATAGGGCGAAGATTAGAATATAAGAATATCGACACGCGTTATTTTTGTAAAGTGGAGGTCATATTAGTGATTTACGTACGATAAATTTCCTCTTAGGTTTTTTGTTTTGTTTTGTTTTCCGTTCTGATTTTTGCCTTATAGGTTTCGCTTGGTCTTCTGAACGTGTGTTCCTGGATTAACTCCTCTACTGCTGGAAAATGGTTAAACCAATCTCTAATCTGAGGAAATTAGCAAAGAGGTGTGCGGCTGGGAACATTTAAAACCTTAAATACTTAAAATATTTATTTAAGGAAACTGACACATCGCGAGTTCAAAATGTCGGGCTACAAAACACAGCATCTTAAGTTGCAAGTCTGACTGAAGTTGGCGAGATAGTACTCGTCTCACTCTGTATTTTGTTTTTAGTTTGTCAGGGAATACCATCCGACATACTTTAAGGTTTATATTTTTATTTTGGCGAAGCTACTACTAGTCCCTTTTATTACCCTTATAGGCGTGAAAAAAAGAAAACACTCTAAAAACAATGGTACATACAATAAAAGTATATATCTTTGAGTACATAACTTAAAGGAGTGTGGTAAATGAAGAAAAAATGTTACTCTGGCTCTTTACAAGGCACAATGCGTTCAGGCACCACTTTTCACTCACGTATATTGTACGCGGGAACATTTTTTTTGAACATTTCTTATTGAATTTGCACTCTTGTAGATGCCTATTGTATTTTATTCTTGTAATTCTTGATTTGTGAGGTGTAGCAAAGGACAATTTATCGATACAAAGAAGATAAAAAACACAACGTAAATAAATTATTAACGCTTAGTTTTCCGCCTACTACAAAGCGTCGGCGAATTGATGTGATAACAAAGCTCTGTGAATGACTAGAGGTGGCGGTATATAGAAATATAAAGCGCGGAGCAAATGATTGCAACTCCTTCTAATTTCTACTCAAGATAAACGCCACACGGAATCCCAGGCGTCTGAAGTATATATTAAAGTAATGGCCTGACCAGAATTTCATACGCCTACAGCCTAAGTTTAGCTAAGCCATGCTATAAATATATTTGCTGCTAATCTGGTAACATTTTTAACTACATCGCGGTACTGTGCACCTCAATTAAGAACACGTGTAGTGACGCCAAGGTATATTCCTCTAAGCAATTTAACAGAGAACCGTTCAAGTTGCAGAAAAATCGTAGCGGTGGAAGTTCATACGTGATGGTAAGGCATATTGTAATCCCAAGGTTAAGAAATATTTGCCAAGCTGCACAGCAATAAGCTATTTTTGACAAATATTTATTTATTTCATTCTGACCTGCGAACCTCTCAACACCAGTACGATACGAGAAAAGCGTCGGCAAACAGCCTAGCATGGACAGATTCATCATAAACTAGTTCATTGATAAATACTCGATCGAGTAATGGTTTCAACACGGATCCTCAGGGGACCCTTGACGTAACATCGTACGCATATGTGTAACTGTTTTGAATACAAACGAACTGCATGGATTTTTTTTAAACGTCTCGATGAAACCCTGGAGGAGCTGGTTTTTCACTGTATATTTTAATTTAATCATTCACTTTTAAAAAGCTTACTTCATCGAACGATTTTTTTTTTTTTCAAAACGAAAAAGGCGGCAAGAACTTAATATCTGGCATCTAAGATGCTTAAATATAATTTACCATTTTAGCTAGGTGCGTTACATTAGATAGACATTTTCAAAGGTCAAGTTTTCAACCACTAAGCATTTAATGAGTAATTTAAAATGTATTAATGTGCTTTGAATCTGTATGCTCCAGGATCTTGCAAGAGATTGATGTTGATAAAATTATAAAAAAAATTAGTTCGAAACATTGCACGAATCTCTTAACTTTATAATAACGATGACTTTATCCATTTTCCAGTTAACCCAAATAAAAGCACACTGAAATGATGTTTGAAAAACGAAAATATATTCGGCGGATTATTTAACTTAATATCTTCAACAGCAAATTTAAGACTTAGTTAGGTCTCTTTCGCTTGGGAGGGTTGACGTTAAGAACTAACAAAAAAATCCTTTAAGTGGCGTTTATACTTCAACGTAACGTCGCCGGACGCAGCGTAGCTCAGCGCACACAGATACTGATTGGTCGCAGAGATTGGGTTCCTGCTCGGCGGCCAATGACAGGCTCAAGGTTTGCGCTACGCTACGTTCGCTGCGCTGAACGTTTGAGTTTAAATGCACCTTTAGAGGCTCATGAAATGTTGGAATATTGGCGTATGAATTAAACGCCGGTGACACACAATTATGATAAGATAAACCCGCAAAAGAAATGATTAAACAGACTAACTACTGACAGAGGTAGACATGTTGTCGTGCGGAGTCCTACTTCGTCTGATTGAGTTGTCATGAGGACATGCATGGTACTGGCAGTTTACCTCATAATTCTTGGGCACTCAATGAACTCGTCGCATTATCTATTAGGTTAAATGGTACAATCGCGAAGCGCCAACGCTCGTTGAAAAAACACTACACAAAATAAAAAAAAAAAAAACAGTTTTATTGCCATGCCCACAGGCGTGAATATAAATTTTTAAACTTGGAATATTGAAAATAATCACTGAATTTTTTTTTTTCAAATAACCCTAACCTATGTGGAGTCAGGCATTCACTTTAGTTTTTAGTATCTAAATGGGATATTCAAATAAAATATCATGCTGTAAAAATCCGACACACTCACCTTTAAAGATAGCATGTTTCGCTGACCACAAGCGATATTTTTTGTACCTCCGCCTAGAAAGCATTTACTACGCAACTTCCACACTCGCCGCAGACGATCATTACTACTGATTGTTGCACCAAGTGCAATGAAATGCTGACAATAAACTTGATATGAAGCGATTTAAAGTATCTTGACATATGCGTGCACAATAAACCTTTAGTTCCCTGCTGAGTGCCGAGTGTTTTCACTCGAGCTAGGTTCCTCTTTATGAGCTACGGCGCAGTTGGCGCATGCGCGCTGGCGTCCACTGCGGTTCAACGTCACTCATTCCTAATTTTTTCCTCCTAGTCATCAACGTTGAGTCTCCGCCCACGGGAGAGAGCCCCAGGCGTCAAGGGCAAGAGTGCGTCGTACTCCGACGACACCCAACCCAAGATGACTTCCGTGCTTGTCGAGCATCTTGAAAGAAAATATTTGCTTCCATTGGAAACTCGAAGAGGCGCAGACCCTCAGCAAGTCTGTTTGCTTGCGACCTACTCTGGCCACACGTCGCCGAGGGAGTGTGGAAAATATTGCGACACTCTTGAGCCGCTAATAAAGTTGGACGGCAAAAATCTCGGAAGCTCGGAGATCGAGTGTTCTCAGCTTATCGCTAGATTAGAAGCTTCTTACTCTTCCCAAAAACTTTTTTTTTCTTAAATTGTGTATGTTTTTTTTTTTAATTTTCAGTCAGCGGTGGTGGTCAAGGCGATAGCCTTCAACGAGGATTTTCGAGGAAATAGTTCTTTGAGTTGCTTGTGTGTAAAGTGAAGCACACACACACAAAAGACTGGTACTCGGAATTGAGCCAGCGTCTTTTGAAAACGAGTTTTAAAACACGCACACAAACACGCAATAAAATACTTAGACCCTTAAATACAAAAAAGTAAAATTATGAGCATTTATCTGATTCCCTTCCCCCTCTTTTGAACTACACAAAAGCTCCGGTAAGAAAAAATAAATAAAGAAAATAACACAATAAACGATTCTCCCTTCAACCCCCTCCAAGCCGGAAAAGCAAAAGCGACGAAACAAATGATTTCTTTCAATGATAAAGTAAAAGTTTAATTATTGCAGTACAAGCCACAAACAATACAACGAAAGCGTAAAAAAAAAAAAGCTTAGCACAGGGTGAGAAAAGGCAGCGTGAGTGACAAAAAGTTTAAGAGCCGAGAAAGTTCGATGATATCTGCGTGCCAACGCGCACTTTCAAACCTGTTCTGCTCCAACAAAAGCAACGCTCGTGAAAGCAGCAAACAAACATCGCGCCCACCGCTTAGGATAGCACCAGACTTCGCTTTTCTAGCGGTCCCGAGGGTTTCTATTTTTAAATTCCTCGTTAGAGCGCAGGGGTTGTACTCGATCTGGCCTCTGCACCGAGTCGCTACAGGCGTTTTTATTTTCTTCCTCTTACCATTTGGGTTTAAGCGAGGACAGAATCACGTACCCGTTACCCGATCCGTTATCTTTCTTGCTTAGTGCATATTTATTGCCAATTGTGTGGCAGAGTGGATTGTAATGCAAGTGGGTTGATTTTTTTTTGTCTCTGAAAGGAAAATAAAGACCCGTTTAATGGTACAAATACGAGTTCGTTCCATTTATTGTGGAATAAAATCTCGCATTCACTGTTACTCAGTAAATGCGTATTATGTTTGGCCGGAGATGGACTAGTCATGGAAAGCTATATTAAGATGAGAACAATTTTTGTTTGTTTGTTAATATATTCCTTTTATTTTGAGCTGACGAGGAAGGAAGAATTGTCATTTTTGAATGAACAAGTTTCCAAATTGGGCCCTCTGATTTACTGAAGGAGCAATTATTCAACCTGGAAACACTGCGAATCAAATAGGCTATATAAAAGTAAAACTAACGTTAAGATTCAGTAAGTCAATAGGCTAAATTTATTGAGCTGTGGCTATCGCTGCAACGAAAATGGCCCGGGAAATTTCAGCAATTTGCACTTCTAAATTTTGACTGCATTTGACGTGCTTACGTCTTAAAATCCCCGCTAGTTAAAACCTTTGATGTGCCTGTGCCTCTTGCTTGATTGTACAGGAGAACTAAAAGTATCTGCACTGCCTAGTGTGAATCATTTGAACGAAAATAGAAGAATAAAGAGCACGTACTGTCGTGTTAAGTTGGAGTCATGGGGTCGTCGTCTTTGCATACTGTCAGAAAATTTGTTTTCATTAAGTGCAGCGCCTGATATGCTATTGAAATATTACGAAGGCAAATCTCGAAACATGCTTAAACAACGCGTGACATTCATAGAGCAGCTGCGGAGAACACTTTTTGTTGGTGGGGCATGTATACAATTTTACATTCAATACTGCAAACGACTTATTTTTCGCGGGCTTAATATTTGGCGTTCCAGGTCAAAGCTGAAGTTTTGGAATAATTCGCGGGTTCTGATTTTCGCAACCCGGTGGGATGTTAATATAGATTCCAATGTGTTTACATTTTACCGGAATTGTTCGCGGGACCTATTCTTCGCGAATCGTAGGCGATTCGCGAAATTTGCGAAAATTAGGTCCCCGCGAAAATTAAGCGTTTACGGTATTTAATAAAAGTGGAAAACCCCAAAATAATTTAAAATGATACGGATGAAAGAACACATGAACGGGTGTTTCGAAACATAGAAATACAATAAAAAAAAAACTATGTTAGTAATACAAATAAATATGCAATAAATCACACACATCGAACGGCAGGCACAAAGGCGTACTAGATTAATAAAGGATGTCAGACATTTAAATAGGACTGTGCTTTGACCAGTTTTTTATGTTATCGCAGTTTCCAATTTTTACAAAAACTCTCTTTATGCTTACAGAAAAAAAAATAAATAGTTATATTGTTTTAGCAAACTAATTGATAATCTTTTTTTGCTTTACCCCACCAATGTCGTTCTTGTCAAAGCCAAACTGTAGAAGGGGAACACTAGTAGCGAAATTGCAAGCTTCACCCTTGTTGTTGTTAGACTGGTGGCAGCTGATAAAACCCGTTAGCTCTACTGACGTCTAAGTCCTGGTTAGCTAAGTTGGTAGAGCGCTCCACCTGTAATGGAGAGGTCCCGGGTTCAATACCCGGACCCGGCGGATTTTTTCGGTCGCGCACCAGTCACCTACCTGTGTTTGGAGATTTGTGTTCGCCCTTGTCCCTCTTGTTTAACCTCTTCAGGGACTATTTTCGTCAGCGAAATTCGTTTTTTTTTTTTTCATTTCCAAGTGCATAATTTGTCCAGAGTGTTTTCACGCCAAATGTCTCATCTTCGACCTCTTGTTCATTTCCTGAGCAAAAGGTCGAAGGCCCGTACTAGCTGGAACCAAAATATAAGTCACTGTCACACTTCTTTTAGCTCATTTACGCGAAAGAGTTTTCGCATCTTCTTTCGCATCTTCTTTTAAACTTTCGGATTACCTTCCTTCGCAAATACGCCATAGTAAATGAAAAAAAAAAACGAAACAGAAAAGAAAAACTTTGAAAGAGAGAGGGCCCGATGGGGCCATTCGAGAGTGACACATTGTCTACAAGGATAGACGGCGAGGCGCAATGGTGGTCCGGGCAGCCGTGGCAATCCCCTTGGGAATGGCCCAGATCCGCGGGCGGCCGAAGACCAGCGCGGTGGCGGAGGGACCTTCTCGCCGCCGTCCGGACCATCAGATGGCCCTCATGGCCGCGGGAGCGAAGCGCCCGGAAAGCGGCCCAGTGACCCCAATTTGGGCCTCGAGAAAGAAGGAGGAGAAGCTGCAATCATCGACAGCAACGAGGCATGCAGAGAAACAACAAAAACGGGCACAAACAATCAACGCGAGCGGGTGGCGGGGGACTCGATACGGAAACTGAGACCCCTTAGCGCTCTCACCCTACACTCCGAAGGCCCGCTTGCTCTCCCCGATTACGCGAGCACTCTTTCTCGGCTGGAAACCTACGCTCTGTTCGAAACCTAATCTCAGATTGGTGCAAGGGCTACGCGCTCGCAGGACCAATGAACCGCCTCTCCTTTTACCGCCTGTCCCCGCACTCTGTGCGTTGGCAAGGCCCAGAGCACGATCACGTGGCCAAGGCTGTGGACGTGTGACTGACCCAACAAGGACGCACTTTCCACAGCTCTGTCAGCTCAGGGGTGAACGGAGTGTCGTGCGCACGAGGAGGGGGGGGGGGGGGGTTCTTCTTTGGCGGAGGGGCGCAGATACTGTGGAGAGCGCGCGCGGCCCGGAGAAGTGGCCTGACCAGTCTCGAGCCGAGCCAACTCGAAGGAAGAGGAACGGCGAGAGGGTCAGTCGCTCCTCGACCAGTGCAGCGGGAGGAACAGCATCGAGGGATCCGTGGCCCCGTGAGTGGATCATCCGTACACTCCGCATCCGATACCGAAGGGAGAGTAGGCACGCGCGTTCTTTTTGAGGAGGAGGAGCTCCTGGTCCTCGTACTCTGGGCCTTGGCGTTTGACTGTGTGCGTCTGTGTGTGAGTGGCCGCTTGGGTTTGGGACCAAACACGACTTTGATGAGCTCATCATAAAAAAAAAAATTGAGAAGAAATGGATTGCGTGGAATACATCGAGTTGGGACAAGTTGGGAGAGGTTGGACTACTTTCGAACAGCGGAATCCGGCATAATCTACTTGGTCAATGCTTGGTCTCCCTAAAATTGTTGTTTTTATTTCAAGCGGCAATGTGGAGTTTATAATTAACCAGAGAATAATTAAAATAATAATTGATATTTGCTTGAAAAATAAGCAGACGTGTAATGATATAAATACAAATATTGCTTTATTAGATAGATTCCTCATTGTTTGATCCAAATGGAGGATTAGACGATGAAGACAATTCGCGTTCACTGCTTGGACCTATTTTAGTTTATGACAAAGCTGTGACTAAATTATTATGATTACTCGCTATTCCGCTTTATTCGACAGATGGGCTTGAAGTACGACAGGGTGACAAAATACGTGAGGGTGAGAAAGGAAGGATGCAAACGGAGCAAGATTGAAAACACGATGCAGGCTTTGTTTAACATAGTGCGTTTCCTAGACCTTTGCAGGCCTAATACTCTTTTTCGCAGTATTAAAAACCTGACGAATTTTGCTATCATATGTCATTTTATCAGTCATTGCTTTCCCCCCCAAAAAGTGCTTTAATGTAAATTTCAAAATTGCATTTCGCAAACATGTAAGTCGAAAAGAGGACCGGGAATTTTGCTTCGGTTGCGCTGAATTTAGTTTTTTTTTTTAAATTCGACTGGATTTGTGAGTTTCTTTTCACTTAACCTACTACGCGCGTCGCACAAAATTCTTTTAATGTCTTATTTGTGTAACGATATTTCGTGGCGTTCAAACGTTACTCCACTCCCCCCCCCCCCCCTCCGAAAAAAAACAAAAACAAAAAACAACAACAACAAAAACAAATAAAATAAAATAAATATAAGATAGATTTACCCGTAATATTACAAAACTAACGGATTATACAGAGCAAAAGTTTATTCTCTCATATTTACTAAAAATATGAGATATGTTGATATTTTTAAATATGCTGACCTACAAAAACATACATTCCATGCGTAACCATCTGTTTAAATGTAGCAGCGATACGAATCAATCAGGTTTCCTAAATAGTTTTAATGATTGTGTCACGTTTTAGAGTCGGAGAGAATAAAACGAAATCTGAATAGTGGCCGAATGGAAGTGATGGTTCGAATGAAAGCATAACGTCAATATTTTAGCTTTCTAAAGAAAGAAGGAGGCCCATCACATGCGTTCAATTTAAAAAGAACAACCTTATATGCTTGAAATTCAAGTTAACTCGACTTTTTCAATCCCAGAGGTAAGAGAAAGTATTCAGTGCAAGATCATTGTGTGGAGCATTGGCACTGCTCTAATTATCTTTCTATTTTACCAGACCGGATACGCCTCGGAATTTTCCTTTTAGCTGGAGCTCGCTCAGACACGTCACGCAGAAACTGTGCTTCTTGCGGGATTTGCAAATGCAATTTGTATGCGTGAAAGTATGCGGGGCCTGGAAAGGCTTTGGAGGTTGCTTAGAACAGAATCCATCAGCCCGCGGCGCTTTCTTCGTAACGGATTACGGAGCGCAGATAGCTGGAATTATTCAGTTAACCCACTTACCACGGAGCCGCATTTTCTCTATAGCATTGATTTAGGCAACGGGTGCACGCGTTATTTTAGCCGCGTCTACCGAGAATCGGGACTTTCCGTCACGTATTCCTGCACAGCGACAAGCGACGCGACATGCGAACTGTTTATTTCACGAAAGGGAAATGCTGGTTGATTAGTACGAGACTAACCTCGATTACATCCTTCACGCTATCTTGTTTCTTAGAAATATCTTCACCCAAATACCACAGCGCTACCCGAACGCCTGATTAGACCGAATGATGAGATAAACAACTTTGTCTCAAGGTTTTCTTTCGTTTCTCTTGCAACGTTTGCAAGCAACCCTGCGACACTATATGCACCAGACATCTATATATTGCGTCTATAGTCTGTTGCATTTTAAAGATACACAAAACATTTTTTTTTTAAAGTATCTTTTGTGGTATATTGTTTAATTAGCGTCAGTTAACAACCATCTAGTTCCAGATTACAATACGGCCTACTGATCTCACGGCAACAAAAATCATGCGAACTCTTTGTTCTTGCATTCTGTTCCTTTTGTTTTTCTGTAGGAATGGACATTACAAACGTTATAATATACCTAGTTTTGAGCACGTTTCGCAGCTCTATTTTGACAAAGACGCAAAATGTTCATGGTGCAAAAGGCCTAATACTAAAATTTCGCTTCGAAACGAGCGAACTATATTTTTCCTCGCCTTTCTCCGGAGCCAGAGTGATGTGTCCGCCCGACTACGTCAGTTGGATGAATAGATCAATGGATATAGATTGTATTCTTTATAACGGATGGTAGCTTACGCCACCTAGCCGCGGTGGGCCGTCACGCGTCGTAACGTCGGCGAGAGCACGCGCCCAATCGCGTTGGCCGACGCTGGCTGCGAATGGGAGACTACTCCAACGTCATGCGCAGCGCGACGTTGCGCAGCGTAACCCAGCGCGCGTCGGCTACACCGTGGCGTCGGCGTAGCTCATGACGAAATAGATCATGCGTAGAGTAATATAGTAAACGTAAAGAGAGGACACAGAAGCCGATTCGGGGCCCAGATAGTGCGTTTAATGCCCTCCGCTACGTGGCGCTTTTCTGTAATTTGGTTACTATTAGTTAGAGCTCTTTTTCGAGAAGTATTTATTTCTGAAATTGTTATGCTTTAGAATTATTTAAAATACTTAAAACGACTAAATAGTGTAAATCAAATACGTCATGGCCTGCCTGCCTGCACGCCGTCGCCTCTGCATCATTCTGCATGGCCGCTGCTCGTCCGTGCGTCGTTCGTCCGTGCCGTCCGTCTGTGCTTTCTGCTGCATCATGTTCGGTCGACTTTGCATCAATCAAGGTGACGCATGACCGCCCGCGTGCTCGCATGCTCGGCGTGAATTCGTGGAGCCGATCGGTTTGAGTTTCTCGCGCTGTTGTTGCCGCCGGGCTGTCGGGCTGCACTTGATCGTGTGTGCATCTTGATTTTCGATGAGATTGTTATAAAAAAGAACTTAACTCACGAGCCTGCACGCGACATTGTCCATGGATTTACAGATGACGGTGTTGAACGAATCTCTAAGATTACAGATAGAGCCTTGGTTGTTGTGCTCTCTGGAATTTCCAGGAGGTGGGGTGAACTTAGCCCCTTGCATACACTGTAGGCCACACTTTAACATCTTCTGTTAAACGCAGTCTCCTCAGTTCTATCATTCGGGAGCTTAAGACTGTTGGCTTCACAGTAAAGGCTGTGGTCTGTGATTAGGGGGCTTCAAACGTAAGCTTGGTCAACCAACGATGTGTGTGTTGATAAGCCATTTTTTGAAGTTGACAACGAATATGTTTACTTTATCTTTGACGTTCCGCACCTCTCCAAAACAACCTAGAGCAATTTCCAAGCACACAAACTTTGCATTGGAAATGAGGTCATTAAGTGGTCCCATATTGATGAACTTTATCTTTCGACCCATGAGATGAGCTTGCAATTGGCTCCGAAACTTACTGAGAGACACATTTTTCAAAAACCTTTCAGCAACATGGAAGTAAATCGTGCCACACAGGTACTGAGTGCCTCACTCTTTCTTGCAATCCTATCCCTTGTTTATGCCAAGGAGCTTCCTGAGGCAGCCATGGCTGCAGCCTATTTCTGTGATAGGATGTACATACATTTTGATTGTCTAAATAGCTCACAATTCAAGAAGACAGGACAGAAGTTGCGTCATGCCATCGTGAAGGGAGAATCCGAAATACTCAATTTCTTTCTCCAGCAACTCGGATGGATTTCAGCATGGCAGTCCCAAAGTAGGAGGCAGCCACAAGCCATCATAGGGTAGCAAGTTATTATAAAAAGTGTCCTCATGCTCTGGGATGAGCTTTCAAACAGCAATGACTTTAAGTTCTTACTTACACGACGCCTGCAGCAAGACCCACTTGAGAAACTTTTTGGAACTATATACGACAAATGCTGGGCTGCAACACAAACCCAAATGTGCATCAGTTCACTTTAGGACTAAAACTGTTCAAACTGTCGAACAATGAAAACGAAGAGGATGACAAGGCTGACCTCCTCAAGGAGTTGCCAAGATCTTAGCACCATGAAAGTTCAATTTCAGATTCCACATGTCTTCCAGAATTGGAAGACATGTGGAATGTCTTCCAATTGATAACTTCCCGCCACTAGAGGAGATTTGTGAGCTGGCATCAGACATCAAGTTTAACGTAATTGATGACTCGTCCACTTATTACGTTTGGGACTATTTGATCAAGCTTGTGCTTGAACAGACAACCCACAGCTGTGGCTGTTCTCAGCTGCTATGGGATGTGTCTGATAACTTGACCAGGCCTCACCAGTACTTTCTTGTGCTTAAAGCATACCACGTGCCAGGAAAACTCTTCGGAAACTTAGTAGTACCATCACAGGCTGCCTTTAATTTCATTCTGCAACTAGAAAATCACTTTTTTTTTCTATAATAGAGAGTGTGACACATGTTTGAGGACTGTATGCCGCCTTGTATCGCAAACGTTGAGGTCTGGGTGGTTTTAGCCTTTGCTCAGAGGAGTGCTACAAAAGCTTTTTAAAAATGTTTTGCAGAATACGCTTGTGTTGGCATGTTCGATTACTTAACCGAAATTTGGACAAAGTTCGGTTGCACTCTTCGGTGTCTGGTAAGCAACTAGACAGGTTTAACTATTAATAGTGTATTAACGGAGGCGGTTGCCAAACCAAAAACAGAAAGTGCTTATTAATTGGGCGGTGCCGCTTGCACTCCAAACATTTGTCTCCCCTTCTCCCAGCAAATGTGTATCACGGCTTCCTAACAAATATATTTATTCACTTTCTACAAAATGTCTATAGAAAATAGTGTATAGAGGCTAAAAATATTAGAAAGAAAATGTTTCCACTTTTGTACCCACTGTTCATAATTTTTTAGCCGCTTTTTTGAAGCCATACTTCTTTCCTGAACAATTTCAGGGAATGTATAGGGACGTTGAATCCTGTCAGATTTCGAATAGAGCTCTCATTGTTTGGTATTAGCTTGCCCGCAGTGAGTTTGAGGCTATGCAAATTGGTGTTTTTTTTTATACTAACCGGAAATTGGGAATTTGTACTATCCGGCGTGTGCTTCGCACTCTTATTATACTCTGATGACTGGTAATGATAGTGATGTCTTATTTATTTCTACACTTACTTCCCGTGCCCGATTCGGCGTGAAAGTGTATGGATCATTAGGCTTGTTCTCTGTGGAAAGTTTTTGTTAACTTGGTTCCGCTAAGAATTTAGTACAAAGTGTACAATTTGCCGAACTCCTTCATCATAATTTATTTTTGTGAGTATTTGTTTCGTATAAAACATACGGAGCTTCTTAAATAGATCATGTATACATGAATGTGGTCCAATAAAATGTTTTCGAATCACTTACTGTTGTTGACCCCAAAATGCTCCACCAGCCAAGAGTCAATGTGGCGATTGTGTAACTTCAATGTTTTACTGTAGGAAAAGAACAGGAAATACACCTCTGTTTTGTGAAGTAAGTTGAAATATTGTTTGACACATTTTGCACGGATTCTATCGTAAACATTAAAATAAAAGTGCATCAATATTACAAATAAAACACAAAAAAACGGCGGCTGTCAGGAGTCGAGGAGCTCCCGAGAGCCGAGCGAGGAGCGAGGCGGGGAGGAAAGAGAAAGAGAAGGGCACCGAAAACCGGAGCAGAAACGCCCAAACCGAAACTAACTTGACCGGAACCGGAATCGGATGCTGCTTAATGCCGCCCGCTAGGGGCGCTACCTGTCACTCGTCTATCTGGGCCGCTGGGGCATATGGCAGTGTCCGCTCTTTGCCTTGTGTATATTACTCTATGGATCATGCTCTATTCACATCGTTGACGAGCACAAACCGACGACCACCGACGACGGTTGCTTCCAGAAGCTCTTGCGCGAGCGCCCCATGCTCCATTCGGGAATCTGGATGCCGGGGCCGTCGCGGGGCCAGTATAGTGTGTGAGACGCTCCTTTCTGCGATCTGAACCTGCCGTTCTTCCCGTATGTCGCGTGCTGTTCTTGTGCTCTTGTGTTGTGCTGGTGTGCATATTTAACGTTTGTGCGCTCGTACTGGGCGAGTGTGTGCGCGGACATGGGCTGCTCCGATGATGCGCTACCCCCGAGACACTGCGGAGGCCTAACGAGCCGGTAAAAGTCGGAAGCTCGAAGACGCGCCAAATGTAGAGTTCAATAGAATGAAGGATGACGTAAAGTAGGTGCTATATATGATCATATGCTAGCCGTACTCACCCGTAGCGCACCCGATCGAAACAACCATCGCCGTAGAATCTACGAGAACGGCGAACCCCGTGAAACATGCGCTATTTGGCCGGCCAGACATTTTTAACTGGGCTGTCTCAGTTTGTAAACGATAGTAATGGTAAGCGATGAAACTGGAAATCAATCCTGTATCGTTTGTATGGGCTGCGGAAAGTGCGCTGGAATTTCGAAGGCGTAGTTTGAGTACTTTAGGCATCGTACGCTGTCTTCCGTGACAGTTTCTTAGTGAACGTGAAAGGCTAGATATTTGAGGATAGCCCACTGGTCATCTGTCAGAAAGAGGTCGCTGCGGAATATTGGGCGCATCTCTTCCATCAAAGTACCCCGGCGGATTCACCGGAGTCGAATTGACTTGACTCTGGCGAACATGCCTAAGTAGCTAGCTTTTAAAAAACGCGATATTGTTTTGTATTTTTTACGTAGAACTTTGTGAGACGTTTTGGAGAAAATAAAAGCCGGTGTGCACTCGTTATCCCAATCATTTAGTTGTTTTCGAAATGGTAACCGCTGCTTCAAATCGCTGCTTCGAAGCATGACCACACGACACGGACGAAGCAGTGTTACCGGTCAAATGTTTGGTACCGACCAGGAAATGGAAATACGCAGTGCGAGACGACGCGCTTGCCACGTCGTTTTGCGCTGCGGCGCGTTTCGTTCGTTGACGTTGGAGTAGATTACAACCTTGTCCGCCCAAAGATATCGAATTCTAGCGGTGTCGGATTGGGAATGTCCATCATGTGCACGTGCTAACAAAACATTTGCTGAAACATAGTTTGTCCGAGACAGCGGCAGCTTGGGACTATTTGGAATACGGAAACACTTCGCTGATTCGTCCGCGCGCTCACACCGTCGTCGACCGCTTCACTCCGGGAATTGGCCCTGAGAAAGGGCGTGTCCGCGACCTTTGAACAACTTTTTAGGGGCGAAGCTCCTTAGGGTCTAGCCTTGTCCGTCCGTCCGTCCGTCCGTCCGTCCGTCCGTGCTCACAAAAAAAACCAAAAAGAAAAAAACGTTTACGCATTCGGCAGGATTCGAACCTGAGCGGGGAGACCCCAATGGATTTCTAGTCCATCGCCTTAACCACTCGGCCACGACTGCGGGACGTGTAGGGGGCTCTGAGTAGTGGTAGTAACTCAAGAGCTGGGGATGTCATAGATGAAACGTTACATGTAGCCGCTCAACGTCTATACAGGAGAGGGCGCTGCGGTCAAATGCGTATATAATCGCGTTAAACTTTGTATGCATTGGCTCAACGTTTATGGACGAGAGGGCGCTGCGATCAAATGCTCAAATGCGTATATAATCACGTTTCATACCACACATTCTCTTTCTGACATGGACCGTTGACTTAAGCGGTGGAGATGCGTTCCCACGGCTTCTAGCGGATCCAAGCTGATCCGCTAGAAGAACCACTGGCTCTGCATTTCACCGACTATAAAGCAGTAATAATGAAGTCGAAACGCAACCCGGAACTGAGCACTACCTATGATGAATAAAAAAAATCAGCACCATCAGCACTATCTATGAAGAATAAAATCAGTATCATCAGCACCACCAGAGCTTCGCCCCAATCAACATCTTTCACCACGTGGAGATGCGGTCATTTTTTAACAGGCCACGCACGACTGTAATTTTTAGAATTTCGGTATGTTCTGAGCCCGTAGATCACTTTACAATCATAAAACCACAATATCAAAAACCACATAAGTGCACCTTTAAGACCGCATTGACTCCGTCCCCAAAATGAAGAAAGAGAAATGACGTCATTACGGAACACTTTCTAGATAACCTAGCTGTAGTGCTCGAATCTACCGGAACCTGGCGAAGGCCGGGCATGGATCGAATATGAATGCTGCGTTCAGGTTGGAATCGTGTTTTCACTGATTGAGTCCCAGCAAAATGGTGACTCAGAACAAACGCCCAAATAGTACAACACCCTGACCTACTGTAGATTACATAGTAAATTCAGCCCCACGGTCTTGCTCTATAGGATTTGCGCTTCGCCACTCAGTACGAACGAACCTTTATCTTGACTTGTTCATCTGGACAGATCAACCATTTAGACGAAACAAAAAGTCAAGAAATGACCGAAGAGACGGCGTGTTTCTTACATGTATGTTTTGAAAATTATTCGGTTCTCTACAATGACAAGCATAAGTCAGCTACTTCAACTGATGCACGTAACGCCTTCCTGACGTAACGGAATAAGAGAGCACGCGTCATTTTGCTTAAAGATTGACACCTGCGAGAACAGAGTTCGTCTAATGCCCAATGCACCTTGGCGCATTTGGCATTTAGCCAAGCTCTGTTTTTATGTGGGCGGAGCTCCTTCGAAGGTTCTCATGTTGCAACAGTGTATAGCTCCGTCAATTAGTAAAACTGGCGGATAGTGGGCGTACACCAGTTCAGTCACTCCAACAAGAAGCGGAATGGTCATTCGGGCACTCAATACTATTATAATAGTGACTGAAGTCACTAAAAGCTTTCGGAGCGCAGGACGTGGTGAGTCTCAAACTTATTTTTTCGGTCTTTGGCAGATCCGATTGGTGCATTAACCCATAAGTATTTCGAAGGAAGTGGGAAGAGAGAAGCGTCAATATAATTAGCCACACCCTTTGTTTTTTACGCTGTCAATATTTACAGGAGTCTTTTTTTTTGTAGCCTGAGCGGTACGTTATCAGAATATTTCAGTCGTAGAAAAAGAAAGGGTCGCAATAAACACGGAGTTAAAGACGGGAGCAGAAGGCGGCGAATCCTGGGCACTGACGTCGGCGGTCCCGAGGGAAAGAACGAACAAGAGAGCGACAGAAGAGCGGAGAAAGAAAGCAGTCGAAAGGTTAGGCGTGGTCCTTTTGTCGCGACCATCAAGTGCTTGTCAACGCGATTTTTTTTTTTTTACAATATGTGATTTCGGTGTTTTTTTTAGAAAAATAAGCAAGAAAGAAAAGAACAAACAATCAAGATACATACCTCGCAGGTGATGTTTTGCTGCTTCTCTGTGCTGATTAAGGCGTGGCCAGAGATATGGGTCTATCGGGACCACCAACTGTGACAACGGGAACCGCCGGTGTCTCCGTCTATGCCCTGCTGTTCCGATCTTTCCCTCTAGATTATTATAAGAACTTTATGGGGATAAAACAGCGGCGTCGCTGCCACCAGAGCCTCATATCCTAACGCGGCTATTGCATGAAGTATCGTGAGTTACCCAATCCATCGATTATTTGCATCAGATACGCCAACAAGGAAATCTGGCGTACAAAGAGTGAAAACGGCAGATACATTTTTTTTTTTATAAGACCACCCTCATCTCACTGCACTGCTGATGATGTAGCAGCATCGTCCAATACATAACCGATATGCACCTAAAACAAGCAAGGAATAGCCTTGTTCTTAACGTTGACATTCGTTTCCGCTGGGAATATTCGAGGTATCGTTCTTCACTTAATTTTATTTTCACGTATAAAAATTTGTGCTGCTGCAGTTTACTGCAGTATCAAAAAGACCCCATGCCGGAAGTTTGTGTATATTAGGATTATCATTAGAATACTATTAAGAAAAAAGAAATGAAAGACGTTTACAGTTCTTTGTAATGCCGAATTAGAGCGGAGCTCTTGAGGAGGAGGAGGAGAGGATACGGAGGGGAGGATCACGTGTGAGGTCACACGTGACGTCACGTCTGATGTCACGAGGGTAAAATTTCACCGCTGAACTTATCGAAGACATTTCCCCTCTAAATTTAGCAAACAAATATTCCTGCTAAAGTTAGTGGACATATTTTTCCTCTAAATTTATCGGGAAAATTTCCCCGCTAAATTTATCGAAAAAAATTCCCGCAATATTTAACGGGAAACGTTTGCCCTCGTCACGTCACACGTGAGTCACGTGTGACGTCACAATGAATAACGAACCATTATGCACCGCGCGGTGACGCCGACGGCGACGGCGACGCCGCTCAAGCCGGAAACGGGCGCCTAAGAGCTGCTCTCTAAAACTAAAATGGCTTGCGTGTCCTGAAAGGCCATCAAAGTCAAAAAAGACACGCATAGCTGGTCGGATGTACTATTGTATTTAAAAGTGCAATGCTGTCATGATCTTGAAACCCACAGCTGAATGACTCAGGACTACCACCTCAGGTCTCCAGGAGTTTGTTGAATTTCTCCCTGCTCAATGCGACTTTGCTCTAGCTAAAGGCGCTACTAAAAAGGAGTAACGAAGGTTTTTGAGGGCGGAATCTTATAGTGATGAAGGACACAATTAATGAACAAGAAAATGTTATCGGTCGGCTTGAGAAATAACTTGATGATTTTGAAGAATAACGTCGGCTACCAAGCGTGTAAATTTAACGTTTATGTACCCCACGGGTACCGGACATTTCATCGAACGCCAGTTCATTGAACGCCATTTCATCGAATAAGTGGACATTTCATCGAAAGCCGATTCATCGAACGCCGTTTCATCGAATTACTTGACACCGTTTCTTCGAATTTTCCTTTACGGAGTTTTGGAGTAATACAATACCTTTTACATAATTTACTATCGCTTTTGAAATACTTTTGACGCCGCTCTGAATTCACCAGAAATAGAATTACTACCCGGTAAATGTTTTGTTCACCTAAACTTTGGCTACTGAATCATAAAAGGTAGCTATCATATCAAAACATGAGTGGATACGCGACTTACTATTCTGGCGAGGTAGGCGGCTGTTCTCAGCCACTAACGTTTCACCGCTTCATCCCTCTTTTTATTCATGCGTGAAAGGCACTTTCTTAAAAGGGAAACAGCTGCCTTTGTTTTTTAGCTGCCTTTGTCTCAACTGCACTATTCGAACGCACTAGAACAGGGAACGCTGTCGTCCGGCGTTTGGCTCTGGCATTCGAATGTGTCCGACGAGTGCGGTGGAGACAGAGGCAGCTAACTTTAGGTTTACCCCCTAATCGTTCCAATCGGCGTTCTGACGCCCCCGCGTGCTCACGTCTCCCCTTCTCCCTCACTCTCTCATCGCATACCCTTAAGGGTGTAATTTTATCTGTGCGGATGATTACTGCATGTGTTCGTTTTCCATACACCGACCGGGGGACTGAGCGCGTGCTCGTCAACAGTAAACGGCGCGTGTAATCCATGAAGAGGGTGCCACCTTACGAATTGCGCGAACTCACACACTCATAACCTCCCACTATACACACCTGGTACAGGGGCTCGACTGGTGCTCCTCTTGCACCCACTGCGGGTACTTCCTCTCCGATATACGCATGGTGTGGGAATGTCCGCACACGAGACCACACATATCGGCCACTATAACCCCCCTTCCCCCCATCCTACCTCTTGGGATAGCTGGCTTGCCCCACCAGTGATACACCATCCCGATCTATTTATTGTCACTGCTGATACAGCACATTCACAATGGGATTGACAAAAAGAGGTAGATCTGGTCCTTGTGCGCCGGACGAGGTGGTTGTTTATGATAAATTGTATTTCTTTTTTTCTCTCACTTTCTCTCTCTCTCGTTATCTCTCTCTCTTTCTTGTTCTTTCTTTCTCGTACACGGCGTTCCTAACGGCCCACGAACTTTGTTTTCTATGCATTTAGTGAGTACTAAAGAACGAAACAAAAATACGCGCCCTTAAACCAGAGTTTTGCTGCCGGAAGCACTAACGCAGACAGATTTGCACGCGACATTAATACACAAGCACATAGAAAGTATCATAAGTGCACAGAACCATGCGCACAAATGCACCTAACAGTGCCTAACAACTCAGTTAAACTGCCCCAAAAATCACATAAGAACACAATAACAAATTCTCGTAGCATTCAGGACAAACGAGGCGTAATTTTGTATTAAAACAAAGTCAAGAACATTTGTATGCAAAATATAAATACGGGCCTTCCACAAAGATCTCGAAGTGTGATTACCTTCGGTTGATAAACAGTGCCCCAAAGCAGATTAAAAAAATTGCACCTCCTCTTCAACAAAACAATATATTCAAATCAGGTTTCAAGAGATAACCAGCCAACAAACCAGTATGTTCAGGGTATTTATAACACAGTCGAATTTTAAAACTTTCCCGGCTTTTTCATATTTGTTTGTTTTGAATGGCGGTTTGAGGACCATTAAAGTTTCCGTACTCCGGTCGGAAAGGCTATTTCCGCAACCCGAAGAGCCGGCGGAAGGCGAAACAAAGACGTTGATCGAAAAAGCAAGAAGAGACCAAGTCGGAAGGCGCAATTTCGTCGACCCGGTTACTCAATGCGGTCGAAGGGGGTACAACCGCAATACCTAATCGGAAATGCGATCATTACAACTGAAGCGCGTCCCAAACCAATTTCTGTTTACGGTGCAATCTTGAGGGCCAGAGCGCCGCCGCAGAAAGCGGGGTGGTCTCCAGCGAGCCGCACTTCCTCTATGACGGAGACGCGTACCGATCGGAAAATAGGAAACCCGGACGGCCTTTCGATCTGTGCCAGAGCCCTGGGCAAAAAATAGGACTGAGAGAGAGGAAAAAATGCCGTTGTTGATCGCCCCCAAGAGCGGCGGGCAATTTTCGACCCACTCTGATCGGCATCCTCTAATGATAACATTGACAGCGGCCGTCGAGGCAGAAAGCCTTTTTCCTCCTTGCGGAGGGCTCCCAGCCGCTTCGCGACAAGGGGATAATCCCGGAGGACAAAGCCAAAGTAAAAACTAAAGAAACAAAAGCCAGGCCGCCTACTAGGAACGTAAAAGAAGACAGCGATGCCAGAGGTGAACGCTCCTTGCTTGGGGAGGCGTAGAGAGTACAAGAACGGGCTGGAATAAATAGACAAGCACTGGCTCGGGAAAAGCGGCTGTATCGAACTCGATCATATTACGCGAACATGCGAAAGTAACTGCATCAATAAGGTAATGGGCAGCTGCACAAAGCTATGTATTCAAAAGGTCACAACATACAGTCGCACTCAAAACTCATTGAGAGCGTCCGAAACGATACTTGCTACCTCATGAACTGAAAGCAAGGGTGCAGGCTAGCTGGTTGAGTATAGGCATTGTTGTCTCCAATTTGCAGGGTTAAAATAACGTCGTTACGTCGCTTCTTTTTTAGTTACTAACGATGAAACAACTTAGAAATTACTTATCTAAACTTTCCGCTGTCTAAACATGCGCACAACACAATTGCGGCCGATCATGTCCTGCTTCTCGTTCAAGATGAAAAGTGACTCTGTTAGTATCGGTGTCATGTCTGTCGCTCTGGAGATTACTTGGGTAAAACAGCGCACAAGATTTACACACATAAAGGCTGAACTCCATGGGACGAATATGCTGCGAATAACCGACGAATTTTGCCCGGCGGCTTTTGCTCTGCGCGTGGAATGAACACAGTGGCTGCTACGTCGCGCGCAAAGCGAGCGTGCCGTCGGGCGGCGTTCGCCAATTATTCGTCACATAATTCGTTCCATGGAAGTTCAGCCTTAAGAGCACACAAAAAACACACGTACACAGCGCTAACTCACAACTCATGTTTACAATTCTTCTTTGTCTGATCTACTTCTTCTTTCTGTTCATGCCCGCATTCGGTAAAAATAAGCTTTGACGCGCAAATCGAAAGGCTGTAAGCAGCGGGATACAGAATTCCCTTAGTAACCAATGTTGCGGAGAGACTCCTCAAGACCATCGAGAAGGGGGAAGTAACTCAACGCAAGGCACGCGACAAAACTCAGAGGCCTGTCGTAGTGCCATACATCCACAATATCCCTCACGGTCTACAGAAGATTGGCAACCACGTAAACATCGATGTGGGGTTCTGCACTCCGTACAAGCTTTCCAGTTTATGCAGAAAGGGGAATTTTTCGTCTTCCTCAAACCGGGTCTTAAGTTGTTCAAAAAAGCACCAGAACCGATTTGTTTCATGTACATAAGTAGTGGTGTATTCAATTTCCCTGTCATGTGAAAAGCAGTATATAGGGCAAACCGGCACATGTCTCAACGACTGACTGCGTAAATATCAATACACCATCCACAGAGTCATTTCCAGACACCTGGAGATTCATTGCAGAGACAACTGGTTTCTCGGCGGACATGACCAACTGCACTGTCATCAGCAGGAGTGGCAACCAGCTATCAAAAGAAATGATTAAAGCTGAGAAGAAAGTTATAAGTTAGAAGAAGCCTGTGCCAGCACCCGCTATCTAGCGTTTTCACAGAAAAAAATGGACTATCTTGCGACAAGATGAGAGGACTGACGGTTTTATTTTTAGTTGGTTCATTTAAAGCGTAGCATTTCTTTTTAATTCAATATTTTTATTCTTTATTAACTTTTACACTCAAATTCTCACCTTGCAATTTTCTCTAATGTCCCGTTTAACAAAAAGAAAAAGAAGAAGTTGATGAGAGAAAGAAGAATACAAACCTGAGTTCTTAGTCAGCGCAGTGTACATCTGTTTTTTTTTTGTGTGACTGTCTTCTGGGTGCTAATCTCGTGCGCTGTTTCACCCAAGCACGAACAACCAACTCGCCAAAGCCTCCGTCCTCTCAAGCTTTAGGTTGAGATTTCCGTGTTTTATGCCTTCATTTGCAATTCCAGCGAAACTTGTTATCACTTCCGGAACAAGGATATATAACAAACTCGCACCATACGTCCAAATATTTCTGTTTTAATCTGTCTCGCTGAATGTATAGTGTTGGCCTGCTTCTATCGCAAGGAATGAAATACAGGGTGTCCTAAACAGGTCTTTAAAACTTCGATAATGCTATCAATGCAAAGATGAAAGCGAGCTGACAAGAATAACGACAATAATCAGTGAAGAAGCGGAATAAGGGGAAAAAAGGACAAGCACAAATCTCCAAACAGAGCTAGGTGACTGGTGCGTGAAAGAAACAAATCCACCTGGTCGATACAAAGACCAGGTGGATTTTTTCAGCCACGCAACAGTCATTTAGCTGTGTTTGCAGATTTATGTTTGTCCTTTGTCCGCCTTGTTTCTCTTCTCTAGGAATTATTATCGCTTTACAACTTTAATGACATATATTTTGGAAACGAAAATAGGCAGAGAGGTGTGGATTGCAGTAGCTTGTTAAGGAACACCAAGTTTTATTGCATCGACTTCACGAAGTTCAATGTATGCTCCATCAGTAGCGATACTTGCATTATAAAAGCGATTAAAAAGGGATTGTATGAGGGTGAAAGGAGAGGATAAACTCACCACATCAACATAAAACGCACAGTGATTTCTTGTCGAGCGAGAAGGAACATGAATTTTGACATAATCGAAAAGCGAACCACTATCTATGAGTCCGTTTACTATCTTAAACAAGACAAATCATGGTCGGCTCTCCTATGTGACAAGGGCCTTAAATATACTTTGTCCAGAATAAAATTATAGTCAAAATAAAATCACTATTGGAAGTTGCGATCGTATACAATACATATCAACTTCTTTTGCACACCTTCAATTATCATGACCTGAGTTTTGAATAATAAATTCCAAGCTGCAGAACATAATTGTAACCTTGACCTGGCACAGAGAAATGAATGATGGATGCCGGATTTGGGAACTGGATAGTAATGTAACATATCACACCCAGTATCCTTGTCGCATTTCCAAAAATAAAAGACACATGAGCTGAAAACGTTAAAGCATCATCTATGCACACACACAAGTCTTTCAAAACGCACACGATTAATCAGCGTTCCTTCCAAGAGATGATGGTAACACATCGCTTTGTCTTGTCGGCACAGCAATAATACATTAGTTTTTGAAGGATTGAATAATACGCTGTTGAATGAACGCCACTGAACTATCCGGTCTACTATTTGCTGCAGAGCATTAAGATCGTTAAGAGACCGTACACTTGTGAAAAGTTTTATATCGTCTGCAAACAGCAATAACTCAGGATTGTCTACTTTTAAGGCTAAGTCGCTTACACACATTAGACATAAAACAGCCGTGAATAGATCCTGGGGAGACACCAGATGTCAAAAGAAATTTCTTTTAATAACTGTTATCGATGCGGACGGAGTTAGAACGAGATAAAAGATAACTATAAAACCAGGTACACAGACCAGGGCAACAACAATACAGCAATGGTTTGTGCAGCAGCAACCGATGGTTAGCTTTATCGAAAGCTTTTGTCATATCAAAATGAATACAATCAACTTGTCCTCTGCTCAAGAGTCGGGGGCAAAGTAGAAAAAAAAAACAGACTAGTTTCAACCGATCGTCCCTTCAGAAACCCATGCTGAACGACACAAACGTACGACGGAAATAAAGAAAAAAAGCGGTTATTCATAACCCACTCAAAAACTCTAGAAAAATTCTGCGTTGGGACGTCACGTGCACCAGTAGCCACTGCGCTCAATCCTGATGTCATAAGGTCCGGCTGGTCCTCACGACCGATGGATGACTTCAGTCGATTGCGCGCGTTCAGGGCTAGTTGGGCTGGCGCAGGAGAGGCGTGAAGCCCATATCTAGGACCAGCCGCGGCCGGGGCGGCGACAGTGGCGTTAATTGGCTGTGAGGATGGCATTAGCGGAATCCGCTCAACGACGTTCTTACGGAGCTGTATAACCTCCGAGCGAAGCCTTCGGTTTTATGCCAGGAGGCACATGAATTTAGCCGTCATGCCTTCCATCTTGTTGGTCAGTTTGTTGATGGCACGCATAAAACTCGCGGAAACAAACGGGCAGGGCATTCTTGGGCTACGGCCGACTCACCCCTCGAGCCGTCCAGGTTGTTGTACGCTGTGGAAGCTGAAGCGCCAGCAGATATCGGGGATAGGCTGTGCCGTCGAGTGCAGCCGGAACACTTTAAAGTGCTTGTCCCGGTTTTCATGTAAACAATGTGTTCCTCCAGACCAACGTCTCGGCATTAGCAGTAAATGTTGCGGCCAAAATCAGCCACAAAACAAGATTCTGCGGCTTAGCATTGAAGCGCGCAGCACACGAGGCGCGCACATCTTTCGTCGGAGCACAGGCAGACCGTCATTCTTCGTCTGCGTCATTCTTAGACGGATATTTATTTGAGCTTGCCTATAGGCATTCGAAAACACTCTTGCATAATCTGACAAAAAAGTAGCGACAACAAACATTGGAAAACCCAAAACTAAGGGGAAAAAAGATACTAAAAAAATTACGGCTCACACCCATCGAGATTTGTGTGTGACGTAACCTTTGTTTTTACTTATCAGTATGAGATTATTACGATTCTGAGAGTTTACCAGGTCGCCTGAATTTTTTTATATTATTTTATCACCCGCCATTAAGTCATGAATGCCGCTACACTTAGGCATGCCGCGACCACTGTCAAATAAATACATATTCCCGAGATTTCTTTGGGAGCAGTGATTATCGTGTAGCGCTTTTTTTCTCGTGTAGTTCAACCTGCGTTCACCTTCCCCATACGTAGTGCCACAGAGACACCAAAAAAGCTGCCCTTAGAATATCGGCTTTTCATTCGCCGACTGTCTCGTGGGCGCAGCCATGTTGTTGCCTAGTGCAAAGCGGGCAAAACTGGCGACCGTTACGATTAGGAACTGCTACATCCTGAGCTTACAATATAATGTAACGAAGCTCGGACGATGTCGTTTGGTTCCGCCGCGGACCGCTCTAACCTTTCTGGATGATGCAAAAGCGTTTTCTGAATTATCGAACATAGCGTGACGTAGCCTGAATTGATCATTTTGAACAAAAAGTACGGCTGAAGTGACGCCACTCCGAAGCGTAGCTTATGTAGTGGGTGTATGGCGCCCTGATTTAAAACTTAAAGCGGAAGTCAAGAAAAATAAATCTCAGAACCAGAGGCTCTATAGAGCAACTCAACTCTCTGACGTCACGCCCCTGCGGTGGCGCTGCTGTCGGCACCGCGCATAAGCAGGTGCTTCGCCTCGGACGAATCTGGTTTCTGCGGACGCGCAGAATCATCCACAACCGTTGTGGGCGATTGGGTTCTTGTTTGTAAACAGTGTGTTGGTCGAGACACTCTAGTCCGTGGCCGCTGAAGAAAGGCAAGTGGTGTCCAGTCCTCTTAAGTCCGCCGTTCCCTGCAGGCGACACCCCTTGGCGGCAAGATGAAGGTAGCGGTGCTCGGAGTGCTGTTGCTGGTGCAGGCCACGCGGGGCTTCCCGGACGGCGCCCCCGTCGGAGCCTGCGACTCCTTCATGCCCAGGCACGGCACGACGGCCGCGCTGCCCAACCCGACGTCGCCTTACGCTGTCGTCCAGTCCAAAGCACACTACGCGCCGGGAGACATCGTCACAGGTACGCCCACTTACGTTGCACTTACGCCGTTATTGGTGTGACCGCGTCCCTTTGGCCGTTATTGGGAACTCTTCGTACATTGACGTACGATGATAAAAGTGCCCGTGATTTATTCAAACGTGGCTCTTGATTCTCGCACACGATGACACTGTGTCTCAGAAGCTCATAAACAAGAAATAATTCATGGACTCGTGACGAGAGAAACAGTGGGAGAAATGCTAAAGGACAAGGAGCCCGTACCATGTACCACCAGGCGTGTTCTTCGAGAACACCATTGATTCAATACACGTGCCACCCACGTGCTACCCATGTTAGAGTAGCACGTACAAGGTTGATCCGAAGGCTTGAATGACGTGGACGAGCGTGGGTAGGGCGACGGGTTTCGTCGACGTGGGGACGGTCTGGAAGCAGTGAAGCGAGGATGTGCATGGGACGTCTATTTGGTATACCTATATTCATAGGGTCATGGAGTGCATGCTGGCCGGCGGTAGTAGTCGGAGCGAGGTGTGTAGGTACGCCTGAATCGCTTGATCCTCAGTAATTCGACTGTGAAAAAATCGAGTTATATCGCTGCGAATACCACAGTGAAAGCAAGTGGGGCGCCGTACGACTGGAAACCACTGGTCGGCACCGGATTTGGGCTTGCGGTTTTTGGTATGATGGGCTGGAGAAGGAAGGCTGGTAAAGGTGTATCCACACGACGGAGGGGGATCGGTGGCCGAGATTCTTTTTTCGAACGCCGAGGCGAACGGTCAGGGAATCATGAGCTCCAGCAGAGCGCGTTCTACGGCTAACCCTAGCCGGGTATCAACAGGTATTTCGGAAACTTTGGCTCCTCAGGACTACCGTATTATCCTGCCTACGCTGCCAACAGGTCGATATTCTTTTAATTCAGTCTTTCTACACGGTGACCCATCAGCGAGACCGTATCGCATCGACGACTTTCGCGACGTTCTGAAGGGCGTCGTTGACATGAATGACGTGGCCGGCTTCGGTGCCTTCCAGTACAACCACGTTTGGATGCTCACCCTGCACAACGCGGCAGCGAAGGAGAAGCTGCTACATGCGGCAGTGCTCAACGTCAAGGGCAAGACCTGCCTGGTCATCGATCCGAATGTGACTGAGAAATCATTCAAAGTTCACTGAGTTTCCGTCTGCGTTCCCGACGAAGCTGTGCAAAAGACATTCGAGTCGCACGGGAAAGTGAAATCAATCGTGCGCGAGAAGTGGAGGCAACCAGGCTTTGAGAATGTGGAGACAACAACGCGAACAGTCACAATGGTACTCAAGGAAGGTAGCACAGTGGACGCTATCCCGCATCAAATCAACATCCTCGGAATGCCAGCGCTGGTGTCCATTCCAGGCCGCCCACCTCAGTGCTTACGGTGCAAGAAGGTAGGACACATGCGCAAGCAGTGTCGCACCCCGTGGTGCAGAACGTGCCGCACTTATGGACATGAGGAGGACAACTGCATCCAGACGTACGTGGCAAAAACGAGGCCTCCAACCGAACCACAGGACGTCGATAACTTGATGAACCAAGATGAAATGGAGGAGACCATTGCCGGGACTTCGACGGGGAAGGCGTCTGAATTGTCATCTGACGTCGTCGGAGCAGCGAATTCAGCACCACCAGCAAGCAGCGTCGCAGAAGTCATGGTGACAGAGACGCTGTCGCCGAAGACGGGAGAAAACTCGCAAGAAGGACAAGTCAAGGCGGAACTGGTTGGAAGGAAGGGGGAGGAGAACAGAAAGGCCAGCGAGGCAGATGATAACCCGGATCAAGAAGTCACCGGAGCGGAAGCGCCAGTCAAAAGGAAGGGGGAGCGATCAACGGAAAAAACTACAGAGCGCATGACTGCGGCTGATCAACGATTTACTCTTGTGACCCGCAAGCGTTGGAAGAAAGGCACCGAACCTCAAGCCCAACCACGGTTGACAGAGGGGGGTGCTTCAGCACTTGAGGAAATAAATGGCCTTCGAAGATTGACGGCGTTCCGCCAAACGTGTAAGCCATCCCAACTCCAACACTTTATTGCATGGTAAAAAAGTCTAATTCATTGAATATTGCAACCTTTAACGCTATTAGTACTGTTGCAAGGAAACGTAAGCAATGGTTACTCAGTCTGCTGCTAGAAAAACGCATAGATATTGCTTTCATTCAGGAGACAAGAGTTTTCACGCATGAGCAGGCAAAAGACTTCGTGCAGTACTTTGGGCACGTGTTTTGGTGCTTCCACACATTGACTCTTGGTAACGCGTCTGGAGGAACGGCGGTGCTTGTCAAAAAGAAAAGGTGTTTTTCCGTTGTTGATTGTGAGCTCAGCGCAGACGGTCGCGTCAGCAGAGTTGACTGCCTTGTTAAAAATGAACTAGTGCGTCTCGTATCGGTTTATGCACCTAATGATGCTTCTGACCGCCTTCTTTTTTTCAAGTCTTTGATACAAATCTTGGACACGCCTGGAAAGGTCATTCTAGGCGGGGACTTCAACTGCGTGTTATCTAACCGTGACCGCTCTAATCACGCTACGACAAGCGATTCAAGTGCTACTAAGCTGAAAAGCGTGTTAGAGCAGTTTGACCTTGTCGACGTCACAAGCCCGCTGAGGGACTTTTCTCCTCGTTTCACGCATTGGCAGGGAACATCTCACGCCCGCTTTGACAGATTTTACTTGTCAAGCGAAATGCTGACTCAAGTGGAGGAGTACATGGCTGAGGCAGTCTCGTTCTCTGATCATGCTCTCGTTTCCTTTTCTCTCAAACCTGGAGCAAGAACTCGCAGCAAGGCACGTGATGGAAGCTGGAAAATGAACATGAGCATTTTACAAGACGAAGAATTTATTTCGATCGTGAAAGAAAAGATTGAGGTGCTTAGAAATGAAACTCCGCTAGATGCCTTCGTGTGGGAGAACTTCAAAATGGAACTGAAGGAACTCGCAACCGACTTTTCGCAGAAACGACAGCTCGAGCGCACACGAGAGAAAAGGGCGTTGGTACAGTCCCTCAAGACACTAATTGTCGAAGAAGAACAAAGCCCTGGTGTTTTTCTGGAAGACATAAAAGAATGTAAAACACAACTTCTCAAGTTACTAGAAGAAAAGCTAAATGGTGCTGCAGTTCGAAGCCGCACCCGGATGTTAAACGAAGAAGAGGTGCCGACAAAAATTTTCGCAACGTTAGAAAGAACAAGAGGGGAACGGAATACGATTCTGAAAGTAAGAAAAGGTGATGCCATAGCAGAAGGGCAAACAGAAGTTGAAGAAATGTTTGCAGCCGTCTACAGTGAGTTGTTTCGAAGAGAAGACATCGATAACGACATCACCGATAGTTTTCTCAAAGATCTACCGCAAGTGTCAGAGGAGCATAAGGACCGCATGGATCAACCGATCAGTGCAGCAGAAGTCAACTGGGCAATCAAGAATCTGCCAAGAAACAAGGCCCCGGGCCCGGACGGAATAGGTTCCGAGTTTTATAAGATGTTTATAATCCTCCTCTGCCCCATTCTGCTGACAGTGTTTCGTGACATAAAAGAAAGACAGCTACTTCCACCATCGATGAAAGAGAGCCTCACTGTTTTGATTCCGAAAGCACAAACCTACGGCAAAATTCCCGAAGTAACAAACTTCCGTCCTATAAGTCTGTTAAGCACAGACTACTAGATAATGGCGAAAATATTGGCACGGCGTTTGGACATTGGACTGAAAAGCGTCACCGGAGAGCACCAAACCTACGGACTGAAAGGACGGTCCATTTATCGCAACCTTCACGTCATGCGTTTTGCCTGTGAAGCGACAGCCGAAGGTCATCAACCATTAGCGGTGCTGCAGACAGATCTCAGTCAAGCGTTTGATCGAGTGTCCCACGAGTTTCTCATGAAGGTCTTGGAACGATGTGGGGTGGGCGATGTGATGAGAGATTCGATAGCACTGTGCTACAAAAGCATCACCACGCGGCTTATAATAAATGGAAAGAAAAGAAAGCCAGTTTCGGTTCAGCGTTCTGTCCGACAAGGCTGCCCCATGTCACCAATTTTGTTCGCTCTACAGCTGGAGCCATTATGCCTCAAGGTGCAGCGCAACCAGTCGATCTCCGGGCTCAAGCTGGAAGGAGCATCTGTGAAACTCCTGGCGTACGCAGATGATGTTTCCTTTGTATGCTCTTCAAAGCGACAAATCGAAACAGTCTTGGATGAACTCGAAAACTACGGTTGGTGTTCCGGTGCAAGAATTCATAAGAGCAAGTCAAAAGGGAGCTGGCTCGGAGATTGGGCCACAAAGCCATCGGAGTTCATGGGCGTTAAGTGGTCCACAGGCGTGGAGAAGTACCTCGGTGTGCCTATGAATCTGTCAGCACCCACGTCACAACAATGTAAACAGAAATTGACGACCATCCCAGCAAAACTTTCTTCTTGGACAGCAAGACGCTTGTCAATGTTCTCCAGAAGCTATGTCTGCAACGCAGTTTCATACCCTGCGATCCTGTATGTGGCGCAAGTAGTTTGTTGCGGCGCAGGCACAGTGAACGCCATCCACAGGCATTGGGCCACGTTCATTTGGCAATCGCGAATGGAAAAGATGCGAAGGAGCAACCTGTTTTGGAGTCTGGAAAGCGGTGGCTTCGGGCTCGTGAATGTAACCCTCAAACTTTATGTGCAGCGTTTTCTATTCTTTAGAGATCAAAGAGATCCAATCTTCACGACCGCATTCCACTGCTTAGGATATGGAAACCTGCAACAATGGATGGTGAGCACCACGACTCGAACGACCACGTCGAGGCATCTCAGCTATTACAAGGAAGTTGCCGACTCAATCAGGTTCTTCTTGGTTCACTTCTCTTGGGAGTACCTTTTGACGGTGAAACGGAAGACACTTTACTGAGACATCGTCTCAGCAGTTTTACCAGTGCCGTTATACCGACAGTGTGTCAACGCTCCCAACTCATCCGATGTCTTCAAGCAGCTGAGAAAGCTGCCTGTGCCTACAAGCAGCAAAGATTTCTTTGTTCGTTTTCATGTTGAAGTGCTCCCTGTGAAAGTGTGGCTTGATAAGAAAGGATTCTTTGTGCCGTGGTCGCTAAACTGTGCTTTGTGCGGGGCGACTGAAACCTTACATCACGTGTTTGTGGAGTGTAGCAACGCTTACCTTTTTTGGGCGGAATTTAAGTGCCTCTTCACTGTAGAGTTTGAAATTGACTGGAACGTGTTCAAATGGTTGTGTCTTGAGAGCGAGGAGCACTCTCCAACTGTGCGGCGTGTTTTAGTGGTGCTCGGACTGCACGCGATTTGGTGATCCCGAACTGCGTATCTCGAGTGCGACATTCAAGCCAAGCGAACATGGTGGTATTTTGCGGCCAAGCTGAGGTGGACTCTCAGTGTTGCGGCGAAAAGATGTCCAGAGGACAAGGAGCAGTGGGACTTTATAAAAAGACGACTCCAGAAATGGTGCATGTGAAGTGTTAGCGTATAATGATGTAACGGGCAGGCTGCTCATTGTCTAAAAGGAAAACAGCCGACATGTCGGCTGTCTGTATTTGTTCAAAAAAGCTTCCAAACAATCAATAAATTTGTTAAAAAAAAAAAAAAAAGAAAAGGGATCGGTGGCCGAGTGGTTTAGCGCACACCAGCTCGGAGCACGTGGAGCGAAAGCTCGCGCTGCAGAACCCAGGGATCCTGGGTTCAATCCCCACCCCTGCCCGTTTTGATCTGAATGAGCATCGTACCGGCGTGCGGTCGTGTATCACTACTGCGTGGTGCACGTTAAAGACCCCAGGCTAGCGGTTGTACTGCACTGGCTAAATTGCTCATCTACAGCGAGTGACTCGTCGCAACATTAAAAATGGCTGACCAACAACTCGCTGTATAAATATCCGAACAACCCCCCAATTATTATTTTATCCACACGACGGACCAAATTGCTGTTTTGGTCCGCGGGCCGCGCATCACGTGATCTTACGTCACCGTTCTTTGAGGTCCGCCGGCGGTCCGCGGCCCGCGCTTCTGAGAAATGCCAAGTGACTTTTCCCGCCCGGACCTTGGCGGCGGACCGCGGAGTTTTTAGTATAATCGAAGCGCTAAGTCTGGCAACAAGCTGACTGTTGTTTGGATTGGAATCCAAATCCAAAGTCGTTTTCTTTTGGCGCCAATTGTTGAAGACGAAGAAGATGAACTTTTTGTTGTGCGACGATGGCGGCATGGTGCGACGATGCAACTTTTTACTTCATCGCGCTCGTGGAGCAATTCCCCGCTCTGTGGGGTTGCCCTTTTCGGTTCACTTAAGTCCTCCTCGTCCTCAATAGTCAACGCCAGGGCCAACGCGGCCAAACGTCTCTTTCGTTCAACTGGTTCAACCTCCATCTTGGCTCCTTACAAATAGCCTCAAAGCAGCTCGCTGCATGCGTTTGGTGGAGCTGTGAGGTCGAGGGTTAGACCGGCCCGTTCGCTCTGTCGTCTGCTCTTTTGGTCCGCCGTGTAAATGCTCATTGCAGCCGGGCGGCCCGCGGGCCACGCATCACGTGATCAATCGGTCCGCGGCCCGGTCCGTCGTGTGGATACACCTTAAGAGACACGTGGTTCTGGTAGTGGTTGCAAGAACGGAAAAGCTCGCGAACAAGAGATCATGGTACTAGAAGAGATCTGTGGAGTGGCTGAGGATAGCTCCTCCCTTGTGACATCGCGTAAATATAGGCGGGTGGTGTTTTCGATGGGATTGCTGAACGCGGTAGAATGATCGGGAAACATAAGGCGCTGCTCGTCGCTAATGATGTTTCGGATGGGGGTTCAGACGCTGTCGGTGATGAATACTTGCGATGAAGGTGCCATCAGGGGAATGGTGTGGTGGTGTGAATCGCTGCTACTGTCGGGATGCGGGCGCGCTTGATCTTGTTGAGACGACGGCATGCCTAAGTAATACCTCTGAATGTCGTCGCATTGCGGACCTTTATATATTTATACCCGTGTTCTGATACACCGTTTAATACACGTCCGACTTCGCCGGCCGCTCTCATGATGATGTTGGCCAGTGTGCACAGCGCCAGTATGACTTCAATGTATGTGATGTCATTTTTGTTTCTTTGGGACCGTGTGCTCGGTCGGCGAGGCGTCGTTTGGCCAGTTGTTTTTCTTTGTGCCGAGAGTCCGAACACTTCAAGAGTTTATCCTGAAAGCAGTCCCACGATGCGATGGCATCTTCGTTGTTGTTATACTAAGTTATGTTGGTGTCCTTAGATATAAATTAACGTTCGCAGGCTTGATAGAGTCGTCATATCGGTTGTGGGCGCTCACTCGTCATAGTCGGAGTCATTTAATGGCATCCTGATCTGCAGAGCCTGGGAACAGGGGAAGGTCCCGCTGGCGGATGGTAACGGTTAGGGTCCGCATTGTTACAGAGCTTTGCGAGAAGTGCTGCAGTTGCTGGCACGATCAGAGGAGCGTTTTGATGCAGAGGGCCTGGAGCAGGGGTTGTATCACCTCCTCCAAGTAACACGAGATAATGAGACAAGGCCAACACGTCTGTTGGGGTGTGTTTAATTTTCGTGACTGCCTCCATTTCTTCCTCCTCTGCACATGATTGTTCACTGTTCAATAAATTAAACGTAACAATATAAAATTTGGATAAATGTTCTGAGGTTATCCACGGCTTTCGAATTCTTTTTCGTGTGTTTTTTTTTTACGAGTAGCATCGAATGCACCATTTCATGAGGTGTGTGCCTCATGTGGCCCTTGGAAGCAAATGTCGGCGCAGCACTGAAATAAACGTCCCTAGGAAGCGTTGTTAAGTTGTCTCAATAATGCCTCTGTAAACATGCCTTTAATTCTATTTTTCATTAATTGTTTTTCAATTTTATAATGATAAAGTTTATTTGATGTATCCCCCTTATGCAATGCCTCACATAAGCCCTTGAAGTAATAAAATAAAACGAAATGAAATAAAAATTGGCTTAGCACCCGCTCGTGGTACTTGTTATGATCGTTCGCAAAACAATGCTTGATAGCGGTTGTAAAAAACGAGAAACGTGAATTTTATCAAAGGTTTACACTTGTACTATTTGAGCGTGTTGGTGCTTTTTGAACATTTAGAAAGTGGAGACACAGTCTGTACTGTCCCTTATGTGTATCCACTTTCTAAATTTTTATCAAAGTGTTTTAGGTAAGGCAAGCCATGATTCTCAAAGCTGTAATACCGTTTCACCCCTCTGGGAAAAGTTTACAATACGCTCATACTATTTCAAAACGAGTGAAAAATCACACATCTTGAAATGGACACTCAAAGTGTCAATCTTGAGCATCTTTATTGATAAAAATTTTCGAATACGTAAAAGATTTGCTTGTGTATATTAACTGCAAAAACGGAAATGTTGAAACTATGGCCGGTAATAATGGCTTCATAAATTCGATTTAAAAAAAAAAAAATTAAAGTAGATCACCGTGATTACAACAATAGCTTGAAAATAAACGAAGACTTAAAAACTGTAGACTAGTAAAAGTTCGGTCTGTTTTGGAAAACAAAACTGTGAATTTAGCGTCCTACGGGTCGCAGCGCCTCAAAGGTTCTAGATTACATAATTACTGAGCTAGAGTGGTTTTACATCAATTACCGAGAGGTGAATCCCACTGTTTCAACGGCCAGCCTGAAGGTACGTTCAACATAAACCCTCGTGCAATGGGCGAACCACTCCGCACACTTGGGTCGTGACCACGTGCGACGCGAGGAGGTTCGCGAACTGATTAGCCGCCCACTATAAGGTCCCTTTGTTATATGTATGTACAGAGGCGTAAGGAGCCAATGACGTCACAGGAGCGGGCGTTCTCCGGCTACACACGCTCGCACGTTACGCTGGCGGCGAGAGGAACCACGCCCGCCGGCCGGTGGCCTGATTAGCGGCTATCAACCTCCGGCTATTCGGCCTCACTATGTTTGATAAGGCCACCGTATTGTAGCGTGAGCTACACTGGCCGAGGTTGAGCAGTTTCGCGTGGCTCCTGGAGAGCCGTGCTGCGCATGCGCGAGGAGCAGTGACGTCAAACGGCGCACTGCTGGCGCAGAAAAGTCACATTTGGGGGTTTTACGTGCCAAATCAACGACGGGCATCTGGCACGCCCCAGCGGAGGACTGAGGATTATTTGGACCACTTGGGAATCTTTTGACGTGCAACCGAAAGCTCGGTTACACGGCGCCTCCTCCGCAATAAGCCTCCGTCAGATTGCGGGCACCTCGGCCGGGATTCAAACCCGCCAGATGGAGATCCGTAGGCCAGCGCTCTCGCCTCGGAGCCACTGAGGCGGCTGCACAGCTGGTGCGCCAGAGCCGCCGCCACCGCGCGCTCCGCCGCCGCCGCGCGCACCTCGGCGGTCTGCGCATTCCAGAGGAGTGACGTCATAGCCGCGGCAGACGCACTGGCGCCGCCGCGTGCCGAGCTGTGCGCCTCCGTTGCGCAGTAGCCAAGTTTGACGGTGCACCGGAGCCGCTTGATAGCGCCCCTCATTTTGCGCGCATGCGCAGAGGTATCAGTGGGGGTAAACATATAGCGGGGCGTTTGCCAGTGTGGAATAGCCATGGAGAAGGAGAGCGAAATTGCTGCTCAGCGACGCAGAAGAGCGGAGAAGCTTAACTCATCGGATCCCGAAGTAGTCACATAATGCGAATACCGTGTGCGTGTCATTGAAGCAGCACTAAGCATGATAATCAAGCTAATCCTAGACAACCAGGAAAGCTAAGAATAACCAGCTGAACCTAAGCTCACGCTACGTATATCCTGGCATAGCCGAGCTAAGGCACTGAATTTTTTTAAAATCATTTGCGAATTGCTCTGCGTTATCAAACATAGCAAGGCTGGATTGCTGAATGTTGATAGCCGCTAACTCGCAACCGACCGGCGCCCGGCTCGGGTACTTTCTCTTGCCTACAGCATTCGTGTCAAGCGCGAATAGCTCCACTCCCCACGCTCCTGTGGCTTCTCGGGCTCTGTCCAGCCGAACACTAGAAGCCGATCGGGCAAATCGAGCAGCGACACAAGTTCGTCTCTATGGCACTCTTTGCAGTTATCCATCTGCTACCACACTCTAAGAAATGCGTGCACGTCTACTTATACGCCAAGCACTCAAAGAGCCAAATATCTGGCATTTACTAAATCAGCTCAGCAAATGATGAGGCGGAACATCCGTTTAGAATTAAAAATGAAGTCTTCGCTGTGGCATTACGTAATGCAAAGCGTCATGCTTGCATCGCGTAGTTCAACAGCGCAGACCTTATTTTAGGGTCTAAACAGAAGTTCCGCCTCATCATTCTCTGAGCTAATTTTGTTGATCGCAGAGATTGCCTCTTCGAGTGTTTTGCGGGTATGTAGACGCGCATTCATGCATTTCTTAGAGTGCAGCGACTAAATCAATCAGGCACACTGGATGCACCGCGATCCCACGCATTTATTTGTGCGTGATTGGTCTAACAGGTGATAAAAAACCCACAAAAAAAAAAAAGGAGCGCGCCGTGACGATGCACTTTTTCGCATTATGATTGTCTCCATCGGATCAGTGCGTCGGCTCTGGTCGGGCTTAATGCGAAACAAAACAGAGGCTAGTTTCGTCATTCGTATTTAGTGGGAATTTGAAATAGACTGCGCGTCCATTCCGATTAGAGTACTTAGTATTGCACCATCGCCCACACCCGGGATTGTCTGGTGTTCCGGGCAAACAATGATGTCCTCCAATTTATTCGCATGATACCGGGACTACAAAAACAAACTGGGGAAGGTGTAGGCATGTTACTGGCCATGCTGAATGTATGCTATCGGTTGGCTTACATTTGTACATATGACTTTATGTTAGTATTTCGTTACACGTTTTTAATCCTGCGACAAAATTTACACCACACACTCGCAATGTTCGTTAATTAGGTCTCTTACGAGCAAAACCGACATTTACAAATATTCCTATTTACCTCGCACTATATTCAACTGGAATCAACTACCTGAAGAGATAGTCTCAACAAATGTAAACTGTCAATTCTATCATGCATTGTCAAATATTTAATATTTGTTCGTTCTACGAGCTTACACATTGCATATATCTACGTGTCCAGTATCTTTTCGCTTCTCCACGTTTCTCCTTTTTTGTTTTTGTTTGTGATTATTGCAATCTGATTACCTGTGGGTACGGCACCTCTTCTGATTGTATGGACAATTGAGTGTACTTGGCGTCAAGTTCATTTTGTATTTTCCCCTCCCCTACTATATTGTCCTCACGGGTGCTGTGGGGTTATCTGAATAAATAAATAAATAAATAAATTGTTTTACGCTTTGGTAAACGCCACAATATCACCACCAGAAAGAGGTGCCACGCGTGTAGACGGAATAGGTCTCCCAACCTTTCTATAAATACAATTGGGTTTCTCCACGGCATTTTTTTTCGCTCTTTTAAAATAGAGATTTTGAACTTTAAACAACCTTTATTTTTATCTCTCTTTCTATCTACAATCTCAATCATTCCCACTGGTCCATCATAAAATTAGCGTGTATTGTTATTAGATAGCGTTGACCATCCGTTAAAACATTATTGACTACCTTCGTTGAACGATTTTCGGATTGGTAAATATTGGTTGATATTCTTTCCAGACCTGCCATCGCGTGCCATTTCAAATTACGCGCAGGTAAAATAAAAGTATCACCCACCTAACAATTTCACCTACCCATGTTATTTGAACCATCACCGTGGCACATTGTTTGAGGTTAAATATGCCTCTTCTGAGTTTCACTCCTTCCTTGAAATGTAACTGAGGAATATACACGAAGAATTTATATTCCTCGTTATTGTTTTGCAGGAACATGAATAAAACTTTTTTTCTATTAAAAGTAATGAGCCCTCTATTTATATAAATATGTTTTAGAAAGGTGCGTACAAAACGATGAATGCTGTCCCAAGCTTCTATCATTAATCTAAGCACTACGTGCACTCTGCGTGGTCTTTCTTACGCTGTTCGATGACTTTCATCTCAACTATAATTGTGACCGATGACAACACTTTGGAGAAACGCTTTGCCCTAGTAAAGCATTTTCCCAAGTCAGCCGCTCGCGGCGTTTGTCTCCCCAACGTCGCGCAATACTCTCTTGACATAAAGTATCGCATGACTTGCTCTATGGTTGCAGTACTGCGAGGTATTTTTTGTTCAAGACTAGTCTGTTCATTCTAAAGAATAGAATGAGTTTTAAAGAAAATCACTTCTCCAAGGTCATTTTTGTCTACGCTTTTTCTGTGCATTCGTGCAAACCCTATAATATGTCACGTCACGTGTAACACGAAAAAGCTAGAGCGTCTACTTCCCTGCAAAGCACTAGTGAGAGCCAATCGCTATAATCTACGGATCGAGTTTGGCCAATGACAAGCATGAATATGAGGTTAAATGTAAATTGGCATTTTGCGCCATGTGACTGAGCATGACGTTTCACCACGTGGAACGTGCAACACCGCCGGCTGTTTATTTAGGTCTAAACATATTTACAGCCTCGATGTTCGCCGAGTCTATCCGCAGATGGCGTCGATTGTTTCTCTCAAGTGCGCTTTGCGTGAATGTAGACGCACTAGATTTTTAGAGTGCACCATGATGTCACGAGACATCTTTGTCACGTGACGTGCTGGTGCCGCGTGACACCGCGACTTGACACCATAACCTCACGTGGCGCTTAATGTCTTCTAAACGAATGTAAACGTTCGCTCTTTAATTACGTGTATGGGCTGCATTACAAGATTCTGCGCATAAAGATCGCGGCCCATTTTCTCCTGTTCCTCGTCTCTCGCAGTGACAATCACGACGAGCGGCCCGTCCTTCAAGGGCTTCCTGGTCCAGGGCTTTAACCCGCAGACCCGGGAGGTGATCGGGGAGTTTCTGGGCGGTCCCGGGGTGCAACTGGTGCCCCAGTGCTCGTCCATCACGCACGAGAACAGCAGAAACAAGAAAGCGGCCACGCTCAACTGGAAGGCGCCGCATGGCACGTCCGGTCCGGTCATGTTTAGGTACGTGTCAATGTTTAGCCAGAACACCGAAACCGTCCGCGAGCATAAATCTTGAAGGAGGCAAGTGACATAGTTATTGGCAATCTCCTCTGTGAAGCCTTGACCCAGAAAAAACGTGGCCTAAAGCGCGAGACACATGCGCGAAAAATCCATCCGATCCGACGTCCGATCCGGCAGTACGACTGCCTGATCCGAAAAGTTTGGTCGCTTCAGACGTCGGATCGGCGATCCGACGTGCGTCCAACGCGCCTAGTTAGTTTCGCACGGTGGACGGATTGTCGGAAGCGTCCAGCCAATGACAGCACAGCTAGCGCGAACGTCATGATGACGTACTGGGTCTGGCGGGACGAATAAGAAAACGGGACGGGCGACGGGAAGCCGGACGCGTGGATCCCGCTGACCCGTCCGAAAAAGATAGCCCCGGCAAAGAATGCACGCACTATAGCGAGAACGAGCTCCTAACTTCGCTCGTGCGAGCTAAACCGTCAATCTGGGACCAGAGATCTATGAAAGCGGACCTTTGCTGGGGTGCTTGGATCTCCTGGGCGGAGCCGAACGGATCGTCGTGTCGCATGCAAGGCTCGGAAGCGTGTGTCTCAAACTGTCGCGTGTGGCGATTCGGAGCGGCGTTCGGACTGTCGGATCGGACGTCGGATCGGACGATTCTGCAGTCCATGTGTCTCGCGCTTAAACCCCTTAATATTCGTTTATAGTCAAGTAAACATGATAACGTGTTAAAACCAGACTACAGGTAGTCTGGTGCGAAGTTAACACAGTAGACGCGTTAAGCGTGTATTCCCCTTCATACAATTAGACTTTACTTTTTTTATTATTTAGCAATATATATGACCCAACAGCTATATCAAAGCGGAACTCAAGAGGGTTATGTCCGGAAAGAGCATCTTGGGGATTTTATACTCATTGTCACACCAAGAAAAATATATTATTCACGAGCCAGACGCAGTAGTTCTTACAAGTTTTACTCAATACAGTCGATGCGCAGGCAAGCTGGTGGAAGTTTGCAATGATCCTTTTAACCAAAGACTGAGACAGGAGGAGAAAAACGCTTTGACAGTGACAAAAAAAGAAAAAAAAAAAAAAGAAACAGGGACGTCTCTAACTGAGCTAAATATTTTAGTTAATCACCATCTCATATACACAGATCCACACGACAGAAGATTGTTTCTCAAAGACACGCACAGAACGTACGCCAACACGCACACACAAAAACCACGATGCGCAATATTTTTTTTTAGGTTGAACAGTACTTGTGAACTACTTTGATTCTATCACATGAGTTCACAATGTTAGGATACACAATACTTCTAAACGTGACTCTCAAAGCTGCAAGGTTCACATAGAACTTCCCACCCTGACTTCTTCTAAACAGTTAGCGGTGAAGAAAAAAACAGTGACAGAAAATGACTACAAGATAAAGTAGCCCCATACAAAGCGACCAGTCTTAACTGATTTATTTTGAAGAAACAGAAATTAACGTGAAAAACGAACCATAAAATACATAAAGTCCTTTGTCCCCGACACGTGTCAAATCTGGTCAAGAATGCGAGCTTTTTATCAAAGAACGCGATCGACGCCAAACTGACACCTCTGTCCTTGTGCTTCGTTATTAAAAAAGCCCTTAACATTTTTCTAGACAGCTGTTGACTGTTACGTCCTAAAATGTTCGTTTTATCAAATATGGGGTTACAATCGCACCTGTCACAGTGTACTGCTATGTTCCGCAATGACAATGATCTGATCGATAGAGAGAGAGAGAGAATGAACTTTATTTGTACTCAGGAAACCCTGGTCCAGGTCTCCTAGGGGTGGGGGGATGTGGTCAGGACCTCGTACTCCTGAAGCACTTGTGCCGAGACAGTCTTGGCATGAGCCGCGAGGGCTTGAGCATGTTCTCTGAACCTCTGGTTAACTCATGTGCCGGCTTGCTCTATATCCATGGTAATAAATCCCGAGACTCAGGAACACAGAAGGGGACGAGCACAACACAACGTCTCAAACACAGCTGAAGGTTTATTTGTCAGACACTCGTTTAAAAAGGCGAGCCCCCCCGGTGCCCCAACCGACATCCACAGTCCCGAAGGTCAAGCTGCTTCCTCCCGTCCAGTCCACGTCAGCAGCCCTCCTCGCACAGACATACATGCACACGCGCTAGGCGCCACAGCGTCCATGAGAACGTCCACGCAGTTGACTTATCACCCGCCACTGCCACCACTTCTAATCCCGCACTTCCTCGCAACGCTTCCTTGCCCCCCGCCGTCGAATCGTACGCAGGCACACCACTCAGATATACCCCCTTCCCGTCTCCCCCCCCCCCCCCCCTTTACAGTTGCCGAAGTAAACACAAACCTCGAAAACGCATGTGGAAGCCCGCCCGATGAGCAAAATGCGCCGCCAAGTAATCTCAAAGCCTTAAAGTTTGTGCCGCTATCCGTCCGTCCCCCCTTATATGTACTTCCTCATGTTTAATTACTGTTCCCAACACGCTCGTTTTGTACTGACTTATCCCCGACTTTTCCAAAACCTACTTCCCCCCCCCCCTTCCCTTTATTTCTGTCTCCTTCCAATGCCTCAAAAAGAAAAAAAAACAGATCAATCTGACTTAACCTTTCGGCTGGATCTCACCCGTCATGGAGACGGAAACTCCGTTTCTGATATCGGACAAGGTTAGGTTGTCTAAAGAAACGGAAGGATTGCTTATGCAGTTCCCAATGCTCCCTATTCTAATGGTCTCCCTCAATATCCTTTTAGTCGCATCTTTTTTCCTGTGGATAATTTCTGTTCTGGTCTACCACGGGTTGCACCCATTGCACTCCTCAACCTGTCTGGCTATTTCTGAAGTTTGAGCCCTCAATTCTGCTGCCCTTTTGTGCTCTAATAACCGGTCGTTTACACATCTTCCTGCTTGGCCAACGTAAGTAAAACCGCATGTCAATGGTATACCATAAACCACCCCCTCCCGACACTCGACTTCTCTATTTCTGTGTTTTTTTGGGCACCCGCTCACCCCTCCCATAAATGGGGTAAGCCTGCTGAGTTTAAAGTCCGGTCCTGAAAACCACCGTTACGTTGAATATTTTAGCAAGAGCCTTCAAATTATGGGAAACCGAATGGTAAAAGGGATTGCTGAACTACATTGTTCATTTTTCTTTTACTCTGACCGTACCCGGCAAACACTGCAAACCTCTCGCGGCTACGCTGTCCACAAGCTCCCTTTTGTATCCTGCCGCTAAAAATCTACACTTGCGCCTGCACACCCTCCGCCACCTTATGCGCACATGATTTACTGAGCGCACTATTCAACAGTGAAGCGGCAACACCTCTCTTGGCCGTCTTGGCATGACAACTCATGTAGGGCAACAATGGCCTGGGTTCATACCTGCCGTACCTCCAGCACAAACCATTCGTCAAACTTATCTTAACATCCAGAAACTGTAGTGATCTATCCATCGGAAATTCCGTTACAAAGGCCAGCTCAGGCGCCACGTTTCGGATGAAATCCACAAGCATCTCCAAGCCACTGCCTCTCGTCGTACAAACCAAAATGTCCTCGACATAGCGTTTCACTAAAGCGGTCCCATCTGACATCCACGTCAGCACCGTTTGGACTTTCAGATCTAAATTCCTTAAGTAAATTTCAGAAAGAATGGGCGCCAATTGCGAACCAATGCACACACCTTTTCTGAACCAATTCCCTCCCTTCAAAACCCACACCAGTGACCGACAAATAACACCAAGAAGCCACTACACTCTAAAAAAATAGGGTGTGGTGAGCACACCCACAGGGGGTGTTAGTGCTGCCAAATATACTACACCCATAAAGGTGTACAAGTACACCTCAAAACGAGTTGCATACATACACCCTTTTTCAGGGTGCATAGGTGCACCCTTTTAGACACCTTCAGCGTTTGGGGGTGCACAGATACACCAGATATTGGGGTGTGTCACTACTCCTTTCTTACACCCTCTCTGTCGTTTCAGTGTACAGGTATTCCCTTCTCTACACCCACGCAATGTTTTGGGAGTAAAGGTACACCCACCAACAGGGTTTACTATTACACCGTTCTTTACAGCCACCCCGCTCATAGGGAATATAGATACACCTCATTCAATGGTGTACCATTACACCTCTTTGTGCACCCACCTCAGGAAACTTGTAAAAAATGTACGCGCCCATGTAGTTGCAAAAAGGCAGGTAAACAGACACAAGGGATTGTTTTCAAATCTCCTAGAAGTTTATTAGACAACCTATTCCGTAAACAAGTACAAACGTGCAAGCAATCCGTGATATGTGAAGATGTACAACGAAGCTGTTACACAACTGAGAAGATTACTGAGCAAACAAGAACCGGGGTGATTCTTAGGTAGTATCTATCCTCCCAGCAGCCGGCAGAATTATTTACCCAAAATTCTGCCGGCAGTCGCCACTCAATGGTGATACAATCACTTCATCGATCGACGTTTCATCGACACGCGATGTTTCATAGACAGCTTAGATTAGCTTGCCTATATTAGCTTCTCTTTTTTTTGTAATGAGCCGCCCTACACTATATGCGCGAAGTGACATGTACGGGTGGCACAGGTGGGGCCTCAGAGCACGCGCCTCAGAGACACACGCGCAACGGAATGTTTCTTCAGCGTGCATTTCACGTAACGAGTGACGATGAAACGTTAGTGTCGACGAAACGTGTCTACAAAACGTGTATCAACGAAAAGTTGTCCATGAAACGCGTTTTCACAAAACGCCAGGTGAATAAGCAAGTCAGTATTCTACCTGCAGTTATCACCTGATTGTAGACAGCTAATGGCAGGCCACTGCCGATAGAATTCCGGGGAAATTATTCTCCTGGCTGCTAGGAAATAGACACTGTCTAAGTTTAGAGGTAATCCGGAACGGAACGGTCAGTTGTTGCAAAGGAGTAGGTAGCAGCGCACTTACGGTGAAAATACCGGAGTTGAAATATGTAATCCGAGATGTCGACAAGGGCTCACTGCAGAACAACCACACAAACACAAAAACGAGAAGAAAGGGGTCTTCGAGGATTCAACACTATGTGGCAGAAGCAGTAATTTGCCAAACCGAACACTAAACGCATCACATGAATTCCTTAAGCTTTTTTGAAGAAATCGCTGGTTGCCGATGTACGCGTAGGACGTTTCAAACACTGGAAGCCTTGGTGCACTCGAATACGTTGTCGCGGACAAAATCTCCGGCAGCCCCGCTGGTCGCAGCACAGCACACAAGAAACTAGGCCCGGAATCAGACATTCCGGGATCGGAAAGAGCTACCTCGTCATCCGCGAAACCTTTACCACATGATCACGCTCCTGCCATTACCCGCGCCCAGTCAGCGGAGTAAAGCGATAAAAAAAAGCCTCCGGTTCATTGGTCCGCTGACTGCGCAGCTTCTTCCACGCTTTCAGCGCAGGGAGAGAAAGAAAAGAGAGGAGTATACGAAAATAGCAGCTCCTTCAAGGCCAAAAGGGCTGTCCTCGCAAAGGCTTATCTTCAGGGTTATCCCAACAATGAACGCAACGAGAGGTTTTGTCCCTTATATCCTCTTGAAAATTCGACCCTATGTTAATAGTGCAGTGGATGCTACCCGTGGCCTTGGCCTTCAGGCAGGTGCCGTGCTCTGCCTTATCTCTAGCTTGGAGACTGTAGTCACGTGATCCTACCCGGAGACCCGATTGGCCTAAAACAAGCATAGCGTCCACTCTACTGCCAATACCGAACGAACAGGACAGCTCCATACTTTCTAAGAAACGGCCCAACCCAAAAAGTGACCCCCAAGGGGGAATCCAAGCTCAAGGTGATTGGGGTGTGTGGCTAGCGTGGCGGTGCACAGATACACCTATAGAGGTTTTAAGGGAGAGCATAATACTCATTTTCGGTGTACAAGTACACTGGCTGGGCAACGGAGGGTGCATCTTTCAGAAAATGGGTGCATGTGCGCCTGATACACCCGACTACACTCATTTTTTCTTAGAGTGAATGCTTATGCCGTAACGTACTTGTCTGAAACTTCACTAAGCCTAACTCGAGCCAATCCCTCACACGTTGCAACAACACACCCTGGTCCAATGAATAGTACAAATCTTTGATATCCAAAGACCACACTCTGCAAACTTTGTGGTGAAACCCCTCCAAGAGCTCCAACAACTTTTCCAAATTCTTGAGCGAAAGTGGGTTTTGCAACGGCAAGACGGAGAGCCCTTTCTTGTGCGCATAAGGCTGCGGAGGCTGTGCAGGCGCAAGTGTCTATGCTTCGTTTCACCTTATGTTGTACCGCAGCGAAGGCTAGAAGCGCGAGCTCATAGCGTTGGCAGCTGCTCTTAAGTCACGAGAGCTTGTGCCGCCGGGATGTGCCCCAGAGCAAGGAGCTCGCGCTTGTAGCCTTTCCTGCGGTACATCATAAGGTGAAACAGAGTTTTTTTTTTTTTTTTATAGAATGTTAGCGGCAGGATACAATAGAGTGCTTGTGGTGGACAGCGTAGCAGCGAGAGGTTGTCAGCGTTTGGCGGGTACGGTCAGAGTAAAAGAAAAAATGAACAATGTAGTTTGCAATCCCTTTTACCATTCGGTTTCCCATAATTTGATGGCTCTTGCTAAAAAATTCAACATAACGGTGGTTTTCAGACCGGACTTTAAACTCAGCAGGCTAACCCCATTTACGGGAGGGGTGAGCGGGTGCCCAAAAAAACACAGAAATAGAGAAGTCGAGTGTCGGGAGGCGGGTGGTTTATGGTATTCCATTGACATGCAGTTTACTTACGTTGGCCAAACAGGAAGATGTGTAAACGACCGGTTATTATAGCACAAAAGGGCAGCAGAATTGAGGGCTCAAACTTCAGGAGTAGCCAGACAGGTTGAGGAGTGCAATGGGTGCAAAACGGAGTGGGCCAGAACAGAAATTATCTACAGCGAAAAAGATGCGACTAAAAGGATATTGAGGGAGACCATTATAATAGGGAGTATTGGGAACTGCATAAGCAATCCTTCCGTTTCTTTAGACAACCTAACCTGGTCCTATATCAGAAACGGAGTTTCTGTCTCCATGACGGGTGAGATCCAGCCGAAAGGTTAAGTGAAATTGATCTGTTTTGTTTTGGTTTTTTTAGGCATTGAAAGGAGACAGAAATAAAGGGAAGCGGGGCAGGTAGGTTTTTGGAAAGGTCGGGGATAAGTCAGTACAAAGCGAGCGTGTTGGTAACAGTAATTACAAAAGGAAGTACATAGAAGGGGGGACGGACGGATAGCGGCACAAACTTTAACACTTTGAGTTTATTTGGCGGCGCATTTGGGCTCACCGGGCGGGCTTCCACATATGTTTTCGAGGTTTGTGTTTACGTCGGCAACTGTAAAGTGTGTGGGGGGGGGGGGTATATCTGAGTGGTGTGCTTGTGTACGATTCGGCGGTGGGGGGCAAAGAAGCGTTGCGAGGAAGTGGGGGATTAGAAGTGGTGGCAGTGGCGGGTGATAAGTCAACTGCGTGGACGTTCTCATGGACGCAGTGGCGCCTAGCGCGTGTTCATGTATGTGTGTGCGAGGAGGGCTGCTGACGTGGACTGGACGGGAAGAAGCAGCTTGACCTTCGGGACTGTAGATGTCGTTTGGGGCACCGGGGGGGGGGGGCTCGCCTTTTTAAACGAGTGTCTGACAAATAAACCTTCAGCTGTGTTTGAGACGTTGTGTTGTGCTCGTCCCCTTTTGTGTTCCTGAGTCTCGGGTTTTATTACCATGTATCATCACCAGCTCGCTTGTTTTTCAAGTATTGTTGCAGTTGCTCTATATACGCTTTCCCACAGACAGTTTAATTTTGTAAACTACACCGACGGCACACGGCACATACATTATCCTGTTTTTTTTCAGATAAAATCTGCTTGCTGTCAACTTTAGCGCATATACGCTCCTACATCGAAGGCGCCGAGAAAACCACTGGCACACCGTTACGTTGTGTTCCATTTTTTGAGGCTGTGCTAAACGTTACGTATACATAAGGGATAACCGCTGGTGGCATATTTGGCTTTTGTCGGTCAACCTTATATTGTCTCGAAGCTTTTTTTACTGGCTTTCCGCCACTCCTGCCAGTAAGTCATCTGGATAGCCTCCGTCCGTGAGCCTTGTCGCCTGATTAACCATACTAGTCAACAGACGGTGTCGGCATCACTTAACCAACGTCTCCCGCAGTCACCCCACCACGATATCCACTTTATCAGTTTTGAGTAACTGGAGCCAAAAGGAAGTATGCTTTTCTTGATCCTAGGGTTGCAACTGCAGCACGGATGTCCATTCGAAAATTAAAGTTTATTGTCTAAAAGCTGTAAACATCGATATACTGGGTCTTCTCTCGTGAAGGTCAACCCACCGGCATGTAGTTTGAACCCTTCTAACGTGCTTTTAATAAATCTCCCTCTACTTTGAACATACTCATTTTTTCGGGACAACAGATATCAACAGGTAGCAACGTATTTAAACACTCTGATCACGTCACTTCCAAGATTGCCATCAATATCTCGGTCACAGCTTTAAAGAAAAATGCCGCTCAACACAGGATGAACGCTAGATCTAATACCTACTCCTTGCTTCTAGGTACGTGGAATTGAGATAAAACACAACACATAATAAAAACGTTTCTACGCTCACACAACAGGCATTTTGACACGAAACTGCCCCGTATGCTTCAATGTTCTTTTTTTTTCGCGACAATAATTTTTTTGCTGAGGTATAGAATAAAACAAACTTTCGACATCAAAAGACACCCCGCAACACGTGCATGCCATAAGTGCGTACATCACGTTTCACACAGCCTAAAAAAAACCCGCAACGTCATGGTTTTTCAGTGGTTTCCTTGGCGCCTTCGAAGTTGGGGCGTCTATTCACCAAAGTTGTTAGGGGGAGAGCGAGCACATTTGTATGTGAAAAAAAAAAGAAACAAAGGGTAATGTACGTGCCGTGTGCTGTCACTGAAATTCAAAGCATAAGCCTGTCCTGCGGGAAAGTATACATAGGCAATTCGGCGCATGTGTTAATCTGAGGTTAAGGGAACATGCTCTATTGATCCGATCATCGTCATCACACTCTAAAAAAAGGGCGTAGCCTTACTCCCTTTTTCACACCCTTACTCGCTTTTTTACATGTAATGCACCCGAAAAGTTTAGTTGGACGTAAAGCGCACTGACATCAAACTGACGGCCGAACTTTTACCTGGGGCTTGATAACGGTGATATATAATTTTAAACATGTAAAGTACTACGTATCAAAGACTACAGAAAAAAAAAGACTGACGTTTTGCAGTAGGGCAATAGACCCAGATCACATTTTTTGTAGTCAGTCCCAGGTACATGAGCTATTTGAATAATTTGTGCAATTCGACTATCAAGCCGCTAGTGAACGTTAGTACCGTCGGTTGAACGTTATTGCGCTGTACGTTGAACTGAAGTTTCGGGCTGTATTTTATGTGAGAGGGGGTGTTAGAATATACTATTTTTTTACAGGGGAGGTAATTGGCACTACATTGTGACATGCACGATTGTAACCGCATATTTAAAAAAAAACGGCAACTTTAGGACGTCACAGTCAACAAATAATTAGAGACATTTTACAGGCTTTTTTTTCATTACGAAGCCAAAAAGACAAATGTGCCAGTCCGGCGTCGATCCATTGTTTGACAAAGAGTTGGTACATTTGAACAGCTGTGACACGTGTTATGGACAGATGACTTGACCAATTTTATGTTCGCGTTTGACGTGACGTTTTATTATTTTAAAATAAAGCAGTTGACACAACAGCGACCAACTCATTCGTACTAACAAAAATTGCAAGGCGATTCAGCACTTTGCACTCCGTCTTCTACTAGAGAGTCTTGAGTACAAAAAGAACAACCAAACTAACTAATAAAAATAAATTAAATATTTAGCTGCTGTGAATAAATAAAATATTTAGCTGAGTTACAGAAATTGTCTTTCCCCGTTTCTTTTCCTACCTCCATAAAACTGCTTTCCTCCTTCCGCCCTAGTCTCGGGTTAAATACGTCACGGTACGCTTTAGTTGTCGGGGGATGAAACTATGCTTTTTGGCGTTTAAAACGTGTACGTATTAATAAAATAACGTCAAGCTATTCTAAACTTTGCCCACGTATATCTTGATTCACCACATAAAAGAGGAAATCAGTATTGCCGCGCGAGAAGCCGGATTTGTTTTTTTACTATAGCGGTTTACGTGAATACTTGTATAGTTTTATTTATTTGCTCAGAATCACCCACAACAGATGCACCAAATATATGTAGTGGTTCGACTGAGTCTCATCGAGTGAACAATTCTCGAGGTCTAAATATTTTGTTAGCCCGATCATATGAGTAAAATTAGCAGAAAAAGCTGTCCTTATAATCACACAAATTTGCATAACAGGTATTAGTGAATGTTAGGTTGTTGAGATGAATATATGCCAGCATAAGCCATAACAGCAGACTCACTAACGAATGAAACATATTTCATATTTCATTCGGGTGCATATGGCAATAGCTTGACCAAAACTGGAATAATTTATTCTACGGAATCTTCTGCTACATGCATGATGCAGTGAGCAATTGTTGCAATGCACAGGAGCGCGTTCGCAAAGTAGGCACGGTCAAGCTGTCGAGTTTGTCGGGCTCGCTTTGAGCCTTGACACATAACCACATCAAAACTTATTACAAACCTTCACCTTTTCATGTTTAAAAAAATACATGTGCTTATCAGTATCTGCTCTGGGACGTTTGACGATGGAAAAACGCCGGAGTGTATTCCTTAATTTATCTACCTGCCGTAGCTTAGCCGAAATATAATTACCTTTTACCGATTCGTTCTTACAGAGCGACTGTCGTCAAGTCCTACAGTGAATTTTACGCCAACCTCCTGAGCCAGAGTGCGGGCTATTGAGGGACCGGAACGTCCAGCGCGCTCATCAGTATCGCCGATATTCCGCCTGAACGACCTGTCGTTCAAGTCTCTCTCGGCAACGAACAGCCCAAGATTAACGTATTCTTCACATGATTCACTTTTCCTCGTGTACATAGTGCTTTCATGCATAAATGCAACTTAAAAAAGCAAGTGTTTAAGGACACACGTGTCTGTTTTTTTCCACCCTCCAGAAGCACAGGCTTTATTCTAGCGAACGGGAGGAGTTTCACAAGGGCATCGTTTTTTCCAGCCAGTTTTTGATGACGGGATAGTATTTCGTCTGCCAAGTGTCCTCCATCTTTTTTTCTTCCTCAACTTGCTTGTAACGCCATTCAGGAATCATGGTAGACTTCTTGTTGTGTTTGTAAAACGAATGCAGCTGCAAGGGAAGAAAAGTGTGCATTCAAATTTTTAGGTACCCCTAAGGTTAATAGTCAAAACGCAAAACCATAACTAATTCTTAGCAGAAAGTCATTCCGAGATATTTAAATAGTCGAATGGCATTACGGCACAAGAAAACCTGCTTCAAGTGAACATTGACAATGGTGCGTATCAAAAGAGGACGAATGAAAAGGTACAACACGACAACACTCATATTACTAGTGCGTATCTGCTCAGTATTAGAACCTATAAAGCACAACGCTTATACTATTAACATACTATTATGACAATACTACTATGTTTATTGCACAGGAAACGAATACATCGCTCGGTTCAGGCCCGCAAGAGCACGAGCGTGGGTGTAGGTTGCCAAAATAACCTGAAGTTAGAATTTCATAAAACAAAAAATTCCGGCATGCTACTGAAAAAAAAAAAAAAATACAGACAACAGCCACATAACGCTCGCAAGAAAATTAGGAATCATACTTATTACATCGCTACTTTAAGTTCCCGCTTCAATACCATGGAGGATTAAATTAAACATTTGATCTGAACATACGTTACAATATTTTGGGACAAAAAGTCCGTACTCATCATGTTTAGTTTGTGAAATCTTTACGTGCGGGATGCCGTGTTAGTTGACTCAGAATTGTTTGTATTCGTTGTGTTTTAAAAGCATGTTTTTAGAATAAATACTACTAGTACATAAATATCCAATCTTCCAAATAGAAAGAATTCAAAGGAACGGTTATTTATGTCAAATTTCTTCCTTAATTTGTTTTTATACACTTTATTGTTTTCTCTGTTGCGCAGAATATTGCCTAATTTTTAAAGACCATAAAAACAAAAGAAAAGAAGCAGCTAAACAATTTTGTTATTTTAAACGTTAGAAAACGTTAAAATGCCAAGAGGGGGGAAAACATAGTGCCGGCTTTGTTAGATATAGTTTTAATTTTAGCTACAAGTTAACCTCAATAAAACCTAATAATTTAGAGTAAATAAATTGGGAAAATATTGCGGCATATTTAAAGAAATAACACAACTTTATATTTCCCCTCGAGAGTACGGAGGGCAAAGGCTGCAACGTGTCCTCCTGAGACAATATCCTTATGGGCTTGTTTTATACTGAGCTAAATGCGGAATTTAATTGGTGCATTTTTAAGCAAGAAACAACTTGTGCCGTATTCTTTCATGGTAAGTCGCCTGGGGATGCTCGAACGTAAACAATGTTGCTAACAATATATCTGCTAGCGAAAAAGCCGAAAACGCTATTAGTTCCCCGTTAGAACAGCTCGTAAAGAAGTTTCTATAAAGCCTCCCCATTCAAGTCGACGTCAAGGTAAGAATATAAAGGAACGCACAAATTCAATAACTGAATGGGGCTAGTCTTACGAATGCAACCAGAAAGCTTTTTTGTTTCATGTCTTCCAGCGCTCCTGGTTGTTTGTTTTTCCAGTGAAACCAGGTTGGTATACTGCGTTGCATATTAAGATTACAGTGCAGTGGGAGCTACGCGCTCGCCAAGCCTGTCAACTGTCTGTCTTTTATCGCCTGACTCCGCTTTCTGCTTCTTGGTAGAGGCGAGAGCGTGATGTACACATCGCGACACTGTTAGCGCGAGCACGACATCGGCGCCTTTTTGCATTTTATTAGGAAAGAGTATTAGTGGGAACACACTTTTACCCCTTTTATTAGAGCCATAAATGAGCTCTTCCTATAACAACTATAACAATAATGTCTTTGATGACAACCTTTCGGTTCTAAGAAAAAAACACAGAAAACTGGTAATCGCTTGTTCGCGCTAACAGTGTCGCGCTCTGTACGTTGCGACAGATGAATATATTGCTAGTTCTTTGATTATGTAGCTACCACCGTCCTGTCAGCTCAACGGTGAAGGGAGTGGTAAGTGGAAGGCTGGAATGTTGGACTAACGTGGGCACTGCGAATCGATGTGGTCAGTCGTCCAAAGTACTAAACTCAACCAATCCAAAAATTGTAAACTTACTTCTTCTATGTCGCCCGAGTGGCTAGCAGACTCGATGAAAGATTCCTCGATGTGGAAGAGGACTTCTGGCGATTGGAGATACCTGAGAGATAGGGTGCGTGATTAGACCTACCATGGGAAATAATATGTTGTAATCCAATGCCAAACGGTGGTAATTTTCTCTAGATGAAAATAATTTTAAACTAAAAGTAACAATTCGCGCCAATACGCGAGTGGAGATATTACAAACCATTGTATTTATAAAGAGTGCAAACTTCATCGTCCTTGTATTTTGTGCGCTTTATTTTTAATTTTGAAACTCTATGCAATAATGTGACAAACATTCCAGTCTTTATTTGCTGTTCTTAATTATATTCTCATAATACAATGGCTACCCCTCCAGGCGAATAGCCATCTACCGTGCTTATGACTTTTCTATAAAGCTGGGATTTCACGCCGGCCGCCCCAAGATTGCGACAATATTGTTTTTATTCCTTATGAGTTCTGTCGAAACTTAGAGCTGAATAAATTACTGTATCAGAGAAGCTACTTCGCATAATTTAAATTTTCTACACGATGCCTTTATAGTAGTGATCTGCTGCTTCAAAGAATAGCCGCCGCGATGGCGCAATTTTGTGTGATACGACTTTTTTGATTTGTGACTTTAAGCTTTCATGCTCTACTATTGCTAGCGCGCAAATGTGCACAATGACCCACAAGCATCATAAAAATAACCTTAAATTTATAACTGGAAGAAGTTAAGAAAGAAGTTTGTGTGGTACCGCAAAGGTTATTTTTTTCAAACAGAAATTGTATATAGGGTTGGTTTTGGCATTATGCGTGTCAGGGTCGTTATAAAAAAAAAAAAGCAAGGGCCCTAATGTTAGAGAGAATGGTTTTCCCTGTAACTTAACAGGAAAATGGTCTACATTGAGTCCTTATACATTTGTGTGAGTGTATGTGCGAAACCCCACGACAAAACTGACGAAGACACGCATACGCACAGTATATACAGGGTGAGAAACAAATGCGGTCTGCTAAAATTTTATTTAATATGTAAAGTTAAGGTGTCTACTCTTTTTATCAAAATCTCGCCCATTATGAAAGGTATTTTAGGTGCGTTCAGAAAAAAGCCGATATTTTAAAATGTTATTTGTCTTTAAATCACATCTTAGAAAGAGAAACGCTTCATAAGTACCACATTTATAATTTCGTCGTCTTTATCTGGTTAATAAACACTTCGCAAATTATATGTTTATTAATTACGAAGACAACTGGCCACGAAGACGATAATTTCGAGGATGTTTAACCTACGCAATAATTTAATCAAGATTGCCGGCCTTGGCTAGAACAGTATTAATACGTTTCTACGAATATGCAGTTAGTTTTAGCCTATTGTTTTAATAATAGGAATAATAAGCTCGCATAAGTTGTGTATGCCTGCCGCGAGATTACGGTTATGAGAGGAATCAGCAGTACAAAAAAGCTATAAAAGAAGAGTCACTAAATCTAAAGTGTACGCAGGGAAAAAATGCAATTGCAGTATGTTTGTTTGATCAACGCAAAAAGCGCATTTAGCATAGTTATTGAGACAAATGAACGAAGAACACAAAAAACGAAATTCAAATATTGTGCCAGATCACTTCATTCTAAAAAAAAAAAATATTTAGCGTTTAGCTTTTCGTAATGCACTTGGGAGAGACAATTGCTGCAATAAATTATGAAACCTTGGTGAATAACGGGGCTGTATGTGAGTTTAGGAATGAAAGAAACATTCTGTACAGCAGCACTGAGCACAACATTTCACCATGCCTAGTGTTCAAGCACAGACTGATATTTGTGCTGTCTAAACATATTTTTGCCTCGTCAGTCACCGAGCTTCCACCGTTGATTGCAGCAATTCACTCACATAAGTTCTTGGCGAAAAGTATACTCTCCAGATTTCTTTGAGTGTCGACAAATCAGACTATTGCGTGTCTTCGTGCAGTGCAGTGCCTTTATTGTTCCATCATGGTCTCACGATTGTTCAAACCCGACAAATAGAACTTTAGATAGACTAATAAGAACACCCTTTATACAATCGCTACTTTACCTCTGGTGAATAGACGGCCACTGAGAGCGGAGGAACTTGAAGGCCACTGCTTTGCCGTCATGGTTCGTGGATAGAGAGCTCAGCAGAGAGGGCACGTCCTCGGTCCTGATCTCCGACTTTGGCAAAAGGACGGACCGCATGTAGCTGCATGTAAAACGTCGCCGACCATTATATACAACGGTCATCCTAACTGCCAGGTTATGAGTGTAACAGGTGAAGTCCATCGTAATCGAAACCCCGAGACAACGCCACACAAAACAGTATTCACTGTTATACTATCTTAATTGTCTGAGAATTTTGAATAAGATGTTGGGAAAATGGATCGTCTGTTTGCTTTATCTTATTTTATCCAATCCTTTTGTTTATATTCTCAAAACTTTCTTCAAATCCACTCGAATGCTATGCCATAAAAACTTAATCGTCTTGACGTGCACCCAAACGCATATTCAAAGTTTAAATATTTGTCTGAACTACCAAGATGCATGATTATTTCTTCTGTTTTCTAATTTATTGCACTTGTTTGGGAGATCGATATTTAAAGAAAGATGTCCAACTAAGCAACAATTCCCAGAGACCTATCCTACTCGGTCTCTTCAGGGGTGTTATGGCTATGGCCGTTGAGGCAACATATTGTGTCTTTTTTTTTCCTTTTTCCTCGGGTTTTTGTAATTGTATTAGGGATATTGCGAAGACTTTTGACGTTGGCCATTGGCGAGGTGCCGACGGCCTAATAATTGTTTTTGGCATATATTAAATGCGACAATATTTTAAGAAAATTTGAATCAGGAGTCAGGCTGGACGTTGATGATATTTTCAAGGTCATTGGGGGTCCTTGGCGTCGCAGTGTTCAGTGACTGCTAACGTCGTTTTGGTGTTGACAGATCTTCTCCTTCGTTTTGCCGACGTATGAGGTTATTTAATCTGAACAAATATTATTATAGGTTCTACTTTTCTTTAATAGTCGATCTATTGGTCTTGGTATAATTCGTCTAAGTGTTGGCCTAGTGGGTGATTCTGATCCCATCTCCAGACAGCATGAGGGTGTGCAGGTTTCTGCGGATTCGCCTAACACTGGAGGTGCCGATAACCTCAACCTTGACGACTGGCAAAATCCGCTAGAACTCATTGTGTAATGGATCGTTTCAACCAAATACGGTTTGCTCCTTTTTTCGCCTGCCAGTTTTCTACAAGGATGAAGATTATATTTTCGTCTGGAACTAAACCAAAAAAGAAGGAGCACCCCGTCATTGCCGACCTTTGTAAAAATGGTACGAGCGCAGCGCGGTCGCTGAACACAAAGATGTCAAGGTGCACCACATTTATTTTAATAATATCTGTATCATCAACATTGAGACTAGTGTCACTAAATACTGTCAGGGTACCGCATTTTCATTATTTAATGTTTTGTAGACCACACACTCACTCTAACAGAGCACGGCTTGATTTGCAGTGGATTTATTGGACAGCAGAACGCATGTGACATGTGTACGGTAACTATTATTATCATTGTTTCAAATCACCGCCTTGAGCCATTATTTTGTGGACAACTACACTGCTGCAGCACCCCGGGTTCTCTCTTCTCAGCCGTTTAGCGCCACGGCGCAAGTGTTTTTAAGTAATAGCGTCTTCAAGTTCTATATTCTCATGAATGATAAGGTTACGAAACAAAGAATGATTGATCAAAATAAAACGTTTAATGGAGCGCACTTTCGCCGTAATCAAAAAGGGAACAGGATGACAGTAGAGCGTCGCAGGCGTCGAAGTCGGCGTAACAGCAGGATTGAACGCTGGGGGTAGACTGACTCCGGCTCGCCACGCGGAGTCCCTTATCTACACACATGGGCTTCTGGAACATCCCGCGTAGAAGGTTCGACGTGTAGTACATTAGGACCTAGAATTAGCAACACTTTTCTCGATTTGACCAGAAACAAAATTGTGTACCTGCGGCCAGGAATTGAACCTTGACTTTTTGAGTGGAAGGCAAGCGCGGTAACCGTTAGGCCACGAGCGCGCTGCCTGCTTGGTCAGCTGCACTCGCGGCATTACTCCCCCCTTTAAAAAGTGCATCCCCCATGCGACACAAAACAAAAGAAAGCAAATAAAAAGAATGACAAACTAGAGAGTTATTAGGAACGCATAAGTTCCACAGTCCTATATAGCGAATTACGGCTTCAGGCGCACGATGTGGACGACTTCAGGGCGTTGTTGGCGGCGTGATGATGTTCTTGTTCCGTCGGGCATCACCTCGTAGTTCAGATCTCCAAGTGTACGAAGTACCTTGTAGGGTCCGAAATACCGTTTCAGGAGTTTCTCGCTGAGACCACGGCGGCGTATCGGGGTCCAAACCCACACACGGTCTCCGGGCTTGAAGCGAACGTAGATCCGGCGAAGGTTGTACCGGGTAGCGTCGACACGTTGTTGGTCTTGAATTCGGAGTCGGGCGAGCTGTCGAACGTCTTCGGCTTGTTGAGCAACCACCTGGGCGTCGGGGATCCCATCGTCAGCTGGTTCGTGGGGTAGCATCGCGTCGATCATGGTCGTTGCTTTTTTGCCATCCACCAGCTGAAAAAGGGTTACTCGTGTGGTCTCTTGCACCGCCGTGTTTTAAGCAAACGTGACGTAGGGTAACACCTCGTCCCATGTCTTGTGCTCTACGTCGACATACAGGGACATCATGTCGGCGATAGTTTTGTTTAGCCGTTCTGTTAGTACATTTGTCTGCGGATGGTATGCAGTGGTTCGACGGTGGCCGGTGCCACTGAGACGAAGGATCTCTTGCGTCACCTGGGCCATGAACGATGATCCACGGTCTGTAGTGAGGACTTCGGGGGCGCCAAGCCGGAGGACAATGGACTCGATGAAAAACTTGGCGACTTCAACAGCCGTTCCTGATAAAAGGGCTTTCGTCTTGGCGTACCGTGTGAGATAATCCGTGGCGACGATTATCCAGCGGTTCGCCGACGTTGACGGTGGGAAAAGGCCAAGTAGCTCCATTCCGATCTGCTGGAATGGTGTGGACGGGAGAGAAATCGGATGCAGAAGCCCTGACGGCTTCGTCGGTGGTTTCTTGCGTCGCTGAGACTCGTGGTATGATCGAGTGTAGAGGTGAACTGCCTTCGGTAGCCACGGCCAGTAGTACGTTTCTCGAATCCTGGCGAGCGTCCTGCTGTAGCCAAGGTGACCAGCCGTTGGGTCGTCATGACATTCTTGGAAGATTTCTTCTCGAAGACTGTAAGGAATAACAAACAGCCCTGCTGTGTTGTTTTTAACGAAGTTCTCTTTGTACAGCACCCGTTGCCATAGGGAGAATGTAGCAGGATTCATAAGAAAGAAGGGGAACCGCACTCGCTTGTCCCTCTAGGTGGTCGATGAGCGCCCGCAGTTCAGGGTCGTCTCGTTGGAGTGCTGCCATGTCGCTGACATCCAGAGCGCCCAGGAAACACTTATCGTAGTCGTCTTAGATGCAGGCAGGACCGGCCTCGACTGGGCCCCCTGACAGGCAGTCGGCGTCGTTGTGATTCCGGCCGGACTTCTACACCACGGTCATGTCAAACTCCTGCAGTCGTAGGCTTCACCGGGCGAGGCGTTCGGAGGGACCCTTCAGATTCGCGAGCCAGCAGAGCGAGTGGTGGTCCGTGACCACGCGAAAAGAACTTCCATGCAAATATGGACGGAACTTTGTTATTGCCCAGACGACAGCAAGGCACTCCATTTCGGTCGTTGAGTAGTTCTTCTCCACCTTATACAGCGACCGACTCGCATATGCGATGACTCGCTCCGCCCCGTCTTGCATTTGGACCAGTACCTTGCCAAGTCCGGTGTTACTGGCGTCCGTGTGGATCTCTGTTTCAGCGAACTGGTCGAAATGGCCAGGAATTGGGGGCGTCTGGAGTCTTCGTTTGGGCTCATCGAATGACCACTGGTGTTCTTGTGTCCATTGAAACTTTACGGCGTCCTTCGTGAGGTGCGTCAGCGGTGGGGACAGCTTGGCGAAGTCCCGAACAAACCGTCTGTAGAAAGCACAGAGTTCAAGGAATATTCTCACGAACTTCTTGTCAGACGGCGGCGTGAATGCAGCTACGGCACGGGATTTTCGCGGTCAGAGAGAACACCTTTGTTGTTCTCGACGTAGCCAAGGAACTTTAATTTACCATATGCGAACCGACACTCTGTTGGCTTGAGTACCACGGTGGCGGTCTTGATGGCTTGAAGCACGGCAAGAAGTCGTCTCAGGTGTTCGTCGAAATCCCGTGAAAATAACACGACATCGTCCAGATAGACAAAGCAGCTCAGCCATTTCAGACCTGCAAGCGCGGTGTCCATGACACCCTGGAAGGTGGCTCGTTCTGTACAAAGTCCGAACGGTATCATTTTGATCGGGAGTGACGAATGCAGTTTTCTCGCTGTCGCGTTCGTCGACTTCAATCTGCCAGCTCCACTCTTCAGGTTCATCGAAGAAAAATATTGGGAGTGGCGCAGTCGGTCTAACGTATCGTCGATGCGGGAGAGCGGATAGACGTCCTTATTCGTCACAGCGTTCAGTCGACGATAGTCCACGCAGAACCTCAGTGTTCCGTCCTTCTTCTTTGCAAGGGCGACTGGGGACGCCCACGGACTTTTTGAGGGTTGAATGATGTCGTCGTCGAGCATTTCCTGGACTTGATCTTGAATTACCTTCCGTTCCTTTAAGGAGACTCGATACGCCGACTGGTGGACAGGGAGTGCGTCGTCGGCGGTAATAATGCGATGTTTCGCCATTAGTATTTCGCGAACTTTCGACGACGTGGCAAAGCAGTCACTGTATTCGGCGAGGAGATCAACCAGTTGCCGGCGCTTAGAAGCTGGGAGCTTGGGGTCGATGTCGAGCTGCGGCGGCGACGTGCTTTTCTGCAGTGACGACAAGGTTTCCTAAGTGATTGCGGTGACCGCGTCTGGCGCCTGAAGCTCCTCAACGTGGCCCACGGTGGTAACTTCCTTAGGTGCTGCGGCTCCTCTCGAAAGTTTGTCACGAGAACAGTAGTACATCCTTCTTGGAGATCTGTTACGACTCGTGCGACGCCAATTCCTTTTTCAAGGAGCAGTTGGACGCTGCCTTCCAGAAGAGCTTCACCGTGCATGGCTGCGTCGGTTATGACGGTGACGAAAACACTTGACCGCGGCGGCAGGTTCACATGGTCGGCGATAACTCGGATCGCGGTTGACGTCGTGTTCGTCTCCACCGGCGGCAGGAAAGGCTTTCGCAGCGTCAACTGGTTTGGCCCGAGGTCGATGACGGCACCATACTCACAGAGAAAGTCCATTCGAAGGATAACGTCCCTCGCACAGTCTTGCAGAACGACGAACTTCACAGGGCACGTCTCACCGTGGATCTTGACGTGAGCAGTGCATCTCCCGACTGGTGTAATAAGATGTCCTCCGGCGGTTCGTATTTGAGGTTCATCCCACGGCGTCGTGACTTTTCGAAGACGGCGAGAGAGCCTCCCACTCAAGACTAGAGTAGTCTGCACCGGTGTCCACGAGTGCCGATGCGTCGTGGCGGTCGATAATTACGTTTAGGTTGTTGGGAGAGTGGGAGCGTTCCGTCGTTCTTGGAGGCTCTTTACGTCGTCCGTCCACGGCAACTTCACCTCCGGGAGTTGCCGCTGTTAAGAATGGAACCTTTGGCGACCTTCTTCCGAGTTTCAACGCTGCAGAAACGAGGCCCGACGAGTCCGGGACCGTGGCCTGCGTGTCTGGGCCTGCGGAGACAGGTCTCAACGCGTCCGTGACGTCAACGGGACGTGTGTGTGTGTGCGTGTGGGTTCGTGCGCTCCGGAAGGGGAGAGAGGCATGACCTAACTGCGGAGAACTTTGGCTACATCGCACTTGAAAGGGAGAGAGGCAGGGCCTAACTGCGGAGAACCATGGCTACGACGCACTTCTGGCTACGACGCGGCGGTCTTTGCTGCAACGCACTTGGCGGCGGTTTGCTACGTCGCACCTGCTGCCCTGGCGGAGAGTGAGGAAGAAACGGACCCTATATAAGGCGGAGCGTGAGGCTGCTCCTATGGTTCTCTCGGATTTGACGACTGTATCGCAACCATGTAATTAAACCGTTCGTTACGTTACCAATTCTCCCACCTCCACTGGACCCCTGGGTTCTTCACTTCGGGGAATGGTCGTCGACACGAGCCAGGAAGCCTCCGGACGTGCGGCTTAAACCCCGCCTCTAACAACTGGTTGGCAGCGGTTGGGATCTTACCATGCGACATCGTGCTACATCTGTGAGTGAGCGTTTGGACTTTGCTTTGAGATTCGCCAGGCTTCAGATTATGGGTAACTAATTTTGAACTGCTGGGAATCCTTAGGTTTTCACTCGTGCGCTAGGTTTTGGTACAACCTCGCGACAAGTTTTAGAACAAAGCCAAAGCTAAAAAGCAGCGATCATGGATCTAATGAGGTTACTGAGAACAGATTTACTCTGTTTATGTGAAGAATTCGGTGTGGAGGTGGAGCAAAAGATGAAGAAATCTGAGATCAGTAAAGCGATTTCAGAGAGCGCTGAAGCAGAGGAAATTAAAATTGCGTGGGAACTGCTTCAGAACGCTAAGAGCGAAGCTGCAGCGAGAGAGGAACGAGAAGGAGAGCAGGAGCAGGCTGCAGCGATAGAGGAACGAGAGCAGGAGCAGGCTGCGGCGAGAGAAGAACGAGCGCAGGCTGCAGCGAGAGAGGAACGAGAGCAGGAGCAGGCTGCGGCGAGAGAGGAACGAGCGCAGGCTGCAGCGAGAGAGGAACGAGCGCAGGCTGCGACAGAAGAGCTAGCGCTGAAAAGGCTAGAGCTCGAAATTGAACAACAGCGATTAAACTCGCAGAACAGTAGAGTTGGGGCTCCGGTACGAGCAAGTTAGACCGAGTCGTATCAAATGAAGAAGCTCATGCAGCCGTTTAAAGTTGGGGAAGACGTGGGCCTATCCTTAGTTAACTTTGAGAGGACATGTGAGAAGTTGAGCTTCGCCCCAGAAACGTGGCCGCAACGGCTTTTGACTTTGTTGCCCTGTGAGGCTGCAGAGGTTGTCGCGCGCCTTAGTGCTGGAGACGCGGACGACTACGACAAGGTGAAGTCCAGCCTTTTGAAGCGGTACCGCCTTTCTGCCGAGGCGTTCCGTCAAAGGTTTAGAAACGCATCCAAAAAGAGCAGCGAGGGCTACTCGGAATTCGCGTACGGGCTTAAAACCAACTTGATAGAATGGTTGAAGAGCGAGGAAGTGTACGAAAGCCGAGACAAGGTAGTCGAGTGTGTGTACCTCGAACAGTTTTTTCGTAGCATTCCGCAGTCAGTCAAGCTCTGGGTGCAGGATAGGGTGGGAGTCGACTCTGTCGAAAGGGCCGCTGAGCTAGCCGAAGAGTACGCAACGCGTAGAAAGCTGAGCGGAGAGGAAAGCGAACCCGGCCGGAGCGATCAGAGCAAGACCTTCCGACAGGGAAACGGCTCGCGAGAAAACGGGCCCGAGAAGCCCGAAGCAGGACAAAAGGTCCCAGAAAAGTGCGCAGAACACTCGAACGGAGACGAGGCGCGGAAAAGCCCAACAGGGCAGTTCGAGGCAAGGAAGCCGTTCCTGTGCTACAACTGTCAGGAGCCGGGACACACAGCGGCCAGATGTAAGAAACCGCGGGTTGTGTTCTCGTACGTGAACGGTAGTGACAGGGACCTGAAGCTTCTTCGTCCCTATCTTCACGAGCTCCAGGTAAACGGAAAGCCGTGCAGGGTGCTTCGGGACAGTGCAGCGACGATGGACGTTGTTCATCCGTCGTATGTAACGACATCCGATTTTACTGGAAAGGTAGTTTGGATCAAGCAGCTGCTCGAAAAGCACAGTGTCTGTCTGCCTATGGCGACAGTAAGGATAACTGGCCCGTTCGGAGAGCTAGTGACAGAGGCGGCTGTCTCGCAAACAGTCCCGTTGGAGTATCCTTATTTGTTTTCTAACCGGTCCGATTTCCTGCTGCGCGAAAGGGGTCAACAACTGGGAGAAGGGCTAGTTCAGTCGTGTACGAGGTCCAAATCGCGTCAGGTCGCCCCTTTGTTGACGAGTGATCCAGAGCCAGAGGCAGCTGACGGGGAGCAAGCACTTCAAGAGTTGGAGGCAGAAAACCGGGATGAGAGGGACCAGGTTGTAGAACAGCCTGACCTCGTAGCACTAGAAAGCGTACGCCGTCCCAACGCGCCGGCGAAAAAGGCGGAGGAAGACGGGATCAGTGAAAGATCTCTCGTAGCTCCGGCGTCACGTAACTTTGGTCCTCTGCTACGAGTAGACAGAGTGTCTTTGACAGTCGAACAGAAGAGCGACCCTAGTGTGTCAGGGTTTCGCGGTACAGCTCAGGAGATTGCTAGGACCAATGTGACGGGGCATGAAAAAGGCGGATTGTTTTATCGGCGCTATAAGGACCGCATTTTCACGTCTAGAAATCACGTGAAAATCGATCACTATGACTTCAGCGTAAGAAAAAGGAAAGGCAAATTTAACGGCAATGCCGATGGGTTGAGCAGATTTTTCTGACATCACGAAAAACAGTAGGGATGATCTCAGAGGTCTTCGTCATCCACGGGAATGAGGATCAAAGTGGGGGCACTTCGTTATAACCCCAAAATGACCTCACAAATTGCGAAGAGTTTTTGTCTTCGGTATTTTGTTCATAGTGACCTCTTTGAAAAATGAGTTTTGTTTTGGCGACAGCGGGTCAATTTGCATTGTTTTGGCAAATTATGGTAATCCGTAATCCAGTCTGGCGGGTCTCTGGCGAATTCCGAGCGTTTGACTGCGGTGTGGCGTGGTGTTGTGGGGGACGTTTCCGCCAATGCCTTCGTTGTAAGAGGTTTGGGAGTTTGTTTAGTGCTTGCAGCGTCTTCTCAAGGCCTACTCCAAGCCCACCTCTTCAGGTCAGCGATTGTACCACCAGCCATTCGAGGTTTCCCTGGCCCCGGAGGGGCTGTTAAGAATGGAACCTTTGGCGACCTTCTTCCGAGTTTCAACGCTGCAGAAACGAGGCCCGACGAGTCCGGGACTGTGGCCTAAGTGTCTGGGCCTGCGGAGACAGGTCTCAACGCGTCCGTGACGTCAACGGGACGTGTGTGTGTGTGCGTGTGGGTTCGTGCGCTCCGGAAGGGGAGAGAGGCATGACCTAACTGCGGAGAACTTTGGCTACATCGCACTTGAAAGGGAGAGAGGCAGGGCCTAACTGCGGAGAACCATGGCTACGACGCACTTCTGGCTACGACGCGGCGGTCTTTGCTGCAACGCACTTGGCGGCGGTCTGCTACGTCGCACCTGCTGCCCTGGCGGAGAGTGAGGAAGAAACGGACCCTATATAAGGCGGAGCGTGAGGCTGCTCCTATGGTTCTCTCGGATTTGACGACTGTATCGCAACCATGTAATTAAACCGTTCGTTACGTTACCAATTCTCCCACCTCCACTGGACCCCTGGGTTCTTCACTTCGGGGAATGGTCGTCGTCACGAGCCAGGAAGCCTCCGGACGTGCGGCTTAAACCCCGCCTCTAACACCGCGCTTAGGTTTTTTGGGCGGGAAATGGGAGACAGGCTGTCACAACGCGACCGACGGAAAGGCGATCCGTAACGCCGAGGGGCTGGAGAACGGGAACCTTGTGGTACTGTCGGCGCTGGTGACGGAAGGCGGCGGAGGTATTCCTCGATGTCACGAGGGCGTTCGCCATACCTTGGGCGAGGGTCGTTCGGCGCAAACCCTCGTAGGACCATTTCGCGGTATGGACACCTCCTTTAGACGTGGTCAGCTTCCCCGCAGTGGTAGCACAGCGGTCGCCTGTCGGCCGTCCGCCACATGTCGGTCTTCCTTGCCGCAGCTTATTCTAGGGCGAACTTGCGCCCGATCTTCCTGGCGTCGGGGGTACTGCGGCGCTGGAGGTTCACGTCTTGTAGGCGCCATGTACGAACGCGAGGCTGGTGGAGCCTGTCGGAGCATTGTGGCGTAGCTTACAGGGGGCTCCTCCTGTGCTGTTATGGTGACGGGAGTCTCGGGCAGGAAGGCTCGGTGAACCTCCTCTTGGACAATCTCGGCGAGTGAGAGAGAGGATGGGCGATCTGCAGCAGGTAGGATCTTGCAAAAGTCTTCGCGGACGATATCACGGACGATCTCCCGAAGGCTGTCGACACTGCTGGTATTCAGCTCCAGTAGGGAAACTGCAGTGCGACGGTTGGAGCAGTAGGCGCGCTGGCGAGTCGGTGGTAGTGGCTTGCTCGTTCCGTCGGTGCGCGCTCGATCTTGATGGCTTCACTCACAAACGCGGCGACGGTCGTCGGGGGATTTCGAACCAGGCCTTCGAAAATTTCACCCTTCACGCCACGCATAAGTACGCGAAATTTCTTCTCCTCGGCGGCCTCCGGATCGGCTCGGGCACTTAGACGCAGGGCATCTACAAAGCTGCTCACGCTCTCACTGGGTCCCTGCATTCTTGTTTGAAGAAGGTTTTCTGCTCGCTGCCGACGGTGTGGGTTGATGAACGTCAACTTCAGTTCGGCGGCGCAAGGCTCCCATGTAGTGAAGGAGGCTTCATGGTTTTCAAACCAGTGCCTCGCAGTGGCTTCAAGCGAAAAGTAGAGTAGGTGGAGCCACTGCTCAGTCGTCCATCCGTTGTAGCGGGCTACACGTTCATAGTGTTGTAAGCCAATCCTCAATATCCCCGGGAATCTCCCCGTGGAAAATCGTCAGATTCCGGGGTGCGACGGGCAGGTATACGACGGTAGCGGCAGGCCATGCCTGGGACTACTGGTTGTCCATCGTCGGCCACGTTGGCTGCTTAGTCTTGAGTGGCAAAAGTCCAAATTCTTATTGTAGGCCTTGAATGCGACGACTTAACCGGGTCTCGGTAGTGCCTTCGCGCACTCTTAGAAAAAAGGGGACCAAAAGGAGGTAACAGACCGCCTTTACCACCCTCCTCCTGGCTAGAAGGGAAGCGCTCCGCTTGTTTCCTCCTCAGGCGCAGCAGACACTAAGAATCTGTTGCTATAAGGTGAAGTTTGCCGCGAAGGAGCAGCAACGAGGTAAGTATTACCTCCCAGAGGGTGCACCTGTTTGGGCACTGCCAGAGCCTGGGCGCTGCGATTGGCTGTGGGAAGGCGCAAACGAGTTCGCTAACTGGTCTCCTCGTATGACACGTCATTCTTCGCGCATGCGAGGGAGAGCGCCTGGCCGGTGCCGAGCGCGTTCCCCACCGTGGTCCCCTCCGGTCATAAAGGTCTTTCTTCTCGAACGTTCGACGGAGGCGTCCCAGCGCAGGAACGTTCTTTATTGTTCTGTTCGGCTCAGTCTCTTCTTACGAAGTCACCGAGAGCGCTACATTGACTTCAGTCGAAGATCCAAGTCGTGTGCATTATATGCAGGTAAGGAAATGTTCTGCGTGGGCGGCAGTTGGCGTCGGTTATGGCCACCCCGGGAAGGCGACCCCCGTCTTCCTTAGACAAAGGGCTGGCGGACATGTTTGCCCGTTTGAAGGCGTCGAGAGTTCGATAAGATTAGTGTGTGGCGCGAACGCAGACAAGGTTTAGACCATCGAAGTTCATAAATAGCAAGAACAGGAATGACTGTCGCTCGCACCAGCGCATATTTAGAATGTTGACATACGCTAACCAGTGGCGTAGCCAGGAGCGTTTCCCGGTGTTTGTGTGTGCGGGTGGAGGAAGGGGGAGAGCGGTGGCCCGGCGAGCCTGGAGCCGGGCGAAAAGACGCCTTTTGAATCGGGGCTCGCCTACGGTTAAGGCGTGAGGGGGTAGGATGCTTTCTCTCTTTGGGGCCGTTGGTGTGTCGCGTCGGACGTTAAATTGAGGATCTGATCAAATATTTGAAAATCTCATAAGGTGGTGGTTGTCTTGGCGGCATGATGCTAGGAAGTTCGGTACCCTTTAAACCTATTCAGTGATTCTAGGAGACACAAACAGGGACCTGTAATCCTGTCAGAGTCAAGCCAAGGTAGGAGTCATCAATAGATTCCTTCGCACTTTAAAAGCAATCTACGTTATAGAGTTGGCCATTTCACAACCACCCCAAAAAATTAGTTTACAATAAAAAAAGAAAAGAAAAAAATACAATTTGTTCCTCAGCATTTATAGCTTAGTTATTTCTTTAAAAGATACAGATTAGGCCCCGATAAGTTGGTCCCCTAAGTATTATGGTTAGACTGGTCGTTTTTGCTTAAATCACCCCCTTAAGCGTATGACCGATAGAACCGCACATTTCCACTGGGTGACTTACGCACATCGGGTTCGATAATTCAGTTTGAGGTTTTACCAAATCAGGTGACTCTTCTACACCTGTCCGCGTTTAGAAAATCGACCTATTGTGAAGGTCAATTATCTCAAATAGGGACGCGATGCTCACGTATAATCTCAAATTGTCTTCTCTACGTCAGAAATCTGGCCGATCAGTAAATCTATAATAGGGACCTTAAGCAAACCGTTACCGTGTTCCGCGTACCCCACTACCGGAGCTTTTAAGCAGGCGCCCGGGTGATACCGTGACCGCGGCGCCCGCGCTTAAAAGCATGCTTCAAAGCCTTCGGTAGTGCGGTCCGCAGAGCACGGTAAAGGTTTGCTAAAAGTCCTCATTGGCGGAATGCGGAAAGGGAGGTAGCTTGTGGAGGAAATGCAACTAGGGTCAGAGCAACACTCTAAAAAAAAAAGAAACAACAACAACCTGACTTTACTTTTTCTCACAACACTCGGAGACCCATTTACCGCAACTTACGGAGGCAGCTCAGCGAATGACGATTCCGAAACATATGTTTAGACGAAAAGGACGCAGTCTGAGTTGTGATATTCAGCAATGCAAAACGTCACGCTTGCATCGCTTAATATCATAAATCATACTGCGTTTTTTGGTCGAAACATTAGTTTCGGCATTGTCATTCGCTGAGCTGCCTCCATAAGTTGCTGTGATTGGCTCGCCGATTATTGTGCTTGAAAGTAGACGCACGGGCTTTTTTAGAGCAACAGTGTACAATGTTTGACCTTGAAAATGGGAGAGAGGCAAAGTTGAGACGTCTGTGGATTTTTATAATTTTGTTCGCCTTGACGTCCGTTCATAAAACAAAGTAATTAAAGATACGGGACGCTAAACTATCGCATCTTGCACCTTCACCTCTCTTTAATTCATTCTGTAAAAACCTAAAAGACAACGGAGTTGTTCCGATATTGAACACTCGCTCCAACAGCGCACAGGAATCCTATTTATTTTGAGGCAGTGCATCGAGAGACTGAGGGAGAGAAGAAGACGAGAACGTGCGGGGACGTTAAGAGGCCAAGCTCTGGTTCGAATGTTTAGTGGGTAGACCTAAGGCTAGCTGCCTTTGTCTGCACTGCACTCGTCGAACGCGCTCGAACGCGGAAAGCCAGTGTCCGGCTTTTGGGTCTCGCATTTGAATGCGTTCGACTAGTGCTGTGGAGACAAAGTCAGCTAGCTTTAGGTGTACCCACTACTTATTCGATCGAACCAAAGTTCGGCGTTCTAACCGGCCTGCGGGCTCTAGTCTTCTCTCCCTTAGCTTCTTAGAGCATATCAGGCAGCGGGCCTCTCAGCCTTCAAGTGCAGCTTTTGGGTCTCGCATTTGAATGCGTTCAACTAGTGCTGTGGAGACAAAGTCAGCTAGCTATAGGTGTACCCACTACTTATTCGATCGAACCAAAGTTCGGCGTTCTAACCGGCCTGCGGGCTCTAGTCTTCTCTCCCTTAGCTTCTTAGAGCATATCATGCAGCGGGCTTCTCAGCATTCAAGTGCAGCTTTTGGGTCTCGCATTTGAATGCGTTCGACTAGTGCTGTGGAGACAAAGTCAGCTAGCTTTAGGTGTACCCACTACTTATTCGATCGAACCAAAGTTCGGCGTTCTAACCGGCCTGCGGGCTCTAGTCTTCTCTCCCTTAGCTTCTTAGCGCGTATCAGGCAGCGGGCCTCTCAGCCTTCAAGTGCACTAAAGCTAGTGAGAGCTAGTGGGACGCATAAAGTCAATAAACATTATACACCAGTCATGTCTAATATAACACAATCGTTGGTGAAAATATGTTAAGGTGAGTTGCGTTAATCATTTCACAATTTAGGGGTCTGAACAAAGCGCTGCAAAACAGAGTACGTGTTACTCCTGTAGTCCCTGACTAGGTGAGAAAGGCAGGGAGGAGCTTCAACTGTCCCAGGTCAAAAGCCAGCTTTCTACCTTCGACAAAGCTCCGTTGTCTCGTGCACATAGAGCGCGCACGCGCAGTCAGAGCACGGCAGGGGGACTTGAAGTACCTGCTGAAGCCGTTCGAAGGACACGCGCCGACGTTCTTAACACGTTTGCTGGGGCAGCTTTTTTAAGGCCCAGTTACCATGACTCACCGGTGTGTCACCTGGCATTTTTTTCTTAGGGTGCGCCGTGGCCCACCGGTGTATCACGCACTAGAACGGCTCTCTCGCACCACCGGGAGAAGGCGCGAGCGGCCTTGCAGTTGTTGCTGTGCCAGGCTCTTTGAAACGTGTCGAGCTATCCTAGGGCCTCTTCGCGTGACTGTCCGGTGGCCCACTTCGCACCGGGTGCGAAACAGGAAAATATTTACGAATATGTCGATGATTGACATTGAAACCTCGAAGCTTTCATTTGTTCTTTTACTATTAAATAAAAATGTTGCTAGAGTAAACACCCGAATGCCGCTAATGTTCATGATATATACTGTAAGCAGTGGTTCGCAAATGGGGGTCCGCGGACCCCAGGGGGTCCGCGAAGCCACTTCTGGGGTCCGCGAGACCCTAAAAAAAAAATTACTTGGCACGTTTATTGTAGTTCAGTCCGGCCGTGACTAATTTGCAACCTGCTTCCGGAACTACGACAGCAATAAAAGGCACCTGTTTCATGCTCCAGACGTGTTAACTTACTTACGTACCCCCCCCCCCCCCCCCCCCCCCCGGTGGAAGGGGTCCCCCATCACTGCCAGTGGTCCGCAGGGGGTCCCCGACACATCCATGGCTGAGAACCACTGCTGTAAGCGACAAACTTTTCGCGGGGACGTAATTTTCGCGAATGCCTATAATTCGCGAAAAATAGGTCCCGCGAACAGTTTATGTAATATGTGAACGCTACGGAAGCTACACTCGATTCGCGAAAATTAGAACCCGCGAATAATTTCGAATTTCCAGCTTTGGCCCGATTCGCGAAAATTTGAGTCCGCGAAAATTAAGTCGTTTACAGTATTTCACGACACATTTTACTGAGAACATCCTTAAAACATTTGGTAAAAAAAAAAAAAAAAAAAAAAAAAAACATACAAACATATTAAAGCCGCCTTGCGAATATTATCAGTTTTTTTTCTCAATTAAGACTTCCCGCATTGCCGTCTTAAGAATGGTCACGAGAGATTCATTAACATTTGATGGCTTCTATTTCTTCGCAAATGAAACATGCAAAAAAATGTGTAGCAAAGAGCGGGGCAATGGTGTTACACGTGAAAAGTCCCAGTATCCCTCCGGAACTTTACCGAGCCCGGTACCTACGCTTATGACGCTCGTCATATAAATCACCACGAGGCATATACATTTGATAGCAGTTCATGGGATTAAGATACTGGCGCTAGTCCGGTTGTAAAGCCTGCCTGTTTTTCCGAAGCACCCAGTGAAACCAGCCAATCAGCGTTGATCGCGTGACCTTTCCACCAGCGAAATAAGCGTCGAGATTCGCTGTAGATTTTAGGCTTCACTAAATCTGGCGACCTCCCTTGACGAACCAAAGAACATATTACGTTAAAATGAATAGCTTAACCGGAGAGTCTCCAGGGAATGTGACGACTTTCGTCGCCATTACTTTGACCTGTTTTGGGTTGGTGATTTCACTGATCGAGGAATAGCAACCCGCGTACCATCTTCAGATCTCCCGTGCGGGCCCACTAAGCTTCCTTGAGCGTGCGGGCGCACATTTTTTTCCGCATCTTCGTCTCAGAAGTCTTTTAGGGTATGCCAAGAAGAAAACGTGTCACTTCCTCACGAAATTAAAAAAGGCACCAATTTTAGCAAGCATAGGGCTAAAGTGCTTTTGAATTTAAGAGACGAGCACCTACTGGGAGCTTCGATAGAACACTTAGGTGGATCGCGTGTGGCACCCGTAACCTACGCCGCACTGGATGTCATTTAGTTTCAAATGGCGAATCGTGCTTCACCGGTGGGTCACGGCAAGTCTAGCCGTTGGAGAGGTACATAATGGCTAAAGGAAGTCATATCAAAATATTGTTACCCCGGTCTTCATTCTTTAACACAAAATGTGTTAATGACAAAAAAAAAAAGGGGCCGCAGTTGCTGTTCCCGCCATGCTGATTTTCGAAGAAATCCATGAGCATTTTGCGCAGGGGTTATATATAACAAAACATGGTGAATGCAGCCTGTCCTCACGTTTTCGTGGGGTAAACATACCCGAAACCCCTCTTCTACCTGGTTCAGGCAGATCAGGTCACTTAGCGTGTGTGAAGGACTTGAGCGCGAAGCGAGAAAAAGGACAGAGACATTTCGTGGTTATGCATACATGTTATACACACAGGGGCGACGACACCGTTCGCTTACGGCCCTGTAACATTGTAACTGCACGTTAAGAACGGCGTGGCAGGCCGAAGAACTGAACCGCAACCCGTGTGCATCCAAAAGATCTACAAAGTCGATGGCAGGAGCTTCCACTTAACACCTAGCACCGAGGCGACGTGGGGACAGCGGGGCTAGGGCGGCGTGCACGGGTGGCCCAAGCTGGGTTGATATTTTGGAATGAGCCATCCACAGACTGCCCCCACCAAGCGGTTAAATTGGGCGTGGGGTGGGGGGGAGGGGGTTGACACGCGCCGCAGTGAAACACGCGTCGTCTCCAACTGCGCGACTCCGAAATTGGCGAAAGGGAAAGTCGCCGGCGATCATCAGTTGCTAGGACTGTGGCGCCATCTTGTGGCGATGTTGCGAATTTGGAATACGTGTGCTTCAACCTGACCAAGTTCAGCGTATGTACCAGTGTACTAACGCTAAAAGTGTAACGCTCGAGTGTAACGAAAAAGCGTTACACGCAGGCGAAGGGAACATAATGGGTGCATATTGCAGAAAATGCAAAAACATGCAAAGCATACCGAAGGAATAATTTGTCCTAACTATTCATGCATGATTAAAACTAAGAACACACAATCAAAATCAGAGATTCATCAAGGAGCTCAGAGGGAATTGAACTCCGGACCATGGGATCCGCCGTTCGACATATTTGCTAGGCGCCACACGTATAGAAGATGAGCGGGGGAGCAAGCAACTGAACTAAGTATGAGCTGCTGCCGATGGCCGTCTGCAGTCGCACGCGTCTGCTCGCGGTGAGTGCTACTTGGTCCGTTACACTTACTCCGTAGGCGACAATCGTAGACGAGTTATAGTTGGCTAGCACACTTTGCCCGCAGTCGACCGTCGGCGCCGAATCATACTTAGTCCGCAGGAAGCTGGCGCTGGCGAGTTACACTTAGTCCACCATACATATCTCACAGGAGATTGTCGTCGGAAAGTCATACTTAGTCCAGAGTACTTAGTCCACAGGCGACCGGCGGCTAGTCATACTTATTCCGTAGGACACCGTCGGCAGTGATTCATATTAGTCCAGAGTACTTAAGGCAACCGTCGAAGGCGAGTTATACTTAGTCCAGCATACTTGGCCCTTTGGAAACCCCTGGCGGGGAATCAGTGCAGCATACGTAGTTTGTAGGCGACAGTTTTTGGTATGTAATAGTCCAGCATACGTAGTCCGCAGGGGACCGTTGGTCGATGAGTCATACTATAGCTACAGAAACGCTCTCAACTGTACTTAAGCCAACGACAGTTGACTTAGTCGCGATAGGTCGGAGCTACGTGTCGGCGCCAACTGTCATTGAGGCGCTAACGATCATTGAGTTTAACTGAGCTGGCCTACCTCAGTTAACTGATGGGCTTTCGCCCCAACAGAGCTAAAGATGACGGCGTCCGCGGCATCGCCGCCCATGGCTACCGCCAGCGAAGCACTTGCTGTTGCTGAAGATGGGGGGAGATATCTAGAAAGTATCGTTCCAGCAAATTTGTCGGAAAAGGTATGAGTCGGGGCCAGAGCTGCCGCTAGAACAATCACGGAACGTCGCTCAAGTCAAAGCTGGGCCATGAGAGCCATTGTGATGTCGGTGCCAATAAGACTTTCGTTATGTCTCTCTCGCTTGAATTCATGCGAAGCGTTCTGATGATCGTTCCTTTATTTTAAAAACAAAAAAGGAGTTCATTTTATTTTATTTTAAACGTGTATAATAAAAGAAAATTGCCAAGATATTTCATCTACATCACTTTTTAGAAAAAGGTAATGTGTCATCAGTTTTGGTTTTGTTTCGGTTTCATCTGTATTCCGTGACGCGCATCTCAACTGGGGTTTTTAGGCCTATGTACCGTGTAACGCCGGAATACTTAGTTCAGCTAAATGACCGTTGGGAGATGCCAGCGATCCTTGACCTAATGACAGTCAAAAGCGCTTGTAAGGTATACGGAGCGCAAGTTTGTACGCTTCTTTTCCAGGGGTTCTGGTGACGTTAGAATGCCGAGTTCCGATTGGTTCTGAGTAAAGGTCAGTGTGTAGACCTCGAGGCAGCTTGCTTCGAGGTCTACCCACTCTCCTTCAATCAGAGCCAATCGGAGCTCGGCATTCTAACGTCACCACAACCCCTGCAAAAGAAGCAGACGAACCCACTCTCCGCATTATTCTATGGTATTCAGTTCTCAGGCGATCGACGGCAGCGATTCATACATAATTCACCAAAATTATATCCGAATTCGATCACAGCCCACGCTCGTTTCCGGTACAGCCATTCAAGCGGTGAAACGATTCCATTGTCACAGTGCTCGTTTTATTTTTCTGGGGTTGCTATCACCAGCTTAATAAATTACGCAAGAAAACCAAACGCAGAATCACGGCGTCTTCATTGCGCCTGACTGGTTTAGTTGGCGTTAGCAAGACGATGAGCGACAAGACGATACACTTTTGCCACTTAAAGGGATGCTGAACCGAAATCTGGATTCCACGAAACACGGGGGCAATAGCGTGCAACGGGGTGCTACAAACACCACAACATCACTCATACAGCGATATCTCGAACGGATGACCGTATTTTTCAAAAAAAGGAGGTGCATTTGACAGATATCTTTACGTCTTGTTTCTCCGAGAAGGAGAGGGAACGGCCTCGCGTCTTCTCCGCCTCGCCGCCTTGAGGGGGCGAAGCGAAGAGAGGAGGAAACGAGATACCTTGACGTCACGCGCCTCATCGGCCTCGTTCAACCTCGACCTTTAAAAAAAAAAAATACGGCCGTCAATTTGAGATATCGCCTTACGAGTAGTGTTGTAGGCATTGTAGCGTCCCGCCTACAGCTCCTGCAATGTTCTCTGAAATCCAAATTTCGGTTCACCACCCCTTTAATATCCCTCGGTACTTCTATTTACAAGTAACGACAACCAATACGAATAACAAAGCACATTCCGCTCGAACAAAATGGCGTCATCCAGTTCAGACCTCCGCTGTGTGCCGCCATTCGCTTTCTAAAACCTCCACTGTCACGCAGTCGGCGCTTCAAAGGATGTCGCTACTTGTAGGAAGCTCTTATCTAGGGACTTTATGGCCACTGCTTGGGTGGCGCCATCGAATCGCAGCGTCGGCTGCGGTCGAACGTCAATGGAAACGGAGTATAGACCACAGTCGACTGCCGGCAGTAAGTGATACTAGAGAGCCTACGCGCCACGTATGCGAGCGAACGTAGGCACACTGTGCGTTTTGCGTTTAGCGTTGCGTGTTCCACATTGAGCGTGCGGGGAGCCAAAACTGCGGGCGGGCTTGGATTGACATACGGCGACGACGCGAATACGCAGCGTGGTGCAAGCCACGCTGACGCAAAGACACGGCGCCTTGCGTTTGCTCTTATACGTACTACTAAAACTCTACTTAGTCGAGCGTACTTAATCGGCAGGCTATTGGCGCCACGCGCAACTGGTTCTAAACCAAAGTGGACTCGCGACATTACCGAGGTGAATCATAACGTACCAAGGTATTGCGCAGAGGGGGGGAGGGAGGTTGACGTCAGAACTTCAGACAAAAGTCAAATGACAGAGTAAAGGGCGCGATAAACCTTTTTCCCTCGCGATTACGACTTCAGTTACAGCAAGCAGCTGCTTAAAATCCCAAGAGCAATAAGATTTCAAGCCCCTAGATGCACACACCAAATATCACTAAGACTTCGAGGCACTAAACGCATCAGTAGAAAACTTTTAATGAAACCATTCTCGTGACGCGCTCTAGTTCTGAATAAATTAAAACTTGTCTCGACCATTCTGATGACTACGGATGGATCACGAGAGTGTCGACTGTGCAGCGCATTCGAAAGCACCTTAAGCTCTTCGCAAGCAAGCGTTGCAAGCTGTAACAAACGCGCAATAGACTCACGACACATTCTGTGCTTCCCGGATGTATGAGAATGATCGAAGCAAGTTTATTTTCAAAAATTCGCGCTCGCACCGAATAAAACAAAAACAAAAAAAACAGAATATTCGAGGCCGCACTGTTGGCACCTGCGGCGTGATTCACCGGTGACCCACAACGTAGTGACGGTGTGGATCTGTCAGCACCTATATAAAATAACGGTTCAACGTTTAGTTGTTTATAACGATTACGACTAAACTTGAGCACAGTTATATACATCAAACATTTATTGGAACTAAAGTGACATAACCGGAATCACACCGAGACCGAGCCGCCAGGGCATTCACCGTGTCGGGAGTATCAATCTCGTTGCACAGTGGTCTTTGCGAGTTACTGGTAAAAAGACCGCGGGTAAGTTCCGTTTTTAATAAATTCCTGTCAGGCGTACAGAAAAGTGTACCTTTCTAGTAATTTGAGAATTAGAGTACTCAAACTTACTTTGCGAGAAGTGTAGCACTCTTGGAGCAGCTAAGTGCCTTGATGATGTCCGACCGTTCAGCCGGGTCTTCCGACTCCTGCAGTTTCTCCCAGAGGAACTTCCAACTCGCATCGTCGCCCTTCTTCACGGCTTCACAAAAAACCGTGTACCGCAGGTGAGGCGGGATCCTAAAGAAACCCGAGGCACCCTTATTACATTAATAACTAAAGTATGTTGTCGAGAAAATTGAACGGCCCGAGGCACTGCGAATTACGAATGACAAATAGCTCAAAGAAAGCTAAATGTACGCGACTAAAGCGCTCATGTTGTATCAACGTTAATCAACAAAAAAAGAAGGAAGAAATCACTTTCATAAAGAAAAACAAAGTAGTAAAAAAAAAGATTGACCTCACCACGCTGTATTTTCTTGATTATGGCGGCACAATTATGAAATACTTTCAACGTGAGAGTTCCTATTACTATTTATGCAAAAATGCATGTTTAATCACAACACGTGTCAAGTCCCAGGCAGCACGTCGACACTGGGCCAGCGTCGGGGGAATATTGCTTACAATATTGGCCCAGTTTCATGTTTTGCACCACGGCCCAGTATTGGGCCAATATCGGTTAACGCTCGTTCTAAAAGCGGGCCAGAATCTGCGATATCATTCGAAATGGGGAAATATTGGTTACGATGGCCACGGCCGCTGCGGTGTCAGCGGACTTCGGCCAAGCCAACGTTCCTAGAACCGATCAGTTAGGAAACTGCCATAGAGCCTGCTCTAAAAAAGCGGCATCTATTATTATTCTCTCGCACCGGCCACTCGAGGAACTGCACTTTACCTCTATTTTCTTTTATCGGCCATTTTGGCTCCGAAACAGATACGGTGGAAGGGGCTTTAAGGGTGCCACCCCCGACACCCAAGCGGACGCGGCGCAAATTACTGCCGAAGTTGGGATGCGCCTAGGTCGGGACGCGCTACCTGAAATCACCGCTGAGATATGATTGTATAAAAATAATATTAATTGTGCCGCAAACCTTGTAAACCATTTTAGAAAACATCACGCGTCCCCGTTTTGTACTAATCTCCAATAAAAGTTACTACAAAAAGAGTTTTTGTCTGTTTGTTTGTACGGAAAATCCCAGTTCCAGCCACTGATTGCACGGCGCGCCCTCGGCGCGGCCCACGGCAACAGCGGCGGTCGCCGCGATTGGCCGGCGCGATTGACCGATTCAGTATCGTTTTAGAAACGGTCAATAATCCCTAATACCGGCCGATATAGCCGGTTCAGACCCGACATACTACCGGAAAACGGCGCTGGATACTGCATATAAGCGTGGCGTTGGCCGACCCAAGTGATGTTCCGCCGACATTGGCCACATCGCAGTAACACTGGCCCGATATTTACGACCCAGCGCCAATATCGGCACTATCAGAATGATATTCGCCCGATTTTCTGATCCGACACCAATATTGGCGCAATACTGTGTGGTGCCTGGGGTGATTATTCATAAGGAAACCGAAATACTTTTTTTAAGGATATTTAATTTCGGTTATGACAAACGCCACCTATTCTAGGGCTCGAACCATTGTCGCATAAAACGTTATTTTAGACATGTACACATCGCGACACTGTTAGCGCGAACACGACATCAGCGCATTTTCGCATTTTACTTCTAAATAGTATTAGCGAGCACGAAATTTTATCGCTTACATTATAGAACCAAATGAGCTCTTTCCATAGCAATAATATCTTGGATGACATCCCTTGGTTTCAAAGAGAAAAACTGGAAAAACCGGCGATCGTTTGTTCGCGCTAACACTGTCGCGCTCTGTACAGGGTACGCTAGTAAGAACCATCTCATTCGGCACGCCGTGCAAAATTCGAGTTACAGACGTACATACCTTAAATTGGGCACGCGAACGTATTTTCGTAAAACGTTTTATGTCTATTTTCTAGGAGCTTAATTAGTGAAATATTAATAATAAAGCAAAATCGATGGCCGTATATTTTCTATGCCTCATACCAGCGTGTTTGACGTCTGCACATTGGTTCATGAGCTCGCCCCCGAGTGGCTTTCTCGACGCAAAAATGCTAAAACACAATGGCAGGGGTTGGCGATTAGCAGGATAATGGCGATAGTTATTACTTTTACCGAAATATGCGAACAACGACCACCTAAAGGCCCGTTCACACTCCTGCGACCGAGTGAGACCGAGAGAGACCAGACCGGTTTTTAAGCCTCTTGCGATCTCTTAGGACCAGGTCCGCTGCAGCGGAGCTGGTCCTAAGAAGTCGTAAGAGGCTTAAAAACCGGTCTGGTCTTTCTCGGTCGTAGTCGGTCGCAAGAGTGTGAACGGGCCTTAAGAGAGAGCTCACAAACCAGTGTACAGACGACGAACGTCAGGTATAGGACATACACTCTCAGAAAAAAAAGGGTGTGTTCTTATACCCTTTGTCCTATAGAAGACACCCCGAAACTTCAGTTCGATGTACAGCGCACTGAGGTCTAACTGACGGTACCAACTTTAACGAGAGGCGTGATAGCCGTGTGATACAACTTATTAAAAAGCTAATGCAGAGTATGTGTTACTGACTACAAAAACATAATCGGGCTCTGCTTGGTCCCACTGAAAATCCTGTGTCTTCTTTCCGTAGTCTTTGATACGTCGTTTAGCTATTTAATAAGTTACATCGCACCGCTATCAATCCCCTCGTAAAAGTTCGGGCCGTCTGTTCGAATATAGTGCGCTGTACGTCGTACTGAAGTTTAGGGTTCATTTTATGGGACAAAAGGGTGTAAGACGACACCCTTTTTTTAGAGTGTATTACGTGCGCGGCTGCCTTTTTTTTTTGTTCTGATTTTAATATTTTATCATCTCTGACTCAAGCTCCACAAAAAAGAGACATAGAACGTCTTGTAAAACTACGTTAGCGTAGCCAATTTCAGGTATGTACGTTTTTATTCAAATTTCGCAAGGCGTGCCAAATGTGTTAGTCGTTACAGCGGCACCCTGTATATACGAATGCGATTATATAAATTAAAACTAAATCGTCTTTTTTGTCTTGCCCCTTTGCAACTTTGTCCGTTTTGTAACGTTTCTTTTGCTTTCATTGTCCCATTTAAATTTATTAGAGTAGCCAAACGCAGAAAAACATGCTCGAGCGCACTAAAAGCCATTCACTGTACCCGTACGAAAATGTCATATATTTTATCGAAATAAGATCAGCAGTAAAGACAAACGTCCACGAAAGTATTATCTGGAGTCATACAGCAGACGCAAGAATTAAAAAAAAAAAATGTCTTTACGTCCATAAAAGATGTCCAGGTGACTAGCAAGCCCATTGTAGATCTTTTCAATACGAAACACTGAATTGTGTACTATCGGAAACAATATGAGCGTGAACGCGCCTCCGCTTGTCGCCGCTACCGGAAGCGCCACCCTGCGGCGCCGTTTTGACGTTTTGCGCATGCGCGTAAAAATCCTGTCGCTGTTCTCGCTTTGACTGTTAACCCCCGTCTGTCGTCTGCTATGCGCGCGCTGCCAGCCGCTCGTGCTGTCGTCTGCTATGCGACTCCGGTGTGCGCTGGCGGCCGCTCGTGTTGTGGTCTGCCGCACAACATTGCGTGCTCCGGCGCACACCCGCGCTTCCTGAGCGAATTGTGTTTGCCCTGGACAGCTTTAATGGTGTTGATTTGCACGAAAGTCTTCATTGAGACAGAATGCTTTTATTCTTTGAACACGTGGCCCTAACACGTGAAAACATCTGTTATGCCATCGGCCATGGGCTCCACAGGCTTATTAGTAGTGCTCATACTGTGTCCTTTCTGGGCACAACAAACGCAGAAATTGGAAACAGAAACGGAACGGAAACTCGGAAACACAGGGACAGCTCAACTACGTTGGCCCGTTCGTCGTCAGGAACTCTAGCCATTTTTCACTCAACTGAATCTTTTCCGGGCTCCCCGTAGTTGAACGCTGAACTTTGCAGATATCTGATCCTGGATCTATTTGCATCTTATCGCTGTGTCTCAATCCAATGAAAGAAGCCAGCTACTTATCACGTATCAAATGTTGGCATTGAGTTATCGCACAGGAAACTCCTGAATCATGTTAAGTCGTTTGTCTGAGTAGTGACGGAAATACACGAGTCGCATAGCAGACGACAGCGCGAGCGGCCGCCAGCGCGCGCATAGCAGACGACAGACGGGGGTTTACAGTAAAAGCAAGAACACCGACAGGATTTTTACACGCATGCGCAAAACTTCAAAACAGCGCTGCATGGTGGCGCCTCGGGTAGCGGCGACACGCGGAGGCGCGTTCACGCTCATATTGTTTCCGATAGTACACTTGACGAGACTGAAAAATAAAACGACATAGGCTCACGAGTCGCCGTCTGTGGAACCCTAAGGGATATCTGAGCCAGCAAGTCAGGAGAGTCAAGAAAGCCGTGATTGGCTTTAAAGAAAAATGACAGATCAGCTTCTTCTCGGCGTTAATGTAAGCTAGAAAAATGTGGGGAGCTCAGTAAGCAATCATTGCGCAATAAACTTGAGTTACCGCTAAAGTACCTTTGTCTATAGGTTGACGCGAATTTATTTTGCACTCGCTCTAGCCCGAAGGAGCTCCTAGGACAGATGCTGTTCCAGACCACCGAGGCGTATTCCCGATGGGATCAAGCCAACACGCAGTAGAGAAAAAATATTATTTTCGGATTAGAAAACACTCTAGACATCCTACAGGCAACACCCAGAGTACGCAAGGCGGACATAATTATTTCATCTATATGTGCGTCAAAGTGGAGAGAAGAATCAAACATCACAGCAAGGTCTTGAATTTCGCTAACACGACTCAGAACCTCTGAGTGAATAGTGTAGTGGAAACACATGCTGTGCGTTTTTCGCGTGTTGCACATTACTTTAGTTTTAGCCTCGTTTAAGATCAGGTTATTAGTCATACACCAATTAAAGAATGAACAGGCATCCTCCTGAAGCATCGCGCATGTTAATTATGTGTGGAATATTGCTCGCCGAAAAATGGGCTTTCTGAGGAGACAGTTAAAAAATACAACACTAGAATGCAAATTAACCGCCTATAAGACATTAATTCGGCCTACGCTAGAATACACTCTCAGAAATGCCTGCGCGTCTACTTTGCCGTAAAACACTCGAAGAGCCAATTTCTACGATCAACGAAATCAGCTCAGCGAATGATGAGGCGGAACATTTGTTTAGACCTCAAAATTAAGTCTGCGCTGTGGCATTACGCGATGCAAGCATGACGCTTTGCATTGCGTAATGCCACAGCGCAGACTTCATTTTTAGGTCTAAACGGATGTTCCGCCTCATCAATCGCTGAGTTGATTTCGCAGATCGCAGAAATTGGCTCTTTGAGTGTTTTGCAGGTAAGAAGACGCGCACGCATTTCTTAGAGTGTACCCAAGCATCATTTGGGACCCTCACCAGCTATATATCTTTCGTACGGTATAGAAAAAAATTGAAAACTGGGGTTTAAGATTTATTTTTTCAAAATATAGGCGAGCGGAGAGCATGTCCGATTTGCTCGAACAATCGAAAATGCAAAGTCTCGGTGTTAGACGGATCATTGCGCGCTTAAAGTTCATACATCAACTTTATCATGGTCACCTTCAAATGAGAGCAGATAATTATTCGAGGAAACCATATAGTCACTCTAATCGAACTAACCACAGTACAATGATCAAACCGTACATCAGCCATAATGACACCTTCAAGTATTCGTTCTTTGTTCATAGCATTGAAGATTGGAATTTGTTGCCGGAGGAATTAATCAAAATTTGCGAAACGCAGTGGTTCGTAGATGGTTTGACAAAGCACTTTTAGGAAATCGTACAGCCAAAATGTCGTTGATTTTAACAGGTAGGATATCCTAAAAATTCCATCTTTTTGTATCAGCATTCGTTGAATGTAATCTGATGAAAGCATGTATTTCTGTACAGTACCCTTTGCTGAATGAGATGAAAACTGTAAGTGTTTAATTCTTGTTTCATTGCTTGATTGAATTTTTAATGTACTATGTTCTCCGTCGTTATGTATTTATGTATTGTCGTTATTTTTCTTCTCAGCGTTGTGTATGGTACTATTGTGTATTGTTGCCTGTAACCTGCCAGGGCCTGAGAAAGGCCTGCAGTATTTTCAAATAAATAAATAAATAAATTAATTTATCAGTGACACTGCAAATTTCACAAAATATCTTAATATCATCTGCACATTGCAAAACTGAAGAATGAAGAATTAGAGATAAACTTAGACACGTCATTGACAAAAATAGAAAAATGAAAGCCGTCAGTACACAGGTGACAGGTTCGTCTAAGCCGTTATAGGCTTGTACGACTGAACCGGGCAAGTCGGACCGGCGACAAACGAGAACCATAATCATTTACACATACAAGAAAGCTTTCAATAAACAACCCCAAAACAAAACAAATCACAACAACAACAACAAAGCAAAAAAAATATAAAAAATGCAAGGATTAGCACTACGCAATTTAGCTTTCAAAAATATTTGAACGAAGCCATTTTTTTTTAAATTGCCTTGCCAGTAATACTGTATATATCCTCAGGAAGAGCATTAAAGACCTCTGAAACATAAGAACGGCGCAGTCTTTTCCCATATCTAGTCACACATCTCTCTACATTAAAGCGAGGAGAAACACGAAGAAGGCGTGCGGGCTTATGAAGCGTTTTAAAATTGTCATTCCAAAAGTGTCGGAGCACTACTGTTTTCTTAAATAAATAAAGCAATGAAGGCATCTGCATGTCAGTAAACAAATTTTCACTGGATGAGAAAGTAGAATTGTACGCAACACTACGCAAGATTCCTTTCAGACTACTATCAATTTTCACCCGCCAGGACGCTGTGCAAAATGCATGAATCGTAACTCCGTATCTCAAAACGCTGTATGCAAGTGCATGGACAATAATTTTTTTAACAGTGAAAGGTGCAAACACTTTCATATTATACATCATGCAAGCCACTTTTCTTAGAGCCCCACATACGTGAGCCATGTGTTTATTTCAAGACATGTCAAATTCAAAAATGAGTCCCATATATCTAGTTGAGTCTACCCAGGGTACAGGCGCACAAAAGCAGGGTTTACAAGCAGAACTGTGCAGGCAAAAAGGAACATTAAGAAACCCCGGTTTTAAAGGATTTCTAAAACAAATAAGTTGGGTTTTTAGGGGGTTGACCTTTATGTGATTAGAACTATACCAATCCATTAGGTGGACAACATTTGATTGCAAAATGTTTACAGCTTTGGAAAAGTCTACATGACGTGAAACAAGTAAAGTATCATCAGCATATTGAAATAATCTACATCCATAAAGAACAGATTCCAAGTCATTAACATAAATATTAAAAAGCAAAGGAGACAGCACCGATCCCTGAGCAGCACCGGCTTGTAAAAACTGCGAGGTACTGTCTACTTTGCTTACAGATATTTGGAAGTAATCTCTGAAAGGCTTGGTGGCAATAGGTTAACAATTTGAGGGACGTAGTAGGAGCGCATATTTGGAGTGAGGAATCTAGAAGCTTTCCGCAAGTTTCGTGAGATGGGGCGTGGAGACTTAAAATCGCGATTCCAGTTGTAATTGAGCACATCTGTTTCCAGAAATAGGTACTGAAAAGTTGGCATTGATAGCGTTTGAAAAAGATCTAAATTCAAAAAAATCGCGCTTGTACCCTACGCTTCTTAGTATTCCCTTCAATACAATGTTGATTTTCTTTTGCCATAGTTTGGAGCATTTACCAAAAATAGTTATGCCATACCGCAAATGGGAGTAGGCTAATGCATAAGCAACGCGCTTGCGTAGAATGAAAGGCATGAATGCTTTGGTATTATAAACCAAATAGGAAATACTTCGTAACTTAGCACACAGTTTCGTGAGATGCGAGTTCCATGAAAGATCGGAATCAAAATGTATTCCGAGATATTTAGCAGTGTCGGAATATGGAACTTCATTACAATAACATGGGGAACAGTGGGACGTGTAGAGATAAAGGAGAATATTGAAAAAAAAAAAAAAAACTTTTAAAGGATAATGAAAGCAAACCAGCTTTGTTTTAGTTATATTTAGAGCAATCAAGTTCTGGTTAAACCAGTCCATCAGTTCGTTAGAACAGTGTTGAAGTGTTTCCATTGCTTTCGGGTAGGAGAGGTGACGTGTCAATAAAAGAGTGTCGTCAGCGTATTGGTAGAGAGAACAATTGAAAAGAACAGTCGACATATCATTAACGTAGATGTTGAAAAGAAGTGGTGAATGGATAGAACCTTGAGGTACGCCGGCTTGTAAAGAAACTTTGGTACTATGTACATTATTGATTGCCGTTAGCGGCCATGTAAGAAATTATTTAACAGTGACAGAAATGGGCCGCGAAAGCCACTAGCGGAAAGCTTTTGTAGTAGAATCGAATGGCTAACTGTATCGAATGCTTTCGAAACATCTAGGAAACAGGCACAAGTAAACAGGTTATTGTCAAAACCAAAGTTCAGGTCGTCGGATAGTGCGTCAAGAAGTGACTGCGTGCCACGACCAGCGATAAATCTATACTGATTCGAAGCATAATGTCATGCTTGTCAATAAACGAACACATTGTATTATATAAGAATTTCTCTAATATCTGAACAAGGCATGGCGAAATGGATATTGGACGATTGTTTTCGACACTACTTCGGTGGCCTCCTTTGAACAGAGGTTTTACAACAGCGAGTTTTAACTCGTTAGGTATGATGCCAGTTTCTATTATTGTATTGAACAGAAGGAGAAATATGTTTTGAATATAACGGAAGTTTCTACGGATGTCATTCAGTCGTATGCCGTCAAAACCTGGAGATTTGTTGGGTTTGAGGCTCATTACTATAGATTCCAGATCATCTATAGTCATCGAAGGAAGCAAAGCTGAAGCCGAGTTAGAGTAAGAAAGAGAGAGGGAATTGGGGCTGTTTCTTGCTTTACCTGAGGACGCAAAATACTGATTGAATAGGTTGGCAGTTGCGAGTGAATTGTGTCCAAAGACATCGTCATATGTGCTGCCATGTGAACGCAGAGGATAATAATAATAATAATAATAATAATAATAATAATAATAATAATAATAATAATAATAATAATAATAATAATAATAATAATAATAATCAATCAATCAATCAATCAATCTTTATTATACAGTGCCCGGGACAACCCTGAGGTCTTGGTGCTGGTACACTGGTGAAAAAAAAAATACATCATACACATCTCCGCAGAAAAGAAGATACATTTTTAAGCATAATACTGGCAGTGCACGAGTATTTAGTAGAATAAAATAAAAACGAGGCAGTAACAGTAGACACGGAACACAAGACCGTGGGACAACAAGTGCACCACCAGAAAGCACGCCATGGAGATGACGAAATTCAGACATAACAGAGCCTTTCAGCATTGCTGATCCTGCACGGGAAAGTTTTTAATAGAAAGGACAAACATCCTGTAGCAAGGGTGGAAAATATCAAGTTTTTCAGAGTAATGATTCAAACGCTGTGCCATTCTCACAATTGGGTTTACTGGACTAAGTGTTCTAGACACATAAAAACATGACCGAAGACGAGTAGGCACACTGGGACCCTAAGGCACAGTTCCGATAACAGGCTCAGAGAATTGTTGAGTCCATGCAGCCTTTTAAACAAAAATAGTAAGTCCGCGTTCTCACGACGCCGGTGCAAGCTAAGCAAACCAACACGCTCTAACGCAGACTGATATGTTAAACAGTGAACATCCTCCTTTATGTAGCGATGTTTAAAGATAGAAACAAACTTTTTTCCACACGTTCGATCTCCAAGGAGTGACTTTTATAAATTCCATTCCAGACAACTGAAGCATATTCTGACTGCGACCTGGATAGCGAACAGTATAACGTGATATAAGCAGTCGGGTTTTCGAACTCCCTGGTTAAGCGAGAGGCAACACCCAACATTCGCAATGACGTGTTAACCAGCCTACCAACGTGATCAGAGAAACGCAACCCAGAATCAACCATGACTCCGAGATCTTTCATTACACTTACTCGAGACAAAGTCTCTCCTTGAATATTATATGCAAAAGAGATATTGTGAGTTTTCGGAGAGAGCGTCATGACCTTGGTTTTGGACGGGTTCAAGAAAAGTTCGTTTTCAGAGCACCATCGGTAGAAAGAACATGCATCTTCCATGAGCTTAGCACAATCATGTTCAGTAATAATTTCTCGATAAATTTCTATATCGTCAGAATATTGCAGGAATAAAGAATTTAAAAGAGCGAAAGAGACAGTCATTTACGAAAATTCGTGAACAGATGGGGTCCTAAACAGATCCCTGAGGAACGCCAGAGCGAGCCTTGTACAACGAAGAGTTCATGTTGTTGACCCGGACATACGCCTCTCTCTCTGACAAGTAGCTTTTTAACCAGTCCTGCACTGAGCCACATACTCCATAGGATTAAAGGCTGGATAAAAAAATAATGTGATTGACTACGTCAAAAGCCTTACTTAAGTAAAAGTAGACAACGTCTAACTGACCTCTGTTACATATCACACGAGATGCGGCAGACATAAAGCTGACAAGATTAGTAGTAGTTGATCTGCCGCTCATAAAACCATGCTGATTGGGAATTGAGAGAGTTTCAAAATTTGAAAGACAGGAATTGATGGACGACCATTTCAAAGAGCTTAGAAAACGGAGAGAGAAGAGAAATAGGTCTATAGTTACAAATATCACCTTTTTGCCCCGACTTTAAGACCGGAACAACAGCAGCGACTTTCCACGTTTCAGGAAAGGTTCCCAACTTTAACGAGTTGTTAAATATAAAGCACAGTACCGGAGTGGATATGTCGTGATAAGTTTTGAGAATCGCAGAGGGAATGCCGTCGGGCCCTACTGATAATGTTACTCTCATTTTCTTAATACAGGACCGGACGCACTCCTCATCGACATTAATGCAACTTAGCAAGTCACCAAACCCATCTAAGTGAGGCAGCGCAGGTGCAGAACGCTGCGTACTATCCCTGTAGACTGACCTAAAATGCTCAGCAAATAACTCAGGCACGGACTTCAAATCGCTCTCGTGATTATCCAGGACAATATTCGACTCGATATGCCTCCCAGAGCGTGAATTAATGTACCTCCGGAATTTCTTCGGATTATTGACAAGATCTGATTCCACAGAGCAACGATGAGCCTGGCGGTCGCGATCTAGCATCTTCTTACGTTGCTTTCTGCAGCTCTTGAACTCTACCTCCCACTTAAAAAGGCCACTTTTCTTAAACTTCCTGTGAAAAAAGTTCCTTCTTTTCAGTAGTGTTTTTAGCTCACTGGAAAACCAGCTAGGAAAACGAGATTTAGTAACTGTTTTTAACGAAATAAAAGTATCCATGGCCCCCCGAACAGTTGGCGTGAAGAGCATGACCTGGTCATTTACATCAGGTGACTCCAAGATCAATGCCCAATCAAAACTCGTGAGGTAATGATGCATCCCGACGTAGTCCCCTGCTGACAGATTATATGAGGTGTGCGGCGGGGAACCACCAGAATGAAAACGAACAGAGCAATTTTCGAAAGAAAGTACTATATCAAGTGCAGGATGCTATGTATCCTGAGGAACTAATGGGAGTTCACTCCGTGCTTCAAGCACACTGTCCATATTTGAGAAGCATAAATCTAGATCATTAAATTGGTGATTCAGAACATTATTGTGTTGTGTGAGATTTAAGAAAGAAGAAAAGTTTAAGAGCTGGGTGCCTTTCTGCCTGAAGTAAAAGTTGTCCGTAAAAACATCAAACTGTGGCCAGTTGACTCCAGGAGCATTAAAATCCCCCAAGATTAAGACTTCGCATCCCTGTGAGTCATTCGCTGTATTCTCTATGCCAACAAGACAACTATGAAATTCATCTGGCGGTGTCTGGGGAGGGAGGTAAAATAAACCGATTAAAACGCGTACTCCCTTTGCAGCCTCAATCTCGACCCATACGCTCTCTGGAAATTTCTCTAAGTCTTCGCGTCTCCTCGAGCGGTAGCGCGTGTCGACCGCGACCAACACTCCACCTCCCGTTCTGCTCCGCGGGGTAGAGTCACGATCGCGACGGTTCACCTCAAAACAAGGAGGAAAGTTATCGGAGGAGCCGATGCTAGAACACAACCATGTTTCAGTTAAACAAAATATAGAGCAATTTGATAAGGTAACATTAGAGAAAAAGCAATCAGCTTTTGTACGCAGGCCGCGAACGTTTTGGTAAAATAAATCAACGTGACTCATCCTTGGTTTCTCCAGCGTTCAAGGGGGCGGCGGCGGCGGCTGCCTCGGATGCATGGAGCAGGTCATCGCGAAGGGCGCCTCGAAAAGCCTTAAAGAGGCAGGATTTAGGCCACACGGTGGGATCGGAAAGTTTGTCGAAGTCTTTGGCAGCCACGGACACATGGAAGGAGGCGTAAGAGTCGTAGCGCGTCTTCAGTTTCCGGCACTCCACTTCCTCAACTCCGACGGAAGAGAGACGAGAACTGATGTCTTCGCAGCTGGTGTCCGGGTTCAGCTTGGTGACGAACAGGGCTCTTCGTCGAGTTGATGGAGGGGCAACGATCAACTTGCAGGTTTCCGACGCCCCGGTAAGCGCTGGGGTCCTAGCTTTTGGTCGTACAGAGTTGATGTCACTGGGAGGGACGTCGTCTTTCGGCGGAGCATTATTCTGGCCATTCGAAGGGAGAGCTGCCGCCAGAACCTTCGTAGGAGAAGCTTGGAGGAGAGAGCTGTGTAGAGCGGCAGCATAAGTGTCTTTTCCCAAAGACCCCCCCGCCGCCCTATCCACGGGCTGCCGCCGGCGATCGGGCGCGTCCGGCTGTCGTCGCTGGCCGAGTGCGTCACGCAGACCTCGGACCTCAGACCGTTGTACGGCCATGGCACCCGCCTGTAGCTCGGCGTCGCGCTTTTGCTCGTGTCGGAGGCGTGCGTTTTCGTCTCTGAGGGCGGCGCCCTCGTCAGTCAGGAATGAAATTCCTTCCCTAGCATCGAGGAGCAGGCTCCGCAGGGACTCGAAGCTGGCTCCAAGGTCAACGGGAGAAGAGGCGGGTGGCCCCGCGGGAAGTTGTCGAGCCGGAGAGAGGGCCGCAGGGGTACGGGGAAAGTCCGCAGCGTTGCTGGCGTGATTGCCGACGACGCCATCGCTGTTCGGCCTCGCAGCACCGCCGATAATCGCACAGCTCTCACAGAGAAAGGAGCTTACCCCAGACTGGAGAAAGGTGTCGACGTTGTCCGGCCAGCATACACACTTTGTGTGCGCACGAAGTTTACATCCAGAACATCGCAGAAACTTTTGTCTTCCGTAGAAGACATGGGAGCAGATTGTGCATGCGTCCGTACTAGGCGGCATCTCCGCAGCGAAAATAATAATAATAATAATAATAATAATAATAATAATAATAATAATAATAATAATAATAATAATAATAATAATAATAATAATAATAATAATAATAATAATAATAATAGTAAAAAAATTATGACATGAAAAGAAAAAAGGTACATAGTCAGGCCTGCCAAAGCCACATCGGGTTTGTCTGGCAGCGCCTGGCAGTCAGTGAGACAAAACCGCACAGATATAGTCAGCAAAAAATAAAACACACACAAAACATAACATTCATTAAGCAATATTAAAAACTAACACTTCTCAAGTCTTTTGTAAGCTTGTATTTTGTTTTTATATTATGAATTTCAGAAGGAAGTTTGTTGAAGATTGCTGGCACGTAATACTTACGAATTCGTTTTCCAAAATGTTTTTGAGCATCGATGTATACAATAAGGCTATTTTGGGTATAAGATAACGCGACAGAATGTACGGGGTTTTAAATTGGCTAACCCAATAGTGCCTGTGAACAATAGTTTCTATCAAAATCGAACTAAAGTTAGAAAAACCCAATATTTTAAATACATCGACATCCTTCTCTAGACACAGGTCAAATGAAATATTTTTTAGCAAAGAACGTAAAAGGCAGTTAATTCTATCTTGCCAGCGAAGAGCACAATGACCGTAAACAGTTATGCCATACCGAAGCACGCTATATACAAGAGCATGAACAACAAATTTTCGTACCGAAAGAGGCATAAAATATCGGATATTATACCACATACAACATACTGCACGAAGTTTCTTACTAACATGCAAAAGATGAGAATTCCAAGCAAGGTCACTGTGAAAAAACACGCCAAGGTACAAAAGATGTATATTTTACAGGTATACAATCACAAGCCAAACAATCTGTCGTATGCAACAATAAAGAATAAGTCAGATATACGTTTTTAAAGGGCTGTGGAAAAAAAATAAGTTGAGTTTTAGAAGCATTAATTAAAATTAATTTAGCTGCAAACAAGTCCATAGCTTTAATAGCCACAGATTGTAAAGCAGATATAGCTTCTAAAGAGTAGGACGCTCTGGCTAACAGGAGAGTATCATCGGCATACTAAAATGAAGAAATTAGCACAACTTTATGTATATCATTAACATAAATATTAAACAAAAGCGGACTTAAAATTGAACCCTGTGGGACACTAGCTTTGATAAGAGAAAAGTCGCTTTGAAACTGTACAGATACACACTCACGCCTATCTCGCAGAAAGTTCTCCAGCAGACGTAGGAAAGAACCACGGAAACCTAACATTGAAAGCTTTGTCAGTAAAATACGCTGGCGAACCCCATCCAATGCCTTGCTAACGTCCAAAAAAAGTGCACAGGCCACCTGATTGCGTTCAAAAAGTAAATTAACCTCATCAGAAAAATCTTCCAGGAGCATTTGGGTACCTCGGCCTTGTAAAAATCCGCACTGATAGGGTGAGAGAATATTGTGTTTATCTAAGAAGCTTGACATGACTCGCCACATATGTTTCTCTAACATCTTATCAAGACAAGGTAAGATCAAAATTGGACGGTAATTTTCTACATTAATTCGCGCTCCACCCTTGAACAACGAAATGACCAGCGCAGTTTTCATTTTTAATGGCATGATGCCATTAGAGATCACACTATTTAAGAGAGAGAGCAAGACCATTATAATTGCTTCGTAATTTCTGCGCAGACATTAACTTAGATGCCATCGCTCCCAGGGGATTTGTTGGGTTTCAGATTAAAAAAGTAGTGATTTAGGATCGTTTTCAGTAAGGAAAGGGAGGTAAGCCGACCCTAATACACTTGATAATAATGCAATCAAATGCAAAGGTGCAAGCGAGCTGGACAAGAATGACGAAAATAATCCCTGGAGAAGGTGAACAAGAGGGACAAAGGACAAATACAAATCTCCAAACAGAGCTAGGTGACTGGTGCACGACCGAAAAAATCCGCCTGGTCCGGGTATCGAACCCGGGACCTCTCCACTGTCCCGTAATGTACAAAAGTCTGGATGCTGCCTCTCGACACCTGATACTTCAGAAAAAGAACTTATTAAAACCTTTGGCTGCAGTCTGCCAATTAGTAATCAAGTTTGAGAGAACAGAACTATCTTTATTAGTAACATGTGTAATTGCACCACTAAGACTATTGACGAGCGACCAAGTTTTTGTTAATGTCGAAACGAGCGTCTTTAAATTTATTTCTAAAGTACTTTCGTTTAGCTAGACGAATGATAGCATTCACCTTGTTCCTAGATTGCTTGAAATTCAACCGCAGCGAGATACAACCGGGGATTGCTTGGACAGGGCTCAAAGAAAGTCTTTGTCTTTTATTGCTACGAGAACCTCAGACGACATCTGTTTTTTGTCTTGGTTACGTTGCTTAATTTTTACCATACATGTAGCCGCCCGTTTAAAAAGATTCATCTGAGCTACAAACTGCTCGTAAATATCAACTGGAGACACAGTTAGTAAAAAAGAATCTCAGTCATGCTACGTTATGCGTTTATCAAAGAGCCTAGGCTCAACAATTGAAAATTCTTTCCCCGAGATGATAGTAGTCGACGTATGTGGTTGTGATAAAGAGCAAGAAACAAAATAATGATCGGCAAGTGTAATTTCTATGATTGCCGATTGTACTATGAAGTTCTGTGCTCGAACATTTATATGGTCGTACTAGATATCACCAGTTGACCAGATAAGAATTCTTCGCGCGTGGCTTTGTTGATTGTAGTTTCGATTCCCCATTTAGACAAAACGTACAAATAGTCTGCAACCATGGTCATTGTAGGTCGAAGTATATTAATGTTTATATCGCCATTTATGCATACTAGATCATCACACGACATGGACGACAAAGCTGAGTCAAGCTCAACCAAAAGCAGCCGCCCGTTGCAACATGAGGGACGATAAATTGAAAAGATGAAAAGAGAACAAGCGATAACGAAGGAGCGAGCGATAACGAAGGAACAAGCGATAATGAAGGAAGTGGTTGTGCTGCGCTTACGCGCAGCACAACCACTTCCGCATGGTTTAAAAGAAAAAGAAGCTGTCACAAACCAGACATCTTTGACAAACACAGCCACACCCCATCCTCTTCCCATTGGACGGGTGTAAGAAAACAGTTGATAGCCTGGTATCATGTTTTAGACAAACAATCCGAACCAACATTAATCTCAGTCTGTACAAAAGCACAAAAAGTACAGAAAGGGGTTATTAAAGCGAGAAAATGATCCCAGTGTTTGCGTATACTACGAATGTTGACACGGGTAATACGAAACCCATTACTTCTAGAACAGGTAAAAAAACTGTCAACTTCCGTAAAGGAAGCACAAGTGCGGAAACCAAAATCCATGCTTTAATAATTCTTTCAGGATCGGACGACGTCTCAGTTTATCAGACCAAGATCGAGTTCGCAACTTATTCTAACAGAGGAGGCTTCTTCTTGTCGCTTAGCAAATATCCTCCCGTTTCGGACCTACACAAACTTGAAGTTCTTTTCCTTTCCCCTCGTACGGGCCCTCCAAAACAAGTTTCGGTTTATCTGGGTAGGATTCTCGTTGAAGTTAAGCTCAGGCAGGTCTTTACTTTGCGCGAGTGCGCGCAGTCTGCCACGTGCCCTCATCCATGTCTCTCGCACCGCCACAGAAGAAAACCTAACTAAAACCGGGACAATCTTGTCCCTTTTACCTGGAAGTCTGTGTACCGCAAGAACAGCCATTTCAAATAACTTCGAGAAGGTGGATGGTAGCGAGACCGGTCGGTCTGTTACCTGACTTGTGCACAGGGATAACTACGGCAACCTTCCACGCCTCCGGAAACGCACCCGACTTCAACGAGTTGTTAAAAATAGATACAATAATAGTAATAATCAATCAATCAATCAATCAATCAATCAATCAATCAATCAATCAATCAATCAATCTTTATTATACAGTGCCCAGGAACAACCCTGGGGTCTTGGTGCTGGTACACTGGTGGATAAAAAATACATTATACACATCTCCGCAGAAACGAGTTTTTAGCATAATACTAGGCAGTACACGAGTAATTAGTAGAACAAATAAAAACTAGGCCATAATAGTACCCAGGTAGCACCGAGTTCTGGGCCAAAATTTGGCTTTCGTCTGGGAGTTTAGGCCATCAAAAAGCCCGAAAAAGCCAACGTAGAGCCAAACCTGACCTTCCTTGGCAAGAGTCTGGGTATTTTGGCCCTAATTCGCCAAACAAGTGCCAAATTTAGGCTTCACTTCCTGGTAGTTCGGCTGTCATCTGGCACCTTTGGGCCAAAATCGCCACAGATGTGCCAGAGTTAGGCTTAGTGGCTTGTAGTTCGGCAGACATCTGGCATCTTATTGCCAAAATCGCCAAACAAGTGCCAAAGTTAGTCTTCACTTTCCTATAGTTCGGCAGTCATCTGGCACCTTTGGGCCAAAACCAGAAAAAAAGCCAAACTTTGGCACGTCCCAAATACCGAAATTAGGAGTTGCTCTGGCAGTTATAGCTGAAGTATGGCACCAACTTTGGCGCTCCTCTGGCGGACCAGAGAAACGCCAAACCTTGGCATGCCCCGAATTCCCAGATTAGGATTTACTATGGCAGTTATGGCTCAAGTATGGCACCAACTTTGGCGCTCCTCTGGCGGACCAGAGAAACGCCAAACCTTGGCATGCCCCGAATTCCCAGATTAGGATTTACTATGGCAGTTATGGCTCAAGTATGGCACCAACTTTGGCACTCCTCTGGCGTACCACAGAAGAGCCAAACTTTGACATGCCCTAGGATCGCCCAACTAAGGCTATAGTTAGGCACCGTACTTTGGCACTGATGAGTGCCATGGTGCAAAAACCTAACTGCGCCAAAGTTGGGCCCTTATGTTTGCCAGACCTTTGCCCAAGTTGGGCATTCCTCTGGCGTGCTACCTGGGTAGACACGGAACACAATACCGTAGGACAACAAGTGCCCCACCAGAAAGCACGCCATGAAGATGTAGAAATTCAGACATAACAGAGCCAATTCAGCAATGCTGATCCTTCACGGGCAAGTTTGTAATGGAAAGAACAAACGTTCTGTAGCAAGGGTGGAAAATATCAAGTTTTTCAGAGTAATGATTCAAACGCTGTGCCATTCTCACAATTGGGTTTACCGGACTAAACGTTCCAGAAACATAAAAAGATGACAGAAGATGAGTAGGCACACGTGGGATCCAGTTCAGATAACAGGCTCGGAGGATTGATGAGTCCATGCAGCGTTTGAAACGAAAATAGTAAGTCCGCGTTCTCCCGACACCCGTGCAAACTAAGCAAACTAACACGCTCTAACACAGACTCATATGTTAAACTGTGAACATCCTCCTTTATGAAGTGATGTTTAAAGATAGAAACAAACTTTTTTACACACGTTAATAATGATAATGATAATACTGATAAAACCTATAATCATAATAATAATAATAACAATAATAATAATAATAATAATAATAATAATAATAATAATAATAATATTAATGATAATAATAATAATAATGTTTATTGTCACAGCAGGCATCAAAGCACAAGTGACAGGTTCGTCTAAGCCGTTATAGGCTTGTACGACTCAACCGGGCAAGTCGGACAGGCGAAAAAAGAGTACCATAATCGTTTACACATACAAGAAAGCTTTCAATAAACAACCCCAAAACAAAACAAATCACAAGATCAAAAAACAAAAAAAAAGCAAGGATTAGCACTACGCAATTTCCCTTTCAAAAATATTAGTAAAATATTAGTATAAATAATAGTAATAGTAATAATAATATAATAGTTTATTGCACGAACACAGAACCAGGTACAGACACGGGTTCATCCAAGTCATCTAGGGCTTGTATCATGAACACCACCTTGAGGAGCATGCTGCTCGAGAAGGGAAAATCACAAATGCTAACAGAATTTGGTTCCGGGGTCACTTAAATTAAAAAAAAAGATAATTTAATATGATCACTCACACTATGTGACACCACATTACCATCAAACTTAAAGCAGGGATACACAAAACATCAGAATGTTTTTTCTCGATCGGTCTTAAGATGGGCCTTAGAAAACAAACTTGAGAGCTTTCTATAATTTTTGCACCGGCTCTATGTTATGTAAGTGTTCGTGAAGCTCATTAAATATTTTTGGTACATAAAAAGGTCTTACGCTTTCTTCCTAATGCGCTCTTCTTCTGGGCACTTCAAACCGTTGATTGCTCCTGAAAGACCTAGACACATACTTGGGATTCTTAAAGGAACTGTCCCAGTAGTGCCTGGTGATAATGGTGTGCTGGAACAGGGCCTCAAAATTAGGCAACTGAAGCGATTTAAACAAGTTGTCCTCTGCCAAAAACTCAAAGTTGTAAGCTACGCTCCTCAGCATACCTTTCAAGATACCATCAATCCTCGTATGCCATCGCCAGGGACAGTTTCCAAATAAAGAAATGCCATACCTTAAAATACTGTATCCCAGTGTCTGCATAATAAGTATCCGAATTGACATCGGGACAAACACTTTGATAGAATACAATAGACAGGATACTCTTCTCATTCTTTTGCAAATGTTTGCCATCTGCGTGTTCCAGGATAAATCAGAATCGAACACAATTTCCATGTACTTAACATCACAAACATATTCAACAGGAACCCATGTACAATCGGCACAACATGACTTATGCAAAATCAAAAGCCTATCTAGGCAAACAATCCTCAGCGGGTTTGAAAAACAGACAAGTTTTGTTTTTGAGCAACTGATATTAATAAGGTTTGACGCACAAACCAATCGAACAGGTGAATAGAGTCATCCTGCAGCATATCTATCGCGGAACTATATTGCATGTGGCGAGTTAAAAGCAGGGTGTCATCCGCGTACTGATGAAGGGTACAGTTGTGAATACAAGATTGCACGTCGTTAACATAAAAATTTAAATATTAGAGGTGACAAAATAGAACCCTGCGGCACTCCCGCTCTCAGCTAAGCCCTAGAACGTTTTCTGTCGCCAACCAAAGGCATCTGAGACCGGCTAGTTAAAACGTTAGTAAGAACTGAAAGGAAATGGACCGCTGAAACCATAAAGATTTAGCTTTTGAAGCAGTATGTCATGACAAACTGTCGAACGCCTTGGATATATAAAAACACAAAGCACAGAAGATTTGATTATTATCAAAACTGGTGTTCAACACGTCCGATAGCTCTTCCAGTAGAGGCTGTGTGCCGCGGCCCTTGGCAAAGCTGTACTGGCAGGATGACATAAGGTTATGCTTCTCAAAAAATGAGGTCATAACATTGAACAGATGCTTCTCCAAAATTTTAGACAACAAAGGCAAGACTGATATTGGGCAATAACTTTCAAATTTTACTCTAGTCCCACCCTCGAATAACGGCTTAACTGTTGCAGTTTTTAGGTTGACCGGTATGCATCCAGAAGTTAGTATTTCGTTTAGAATAATGAGGAGCACATTACACAAGGCGTCAAAGTTTCTTCGGATCGCACCCATTCCAATGTTGTCGCCACCAGCCGGTTTGTTGGAGCTAGACCAGACATTAAAGAATGCAACTCCTGCCTGTCCAAACACGGAAGGAAAGCAGACGGAGCTACGCTTCTCTTCAATGTTAGGGTTCTTTCCTCCCGGTCTTTGACAACTCCCGAAAACCAATCGAAAAAAGCATTAAAGTCGTTTGCAAGTGAGAATGCATCGCGTTCAAAACAGATCTTCAATTCGGAGGTTGCCCGTACCGGAATCCCGCGGAGTTCGTTTATAAGACTCCATGTCTTGGCAAAGTCACGAGATGATTGAAGAAATTAATTTTTGTAATGTCTTCCTTTAGCCGAGCGCAAAATGGCGTTGGTGCGGTTTCTTGCTATCTTAAAGTCTTGTCTTAGTCGTTTACTCTTTGGATTATTTCTGCTGCGAGTCCATGCCAGTTCCTTTTGCTTAACTGCTGCGAAAATGCCAGAATTCTACCACGGAAGGTCAGGCTTTCTTTTTCGAACCATCACCTCGTTTATGCAATTCATTATTAGAGAATTTATAACTTCAATAAACCTGTCATAAAGTTCGGATGTACTAGACGAGCCAACAAGATCCTCCCAGTGGTAACGCCTGATGAGCTCATCATAACGTTTCCAATCAACTATAGTGATTGTTCGTCGGGGTTGGGAGCGCTCCGGCAGATTCTCCCCAAAAAACACAACGACACGCAATAAAGAAATGGTACGCCAATTTCTGGCCAATCACGGCTTATCTGATTAAAGCATCCGGCGCTTTTATGTTGAAATGATCGATACAGGTTAACGCCAACTGGTTCAAAAGAGGCTCCGAATTCCGCAAGCCAATTTACGTAATCCACCGCGTGGCATTTAGAAAGCGCCAGCGTATCAATGTTAATATATCCCGAAACGCATAAACAGCGTTCAGCCTCCAGGCCCTCGAGGGCCATCCGGAGCTCCCGAATAAAGCTGGCAAGGCTTTCAGATGGTGGTCTGTACAGAGCAAGCAAAACGAAACTGCATTGTAAGTTTGTTATTTTTAGAGCTAAGTATTTGGCTGCTTCGAAAGTGACATCCCGGCGTTCTGCGTGCCACCCGTTCTTTACGAATACGGCTATACCGCCCCCTCTTCTGCCGTGTTGTGTCAAACAAAATTGGTTAAAACCATCGAAATGATAACATTCAGTTGATCCGTCATGAGCGTTGATTTCCGATAGTACAAACACATCAACGTCGGCGATGACATCTCTTATCAAAAAACAGAACTGGTCTCAATAGTTTCTAATGCTGCGAATATCTACGTGTACCACAGTATATGTGATGCCGTCGCTAAGTGAGAAATTACTCTTAAGGCTCGAAACATGTGATAGCTTAGAGAAAGAAAACTGAGACGAAGCCATCAAGTTACATTATTTTTTCCAGGTCAGCGTGTCGGTAGATTCGGATGGGACAGTATTTCTCGTTTCTCTTCGCGAAGATGTTGCCGTCCAAATTTGCTTCACCCAAGCAAATTTGAAGTTCATTTTTCTGGCGCGGGAACGGGTCATCCAGAAGAGCTATCGGTTGAGCCTGGTGAGATTAATATTAAAAAACAGACGCGGCAGCGTTGACCCCTTGCTTAGTGCGTGCAACCCACGGCGTGCTGCCATCAACTTTTTTTTGCCGCCAACCGATTATTATTATTATTATTATTATTATTATTATTATTATTATTATTATTATTATTATTATTATTACTATGAATCTGGGATCCTAGCCCTCCTGCTGTCAACGCAGTCGGCATCGGGTGCCAGGGGCGGTGCACACTCTACCCCTGCACCACTCAAGCCGGCGCCTCCGAGGATTGAGCCGAACTCCACTGCATCATGCCAGGATGGTGCACCTGACGGGCGAGCGGCGCGTCTGGGGCCGACGCGCCCGAAGTCTCGAACCCCCGCGCTGGACTGGGGCATCCGAGACCTCGAAACTGAGCGTCGCATCGCCGTCAATGAGTCGGAGAGCCTTATTTGTCACCAAACTGGCGCCGGACACCACCTGTGAGGATGTCTCCTCTCACCTATCCTCCATCGGGCTCGACAAACTGGAGTGCCGGCGTTTGAAGACTCGGCACGACTCATACGCTTCCTTCCACGTGTCCGTGGCTGCCGAGGATTTTGTGAAACTTGCTGACCCTGCCGTGTGGCCGAAATCCTGCCTCTTCAAAACTTTCAGAGGCACCCTTCGACAAGCCCTTCTCCATGTCTCAGAGGGCCCTCCCACGACCGACGAAAGTTGATGAGTCACGTTGATTTATTTTATCAAAACGTCCGCGGCTTACGCACAAAAACCGAATGTTTTTTTTTCTAACGTTACCCTATCCAATTATTCTATATTTTGTCTAACGGAAACTTGGTTATGCTGTGACATTGGGTCCTCCGATTACTTTCCACCTTCTTTTTTGGTGCACCGGCGTGACCGCGACTTGTCCACGCGTGATACAACTGGAGGCGGCGTGTTAGTGGCCGTTGACAGGCGTTTCCGCTCGAAAAGACGCGAAGATTTAGAAAAGTTTCCCGAGAGTTTATGGGTAGAAATTGAGTGTGCAAAGAAAGTACGCCTTTTTATTGGCCTATTTTACCTGCCTCCGGAAACAACGCCCGACGACTTTCACACTTGTCTCGCTGGCATAGAGAACACCGTTAACGATTTACACGGGTGTATTATCTTAGTGTTAGGTGATTTTAATGCTCCAGGCATCAACTGGACGCAGTTTAACGTTTCTACTGACAACTTTTATTGCAATCAGAAAGGCAACGACCTCCTAAACTTTGTTTCTTTTTTAGATCTTGCACAACACAACGATATTCTTAACCACCAGGGTAATGCTTTAGATTTATGCCTCTCAAACATGGACTGCGTGCGTGTAGCCCGAAGTGAAGTTCCTATGGTTCCTCTGGATAAGTATCATCCTGCCCTTGATTTAGTGCTTTCTTTTGTTGATTCCTCGATTCGCGCTCCTATTGAGGCTTCTCCTCCACATATCTTATACAATTTTTCATCAGGAGACTACATCGGGATGTTCCACCACCTCTCGAGTGTTGATTGGTCTCCGGTCTTGGAATCCTCTGATGTAAATGAGCAGGTAGCTCTCTTTACGAGATTAATTCAAGAGGCCATCGACAGATTCATCCCATTACAATCTTTAAAGAAACCTCGCTTTCCTAGTTGGTTTTCTAATGAACTAAAAACACTACTGAAAAGAAAGAACTTTTTTCACAGGAAGTTTAAGAAAAGTGGCCTTTTAAAGTGGGAGGTAGAATTCAAGAGCTGCAGAAAGCAATGTAAGACGGTCCTAGATCGCGACCGCCAGGCTCATCGTTGCTCATTGGAATCAGATCTTGTCAATAATCCGAAGACATTCTGGAGGTACATTAATTCACGCTCTGGGAAGCATATCGAGTCGAAGATTGTCCTGGATAATCACGAGAGCGACTTGAAGTCCGTGCCTGAATTATTCGATGAGCATTTTAGGTCAGGCTACAGGGATAGTACGCAGCGTTCTGCACCTGCGCTGCCTCACTTAGATGGGTTTGGTGAGTTGTTAAGTTGCATTAATGTCGATGAGGAGTGCGTCCGGTCCTGTATTAAGAAAATGAGAGCAACATTATCAGTAGGGCCCGACGGCATTCCCTCGGCGATTCTCAAAACTTATCACGACATATTCACGCCGGTACTGTGCTCTATATTTAACAACTCGTTAAGGTTGGGAACCTTTCCTGAAACGTGGAAAGTCGCTGCTGTTGTTCCGGTCTTAAAGTCGGGGAAAAAAGGTGATATTTGTAACTATAGACCTATTTCTCTTCTCTCTCCACTTTCTAAGCTCTTTGAAATGGTCGTCCATCAATTCCTGTCTTTCAAATTTCGAAACTTAGCAATTCCCAATCAGCATGGTTTTATGAGCGGCAGATCAACTACTACTAATCTTGTTAGCTTTATTTCTGCCGCATCCCGTGTGATATGTAACAGAGGTTAGTTAGCCGTTGTCTACTTTGACTTAAGTAAGGCTTTTGACGTAGTCAATCACATTATTCTTTTATCCAAACTTTCCTCCTATGGAGTATGTGGCTCAGTACACGACTGGTTAAGAAGCTATTTGTCAGAGAGAGAGGCGTATGTCCGGGTCAACAACATGAACTCTTCGTTATACAAGGCTCGCTCTGGCGTTCCTCAGGGATCTGTTTTAGGACACCTTCTGTTCACAATTTTCGTAAATGACGTCTCTTTCGCTCTTTTAAATTCTTTATTCCTGCAATATTCTGACAGTATAGAAATTTATCGAGAAATTGTTACTGAACATGATTGTGCTAAGCTCCAGGAAGATGCATGTTCTTTCTACCGATGGTGCTCTGAAAACGACCTTTTCTTGAACCCGTCCAAAACCAAGGTCATGACGCTCTCTCGGAAAACTCACAATATCTCTTTTGCATATAATATTCAAGGAGAAACTTTGTCTCGAGTAAGTGTAATGAAAGATCTCGGAGTCATGGTTGATTCTGGGTTGCGTTTTTCTGATCATGTTGGTAGGGTGGTTAACTCGTCATTGCGAATGTTGGGCGTTGCCTCTCGCTTAACCAGGGAGTTCGAAAACCCGGCTGCTTTTATCACGTTATACTGCTCGCTATCCAGGTCGCAGTTAGAATATGCTTCAGTTGTCTGGAATGGAATTTCTAAAAGTCACTCCTTGGTGATCGAACGTGTGCAAAAAAAGTTTGTTTCTATCTTTAAACATCGCTACATAAAGGAGGATGTTCACTGCTTAACATATGAGTCTGCGTTAAAGCGTGTTGGTTTGCTTAGCTTGCACCGGCGTCGGGAGAACGTGGACTTACTATTTTTGTTTAAAACGCTGCATGGACTCATCAATTCTCCGAGCCTGTTATCGGAACTGTGCCTTAGGGTGCCACGTGTGCCTACTCGTCTTCGGTCATCTTTTTATGTGTCTAGAACGTTTAGTCCGGTAAACCCAATTGTGAGAATGGCACAGCGTTTGAATCATTACTCTGAAAGACTTGATATTTTCCACCCTTGCTACAGGACGTTTGTCCTTTTATTAATAACTTGCCCGTGCAGGATGAGCATTGCTGAATGGCTCTGTTATGTCTGAATTTCGTCATCTCCATGCCGTTCTTTCTGGTGGTACACTTGGTGTCCTACGGTCTTGTGTTCCGTTTCTACTGTTACTGCCTCGTTTTTATTTTATTCTACTAAGTACTCGTGCACTACCTAGTATTATGCTTAAAAATGTATCTTCTTTCTTGCGGAGATGTGTGTAACGTTTTTTTTTGTTTTTTTTTTATCCATAAGTGTACCAGCACTAAGACCTCAGGGTTGTTCCTGGGCACTGTATAATAAAGATTGATTGATTGATTTATTGATTGATTATTATTATTATTATTATTATTATTACCCCAAGAGCGTGTCTACGTCTTTCAGGAGCAAGCAACGTTTAGGCGTTCAATGGCTGATATTTAGCTGTTACCGATTTCCTGTTCCACCATAATAGATACTAGCTATTGCACGTGCCGTAAATGTATTGTGTGTGCTCCTTCTGATTCTGTGCTTCATTACTTAGGCTACTCGCCGTTCACGAACACGGAAAATCAACAACTGCATGAATGAATGCACGAGGTGCTCAGAAGAACGTGTGATGGAGAAAGCGTGAGGTATTTTTGTGTACAAACATATTTAATGAACTTTACAAAGACTTACATAACACAAAGTCAGTGCAAAAATTAAAGAAAGTTCTCAAATGCGTTTGCTAAGGCCTATCTCAAGACCGATAGAGAGAGCATTTTGTCTCGCGTTATTTATTCTGATGTGTTGCGCATCCCTGCTTTAAATTTTATGGTAATGTGGTGTCATATACTGATAGTAATCATATTGAACTAACTTCTTTTACCTAAGTGTATCCGGAAACAAAATTCGTTAGCATTTGTGATTTTCTGTATGACTTCAGGAGAGGTATGCTCATCAAGGTGTTTTTCATCATACAAGACCAAAATGGCTTTGATGGACCCGTGTCTGTACCGAGTTTTATGTGTTCGTGCAATGAACGATTATTATTATTATTATTATAAGAAAAAGTTTATTTGTACGAAAAAAGTACATGATGCTGGGGGCCTGCAGAAAAAAGCTGCCACATTGACAGCGTGCCAAAGCCGAGAGACCCCACACCGGCAGATTCACAGCATGAATGAAACATAATAAATAAAACGAAATATCTTAAAAGCCACGAAATAAATTCGTCAAGGCACGGTCTCTTCCAGGAGCGTTGCTTAGAGCTGGCACTTTCACTTTCACAGCTACGCAAAACCAAACGACACTTCCAAAAAATGCCCTGCCAGATTTTTATTATTTACATTTCAGTACTGCGGCGCATCGGGCCTGGATCATCGCCCGGCTAGCTCAGTCGGTAGAGCACGAGACTCTTAATCTCGGGGTCGTGGGTTCGAGCCCCACGTTGGGCGTTCATATTCGTTTTTTTTTCTTCATTATGACGATCTCTTTTGTATATAAAAGTTGATTTATCTTTTAACTCAGCTGTCATTGATGTATTCGAGTACTGCGGTATCATATTCCTACTGTTTTGGCATTCCCTTCTTTACTGCGTGGCACCATGCGACCTCGTTTTTCCCAATTACTGTATACTTCGTGCCTGAGTACAATAATTTCACAATATAAATTTTTGAGACCCGCGAATGAACAACACTTGTGAGCTCATAGTTCTTATTTCGACGAGCGAGCTCATTTTAGTGTTGAGCTTAGAAGCATTGAGGTGGCTGTGATCATTTCTGTAATCCCCTATAAGCGCAGCGTAACCACTAAAATCAACGTTGTTCGCGATAGCGAAAGCTTCGCCCAGTATGTTGTAATGATGCCTGTCCCATCTCAGTCAATAGAGGGCAACATTTCTAAGACAACTCAGTCTGGAAAATATGCCGTTGAAACGCGGGCCCCCCCCCCCCCCCCCCCCCCCCCCGCCCCCACTGGAACCAATAGTTGATCACAGCGCGTTCCTTTGCGGTCAATTCGTTTTGTTTGTTCGTCTGTAGTTCGTTGGTTAGTTGGTGGTCCGTAATTCATTTTGAGACAAGGAGGTCAGCAAAAGTTTATATTTTAGACACATGTAAGGTTTTCTTGTTTTTGTTCTTCCCCGTTCCCGTATGGTTTCCCGAGTGTCCGGTGCGGCAGAACGGCGGCGCTACGATCTCGTCTAGCTAAAGGCCCACGAATAAGACATGTAGCCACGTCTTCTCGCTTCTCTTCCGCGCAAATACGTTTTGTCTTAATTGTTTTGCTGTTTTACGCTGGCACGTCAACGGTAGCAGCACGCTCCAATAGCAGCCCTCCTATAAACGAACTCAACTCTTTGAAGTCACGGCGCTGCGGTGGCGCTGCTGTTTGTGTGTGGCCAGGATTTTATTTCGGAAGGGGTTCAAAGGCATTATCCCCCCCTCCCCCAATGACGAAGCAGGGTAAACTCGGCGCTACGGACGCTCACGCGAAGATTAGGGAGGCGGTGTTAAAATAAAACGGGTGAAGCTGTATTTTTTTTTTTTAAAACGTTGCAGGCTTTACTTGGCTTTACTGTCGTCGTAGTTGCGGCCCACCAACTTGAAAAGCTTCCTCACAGCACACAACTCCCTCCGCTTTTCGAGGTAGCACTGCGTTACCAACACGTGCCGGCCAGACAAGACAAAAGGACAGCTATACTGTCAAAAAACATTGAACAGCAACTCAAAAAAATATTTCAACGCTGAAAAGTTAGAGCAAACGGTCACCCACAAACGTCAGGCCATATTCCAAGCCGCCATTAAAATGGCCGAGATAGCGGAAGTTGAAATTCAGATGCCGCGGCCCGCGAGTAACAAGTCAGCAACGTCACCGCTGTAACATTCCCGCTCGAAGCACGGAAGAGCATTTTAAGCGCGCCGTACGTGTTTCTTGCTTTCATAAATTGCCTGATCACCCAGTTAGATGGGAGACCTAAAGAGTACCGGCGTACGCTGCAAGTACTTTCGTCGCTTCTGCCTGCAGAGATCTAGGAAAGCGGGGCAGCTGCCGGCACTGAAGGGTTTTTGGAGCTCTATTCACGCCTGGTTTCAGTTCCTGAACTCCAACGTGAGCTGCTCATGTGGGATTCCAGATGCAAGACGGAGAAACGTGAAACGCCCGTCACGTCCCCGCTACAGGTGGTCGCCCTCTGTCCGGAGGCCCTATTGGTGACGAGATGTTTTTGGTTGCGCCACCTCGCGGGCGCCCACCTACGACGCAGCTTGTAGGATGCGAGCAGACGACGCGCTATGTCAAAGCACGGAGTGGCTATGTTAGTTCGCAACTATGCAGATTAAAATGGTTGATTTATTGAAAAAACGCGTATAACGTTTTTGTGAGTCATCTTTCTAATAAATAACAGCGGGCGTCGAAGTTGCTTTTTTATTGGAAAAACTTCAAAATGTTCAAAAACAAGCCTGGAGTATTACATTACAGCTTACGCGGCGTGCGTCAGGGCTATCCAAAGCTCTCTGACGCTTTTTTTTTCGGATCTGTGTAGGCCGCTCTAGAAAAAGGATTTGCATTCACCAGAGTAATTGACGTAGTGTCTTCTTAGCTGTGCACGTGCGCACAGTTGCGTTGGAAAGCGCCGCACACTTGTTTTAGCTGCATTGCGCTTGCTGATACCGACTCGACAGTTGCTGCCGAGCAAATGCTCGTCAGCAACTGACGCTTAGCTCCTCCCGAGTCGAAAACGCGGCAAAGAAGTTTGTCACATCGCGACTTCGGCTCGAAAGAAAAGAAGAAATTTTCATAAATTCTTACATTGTCGGCCATGGCCCGGCAAATTCGGGGTATTGATTAATTTGTTCTATTATATTTTTACCAAAACATGTTTACAAATTTAAAATCGCTCACTGAGGAGCGCATTACGCATTATGCGCATGTTGTTCACAAAAACGAAACATACAAACGGTAGTAATTTATAGCAGGTATATTCCTCATTTTCTAAGACGCTGATTTGTCACCGACTTACTAGATTACTTCGATCACGAGAGGGTCTCGCACGTTTCTGGTCGGCCGGGTGAATAAGCAAGGATTTAGTCGAAACGACTCCAGAAGCCAGCATGTTTTTCTTCGTGACAGTTATTTCGAGGAAATGTTCGTTTACTGGCTTACAAAATTAAAAGAAAAGGAATCAACTCGGAACTAATAAGAGACCAACACTTACAAAACACATTGGAACCAAGAGGATACACGGAGTTGCTTTCACTGAAGCGTTCACTACACACGCAAGGGGTTCTCGCATTTCGTTTTTTTTTTTTAATTTGATGAGATCTTCCTTTCTTAGTTTTATTTTGTCCGAATCATAATAAAAAAAAAAACACCCTATTCGCCGTGGTAGACCCTGTAGTGGGACAAAGCGCTATATGTTCTAGTTTCCCAGTTCAGCTTTTTGTACGGGATAGAGAACAGCATACCAGCATCCGACCATTTCAATACCTCAGCTCCAAAAGTGTTTGTTGGCACGACTACGCGTGCCACATGCGGTTTAAAGCTTTGGTAAAATGTTCTACTACAAATATCGCTTTACCAAATAAACACAACGCGTGCAACAGGCTTTGCCGCGCGTTACCCCAACATCGCATGAGGCGAGCTGACGAGCCGAGAAATCCAAGAACAGCGTGGTCTGTTCCAGTCTGTCCTACCCGTGACGTCACAAACGATGATTATGATAGCTAGAGAAGCGCCCCCTGTAGTTCGCGCACGCCACCAATTCCCAAATGTCCATCGTCCCTTCCAGATTCTAGTGACTCTGCGCGTAACAACGGCGGGAGCTGAGCGCTCGTTCTCTTCACTACGACGGTTGAAAACATACCTGAGAGTTTCCACTTCGAATGAGCGACTGCTCGGTCTAGCGCTTTTGAATGTTCACCGCGACATTGAAGTTCAAGCAGAGGACGTCCTGGATATTCTTTATCGAGAACGCAGTCGGCTGCATCTTAATGTGTAGGCGCTTGACATATATGAGATGATCAAGAGAGCCAGTACATCGCTTTTTGAAATTACTAGTCACACTTACTTTTTATTCGTGGTAATTTCTAGTCGAAAGCACGTAATTCTGATCAGTACTCAAGGTTTGCGTGAGCGCAGCGCCACTCGTTGCTAACAGTGCAGTTGTTTTTACAAATCATTTAACACATTACTGACATTGTTTTATATTATAACCATGTGTTCGTTTTACATGCTCGCTTTGGTTAGATTGAACTGTTTATTTCAGTGAGGATAGTTTATTATACTTTGCCTTGAAAGTGCCATCCTTCACCCCACAAATGTTTCGAAATATCAGTTCTTTATATATCTGAGATCAAGTTCCGCATCCCATCAAATGAACATGAATGAAGAAATATTGCACATTTTATGTATGTGAGCATTATCTACCCAACAAACACTTTTCCCGAAAGCATATAAGTATAGCCCGCACTACCCCTTTGCTCCATGCCCCGTGCAAAACCGACTGCGTGAGCAGGAGAGCAAGTGGGCCCGCGGGGGGGGGGGGGGGGGGGTAGGTTTGGCATATCGGGGGGGGGGGGGGGTTCGACCCCCCAAACCCCCCCCCCCCCCCCCTGCCTACGCCACTCCCACGCGGTTCCTCGCAGGACCCCCCAACCTCACCCCCCCCCCGCCCCTCCCCACGCCACTGCTACCGACTCACGGATCATTTAAGAATTGCGCCAGTGTTGCGCCGGTGTTTACGACAACATCTTGCCCGAGCCTATTTTTCGGCGCTTCTCTACGATAATTTAAGAAGCCTGGGAATTTGAGGACACGATAAAACGGGATGACAAGACCGGTCACGACCACTCCGACCAGAAGGCCACGATAAGACAGCAGCCGAGGTGGCCGAGGAGGGACCAAAAGGAGCTCGCACCCAGTGAGCGCTAGTGATGGGACGAATCTTTATCCGAATCGAGATTCGGAGCCGTATCTGGAGATTCGGAAAGATTCGGAAGAGTAGCCGAATCTCAAGAGATTTGGAAAAGTTCGGAAAGATTCGGAGCGTTGCCATGGTTGCCAGATCACGTTGATGAGTGTTTCAACTTTTCCTGACATTAAATTCACTAAATTCTACAAAGTGCACAAAATATTGTTGTAATATAATATCATAGTAATAAATAAAATGTTCCGCTCTGTTTATAATATTTCGGATGTTTGCCGAGAACGGTAACCAGACATCGCGGGAAAATTGGTTTCGGTTCCGGATTACGACCAAAATAGGCATGCTTGGTGCACGTGGAAATACAAGCGCATGTTTTCATCGCCCGGGTGGATGGGCGACAGTCGGTTGTGGAGCAGGCGGGTTGAAGAGACTTTCTTGGGCACCAGGGACCTCCTGCGTTGTCGGCGGGGTCATCTCATAGCATCCTCGATCATCCGCACCGGTGCGCACCGGTGCATGGAGGTGCGCCCCGTCGTCTTCGATCAAGTGCACCGGTGCGCACCGGACGTCCTCGATCAACGGGGCGCACCCTCCTGGTGCAGCTTTTCGTTGCCCCAACGCGCACCGAGAAAATCGACGGTGCGCCGGGGTGCAGTCCCATCAGGCATTGCGGCCAGGAGCGGGAATCGAGGAGATGGCGGGAATAGCAGACGCGCAGTCTGTTGAGGTGGCGACCTTGCGAAAACGAACACGCCTCGCATCTGCGCTCGATGAATTCCTCAGCTTTTCTTAGAGCGAGACGACGAGCTTCTTATCATCACCGCGGTTACCGGCGATTGCTGCGGTGGCAAGGAGCGCCCGAAAGGTATGCACTTCGTGGAAAGCGTTGCGAGGTGTTTCGATGACACCGAGGTACGGCCATTATGTGGTGGTTCTCTTTCTCGAACCAACAATGATGGGCAGCATATACCTGTGAAATTGTCACCCACTTCGTGACGCCACCGACAATCACGTCCACGATGTTCATTCGTGTGGGACCGCCAAATCCGCGAGTAAAAAAACAGGAGAAATTGACAGCAGACGGGCACCGCGCGCGGACCTACGCAAGAAAAAACAAACAAAATGCGAGGTGACGCATGGTGGAGCTCGCCGCAGTGCACCGCCGCGCCGCAGTTTGTCTTCGATGTCGCACCGACTTCGTGCTGCACGACCGAGGAGCGCTGTGCACCGTCCAGGTTTCAGGGCGATTCCGGTGCGAGTTGATTGAAGATGCTATCAGTGACCACCGCGGCTGCCCTTGCGGCGAAACGCAGGCGCGATAAGTTCCTCGTGGATCTCGTCAGGCTTGGCGTGGGCACGCCCCAGCCCGGCGGGATTCGGCGGACGTGCAGCCGGTGCAGTGGCGGGTCGACGCAGCGAGGTGATGTTTACGCGTTTACGCGAAGATCACGTTCTCGTACTCCGGGGTTCCCGGAGACGTCGACCGTGCTCGTCCGAGGTTCGCAGCAGTCCCCCCCGCAAGAGATCGATGCCGTACGCGCTGTTCGGCAGAAACACATTTACGGTCATAGACTAGTAGCACCAGTAGCACACCCCACTCAAGTGAGTATGTTCGATTCGATTATCTTCAACGTGTGTCCACTGCAGTATTGTCATCGGAACACGGGAAACAATCTAAAACTCCTTGCGCCGTACTATTAGTCTCCTGTACTGCATTTGTACCTTTCTAGATAATGATATCTGAATTAGTTAGTGTTTGTTTCTGAACAATAAAGTTGCGTTGGACACCCCTGTGTTGTTTCTTTTTCATCAAATAAAGTTTACCTGTACAAAACTTGCGGCCGAGAACGGAGGAACGACAGTGCGACGTTTTTCTTCGCCGGTGCCGGTACGCGGTCGAAGTTTGGACGAGCAACACTTTTCATCGCTCTCGCGTCCTACGCAGCTCTAGAGAAGGAGACAAATCATTTCTTTGCCTGAATATATTTATTGCGCGTTACGACACATTATGTACAGGGTGTCACAAAAGAAAATTTACACGGTCTTTTTTACCGCAAAAATAAACTAGGCATTGCCGAACGTTCATTCACCGCCCAAAGGTAGCGCTAGAGGTCATAACCAGATGCCAAAGTTTCAGCCCGATCCGATAACTTAATCAAAAGTTATAAGTGATTTTCTGAAAATTTCAATGGGAAAATGGCGGCCGACGGAGTTTTAAAACACATGGGGCTCTAAGGCACCAGAAACCGAAAACGGGCAAAAATGGGCTACATTTTCCCATTGAAATTTTCAGAAAATCACTTATAACTTTTGATTAAGTTATCGGATCGGGCTGAAACTTTGGCATCTGGTTGTGACCTCTCGCTCTACCTTTGGGCAGAGAATGAGCGTTCGGCGATGGCTAGTTTATTTTTGCGGTAAAAAAGACCGTGTAAATTTTCTTTTGTGACACCCTGTTTAATACACAGCATTTCGCTACATTTTATTTTACCGATCAACGCGAAACCGCGCAGAAACCGAGACCGTGCATTGGTTAGGCCTACGCCAACCACACCGATCAGCTCAACTGGACCTGCGCACGTGCCAGGGTTTAGAATGACAGTACAGTACATACCATACGTTGAAGTAAACAAGGCGAAATCTGGTTATATGCAGTAATAGTACCTAGAAAAAACACAACTGACCGCATTCGCGAGGTTTACGACAAGGTTCACGCTGCCGTTGCTGCTGTCTGCAACCAGCGACGAACCTGACGAATCTCCGAATCTGCCGAATATTCGTCCCGGGAAGTTCGGAAATTTCCGAATCTGTCCGAATCCGAATCTCCGCTGATTCGTCCCATCACTAGTGAGCGCTGAACGAGCAACGATTTTATTTCCCCGCCGCTCCCAGGAAGAAGAACATAATGCCGCCGTGTGGAACGGTGGCGCCATCTGTTAGATTGGCAAAACACTACATCCTCCTTTTGAACTCGATGGGTCTTGTGCATCCTAACCCCGAGCTTATAAATTGAGTCCCTTTGGTGGCTTCACCTGCCGCCCTAACGGGTAAGCCAAACACAATTGTCCCAGAGGCGCTAGGCACATCCGACGAGACACGAGTCAAAGCTTTGACTTGCGGCTTAGCTATGGGGCTTGGCTGACCAGGTGTGACTGGCAGGCATGAAACTGGGTCACTCGGACGGCGGGGATGAAGGGCACCAGACGTTTGCGGTTGCGCTGTGCCACCCCACTAGGTGTCTCGATGACGTAGGATCGGGGTCGCGGTGCCAGGCTGAGTACGTTTGCCGCACACGAAATGACCTGGACAAAAACGTCTTCGCCTGCTTCCAAAAGTCGCAGCGACAGTGCCGCGTGACGAAAGTTGAAGTCCTTCCTTTGACAACTTCGCACCACATTGTCTCGGCGTCTGGCGACCTTCGACGATGGCCACTTGGGAGTGAGGGATCTGTTAAACCCTGTAAGCCGAGTCTGTAGGCGCCGTCCCGTCAGCAGTTCCGAGAGGCTGTAGCCAGTCACGCCAGGGGTGTCACGATTGACCAGCAATGCCATGTGCGGGTCGTCCGACTTGACGAAAAGCTCTTTGAGCGTATGGACCATGCGCTCTGCTTCCCGTTTACTTGGGGGTACCTCGGGCTGCTTGTCTGATGGGCGAACCCATAGGTGGCCGGAAAGGAAGCAAACTGTTAAAGAAAACTGTGGACCGTTGTCTGATACCACAGAGTCCGGGATTCCAAACGAGCGAAAAATCTCTTAATGGCAGCGATGACAGAACTTGATGTCGTAGATGTAAGGCTCACCTCTTCTGGGAAGCGAGAGTAGTAGTCCACTGTGACGACATAGTTCTGTTCCTTCAGTTCAAACAGGTCCACCCCGACTCGCTGCCGCGGACAGCCTGGAGTGGGAGTACCGAGAAGTAGCTCGCTGGGCTGAATTCCGAGAAGTAGCTCGCTGGGCTGAACCCTTGTCTGCGCGCACTTCTCACAGGTGCCAACCAGCTGTTCTAACTCGCTGTTTATGGCGGGCCACCAGGCCGAGTCATGAGCCCTGGCTTTACATCGCCCGAAGCCTTGGTGACCTTCGTGGAGGAGTTGGGGGATCTCCTTTTAAAGGGACTTCGGAGCCAGGATACGACAATCCTTCTGCAGCAACCCTTGGAATGCTGTGTGCTGCTTCGTTCCCTCCAGTAGGCTTGAAAAAGAACAGGAACATTGGACACCTTCCTTCGCCAGCCACCCTCGCTGAACCTGAGAAAGCCAACACAGACTCCGTCTTCGGCTTGGTGCTTGCGGAGACGATCGAGACGAGAGGACGTGAGACCTTCGACGTCCATTAGCAGCTCCCCAACAAACAGCTCGACTGTGTGGACTTGGCTCTCAGGGCCTTCAGAGGAGCACGGGAAAGAATGTCTGCTGTTACCAGAAGCTTCCCGGGCACGTACAGAACCCTGTGCTGGTAGGGCATCGGACGCATCCTCAGCCGCTGGTCACCAGGAGGAATTGTGCTCAGTTCCGCAGAAATCAGCAGCGTGACGAGGGGTCTGTGATCGCTGTGAACGTCAAACCTGATGCCTCGTACAAACTGGTTAAAATGCTCGACGGCCCACGTGATAGCCAGTGCTTCCTTTTTCAGTCTGACTGTACCGAGTCTCCGTTGGCGTAAAGACCGTGAAGCGTAGGCGACTGCATGGCGCTTTCCTGATGGCTGGTCCTGCAGGCATGACGGCTCACAGTCCATAGGAACTCGCGTCAGAAGACACCGTGGTAGGGTAGGAGGGGTCGTACTTGGCCATACAAAATTCGGAGCTGAGCATGTTCTTCAGTCGTTCGAAAGCCATCTGCTGACTGGGCCCCAGCACCAGGCACTGTTCTTTTGAAGGAAAGCTCGGATTGGTGCAGTCACGTCGGACAGGTGGGGAAGAAAACAGCCTACATGGTTAAACATTCCCAACAGTCTCCTGACACTTCTGACGTTCACCGGAGCCTCCAAGTTCTCGAGAGCCTTGAGCTTGTTGGGATCGGGGCTAACGCCGTTGGCGCTGACCGTGACTCCCAAGAACTTGAAGTTCGGCGCTGAGAAGACACACTTAGCTCGGTTCAGCTTGACGCCGGCTCTGTTGAGACGACCCAACACCTCCTTCAGACGGTGGTGATGCTCCTCTTGCGTGCATGCAAAGACGAGGATATCGTCGATCATGCGGACGATTCCATCCAGGCCTTCTAGAATCCTTCCCATCTCGCACTTGAAATTCTCTGGAGCGGAGCAAATCCCAAAGGGCAAGCGACAGAAACAGTTCCGTCCAAAAAGTGTTGCGAAAGGTGTGAGGAGCTGGTTGTCTGCAGAGTTCTTGACCTGGCGAAAGCTGGCCGCGGCATCAAACTTGGAGAAGTTGCGGGCACGCCCAAAGCGTTCCAAGAAGAGCTCCACCGATAGCAGCACGTGACGCTCTCGCCGAACTACCTGGTTTAGGCGTGTGAAATCCACACAGATGCGGTGGCCCCCTGCAGTCTCGCTTGTGAGGCGTCTTGCCGGACGACTGTTGCCCCTTTTTGAGACGAGTTGCGTCGAGCTTGAGCTGCTCGGGAGGAACAGGTCACGTCCTCCCTCGGGAGAGTGTCGCTCTCACATTCACGGCGACCTCGTGGATGCGAGCTTGAAGAAGCGCTTCACTCATGGTGGGGTTCCGGCACCGACACAACTTATCCGAGAGATGCGGGTCAAGGAGTCCCACGACAAAACGATGCCGAACGAGGCGGTCCTCGGCCTCCGCGGAAGAATGCAGGCACTTGCGGAGGAGCTGCCGAAGCGCGGTGTAAAAGCTGTCGATGCTCTCCTCGGGTTCCGGGACACGCCGGCGGAATCGGACGCTCTCGTACACCCCGTTTAGCGGCTGCACGAAGTGCGCCGTGAGCTCCTTGACCGCAGCGAAGGTCACCCACTCTTCTGCGGTTAGGCCTAGCGTCACAAGAACGCGACGCGCTTCTTCGGAACCTACTGTGTAGAGCAGCGGGAGCACCTAAACTTCCCCGGACGCTTGGTGCAGGCCCAACGCAAAACTGTAATCCTCGAACTGCAAGATCCTGTGTGGCCACTCGTCCGGGTTAGCGAAGTCGAACTTCGGCGGCAGAGTCAGGCCCACGCTTGGAAGGGTGACGGCGACGGTGGGGACGCCGGACTCTCGTGCCTCCTCAGCTTCCGCTATTGCGGAACGCAGAAGCAAAGCGCTCAGCACGTTGGCGACGAACGTGATGCAAAGTTGCGTGATGGCTTGAAGCAGCGTGAAGGCGACTTTCGGCTTAAGGCTGTCGAACCTTGAAAGGCCTAGCATGGAAGGCGTCCCAGGCTAGGCCATCCCACTTCTGACAACATGTCGCGACCAGGCCGACGAGACGGCCACGATAAGACAGTAGCCGAGGTGGCCGAGGAGGGATCCAAAGGAGCTGCGCACACAGTGACCGCTGAACACAAAGTGATTTTATTTCCCCGCCATTTCTGGGAAGAAAACAAGATGCCGCCGTTCGGAACGGTGGCGCCATCTGTTAGATGTGAACAACCACTGATCTCTATGACAATGGACCTTTTCCGAGAAGCGTTCTGCGCACGCGCGAGCGCCGATGCCAAGCGGCGGAAGTCGGTACCAGAAATCGAGGAAATTCGGAAGGACGCTGTGAATCAACGAGTAGAACGCGTAATTTCAGCATACATATAATTGCGTTGCACAAAAAAAGAAAGTGGACGGAAAGCAAAACACGACGTCTGGACGGACGCCACGGATGCCCCTCTTTAAAGTCGCGTTGGGCACTCGCCGCTACTCAGAGAGCGAAGAAACTGGTAGCGTAGCTCCCATTATCGATTGGTAGCGCAGGTAGGTCACTTCCTCGATTTTTAGTTCGTGCAGCCACCGCCTGGTGCCGTCGGTATGTGGAAAAGGTCCATTGCTGGATCGCACATCCCCGCTTGTTCGCTGCAGCGCGAGTGCGGCCACCGGACGGTCATCTTGCATGCAGTTTTATTTTCATTTTCTTATAGCGTTGCAGAGGCCGGCGGCAGCGTGCTAAAGACACGTTTTCTACTCGTTCGTCGTCATTCGCCAAAGGCGTTCTAAAGATCTTGTGTGAGCCGTGATATATTGCCGTTGAGAAGATGTGGAAAGTTTTACGAAAGCGCAGTGCCGCAGAAAAAAGGCACATCTCGTCGAAAGCAAGTTTTGCCGATCTCGCAGCGTGTTCAAAGCTTCCTTGGCACGCCGAAGTGCTGTGTCTCTGTGCCTTCGCACGCTTGGATACTGATCAAGAATCGACGCCGCGGGGATGTGTTTTGCGAGTGGAATGTGTGTGAACTGTGAAGCCGCATTTAAAGGTACAACTCTTCAAAAGCTGGTGTCAGCGGTCTCGAGGCGCGATCAAAGCAGCCTTAGCACACCCAGTGCTGCTTCTTTGTGCTTTCGCACGCTTTGATACCGATCAAGAATCGACACCGCACCGAAGGTTTGAAGGTGTGTCGCGCGTAGATGTCGTTAGATCATATCTCTCTCTCTCTCTTCTATATATATATATATATATATATATATATATATATATATATATATATATATATATAAGCCACGGAGTTCTGGATCGTCTAGCTCTTCCGGTGAGTTGCTATCAATAAAGGAAGGGGGGGGGGGTGGTCGTTACGTGGCCTTGTGTACTATTAACCATGGCTATGTTCCAAATCTATTCTAATGGATCACGTGAGAGTACGAACAGAGCAATGCTGTAGAGCAAGGAGGGTTTTCGAAGGCAAAAGTGCAAGATGGCGAGAATGAAAATGTTTGAAGCGCGGCCCATATGGTCGTGTGCCATCTGTTGACCAATCACAATTAGGCGAGCCGCGCTCAAACGGCGAGTGCAATCAAGTAGGTTGATAATAAGCCAGCACTGATCAGTGATGAGCAACTGTTGTGCGCGGCTTTCTGTAAATCGTCTAACGACGAAAAAAAAAAGAGTTACCTTCCCCTCCTCTTCCGTCCCTACTGGATCAAGCTCGTTTCTGAACAGCGAGTGCCGTAGGTATACAGTCGTCAGAGTGAAGTAAGACGCTGATCCAGGGGCACATACGGCTTCATGCACGTTGCACTCGCAAAGCACATCCACACTGCGCCGATTCTTGATCGGTATCCAAGCGTGCGAATGCACAGAGACACAGCACTTCGGCGTGCCAAGGAAGCTTTGAACACGTCGCGAGACCGCCGAAACTTACTTTTGACGAGTTGTGCCTTTTCCACGTGTTCTCAACGGCAATGTATCATGGCTCACACAGGATCTTTAGAACGTCTTCGGCGAATGACGAGAAACGAGTAGAAAACGTGTATTTAGCACGCTGCCGCTGGCCTCTGCAACGATAGCAAAACGAAAAAAAAAAAAAAAAAACTGCGTGCAAGTTGGCCGTCCGGGGGCCGAACTTGCGGAGCGGGGATGCGCGATCCAGCAATTGTCATAGAGATCAGTGGGCACAACACTACTGTATACGTCTTCTTGCATGTGCTATTATAATCCTAGTCCTATGTTTACCTGCGCACAAACTCTGGCGCGTGGGAAGCCCACAAAAACATGCAGCATTCTTTCCGTATTGGAAGGCAACGCGTACAATATTCTAAATTTAAATGTACAGAAAGTCACACATTTGAAAGATGCAAGCACTGCATTTGGTCACGACGGGATGTCGGGAAGTGAGGTTGGTGAATCGAAACCGAAACTTGGTGGCCAATGGGTTCTGAAGATGCTTAGCGCGGCCCTACGCTGTTAGGATTGCATCGATTTTGCGAGAGATACATGAGGCAGTGTACAGCCAGGATTTTGTTTCGGTCGTGCTGTGGATTTTGCTTGATGGCGGCTAGGAGTCTCCAACCAGGGGCGTGAGAGGAGATTGTGGCCAGCTGCGAGGCCGATGCAATGTATTCCCCGGAGCTGAGAAATCAAGAGGAGAGCTTATGCCTAGCGTAGCAGTGATGAAGAGGCCCTGGTAAGCAAGCGGTGTGCCTTGTTGAGAGCAGTGTGGTGTGCCGTGACTTGCCGTGCCCCAGTGTAACGTGGTGCGCCACCACGCCCAACAAGTTGGGGCAGCACGCGAGCGTGCCAGGCCAGCACCACGCCATACAGATGGACACGGCTGCCGGAGGGACCACAGGGCTTGCGGTAGTGGTGAAGATGCCAATGTTTACTTTACTTGTTGAGTAATCGGGCGAGCGGTGTTGTCGCTGCCCGTTGATGGGACGTGTCGGCGGCAGACGACCGATGGGGCAGACGTGGTGAACGGAGGCTGCGGTTGTGGAGGCTGTGGAAGTAGAAAATGAGCCCACCACATATTCTCCGGGCCCCGGAGAGCGTTCTCCTGGGTGGCAGGCACTCGGAGGGGATCCTCACGTCCAGGGCCCGTCTGCACGAAAGCGCTGACCGCGGCTAAAGGTAGCCGCAGTACCTTAGAGAGGGATTTTAAAATCACGTGACTGGCTTTGTAAGGATGCGGGGAAACATGGCGGTGCCCCGGTGAGTGAGCGCCGCTCGCTTTGGAACTAATATGTCGTTGTAGCTGCAATATCGGGCGCGTTAGTCAGCAATGAATGGTGCAGGAGTCTTTCGCGTTGCCTTACCTAACTTAAATCGCAAAGTATGAGCAATGACCTCGCCGCATTTTTTATATTTTCTTTTGATTCTGGCAATTCCTAACCCTAAATGAACGCGCTAACTGTCGGCATGGCAACGTCTTTGGAAAGTGGATTGCCATGAATCAATCGGCCGGGTATTGATAGCACACAAAAGCCTCGATGAGATGTCCTTCCAAGTTCGAAAGAGGACGACGAAGTTCAGTCCTAGAAACGACGGGGAAGAAGTGAACAGTGAAAGCCGGGCGGTACACCGGTAACATGGTTGACCAGCATGTAAGAACTGTATATAACACCATCATAAATTGAAAAACCTCTAATTCGGCTCCAGTGAAAATAGGCCTATTAGTTAATTACCCAAGCATCGAGGAGAACGCTGAAAGTGTAATTCTACGGTCCAAGCGCGCTGGCCTTCCAGCGCGCGTAATAAAGGATTCGAAGTAAATAATCATAATAAGGCTTTGACGAACGCGCGTGCAAGGCAAAATTTGTTTTAGACTTTTTTCTTTAGAACAATTACTACTGCAGACGCCAGCACGTGCAACGCGAGTAACTACAATCGTAGCATGCACCTCGGTGCTTGGGAAATTTTGGAAAGGTCTATTGGGACGCTGTCTGCTTTTGCGTGCTATCAATACCCGGCCGATTGAGTCAAGGCAATCCACTTTCCAAAGACGTTGCCATGCCGACAATTATCGCGTTCATATAGGCTTAGGAATGGCCAGAATCAAAAGACTATCTACAAAATGCGACAAGGTCATGGCTCATGCTTTGCGATTTAAGAGAAGGTAAGGCAAAGCGAAAGCCTCCTGCACCATTCATTGCTGACTAACGCGCCCGTTACTGCAGATACAACGACATTTTAGTTCCAAAGCGAGCGGCGCTCACTCGCCGGGGCACCGCCATGTTTCCCCGCATCCCTACGGAGCGAGGCACGTGATTTTTGAAATCTCTCTCCTAGGTTCTTCGGCTAACTTTAGCCGCGGTCAGCGCTTTCGAGTAAACGGGCCCAGGTTACGAATTTGGAGAGCGCTCGTTGTTGAGGACGGAAGAGATGGCGCGACCGATTTCGAGCTTAGGTGAAGAAATTATGGTTTAATCCCGTGCGGTTGAGCTCGTGCCAACGATTAACTTTATTGTCTTCGTGGGTGTCGACGCTGAGCCGACAAATCGACACATATACCTTTAATTTGTTTTGTTTATTTGGATTCGCTCGGGCATTGTCGGGTATTGAGGTAGGGACAAAAGTCAAATCTGCCTAGCGCGCACCCCTCCCCCCCCCCCCCCCCCCCCGCCCCCGTAATCCAGAGTTCGAAGTATAGCAACATTAACATCGCAAAGGGATTCCAAAGCATTTGCCAACAGTTTACCAAACTAGACATTTCAAAGTAGTTAATATCACACTATTCAGAAGTATAAAAAGAAAGAGTAACGTCGACTTGAAGATGCCAAAAGGTCTTAATTAAAAAGATAGCCCAAAAAATATACAAACAAATTCAAATTTTTTTTAATCTTGTCATTACACGCAAGAAGAAAAATGCTACGACAAAATATAGCTTAATAATAACAGTAGCAAATTTTTACATTAAATCGAAAACATAAAAAACGAAGACACGGTAGAAACATAGTGTAGCGTACCAATTTATTTGTGGGTGCATAACACGCAGGAGTTTCCGAAAATGTTGAAATAATGTATTTTTGTTTTAGCGTGCTTTCAAAATTTTACCGAAAAACATTCCGTTCTGCAAAATACCAAAGAAACCTAAAAGCACAGAGAGTTTTACACGGAATTATTTCCCCCCAAATACTTTCAGAAAACGATTTTTTTTTCTTATGGGAGACGGCCAATGTTGACAGTAGTGCAGGAAAAAGGGTATTGCATTTTAATGATAAACTTTGTTCTAATAATAATGTTTATATATTTGAAGAAAAGAATAACATTAGGGTTAACCTCCCTGCTTCTACCCCGTCTGACAAAACTGAGTGTCATGACGCCCACGCCCTTAAAAAAACAACTCCAAATTCTGTATTTAAATCAGAGTGTCGAACCGAAATTTTTATCGGTTCGGTTCCGGTTCGGGTTCACGACTTTCGGTTCAGTTGCGTATCAGTTCAGTGGAGCAAAAAATAACGGTTCGAACCGGTTTAAAAAGCTTCGAACCGGTTTAAACCGCTAAACTGAGAATATATTTTCCGCGTTTTTTTGGCAATAGGCACTATTTCGAGAGTGAAACGAGTAACCATATAGCCTTTTTATCATTCGTAGAATCCATTTTTAGTTTCAGGTACCAAAAATAAATTGCGTTATTTAATTTCGATGAAACAGTAAATGAAATGCTAGATTAACGTATATGACTCAACATCCATTTTTTTTATACCTCAGTCGCATATATTTTATCTGAATCTAAAGGTTATCAGTCTGGTCGGTCGCCTAAAATACGCGTGATTGGTAGAACTTTGCGTCGCAATATTAAAAGTTGAGTCCTACTGTGCTCTAGTACATAGAAATTAATTATTACAGTGCATACAATCATAAAATGGGCACGTTCTCGCCACATATATCCTAAAATCTAGATTATAAAAAATGTTTCAGAATATATAAAATGACGATGCAACTTAGCTAAAAGCAATAGTATTTTCAAAATGTCAGGAAAGGTTTAGGAGAAACCCTTTCAGTCTACCTTGCATATAAACACTGAGCAGCAAGCACAACCCTTGCTTTCCTGACCAATATTGTTTACACTCAGCACCGTGATGCAGGCGAACAATCATGCAGAAAAGAGTGACCTTCGCATTCAGTTTGGATCTGGCCTCAAATAGAGCGCACTCAAGTGAACATTTTCGACATAGCTTGGCGTTTGATGTTTGTTCTTGACAAGATGCCGGTCAATTCAATTTGTAAATACGCATCACCCTTGCTGATTGTTGATTTGTTGTTAAATAGAACGAAACAGTATTTCATAGTCCACTAGACATTACAGCTACTTAATTGGTCACTTTCTAACGGTCCGCGCGCGCTATCGTCATAGTTCCGCTACGCGCCACTGTGTACTTTGTTTTCATCCGTCCCGCAGACACATAAAATTTCTGTTCATCAAAGAAAAGAAGCAACAGACTTCTGTCTTTTTTATAAGTTGAATATGCGTCAGGAACACATGTTAATTAAATCAACTTCAAAATGAAAAAAAAATGCTTAAGTTTATCCAAAATCACTTATACACGTGCCTCTTCAGGTTAAAAACACCGAAAAAGATTTGCGGAGCATATTTCAGAAAATGTGTGAATGCATTTAGTTATGATATATATCGTTAGGGTGATCGGCCCTTTATTTATGTCGTCAAGGTTTCATTTAGTAATGAAATATTCGTTATCGTCATCAATAAAATTGACTGTATGAAGTTCGCATAACCACTTCAGACCGACACGGGACGACGATACTTGAATATACGCCTTCTGTTGAGTCTGCGGAACGTGCTTATTTGTTCGCTGTTTGGTAGTGTGAAACACCGGGTCGCGGGGTATGCCAAAAGGAACTGCGTGCTCATGTTGTAGAACTGAAGGCAAATACACGAAATGCGCAGAAAGAGAGAAGATAAATGATATTCTTCTAAGTAATCCCATACACGACGCCTTACTGCAAAAATAAATATATAGAGATGCGTGTTTTAAACGTAAACACGTTTGACGGAACTCCGTCTGGTTGGGTCAAAAAGTTGAGAAATACAGACCTTTAAAAACCAAGTCCTAAACATTCAGTGGCCTGACGTTTTAATAGGTCGGGCTCAATAGGTCGACAGCCACTTAACCATCGGCGTGTATCAACGGACTAGGGCACTTGAAGAAGAAACAATGAGTGAAGCAAACGACACACCGTAGATAGACAAGAAGCTGCTACTCTCCACGTGCAAATAGTCGCCCTTAATGAAAAAAAATTAGTTTTGAACGGTCAAACTCCTTACTGCTCAGGACTTGGTTGGTTAAGCTCCGTATTGATGTGGTAGAGATGCGTGCAATGAGGTTCCTAATTACATATAAATATCGCGAAGAACAGACAATACATTTTTAATTTAAACCACGTTAGGACATCGGATTGCACGAGCTCGAAACTTCGCAGAATACTTTTTCGGGAGGCTAAAGGTGTATTTGGTTCTACGTGCACAAGTTTTGGGACACAATTTTACAACTCCGTGCTTTATCAATAATGCACGATGTAACATTTTATTAGGCTGCCGCATATCATCGTGAAACTGCTATATATACTGCACAACTTTACATTTTGGACATCCTCTTTTGCTATATGTTGTTTCAGCTTAAAGGGGCATTGCAAAGGGACGAAGAAAGCCAGATGCTGCTTCGAACGGCGTGCCTATCAGTGTCAAACACGAGCGTTCAGTGAAGACATTGGTCTAGAACGTCGGGTAATGACGGCATAGAATTCTAGAAGTAGGACTGGCTGGATATGCGCAAGGGACCCCTTATGATCCTTTCAAGCAGATGACTATCACTCAAGTATTTTTTTGGAACACCCGTAAATTGGTAAGGCGTTCACATCTTCATAACTGGATGTTAATTTCAAACAATTAGGAAGATCGCGCATGGTTGTTGCACGCTCTTGTCATTTCGGTTCTCTCTATGTTCAGACCAAGGACGTCATCAACAAAAGAAAATGTGCTAAAAATTCTGAAACTCTTTCACCTATCATGTTCAAAATACGCTAGATTTCTTGTTTATTTAATGATTAATGTGTTGCTAGAGTCCCAGTCACTAATTCGAGCGAAAGCAATGCAAATAAAAAAAAATGGCCAGTAACACTTTGCATGGCCCCTTCAAGTCCACATGCTGCCGATGCTACAAGCGCGAGCATGTGGTCCCTACCACTTGCACTGCAGGAGCGCTCGTGCTTGGACGCTGAAAGGCCCTGAGCACGCTTTTATAGCTTCTGCTACACACACACTTAAAATGAAACGGAGTACCGTGTTGAGAACATCACATTTCAACAGAGAACTTAACTGTTTAACATTGTGTGCACGTGACATCATTGCACTATATGATAGTGGTGTGAGATTTCTTTTCGCTGAGAATATCAAATCCCGAGGAAAATGCACGCTGCAGAAAGTTCGCGCTCAGTTCAACCCATGTATTCAGAAACAAAACATTTTCTGGCTTGGTGGAGCGTCGTGAGGAACTGCGCGAGCGTCTGGCACCCCGAAAACAGGCTTTCTTGCAGGAGTAATTTGGCAAACGAAGTTGTTTTGCGGGATCACGCTTTCTGGCCTGTGCCGAAGATACGGAGTAGAAGAACCTTTACAACACAGTGTGTTTTTATAACTCCCCCTCTCTGCCCCCCACCTTTTCATTTCACGATGCTCCTCCAGGGAATACTTTTTATTTCTGAGGGACTCTCTCCTCCATTTAGGGGTGCCAATTCGACAATTATATTTGTGTCATTTGTCAGCAGTAGCTCTCCATTTCTTTTATTTTGCACGCAAAAACTGTGAAGATTAAACAGAACTGCGAAAATTTAAGCGGCTGCCGACGTTCGGCTGTCCGTCAAAGGCCACTAGAATCTTTCTTTTCAGGTATTACTGCCGTACAGGCTCGTAGTTTTATTTATCGTCAGATTAATAAGCCATATTTGTTCCTTTCAAAGCTTCCATTCTCGAGAACAACTTTCTCAGACAGTTCAGCAACAACGAAAACATGTTTGAGTGCCTCAATGATGTGTACATGGGAAATGGTGCATGCAACAAATTTTGTGCTTCCAGTAAACACTGCTAAGAGGTAATCCGTGACGTTGATAGCTTGGGAAAGCACCCATTAATTTTCCTCAACGCTCAATGGCAGACGCAGAAAAAAATAAAGGAAAGAAACAGCTTTCTCTTCCTCAACTCGCTATTAAAACACGCGCGATGTGATCTGACGCTAATTGTAAACCGCCAGTGTTCATCATAGTCATGGGCTGGGGTTGCCAAAGAATAAAGCATGGGTTGAGCTTTAAACATCATTAGAGTTTGGCTATTCTCATCTTTGATTGAGCGCGACACAACATGAATGTTTCGCGATGCGGATTGTCATGAACCCGAGCACTCGGCTCGGGCTCCAGACAATCGAGTACGTCACGGTGTCACATGACTCGCGGTGAGAAGTTGTGTTGGCCTGTGACGTCACGGTGCCAACAACGCTAATATATCTCTAGTCCGTTGCAACTCAAGAAGGTAGGGCGAGGGAAAAGAAGGTGGGAGAGGAAGAAGAAGACGAAACGTTGGAGAAGAGAGAGGGAAAGTGACGTTCTGAATTTAAGTCGACTTGACGCGGTGACCCACGCGACTACTTCACGGGGCCACGCGACGTGACATTACTTGACAGCATGTCTTGACACCATGACGTCACGTCACCACGTGACACGCGATTAATCGTAGTGCCAAAACAAAAGCGCCACGAAAACCCAGAATTTCTTATACATTGCAAATCTGTATATGACAATTTTATGACTACATAGCAATTCAGCTGCCAATTTTTACTTCTGAAAACACTCATTTTGTAATCAAAAACATTATTGCGAACCGTTTTGAACCGGTTAAAGTTATATTTTTTTCCGGTTCAGTTAGGGTTCAGTTCCAAGATGGCGGTGAAGATTTCGGTTCGGTTAAGTTCTGGTTCAGCTAAATATAACGGTTCGGATCCGGTTTTCGGTTCGGTTCGGTTCCGGTTCGACACTCTGATTTAAATGCTCGAAGTATTGTAACTGTGATTACCCAGATTTGGCTAGATGATCATAGTAGTGGCGACTATGTCATTTCTGACTCCAATAAAATATTCCGAAGGGGCCGTCCCTCTCTTGAGAGTGGTGTCGCCATTGTATTGAAGAGTGGTATTAGCGTTGCGATTCTAAATTAACTTGATCATCATAAATTATTATTTTATTTTATTTTATTATTTTATACGATGTATACAGGCCTCCTAACTCTTCACCAGACTATTTGTACAATCAGCTAAATCATACTAAATTACAAATAGCCCTTGACAAAAGAAGCTAAATTACAAATAGACCAACTAGCCCGACAGAATATTTTGATACTGCTCAATCACATTTTTGTGCATAAAAATTCTAAAGTCATCATAATTGGTGATTTCAAACTTCCGAATGTGGACTCGTATGGACTGTCTTTTAGTTCCTCTATAAGTGCCTAAGCATTATGTAGGAACTACTGGTAGTTATCGTCGGTTACATTGAAGGAAACATTCATTTACTCTATGCACAAGCAACACAGCAGTTTCGATCTGACGTGCCAATCTCATCTGTTCCGAGGCACGAGCTCTCAAGCCGCGAGCTCCCGACCACGAGCTCCCGGCCACGGGCTCCCGGCCACGAGCTCCTTGCCGCGAGCTCCATTTCAAAACGTCTCTGCCCCACTTCCTAGTCTTTCATCTCTGATCGTTGGTACAGACTCTCCACCGAATGGGTGTTACCTCATTCTAAATTTCCGTTATGTCTAGCGGATAGAGAAGTTGAATACGTCTTTTCAGAAGACCGCTCTTGTTCGAGCGCTCTATACATTCACAAATCTTGCCGTTTCGCCCACAAAAAAACCTTTTCAACTCTTCCCATCTTCCAGAGAAAACGTGGAAGCTGTTCCTTCAGAAGAACGAGCCGGCCCACCTTCAGACGTGGGGATTGTGGCCCTTTTGTTTCATAGGGAGATTGAAGCTCTCTCAGATATTGTGACCTCCTTGTTTCCCAGAGTCTATTAAACAGCGCTTTCCTTTGTTTCCACAATTTAGCGGAGCACCTTCGGAGGCGACTCGAAGTCTTCTCTTTCAGACACTGGAAGTGCCTGTCAGTCGTCGTCCCGTGAGAAAACTCGCCGGTGTGAGCGGCTGGTCTTCGTGGAGCTCATTATAAACGAACGTTAGGGGGCGTGAATTTAGCACCGCCTCAATTTCACAAAACAGTGTAAACAATTCTTCTCCGTCAATATTTTGTTTCGAGCACTTTGTTTAGTGTTACCTTCACGAATCAAACCAGTCGCTTCTAGAATCCTCTCCACCTGGGCGCACACTCAACAATAAAACGCCACTCATTGGTCGCATTGGCGAATGGATTCACCACTTCTGAGTGTCATAGGATCTTCCAAAGTTCTGCCAGGTCTCTCGAGGCTCGCTTGAAGGTTAGCGCGTCACCTGAGTAGATGGTGCGGCAGAGTCCCCTGCGTAAGACAAACCTACGGAAGGCCAGAAGAAGACTTCTCGTCGAAATGTTTGGTACAAGTTGTAAGTGAACCGCTCGCGTCACTGCACAAGTGAACAGCGTGATGTGCGACTTACGAGTGACGTCTTGTGCCTGTATGTACCGCGGCCCTGCAAAATCTACACCGACTACCTTAAGAGGTTCAGCCTGCGTCGCTCTCGCACACGGCAAAGGTCCCGTCGGAGCACTCACCGGAGTAGCACTAAATCGCTGGCACGTCACACGCGCGCACAGCACCTTCTTCACCAGCTCTCGGCCCCGAAGGATCCAATACCTCTCGCGGAGCTGAACTAGAGTGTCTCTCACTCCTGCGTGTAACATCATCCGGTGAGCATCGATCACAAGTAGTGTGGAATATCGATGCTCTTTCAGTAGTACGATGATATTTCGTTCCTCATATGTCATGTTGTCCGATCAGAGTGGACCTCTTATGCGAAGCACTGCCTCTTGGTCGATGAAAGTACTGAAGTCTTAGAGAGGAGAAGTAGATGACGCCTCGGTTCTGTTGGTCGCGCGTCGAAGCTCTAAGCAAACGCCAATCGCTGTGCTTCTTTTAGCCAGTATGTTCGAGCTTTTTGGATTTCCTCTGCAGTGAGCGGCCCCGATCGTTTTTCCGTTGACCTGACGTTGTGAAGGAAGCGAAACATCCACGCTGTTGCTCGGTTGAGTCTTGAAACCGAGCTGAATGTGGTGACGTCGATCAACGATGCATATGGTGTTAATAAAATAATGTCTAATACGTCAACTCCTGGTTCCTTCTCCTCGAGCTTATCTCGAGGTGGCTCCTCGAGCTTCTCCTCGAGCCATTCTTCAGCTGGCAGTGTCAACCAACTGGTCCCCCACCAACAGAGTGGAGTGGAAACCAATCCAGACGCGGTCAGAACTCGTGACATGAAGTTGGCGGTGTTCTCTTTTCCTGGCTAGTGGTGCCACATTGCGCTTTGGCAGTACTTCTGTGGCATTCGAGCAACCTTGTCGTCTGACAACCTGACGTCTACCCTCCATGGAAAGCCGACTTCGTTGTCTGAAGGATCGTCCACCAATGCGTCCATGACACCGATGCTCTCAAGTTTCCAGAGTTGCTTGAGCCTCGGCATGGGTTCGGGCTCTTGCACCACAGTTTTCAGCACGACCACCTGGGAGCAACTAATAACCACGGAGCTTGACAATGTTCGCCCTGAACCGCCCATCCGAATACGGTCTCCACTGCAGTCAAACTTCCTCTCAGTCGGAGAATCTTTCCAGTAGTGATCCGACCCAATCAGGATGTCGACGCAGCGATGTTCCAGTCCGGTAATGTCGTCTCCTACTGGGCAACCGAGCTCCTCTAACGTCGCGATGATGGATTCATCTGGGCTCGGGAGATTTTGTTCGCAGATGGTAGGTGTTTCTAGCGCGTCGATCTCACATCGTTTGTTATACCGTTTGTCCCGCAAAGTCACCTGTACCCTACGGAGCGTACGCTCGGTGCTTTCGCCTCCGAACACGCCGAACATGAGGATCTCCGTCCCGAGTTGTTTGCAACCAAGTCTCCGGGACAGCTCCTCAGTTATGAAGGAGCGCTGACTGAAGCTGTAAAAAAAAAAAAAAAAAAAAAATTCGGGCTAACCTTTTTTTGTTTTTGTTCTTGGCCCATGCGTTCACCGTCTGCAAGAACACCGCTGGCTTGCTGATCTTTCCATTTACGTGAAGACTGACCGGTGTTTTCTTTTCCTTTTCGGATTCGTTCGCCGCGAAATGTCGTTCTGCTACGTAGTTCGGGTCACTCATTGTAGGCGCATGCCGTCCCCGACACGTGGTGCAACATGTGCTTCGGCACACTCTCGCCGTGTGGTTTGCTTTTGTGCAACGAAAGCATCTGTTGTCAGCCTGTAATCTTAATTTTTGCTCAGTGAGCTCAATCTTGGCGTTGCAGTCAGGTGTGGCGTGTTATTTGGATTCGCAGAAAAAAAATTCTAAGCCTTCAATCCTGCCATGCAAGGCCGCCCTGGTAGAGGTTCGAAGCTTCGCGTAGTTTGACAGTTTCTTCGGCAGTTCTTGTTTAGAGAAACGAATTGCAGGCTTACCGCCAAAGTCGTCCTCATGTTCCTCTGGTATCCTATCCAGGCTTTCCACCTCGACTCGAATAAATTTGAGTGGAGTCCGTAGAGCTTTCAGGTGAACGTTCTCTGTTGGAGACTCGGGAACGGCACCCGCAACTGCGGTGGCGTTCCCGGTGTCCTCCGACAACATCTTCCGGTTGTAGTCCAGGGACATGTTCTTCAGTAGTGCTCGCAGTAGGACTAGGTAGAGCATGGCGCATTAGGATTCCTCGCTCAAACCCAGTGCTCTAAGTCCCCGGATGTCCGCCTGAAGACTGTCGTACAAACGACGAAGGGCTCCGGCATTGCTCTGTGGTGGTACCTTCTGGATATCCATAAGACGTTTCATGTGGTCGTGTACCAGAGAATCTTGCTTGCCGAACCAATGCTGTAGGTCCATCGCGTCCGCGTAGCACTGAGCGGTTGGCTGTCTTCCCTGGATAGCAGCTGATCCATCTCCGGTAAGCGGTGATCTCAGGTAATTAAACTTTTCCAATGGAGTCAGTTCCGGATTCTCGTGGATTGTGGTTTCAAACTGCTCCTAGAATGCTTGCCGATTCTTCCGGTGGCCGTTGATCTTGATAAGTTATAATTTTGGGAGCTTGACTTTCTCTTTTACCGGTGTTTCTCTCCGATTGTCGTTCGGGGAACGGCTTGCTTGTTGGCTGTTCTCTCGCCCTTCGCCTTCTTTCTGAGCTTCGTGAGGCATGTGACGATCTTGTCGGTCGTCAACGCCCGCTTCAGTGGCTCGGCATCTCGGTAAGACAAGAGAAGGTCGGCTATGGCGGCTCAATTTGGCGCGCGCTGAAAGCGTCTATAGACCTTTCCAAAAACGAGCTTCTGGCCGGTGCCATTTTGAGCGTTCGTGCGTATGGCGCGTGCTTTGCTCGCTTTCCGAAGCGACGACCACGCACGTGCTGGGCTGTGAAGATCGCACGCTGGACTGTGATTTTGTAAACACTGGAAAGGTCTATAGGAAGTATTCACTGGCGGCCATAGCTGTGTGCACGACTGCTGAGCGCGTGCTGATGGCGAGCTTCCACAGTTCATTTGTAACGTGCATTCCGCACCCTCAAGATTGCCGGTCTTAGCAGCCTATTAATGTGGGCTCGTTCAGAGCATGCGCTCTAGACATCACCCACAAATATGGCGCCCAGTGAATACTCCTTATAGTCTATGACACGACCGGCTTTATAGGGGCGACCTGCTCACTCCGCGTGTCCCTATGGGAGCGCGCGGGTCAAGAAATATCACGTGAACGGCTTGGAGGGACCGAGTGTTCTGCTTGGCGCCGCCCTAGCTCACCACCAAAAGCGCGGCGGCCGCTATGGAAGGCAATGGGAGCGTGTTGAGATGACGGTGATTGCGGATGATTGCTGTCGCATTAAATGCTAGCACATAGTGTGTATAGAATAGGGTAAAATGAGTCACTATATCATAGTTTTCTCGAGCAGAATAATTAGTATTGTAAGCTAAGCATCTATAGGATGTACGAGTGTACAGGATGGTGCATCCAGTCCGCCTGCTGGAGCCCACTCCCGTGATCGGAATAAAATATCGAGTTAGATGCTCCGGAGGTGGGCCGTGACGCTCTTGTTGAATGTTCGAAGTGAAACGCTGTCGATTGGTGGTGAACTGGTGACTGGCGGGGGGACCTCCGAAGTTGCACTGCATGTGGTGCGAAGAAGATCTAGTGACGAAGCGTACGGGTTAAAAGGGGCTGCAGTCCACCAGTGCGAGTACGCCGCAGGGAGGAGGCAAAAGGAAGCGAGGAGTCCGGTAGCAGAAAAGTTGCTAGGAGCCGCGTGGTCGCTACTTAAGGACGATGTTGAAGCGGGTCCCTGCCGACTGAACGGAGGAGGTGCAGTGCTCGATAGGATGGTGTTCGGGGGCCACGTTGGAGCCATAATAAGGTAGGAAGCGCGACGTTGCACCGACTCGAGGGAGGCAACAAGTTGCCTGGTTGCCGAATCTCACACCGAGCAGCAAAACTCCAGGATGGGCAACACCAGTGCTGTGAACAGCAATCTGGGCACATCGCGACTGGCTTTTGTTGTGGACCGAACGACGAAGCCAAGGAGTCACCTTTCACCCGTACACGTCGTTTTGGACGTAGCGATGGAAATCGAAATGCTGGTCGATGATTACACCTAGGAAGTGGATATGCATTGTTCGTGGGATTTCCACTAGGTTCAGGGAAAGTGTTGGAATGGTTGAAGGTTTGCTCGAGGCAGTGATGTGCGTGGTAGCGGATTTGGTTTAAGTTTAGGGGAAGTTTGTTATCTTTTGACCAAAGAAGAATGCAATCTAGATCAGCCTGTAGCTCTATACCGAATGTACAATCGCAATAACGACAAAACAACGCCTGTCGGGGAGCGGACACACATAGATACACACGCGAAAGCGTCTACTAGTGTGGTGAGCCACGGCGCCAGTAAACGCGGTGGCGGTTCAGCGAACTAGAGAAAGTACTAAAAAAGCAAAAGCAAATGCGGCGGCTCGCGCTGCCTCGGGTGACCTGGTCGCCCCTATAAAGCCGGTCGTGGTCTATGACTTGCGTGAACTCCGTTTCCGCGTCTCTTTCGGTAAGCAAAGGCTCGATCGCTGCATTTACGTGGCTGAGTTGATCCCGAGCGAGGCTTTTGCGCTCGATCAAACTCTTTAGGTCATCGATGACCGCCGGAGTCAGCTGAAGTAAGTCCTCTGCCTCGCTGAGGAGTTTCGTTACTTGCGTTGGCAAAGTCTTTCATTTCTTCAGAGGACGTCCATGATCTTTCAGTCTTGTCCGGATGCAATGTTGCTTACCTTTGTCGCTCGATAGGTATTGCTTCGATCTACCAGATTTCCTTCGTTGAGTCGTTACGTCGCGGGTTTCGGCACCAAATGTAGGAACTTCTGGTATTCATTGTTGGTTACGTTGAAGGAAACATTTATTTACACCATACACAAGCAACAAAGCAGTTCGATCTGACGTGTCAATCTCTTCTGTTCCGAGACACGAGCTCCCAGGCCACGAGCTCTAGGCCACGAGCTCCTTGTCACGAGCTCCTTTTCAAAGCGTCTCTGCCCCACATCCTAGTCTTCGATCTACGATCGTTTGTACACTTTATTTGACACAATGTTTGCTTATGAACTTGTTCAAGTCCTAAATGAGGTCATACCGGAACAAGATCCGAGTCGTCCAGTTTTAGGTCATATTTTTGTTAGTCGCTGCATAACCGATTACTCAGTATCTGTTGATCAAAGACTCTCTTATCGTATACTTGTTTATTTCATTTGTACCCTGTCTTCGAATTGACCAGAAAATACGCGCTTATTTACTACCGTTAAATGCTTTACAATGGCGAATGACGAAAACATTCTTGATAATTTAAAACTTTGTCTTGACGACTTCGAAGACCCTGATATCAATGTTGCGTGGAACAAGTTTGAGGCAATTTATCCTCATTGCGTGGAAACCTTAATTTCCTACAAGCGTAAGCCCATTCGGTAATCCAACCCTTGGATAAATCTAGAAATCATTTATCTTAAATGGCAGATTAAGCGGTTAAGAAAAAAGAGAGGCTGTACTAAACCTGATCAAACTCAGAACTTGCAGAACCTTTTTTCTGCGCAAATACGTCATGCAATAGACTTTTACTTTTATCACGAGATTACAAATTTATTGAACAACGAGTCCTAAATATTTTGTGACTCAATCAGAAGAGGCCTATTAATCACGTCAAGGTAGAAGGTGCATTAGTTTCAGATCTGAGAAAAATTGATCAGCACTTTTATGCATTATTTCAGTCGTTTTTCTCTTCACGTGACATGCCTAACTACGCTGATGCAATGTCATTCTGTTTCCCTGTAGATTTTATATCTTAAGAGGATGTATATTCTCTGGTATTAAATTTAAACGTGTAATTTTCTTGTGGCCTTGAAAGGATTCCTAACGCATTTAAACATCTATATGCTGAGATGTTGGCGCGTTGTTTAAGTGATTTCTTGCGTTCCCCTTTCATCAAGTACTCTACCGAATTATTGAAAATTGGGACGGGTTTTATTCAAGTGTAAGAAAGGTGACCAGTTATCAATACGTAGCTACCGGCCCATTTCTTTAACATGCACAATTTGTAAACGTTTGGCGCATATAATTGCTAACCAAATTACCTAGTTTATGAACACTAATGATGCACTCACGCCCTATGGGCAAGGATTTAGAAAAGAATTATCTCCAGTTACTCAGCTTGTTCACACGATTAACAAATTTGCCTTCATAATTGACAGAAGAGGCCAGGTTGTTCTTGGTCCTTTGCTCTTTGTTTATTTTATATTAATGATATCGTGTTAGTCATCAATTCCTCTGTAAATGTTTGACTATTTGCTTACGATTGTGTTTTGTTTAAAGGAGTATTTTCTCCCGGTAATCTATTGCTGCTCAACCCAAGCCTATGCGATGAAGTGCTTGTGCGACACTTGACATATGAGGTTAAATCTCGAAAAAAACTGCCCCCCATCACAATAAAAAAAAATGTATCCATATTTTAGTAAAATTTAAACAACTTGCTCGTTACTCAGGTTGAAGATTACAAGTACCTAGGCTTAACTATAAGTAAAAATTTGAATTGGCCTACACACATAAACAATATTTCTTTGGCAGCTTTCAGGCAACTTGGTTTTGTAAGGCAAATATTAATTAAGACGTGCGCCTTCACCCAATAAATTGTTAGCGTGCAACTGTCTTCTTAGACGAAAAATAAAATATTATATATAAGGGTAGCATAATTATGCATGTGCAAGGTCGAGCTGTGAGGTTTATTTGTGGAAAAGTTTATAAAACCAACTCACCATCTGACACGTTTAAATTTTATTTGCCTTTACTTTATAATCAGAAGCTAGCTCTTAACCCACAGTCTTACATGAAATTAGTTTGAGCATACCGTTTTCGTCACCATCGCGAGATTTTCTGAACTCCGTTTAACGCAAATACTAGTATGTTAAAATATTCCTCCGTTCCTGGTGCAACTGATGATTGGAATGTTTTTTCTTGCTGTGTTATTTTTTCTAGATGTTTTAGTAAAGCGTCAGATAATTTATTTTTGGAAGGTTAGTTTTGTGCCTGTTCAAATGATTACTCATATTTCCGTGGAGATTTTATTCGTCTTATTTACAGCCGAAACCGGGGACTGCCCAAGAGGGTTTATTTATTGTCTTGTTTTTACCGTCCCTCAATTAGTCCCCTCAGCAGCAATATGCCTGTTTTACATGTGCTCGGGAACTTGGACTAACTATTTTTGCCCACATGAGAGATTTGTTTTGTTTCATATATGATTTGCACAGATACTGGCAGTGTTTTTCCTCCTTCCTGTTAGAACCACGTGTGGTGTGCAGAATTTTATAAATAAATGTACTGAACTACGCAATTCAATGACCTAGTAATGACAAATAGTTTACCCCAAACTGTACGCTGCCAGAAAGACATCTAATGTTAGTTTTTTGTAGTAATCAAGATAAATAATACAGTTGTTTTAAGGCACAGTGATCGATACGAGCAGTCGATTACATTGTTTTACTTTTCTAGAACCAGAAAGAAAGAAAAAAAGGTTTAGTACAAAACCGAAGATGAGGACCAAATATATATTTCAGTTGCTGTACCAGCCATGTGTTGCGTATACCGACGGGAGGTTTAGCTGTGACCGACCAAGTTATATCACCCCCCCCTCTCCCTCCCCCCACTCCCTCCCACCGGTGGCGAATACACGGGGAGCAAATATTTACATAAAATATTAAATAATGTGCTTTTTTAGTTTAATAGATCGTTCCTTGAGTGTGTGGGTGTAAAAAACAAATTTATGTCTTTAACACAGAAACAAGCTAAAAACAACAAAAAGAAACATTATTTTGGAAAAGACTACGCAATGTGGTCGCATCCAGACCTGTCAAGGCTACTGAGAAGTGTGCACATGCATAAGCAAAACAACTTCGGTTTGATCTTGCTCAAATAAGCTTCCTTAAATTTCACGGCTACTATAGCGTTATCATTAGGAACCTCATAATGGCATCCACGGATTTAAAAAAAAAAACCAAAAAAACTTAAGAGCCATAAATGAATGTCTATAAATAAAGTTGAAAAACGTTCTACACAAATCTATATCTCTCTCTTGATCCATGCCCCATCCAGGCGCTCGCCGCCGTTATCATTAGGCTATTTTATAATCCAGAGTGAACCGCAATGAAAATACATATTTTGAGAAACTAAATTATCTTACTCCTCTGCCAGTTCCGTGCTTTCCTTGATTGCCTTGAAGATTTGAGTGACTTTGTTGACGCACGGTTCGAAGTCGTACGAGCAAGCGAGAGAGACCACCTCTGCTTCCATGTCCCTGCAAACGTCGGTCATTGTTGACATGAATTAAACTAACCCAAGCAAATCAAAAACTGTTTTATTACAAACAAAGGTAAAAAAAAATACCTGGTAAGCCCAGACGTAACGTTTCCATTCCACGAAACGTTTTCGTAGTTGGCGCTCAGCAATGTAGACAAGTAGCCCTGCAGAAACAGGGCATACAAATAAAAAAAAAAAACATTTCAGCATCCAGAACGAAAAATTTTAGTTAAAACAAACAAACAAATGGACCCTTTTCAAAGGTGCGCGTCATCTCGTACTTGTTTCGCAAACCATGCGCGAGTGTTTCAACTATGCGCCGTGAGCATTTTGAAGAAACCCTTCAGCCGACCGAGCAGAAGACGAGGACGTTGGGGGACTGGGCCCGAGCGCGAGCTACATTTTTCTATCTAGGATTTCCGGTTGGAACAGTGACCTATGAGTAGCGCAGTTGCCTGTGATTTAAGTTGTCTTCTTGTCATCAGCGCTTCGGGTCACTGATTTCGACATTTTGGTGCCAAAACCTGGTATCAGGACTGTACAATGTGCCAGATGAGAGGGTGTCGCAAGCGCTGATGTAACGGGGCTACAGGACAAGACACCATCCAGCTCCAGAACGCAAGAGACCATAACGACGCTGCCATAGATAGGCTGAAACAGACGCGAAAATCCCTGTGTTCATAGGTAACAAAGCTGCTGCAGCTACCCAAACCGAACTGCCGGTCGAGGAAAAACTTAACGTCTTATTGACTCGCCCCAATCGCGCTACACCATCAGCTTAGCGAAACGGACTCTGCCTTTAAATCATTGTTGGAAGCGAGTGATATCGAACAAGGGTATGGCCGAACCGACAAGTACGGCGATCGCGTCGTCACCTATTGGGCAAGATTGACCTTCAAGGTGCGGAACCTACGCAAAAGAGCAAGACAAGAGGCCAAGAGAGCTTGACCATGACTGACTTTGTCAGTTAAGGTCAAGCTACCGAGACTTGAACTCTTGAAATTCAGCGGATAATGTCAGCAATGGCAGCCCTTCTGGGAGCTGTTCGAGCATGTCATCCATGGTAACAAAGAACTCTAATCAGCCGATAAGTTCCACTATCTCAGATCAGCGTTGTCAGAAGATGCTGCTGCAGCGATTGCCGGATTGCCACTGACGGCCAGCTGTTATAAAGATGCGCGGGAGATCATACAGTCCCGTTACGGCGACGAGGCGCTGCTAGTAGATTGCCACATGATGAAACTACCTGAACGGACGCCAGCTCTGACATCCCAAGTGTCCGAGACCTACGACGACCTCACGATGACCTTCAAGCGCATATAAGAGGAGTCAAGTCCCAAGGGGTGAACGAAGATTCATATTCGCCTCTCCTTTGCCCCCTTGTACTTCGGATGATTCCAGAAGATCTTGTACTAACATTCAACACAAATGTCGTTCGGAAAAAGAAACAGTGTCGCCCGGAAGATGTGACTGTAAACGCAGCTGTCGAAGGAAACCGGCACGCTCGAGAACAGTCTCAGATAAGGCAACTACCATAATTAAGACAATTTCTGAGAATGGAAGTAGAAAGTAAAACAAGAACGCCCGTCACAGGAAAAAACATATCAGGAGGTACAAGAAGTAAAGCAGAAAAAAAGGGGAGCAACATCTCGTGGACAAAACACAACTCAAAACCATGAAAAAAAAAAAGAACGGCCACGACACGTTTAGAGAACAGTGGAAATCCGAGCTGTGTTTTCTACAAGTCAACAGACCACGAGACCGAACGGCTCACGAAAACGATGGGTCTTTCTGAGAGAAGGAAAATTTTAACGAGCTCGGGAAGATGCTTGAGGTACAATGCAGGAAGAAAATTTCTTGCGCCAGCTGCCAAAGTCCACACGCATCAGCCATGTGTGACCCAACGTTCTTGCCAAGTTCAAGACCACAAAACAGACAAGAGTAGTAATCGACTTCTGCTGCTCCAGTGGCCCTGCAGTCTACGATAAAAGACGGGGTCTAGAAAACCGTCCTCCTGCAAACAGCGACAAGTGACAGTGTGGAGCTTGGAATTAAAACAGCGCATCTTTGTAAGAGAGCTATTCAACGGCGGAAGCCAGAGGTGTTTTCGTCACAAAACTACTGTCATTAAAGCTCAAGATGCAAGCACCTGGGAAACGAAAGACTGAGGGTAGCAGTATTTGGCGACCACAAAACACAACGAAGCATCCAGAGAGTTCTTGTGACCCTTCAAAATCAAGAGGCGAAGTTTTTCGCCTGGAAGCACATGAAACAAGCCGTATTTGTGGTGAATGATTGCCCTATCCAAGAAAAGAATTACGTCGCCAACTAGAAACAATGGGGTACATGGCAGAGAGCTTCTGCAAAGATGGGAGACCAAACGGCGTGGATGTTCTGATTGGAGGCGATTGCTATTGGGACTTCGTCACGGGCCAAGTTAGGAGACTCGACGGAAAACTTCGAGCAATCGAGAAGTCGCGGTCGAGCAGAACTTTCTGCATCTGTCATCCAGAGCTGACAGATGGTCGTACTCAACGCACCGGAAAACAACATGGATGAATTTGAAATTATGAAAAGGTTTTGGAACCTTCAATAAATTGGTGTAACCGACGAACCTTACCCAGATACAGAACCCGTCATTACGTCCTTGAAAAAAAAAAACGGTTAAGGAGATTTCTCTTCCGTACGAGGTGGCCCTTCCGTGAAAACCAGTAGTGAATTTAGAGGATACCAAACAAGTTGCGGAGAGGAGGCTTCAGCAGCCAACAAGGAAGTTAACTCAGAACCCGAAGTTGATGAGCGACTATGACGCCGAGATTCGGAAGTACACCGAAGGTGGGATTGCGGAACAAGCGTCGATGAACGGACAGAATCTGGGAAGTTCTACAGGCCGCGCCAAGCAGCTTGTCGTAAAAGGAGCGCTACCACTAAATAGCGAGTGGTATTTTAGTGTTCTTCCCATAAAAAAAGCTCGGAGTCGTTGAACGACTGTTTGGAAAACAACCCCAACCTGAACCCGGATATCGTCGCGTTGTATTGTATCGCGCTAGTGTCCGACATTGATAATAAAAGATGATCGCGAAAGTTACGCTTCCTGTGGTATGAAACTATTCCATAGATTGGAAGACCACTTCCTCCAAATTGATCTGGAGGATGACGAGAGTTCCCTTTGGAGCTACATCGAGCCCCTTTTTGATTGTACGCGACAATAAATCATAACTTAGAGACAATGAAGAGCGAGTATCCAGACACCGCGGTGCCATTTACGCAAGACTCCACAATATTCTATTTACGTGGATGTCCTTCTTACCGGTGCATCCAGCGCAAAAGAGCCGCCAAGATCTTTAAAGAATCGGCAGCTATTTTTGAGCAAGCGTCAAAGAAACTGCAGAAGTGGGTGCCCAACTTGAGAACTCTCTTAAATGAGGCAATGATAAGAACATTCACGAAGTGCACCTGTGTATCGATGCGAAGATAGCTCTTCATTGGATCCTGAGAGAAGCAAACAACTGGAAACAGTTTGTAAGAAACAGAGTCGTTGAAATCCAGCGAAACTCTGATCCTTGCTCTTGGAAACATTGCCCAGGCAAAGAGAACCCAGCTGACCTGGGGATAGGAGGAATCACGGTCATGGAGCTGCTCAACAGCGAAGTATGGTGGAAAGGACCTAGCTGGTTAACAGTACGAGAGCGGTGGTCAAAGAAATCCGGACCTAGAGAATTCAATACAGAAGAAACAGAGGAGGAAAGAGGGGCAGCGTTGCCCACGCCAAACGATGTTTCCAGAAATGTAGTGGTTTAGCACAGCTGTGCGACTTCGGCGAACGACGCCGTGGATACTCCGCTTTATAATGCAGTTTAGAAGAAATAGCCTTCAAACTGGACCCCTAACCACGGAAGAACTGAACAGAGCCGAACGCTTTATAGTAAAGAATGTACAGCGTAGAGACTTCAAACAGGAGAGAAAGAATCTCCAAGACGCCAAAAAGCTACCGACAGATTCTCACATAAAGAAACAGATTTCTTTTTTTTTTTTGATAATAACAGAATACTGCCACGCACGTCTGCGAGCAACTGCGTGCGTGGCCGAGTGGCTACCGCGCTTGACTGTCGCACGGAAAGTCAAGGTTCGATTCCAGTCAGTGGAATGTGCTTTTATTTATTCTTTCAACATTACGTTCTCGTGAGTTCGAGATCATTCTCGTCTGATCGAGTTCGGAATGTTCTAGTCGTCGAACGTTCTAAGCCGATTGTTTCAGAAGCAAACACGCGTACATAAGGGGCTCCGCGTGGCGATCTGCAGTCAGTCTCGCCACAGCGCTCGAACCTGCTGTTACGCCGACTTCGACGCCCGCGACGCTTTGTTCTCATCTTCTGCTTTTGCTTTTTTTTTTTTTTGTTTTGGGCACAAGTTCGCCGCACTAAACGTTTAGTTTCTTCAGTTATTCTTCGAATCATCATTTGCCATTCGTGACTTTTTGATGGAGGTGCGGGGTATTCCATTATATGCCCGTTAATCGTTCTCCTCCAAAGACATCCCGGCCAAGCGACGTGCTCAGCCCCGGAAGGCTACCCTTCGCCGAAGACGTCGAAGCCCGAAGAAGCCGTCGTATCAGAGGTCAGTCCCCTGAATTGGGTCTGCTGCTGGACAAGCCCAGGCCGAAAAAGACGACGATGGCCAACAAGTCGCAGACCCCGGCCGCTCCTACCTTCATCTACCTGCCCGTCGCACCCCGGACTCCGACGCCTTTCCAAGGGAGCGCCCACGAAGACATCGAGGACTGGCTGCAACACTACGAACGGGTAGCCCGCCACAACGGATGGACGGCTGAGCACTGCCTCCAGAACCTCTACTTTTCGCTTGAAGGCACTGCGAGACACTGGTTTGAAAACCACGAAGCCTCCTCCCCACATGGGAGTCCTGCGTCGCCGAACTGAAGCGGACGTTCCTCAATCACCACCGTCGCCAGCGAGCAGAGGACCTACTTCAAACAAGGTTGCAGGGCCCCAACGAAAGCGTGACCAGCTTTGTTGGGGATGTCCCGCGTCTAAGTGGACGAGCCGATCCGGAGGCCGCCGAGGAAAAGCAACTTCGAGTCCTCATGCGTGGCGTCAAGGCAGAAATTTTCGGAGGCCTGGTCCGCAATCCCCCGACGACCGTTGATGCATTTGTGAGTGAAGCCACCAACATTGAGCGCGCACTGACGGCCCGAGCAAGCCACTACCACCGAATTGCCGGCGCGCCAGCTGCTCCAACTGTCGCTGCTTCCCTTCTGGACCTGAATACCCGCGGTGTCGACAGCCTTCGGGAGATCGTCCGTGAAGTCGTCCGGGAAGAACTACGCAAGATACTTCCCGCTGCGAATCGCCCGTCCTCAGTGTCGCTCGCCGAGGTCGTCCGGGAGGAAGTTCACCGAGCCTTCCAACCTGAGGTTCCGATCAACACGACGACGCCAGAGGAACCGACTTTGAGCTACGCCGCCATGGCCTGACGACCGCCGCAAGCTAACCGCCAGACCACGGCGCCACCCCGACGAGACCCTCCGATGCCACAGTATCCTCGACGCCAGGAAGGACAAGTCCAGGACGTCCGCCCGGAGCAACCCTCGCCAAGGAAGACCGACGTGTGACGAACGGCCGAGCGACGCCCGCTCTGCTACCACTGCGGGGAAGCCGACCACATCTACCGCAGCTGCACCTACCGTCGACTTGGGCTGCGTGGTTTCCACCCGAACGACCCACGCCCGAGGTACGGCAAACGCCCTCGCGATATCGAGGAGTACCTCCGACGCTCGCCCTCTTCAGTGCCGTCTCTCCGCCGTGAATCTCGCTCGCCGTCACTACGACGTTCAGTGTCTCCAGCGCCATGACCCCGCCGAGAGAGCCTGTCTCCCCGGCGTCGCCGGGAAAACTAGACGCGGCAACGCCTGGAGGTGGCGTTGCCGAAGACGATCGAAATAAAGAGCCTCCAAGAACGACGGAGCGCACCCACTCTCCCGACGCTGCGGATCGCAACGACGCTCCTGCTTCGGTGTCCAACAACCTCAACGTTATCATCGACGGCCACGACGCGACTGCACTCGTCGACACCGGAGCAGACTACTCCGTTCTGAGTGGGAGGCTCTCCCGCCGCCTTCGAAAAGTCATGACGCCGTGGGATGGACCTCAAATACGAACCGCCGGAGGACACCTCATTACACCAGTCGGGAGATGCACTGCTCGCGTCGAGATCCACGGTGAGACGTGCCCTCTAAAGTTCGTCGTTCTACAAGACTGTTCCAGAGACGTCATTCTCGGCATGGACTTTCTGTGTGAACACGGCGCCGTCATCGACCTTGGTGAGCACAGATTGACGCTGCGCAAGCCTGTTTCGCCTTCAGAGAAACCCCAAACAGCGTCAGCCGCCATCCAAGTCGCTGCCGACCACGTGAACCTGACGCCGTGATCAAGTGTTGTCGTACCCGTCGTGACCTGCGCTACCTGCGGCGAAGGTGTTCTAGAAGGCAACCTTCAATTGCTTCTGGGAAGAGGAATAGGCGTCGCAAGAGGAGTGGCTGAACTTCAGGATGGGCGCACCGTGGTCCTCGTGACGAACTTTCGACAAGAAACGCAACACCTCACGAAAGGTGCCACTGAAGGCCACGTCGAGGAACTTCGGAACTTCGCCGAAATTGCCGCGGTTGCTGAAGAATCATCCCCACCTCAGCAAGACATTACGTCGCCAGCGCAGCTCGACATTGACCCCAAGCTTCCAGGCTCAAAACGACGACAGCTGAGTAACCTCCTCGCCGAATACACCGACGGTTTCGCGACGTCTTCGAGAGTGCGCCAAACCACCGTTGCGAAACAACGCATCGTTACCAAAGACGACGCGCACCCTGTGCACTGATCGCCGTACCGAGTCTCTCTACAAGAAAGGAAGGTCATCCAAGAGTAAGTGCAAGAAATGCTGAACGACGACATAATCCAGCCTTCAAGCAGTCCTTGGGCCTCTCCAGTCGTGCTGGTTAAGAAGAAGGACGGAACGCTTAGGTTCTGCGTGGACTACCGGCAGCTGAACGCGGTGACGAAGAAAGACGTCTATCCACTCCCCCGCATCGACGACACGTTAGATCGGCTGCGACACTCTCGATACTTTTCATCGATGGACCTGAAGAGCGGCTACTGGCAGATCGAAGTCGACGAACGGGACCGAGAGAAGACAGCTTTCTTCACGCCGGATGGACTGTACAAGTTCAAGGTGATGCCCTTCGGACTATGCACGGCGCCAGCAACTTTCCAGCGTTTCATGGACACTGTACTGGCTGGACTGAAGTGGCGGAGCTGTCTCGTCTACCTTGACGATGTCGTAGTGTTTTCAAGTGACTTCGACGAGCACTTGCGACGACTCCGAGCTGTTCTCCAAGCCATAAAAACCGCCGTGAAAGTGCCGGTTCGCCTATGACGAACTGAAATTCCTAGGTCACGTGGTTAGTAACGAAGGCGTCCGTCCAGACCCCGAGAAGACTCACGCCGTCGCGGCATTTCCAGCGCCCACAGTCAAGAAGGCTGTGCGAAGATTCCTCGCTCTTTGTGCCTACTATCGACGCTTCGTTCGGAATTTCGCAAGGATTTCCACACCGCTCACTAAACTCACGAAGGACGCCGAGAAGTTCGAATGGGCCGAGGAGCGAGTTGAAGCAACGGCTCCAGACTCCTTCTATTCTTGGACACTGCGATCAAGACGCGAAAACCGAGATTCATACGGTCGCAAGTAACGAAGGACTTGGCGCGGTACTGATTCAAGTGTAACAAGGCACCGAGCGAGTCATCGCCTACGCAAGTCGAAAACTGTCCAAAGCGGAGAGAAATTACTCCACGACTGAAAAAAAAAAATGTCTTGCGGTCGTCTGGGCAATCGCGAAGTTTCGCCCGTACTTGTACGGAGCCCTTTCCGCGTTGTCACGGACCACCACTCGCTCTGCTGGCTTGCGAATCTAAAGGACCCGTCAGGACGTCTCGCTCGATGGAGCCTCCGACTACAGGAGTTCAACATGACTGTTGTCTACAAGTCAGGCCGCAAGTACAGTGACGCCGATTGCCTGCCCAGAGCCCCTGTCGAGACATCTCCCGGTAGCAGCGACGACGATGACGACGTGTGCTTCCTAGGCGCAGTGAACACCGACGACATGGCGCGACGTCAAAGAGACGATCCTGAGTTGCGCGCGCTCATCGAGCACCTCGAAGGACGGGGGGGGGGGGGGGGTACTGTCCCTTGTCTCTTTGTGAGAGCCCTGCCGACTTTCGTCCTCCGACAAGGTGTACTTCACAAGGAGAACTTCGGAGACAACAGCACGCCGTGTCTGCTGGTAATCCCTACCGACCTTAGAGCGGAGACCTTCCAAGCCTGCCACGACGACCCGACGTCCAGACACCTTGGTTACAGCCGTACGCTGGCCCGAATTCGTGAAAGGTATTACTGGCCCAAGCTGCCGAAGACCGTCCACTTCTACACAAGGTCGTGTCGCGAATGCCAGCGACGCAAGAAATCGCCGACGAAGCCGGCAGGGCTCCTGCAGCCGATTGCTCCCCCGAGAGCACCATTCCAGCAGTTCGGAATGGATCTACTCGGTCCTTTCCCACTATCGACGCAAGGAAACAGGTGAATTATCGTCGCCACATATTTTCTCACTGGGTACGCCGAAACGAAAGCCCTTCCTGCAGGGACTGCTGTGGAAGTCGCCAAGTTTTTTATCAAGTCCATCGTCCTTGGGCACGGCGCTGCCGAAGTTCTGATCTCAGACCGAGGATCATCGTTCATGGCCCAGCTGACGCAAGAAATCCTTCGTCTCAGCCACACCAGCCATCGGCGCACCACTGCGTACCACCCGCAGACCAACGGGCTGACGGAGAGACTCAACAAGACCATCGCCGACATGATCTCTATGTACGTTGACGTGGAGCACAAGACATGGGACGAGGTGTTGCCGTAAGTCACATTTGCCTACATCACGGCCGTGCAGGAGACCACCGAGGTGACACCCTTCCAACTGGTTCATGGTCGCAAAGTAACGACAATGCTGGACGCGATGTTACCCCACGAACCGGCGTTCGACGGAAGCGACGACGCCCAGGTGGTTGCCCAACGGGCAGAAGAAGTCCGTCAGCTCGCCAGACGCCGGATTAAGGCCCAGCAACGTGTCGACACTGGCCGCTACAACCTTCGTCGTCGAGAAGTCCACTTCCAGCCCGGAGACAGAGTATGGGCCTGGACACCGATTCGCCGGCGTGGTCTCAGAGGGAAACTTCTAAAACAGTATTTCGAACCCTACAGGGTACTTTGTCGACTCGGGGATCTGAACTACGGGGTGATGCCCGAGGGAACACGGACTTCATCACGCCGCCCTCCACGTCCGGAAGTCGTCCACGTCGTGCGCCTCAAGCCGTACAAGGCGCGATAAGACTGCGAATTGTGATCTTGTGCAATGCTCGACAGGATTGCGTTTTCCCAGCCTCCGTTTTTTCCCATTATTTTGTTTCTCTTGCTCTGTTTTGTTGCCTTTCACGTGGCATCGAGACGATGCCATTTTAAAGGGGGGGGGGGGGGGTAATGCCGCGCACGTCGGCGGGCGACCGCGTGCGTGGCCGAGTGGTTTCCGCGCTTGACTGTCGCGCGGAAAGTCAAGGTTCGATTCCAGTCAGTGGAATGTGATTTTATTTATTCTTTCAACATTACGTTCTCGTGAGTTCGAGATCATTCTCGTCTGATCGAGTTCCGAATGGTCTAGTCGTCGAACGTTCTAAGCCGATTGTTCCAGAAGCCAACACGCGTACATAAGGGGCTCCGCGTGGTGATCTGCAGTCAGTCCCGCCCCAGCGCTCGAACCTGCTGTTACGCCGACTTCGACGCCCGCGACGCTTTGTTCTCATCTTCTGTTTTTCCTTTTTTTTTTGTTCTGGGCACACGTTCGCCTAATTAAACGTCTAGTCTCTTCAGTTATTCTTCGCCTCATCATTTGTCATTCGTGACAATACTTTGTGTAGAAGGAAGACTACAGTTCTCCAATAAATCCTTTGAAGAAAGGCATCTCGCTGTGCTACCGAAAGACGACCACGTTTCGAAGTTGCTAATAGACCTATTGCTATATTACCCAAGCATCAAGGAGAATGCAGGGATTGGTGTTCTACGCGCCACACGCGCACGCCTTCCCCGTATAAAAGATTCCAAGTAAATAACCAAAATAAAGCGTTGACGAACGCGCGTGCAAGATGCCATTTGTTTTAGGTCTTTGCTTTAGAAAAGTTACTACTGCTGAGGCCAGCACGTGCGGCGCGTGGAACACCAATCCCAGCATTATCTTTGATGCTTGGGTAATATTGCAATAGGTCTATTACTGAAGCAGGTCGCAGGTTATTGCACGCGGGAGTGCGTGACACTCTCGTGCAATAGACAGATCTCGCCAGCCAGTTCGACAACGCCACAGCTGCTACAATGCATCGAGGGAACCTTAGTCTTGTTGCACGTGCGACAACCTCGCTGGAACTCTGCGCGTGTAGAGCACAAGATTGCACGAGCCGCCCCGTGCACTGCCGTTCCATTTGCGGAACTGCATTGCACGAGGTTTGTCAACTAAAGTTATGGCGGTGTCACGCATGCGCTGAATGCTTGGTGACATCGGTATATTGCGGGAGCTTTACTGGATCGTGGCTACTCGGCAGATGACATTGAAAAATCAATAAATGCATCGCATGTCAATGGCAGAACGCCAGACCAATGTCAGAGGTGACGGCGCCCTTGCCCGCAGATTGTGTAACCAAAATGGAAGCCTTTGTGATCGTGGGTGTCGACTTTGTGGGACCCGTATGAGTCACAGCGAGGAAAACACAGAGGAAGGCCTATCTCACGTTGTTCACGTGTGCAATTACCAGGGCTGCACATTTGGAAATGGTATCTGACATGAAGGTAGAATCATCCCTGCGTGCATTCCGACGATTTATGTCAAGAAGAGGCGTTCTAAGGGTGATCTACACTGACAATGCGTTGGCGTTTAGGAGAAGGAAGAAAGGCGTTAGCGAGCTTTCAAATATGATACGATGTGGAGACCTGCGGACTTACTTCGCCAACTGCAGGATGCAATGGAAGATCATTGCAGAACTTGACCCGTGGTGGGGCGGATTTTATGAGCGATTGATCAGGTAATTCAGAACTCTTTGAAGAAAGCCATCGAACGGCGAGTCCTGACTGAAGAAGAGTTAGTGACTTTCCTTACCGAGGTGGAAGCAATTATAAGCTCTCGATCACTGACCTTGTAGAGTGAAGCGCAAGAACCTCAGCCACTCTCACCGTCGCACTTGCCGACAGGAAAAAGAGTCACGTCATTCTCAAAACCTTTCGGCTCCTACTTACAAACTGAAGACGCAAAATCGCTGCGAAGGGTCTGGAAACTAAGAAAACACTTCCTGAAAGCGTTCTAGTAACGATGCACATAGGAATACCTAACGGAACTCCGATCACTGTACAAGACAAGGAGGTCAAACCGACATCTCAAACTCAAAGTTGGGGACGTGTTTGTTCTGCATAAAAGCCTGCAACCACGCCAGATCTCGGAAACGGGAGTTGTGAAAAGGCTGTTTCCCGGAAGAGTGGGAAGAGTACGAGTCTGCGAGATCCGACTTTCCTCTGGCGCGATTGTAAAACGGCCAATACAGTTTGTGTACGAGCTAGAAAGTGAATAAAACATAAACTTTGTTCCTTTTTGGAGGGCTGGACGAAGAAACCCTTCGGCGGAGCGAGAAGACGACATGGACGTTGAGGAACTGGGTGTGCTAGGCCCTAAAGCCCCTTCATGTTTCAAAAGTAGCGGAAGGTGCGTCGATGTACGAGGCACGTGCAACGTGCAGCCCTTGGGAAGATCATGGCGGCACAGCGCAGCACTGAGCTAGGTTTCAGACGCCATGCGCTTCCCAGAAGTGGCGCGCGGCGCGTGTCTCGTGCATTTCCACAACAATGATTGGCGCCACTTTTTCCAGGATAGAGGGGCTTTACGAATCCCGAGCGCGAGCTACATTTTTATATCTATGATTTTCGGTTGTTATGGGGATGTATGAGTAACGCAGTTGCCTGTGATTAAAGTAGTGCTTTTTTTTTTTTTTTTTTTCATCAGCGCTTCGGCTCAAAGGGTTCGACACATGTGTTGGACGTGAGAGCTGCATCATCCATCGGTGTGAACTCGGCTGAGGTTGTATCGAAAACGAGTCCCGTGTGAGCGTTGGGCGAGGACTCGGATCAGGTCGCGCACTTAGTGCCCCAAACAATGGCGACAACCATTGTTGTTTGATTTTGTTTTTAAAAAAGTATTTTATAACTTGATTGGTCAACGCTAACTGCCATGAAACAAGTCCGCGAGTATGAACGCGAAAACGTTAAACCGTAATGTGGAATGGCAAGTCCAACTTTTTCGCTTATGGTAGACGAATACGATAACTACAGCGGGTATTACGCTCGATTGATACTTTGCGAGTGAATGTATACCTTTATAATTTAGTGCATTCTTTTAATGCAAACTATTTCAAGTTATTATAATGATGCCAGTGAGCTATATATTTCAGGCAGCATGCCCAGAACTATGGTCGGTGACAGGTTAAGAATGCAGTGGATGCTCAGTGTCCTACGCGAGCTTTCTATCTTCGATAACACTATGACACACCGACTTCCGTCAGCTAAAACCTGATTGAAGTCAGAAGGCGGAGCTTCTACTGCATTTTTTACTTGTCACAGGCTCCAGAACTACCCATTCCTAATAATAAAAAAATAATGTACTCAGCGATTTCACACCACATATGAACGCTTCCGAATGAATTACGCGCTGAGATGGTTTCAAGGGAACCACGAGCTCAATCCACAACAGCCATTACAACAATTGACGGTTGATATAGAGTGGGAATGTCAATCGAGAAAATAATCTCGAAACAATAGCACTATTATTGCATACTATAAAGTATGCATTAGTTTCAAACATTCAATAAAACAGAATTCAGTTGTGTTAGTTGGTTCATGACTGAATAAAAGCGCCGAAGGACAGGGACAAAACGAAGAAGGGAACGGCCACACGGAGTGTACTTGCAACTGAAAATTTATTAGAAAACATACTAACTTAAATACATTAATAAAAACACGTCACTTCCAGCCACCACACTCTTCCTCTCTCTATCACTCTTTCTAAAAATAAAATTTTTAGAAAGAGTGATAGAGTGATTGTTTGATGAGAAACGCTTTGTCATCAAAGAGTTTGCCATCAAAACAAGGGGCCCCGATAGGTGTATCAGTAAGCAGTCTGTGGCCCTGTTAGATAAGGAAATGTAATTTTTAGAGATAGAGTTGGCTGGCTGGAAGTGGCGTGGGTTTTTTAATAGCGACTTCCACTGGTCGTTTTGGAGCGCGCCGGGAGCAGCACACCAGATCCTTCTTGGAGCACGCAATCCAAACGGAGTCGCTCTGTCTCCGAATTATCACTAGAACAGGACCACCCCTCCGTCCTACCAGCGGATGTCTTCTCGTCACTCACCTTCCCGGGAATCCCCTCCCGCGGTCCGGGATCTCGAAGGAAGTGTTTTCGCAATTGCGGTGCTAACAACACGTGCTCAACGCACGAGCGAAGTTAATCATGATGTGAAAGATGCGCTTCGTTAAGCGATGTGCATCAGCGTAACCCACTTGCCTCTTTATCGGGATGCTCGTGAACGGTGTCCAAGTACATACGTCTCGATTTTCGGCCTCTTCCGCGGAGGTCCGAAAAGGCAGTCGAATTCACGCGGGACATAAAAACAATCTTCGTCGTCGCTGCTTCACACGCCGGTGTTGCTGGATGAGCCGTTCGAGCAACTTTGCGATGAACTGTTATCAAGCAGCAGCAGCTGTAAATCGGGTGACACTTCGCGAGCGGCAATTACGAATTCTTCCTAGGCGAGATGGCCGGCGACAAAGAAAGTCACGAGTGCGCGCCGAGGGCTCGCCAGGCTGGCTTCGGGTCGAATCCTTCGAAATCGGCGGATCGACTTTTCTCGGATCCGGATCGAGATCTGGAGTGGGAGCTGATCCAAAACGACGAGTAGAACACGTCCGTCTTGATCCTGATCGCCCTGTGAAACAGGCGCGCTCCAGAAAAGTCGATCCCGGCGCGCTCGCAAACGACCACTGGAATTCGTCCATAAGGTACTTAAGTGAGGGTGTTTTCTTATAAATTTGGAGTTGCCAGTGCGCTCCATGTTGTCGCTACCTTCTTCACTTTGTTACAGTCATTCGGCGCTTATATCCAGTTATTAAAGAGTTCATTTTCATTTCTTGGTGCGTTTGATATTTCTGATGCATGTTAATTTGTGTTCAAAATGCACGTCTTTCCAATAGTATAGATCCGCGTCTGCTCTCTTTCATGGGCGCCTCCATGTTTGTTTATGGTGACGCCGTGAGAGAGGAGGGGGTGGTGCGTCAAGCAAGACTCCTTGTTTTTTTAAGAACTTGTGCGCATATCGTGGTACAAGAATTTCAGAAATGTAAAGTCACGTAAGATGCATTAACACCGATGCCAAGAGTGTTTTAAAAAACAAAATTCTTGTTTTATGCGCAGCCCCTCTCTCCACAGCAGCGTGCGTGTGAGATTAATATTCCCATTTTTATCGCTGGGGACTGATTTCAGACACTGGTTTATATTAATGAAAGCGTTTTCTCTTTGTGCTAGGTCATGCAACGCAAAACGATCCAGACCTAAATTCGACCCTTACGGATTCGGTCTCAAAACGTTCTATGTATTGCTGATCTCAAAGTACATTTATTGTGTTATTTTTGCTATGACAATTGTTTTTGAGGACACCTTCGATTTTGCGGAAAACGCGCTCAGGGGCTAAAACAATATTTTTCCCTAAAAGGTTTGAAAACGGATTGCGAAGTAAACACCCTTTTTAGTAGGTCAATATACTCTACTAAATTATCGAATAAGTGTTGTCACGCCTTTCTGAGTGCTTTTAGGGGTGAAAATGCAGTTGAATAATGTCGTAAAAAAGCTTGTATTCTCAATCTAGTTTTAATAACACGATATTAGATACAGATGTAAAACTCATGTGTGTTCGTTGTAAGAAAAATGAAGATATATTTTTCGATACGAAGTTTATTATTGTGTTTTCTCAAATAAACTGAGAGTTTTGTAACAAAGAAAAACAGCTGGGATAGTCGAACATGGTGTAGGTGTAACACTGCGTAAGAACGAGGACCAAGAAAGGAACAAAAGACAAGAGTAGCGCTGACTAGCAACTAAATGTTAAATAGTGAACCCAGAAATCAGGAAAACTAAAAAGGCATTAAAAGGCACTAGAAACCGAAAAAAAGCGTAAAAAAACACACAGACGCAGTATTAAACAAATAGAAAAATACTTAGTTAAAAAGACACAAAGGTGGTCGGTCTAAATATATATACTCAACGATTGTAGATAGTCAGAAATTCACACAACAAACGAGAAAAGTTAGAAAACTGTAATTTTTTAAAAGCGACGAACTAAAATTTGGGTTTCGGCCATGACCAGTATTGAAAATATGTGAAACAATTCGCTTTCCAAAGCAAAAATAAAAAGGTATTCCGGTCTAAAAATACACACATCACGGTTTAACAAAGTAAACAAACGAACAACCAAAAACAAATGTTCCGACGCATTTTTAAATTTTTTTTTATCGCAAGGTTTTAACAAACTGCGAAATGCTTACTTAAATAAAAAGAAAAGGTGTTCGGTCTAGAAATACATACTTAACGGTTATCCATAGTTTAGAATTCAAACAAAAAGCAAGCAAATTTTAACTAATGTAATAGTCTCCAAAACTAAGATGATAATCTTTACCTCTGGTCTATTACCTTCTTGACGTTTCCGCCATAGGGCAGAGAAGCGCACGATTGCGTACGTTAGCAAATGACGCTACCGAACTACAAAGCAGACGACGCCAAGGCCTCTAAATTCGTCAAACACTAAGTTGGAGCCGAAGTTGACGGAGCGCATTGACTGGCCTATTACGACGATGACTTCGCGTTTTTTTTCGCCGATGTCCGATCGGCGCCTTCCGCAAACTTTCGGCACTTACTTTGTGTTTGACGAGTTTAGGGCCCCAGCTATAGTAGCTAAGAGAAAGAGAAGAGTAGGGCGAGAGTAGGGCGTGTGCTTCGAAGAGCCGACTTCCAGCACGCGCTCCCTGCCTTCCGCCGTGCTTTGGAAGAACGCTAACGCTGGAGGTGGGGCAGCTGAAAAGCTCCTCCCTGCTGTCCTTATCTTGCCACGGACTAGAGACAAATATATGAAGGAGACGACGATAACCGGTGGTAGTGCTGCCGTCTGCATCTTTATAAAAACAGTCTCACACCTGCGCCGTTATTTTGTGTTTGTGGGGTTTCTGGGGGAGCCTTCGATTATCCGTGGAACCGGAGAATTGCACTGATCTTGCCCAAAAGCCTCGAGTTGTGTTTTAGGATATTTTCATAATAGTTTTGTACCTTTAATAGGAGAGAATGAGAGAGCCAACACTGAAAAGAATGGAGCTTTTCTAGTAGCCTTTTACCTTCGCCTTCTAGAGTATTATCAAGCTAAATATTTTGTTTTTCAATTAAAAAAAATATGATTGATTTAAAAGTGAGCGAAAGAAAAACAAACGAAAAATAAATGCTTAATTTTTTTCTTTTATAGCGGTTTTACTCTAGATATTTGTTTGCGTTCCAGAAGACCATCTTGAGTCGTGCTTCGGGGTTCGAGGTTCTCTGCCCAACGGGAGACTAGGCGCGATAGATTTGCATTTGAACAATGTTAAAAAAAAGTGGTCTTTTTAAAAAATAGTATTTTTTGCGAACTTTGCTTGTTTGTTGTCTTAGTTAAAAGTAACACACGGACGTGAAGTATATCGTTTTAGACCCAACACCTCTTTGTTTTTGCTTTGAAAACTGAGTATTTCGCAAAATGTTTGATGCTGGCAATAAAAAAAAAAAAAATAAAATTTTTTTTTTATTTTTAGCAATTGTTTCTTTTAATTTTACTTGATTGTGTGAATTCGAGACTATCAATAACTGTTTACTATATTTTTACACCGACCACCTTTTAACTTCTTTTTATTAACCGTAGAGTATATTATATGTTCAATATCGGCCATTTATTTAAAAACAAAATCCAGGAAAATGTATTGTAGGAAAACGTTTTTTTTAACACACAGTGCTTCTCTCACTTCTACCACAAATTAATTTAGGTCTTCATATTGTAAAATGTGAATATAAACGTTTTAGGGCATTATTAACGCACTGGCCCCCTTAAAATGCTGGGAAATGCGTGACAAAACCTATCGGATAATTTAGAAAACCACTTGACTTCCCAAAAACGGTGTTCATTTCGCAGTGTCGTTTCACACATTTCTGAAAACAAATGTGTTTGTTACTGTTAAAGCAAGTAGGCAGGCGAGCTGGTTAAGGATAAGCATAGTAATCCTGGAGCTAGGGGACAATAAGGGACTGACAGACACTTGCGGCTTTTTTTCGGCAAGACTCAAGGTGCCATAAGAAATTGTTCGAACAAAACTATTTTCGAAAATTAACTTTTACGTAACCAATAACACATACATCTTTTAGACCGAATCCGTAAGGGTGGAATTTAGGCCTGGATTGTTTGGCGTGAAATGACACTGCTATTTTTTATCGTAGAATTGCTTGATTCGATCTGGTATGCTGATTAAACTGCTCCGCGGTATATTAGAACATATTGCTAGATAAAAGCGTTGCGATAAGTCTTTAGATAGTCAAGGTTAGGGGTTTCCGTATGTTGTACTTGAGGTGTAGAATGACCGAAGTAGAAAAAGGCATTGATTAAAGTAAATATTTCCGAGGGCGTTGTCCGACTGAATGAATCTCGTGAGGGACATAATAATTGTGCAGTCCCCACTATCTTCACTTTCATGGTCCTCTTGAAATTACTCCTTAACGTCTGGAATAGCAAACCTAATAAAATATAACACAATTAAGAATACAAAAAGTAATATTCTTAACTCTTTTTTACATTAATTAGCACGCTTGTGTCAAATTTTTAAAATATCTTTTGCAGCTAAATGAGTCACAATCAAGCTCTCTTCGGGTGTAGAAATACAGTGATGTCTCGTTAATATGGACAGCTCAGTTCATGTAAAAAAATTGTCCATAACGTGAGCTGTCCATAATAACGAGACAAAATGCACGTATTTTCCCAGTTTGTCCCCGAAAGTGGTGTCTATATAGCGGGTTATACATATCAACGGGGTTCATATTACCGAGACATGACAGTATTTTGTTTTTATTGACATATTTCACGCCCGTCTAACATAATGCAAGAATCTTACGAACCTTCCATTTAGAGTAGGTAGCAGTCGTGTGCAAGTAGACCCCGACGTCCTTCATCTTGTCGAAGGCGGTCTTCCACGGAATGAAGTCTTGCTCCCTCAACAGGTACTTTGTCGCCTCCAGTGCTAGTGTGTAGTTCACCATACCCGCCCTGAAAAAGAAATAAATGTACATTATGTGGCCGGGATTTATTTAATACGCATCCACTTTGAATGCATCTATCAACAAAAAAAAGTGTGTTCTAATTTTAAAAGGACGTTTGGGGAAAATAATCTAGTTCCAACTGCCAAGCACATATAGAGGGGAGCTCATTAACGCGTGATTACCTCCGTATACGATCGATGAAAACATTGTCTGGGACGTATGACTCACTTTGTTTCTCAAAGTTAAACGACAAAGTCCCGCGGGTGGCCACGACTAGCAAGATGTGTCCGCGAATGAATGACTCTGACAAATAAAAGAAGGGAAAAGCAACAGCCACTCAGAGAGAAAAGGGAAGACCGGTGGGAATCCCATACGCCCACAGGTTGTCCCACAACCTCAAGAGAGTTGCCGCACAATCGAGATTGGGTGTGGTGTTCTCTGCCCCGTAAACATTGTCTAGCCCGTGCTCAAGATTTCATACAAAACAAAAACAAAAACAAAAAAAGATTTATCTACTGAGGAACACGCAGCGCTGTACGTTGAGTGCGCAACGTCGGTTGGCGACGAAATACCCACGACTTGAGGGAGAGCGTACGCTGGGCAAACCGGGAGGTGTGAGGTGTAAAAATAGGAGGGCACGTGAGTATGCCCTATCTGTCACAAGCTCCCCATCGGGCAATCTCTCCATTCATTGTGATAGAACCCCCTTGTGCGCCTAATCTTTCGAAATAAAAAAAAAAACTGTAGAAAAATTTAGAAATAAAACTGGGAGAGGATTATTTGAAGCCTACAGCACAAGGAGTGAAGGGCGAGGATATCTGCATAAATGCACCGTCGGTGCACTTAAGCGAGAAAGAGTTTGCCTTTTTTGTGTCAGGAGCCTGACTGTGTGTATCAATAGCGAGAGTGTTTTCAATATCGTTCAGTTGTAAGTAGCGCTTGGTCCTGTTTCTTCTTTCTCGTGCCCACGTAGTTTTTAGGAGCGTTCTTACATGTACGAACTAGCTCACCTAGTTATATTACTGCAATATTGAACATGACAGCGTTTCCTTCTGTCGTCCATCTTCGTTACGCAGTAAACAACGCGTTGACATACATTAGCTTAGAGCCAAATTTGTGCGGTTCTTATCGTTAAATTACTTCTAAATATTTACTTTTAAGGCAATTTTGTAATCGTTTGAATACGTTTATTATGAAGTAATCACAAGGGTAATCCGATTACTTTTGAAAGTACAAACATTACTTGTAACAGTTACTAATTTGTTTCTTCCCTTCCTAATAGCGACCTTCGCTAGCGCACGTTTATTACCAAGGAATTCTCGAACCAAATCTTCGACAGAAAACATTTTTACAGGAATCTGTGGGTTAAAACGATAAATATACTGTTTCGAAAGTCGGTGCACATGTCATCAGTGAAGGCAGAGCAACGACGTAGCAATCGTGACGCGAGAGCCGACTGCGCCTCGATCTGGCCGGCCGCGCTCGCTCTGTGGAAATGTAAGCTTGGGACTCTCGAGCAGCGTTAGCTTACTGAAGATGCAAGACGCTACTTAGTCGTCGCGAATCCTTTGCCCTTCGAATGGCTGCGAAGCCATTCCAGCGCCCGGCGTACCCTAGGCAGCGCTTTTAAACAACCGTTCGCACAGCATCGGAAACTTCCGTCTGCGAGCGGAGGCGGTTTGTCGTCGCGGGGGTCAAGTTCGCGGGAGTTCGTGTTCGCGGGCTTTTATGTTCGCGGGGTTTCATGTTCTCTTTTCTCCTCTCCTCTCTTTTCCTCTCTCTCCCTAAACTGAAAGCTTTGTAGAAGGTGCTGTTAAGAATGGAACCTTCGGCAACCTTTTCCGAGTTTCAACGCTGCGGAAACGAGTCCCGAAACGAGTCCCGACGTGTCAGGACTGCCGGCCACCTGTCGAAGCCTCCCCAAAACGTGTCTCAACGCGTCCGTGACGTCAACGGGACGTGTGTGTGTGTGCGTGTGGGTTCGTGCGCTCCGGAAGGGGAGAGAGGCCTGGCCTAACTGCGGAGAACCATGGCTATGACTCATTTCTGACTACTACGCGGCGGACTTTTCTGCTACGCACTCGGCGGTCGCACCTGCTGCCCTGGCGGAGAGTGAGGGAGAAAGCGGACCCTATATAAGGCGGGGCGTGAGACGGCTCCAGTTGTTCTCTTGGATGTGACGACTGTATCGCTACCATGTAATTAAACCGTTCGTTACGTTACCAATTCTCCCACCTCCACTGGACCCCTGGGTTCTTCACTTTGGGGAATGGTCGTCGTCACGAGCCAGGAAGCTCCCGGACGTGCGGCTTAAATTCCGCCTCGAACAACTGGTTGGCAGCGGTTGGGATCGGACCATGCGACATCGTGCTACATCTGCGGGTGAGCGTTTGGACTTTGCTTTGAGATTCGCCAGGCTTCAGATTATGGGTAATTAATTTTGAACTGCTGGGAATCCTTAGTGTTTGACTCGTGCGCTAGGTTTGTGTACAACCTCGCGACAAGTTTTATTGCAAAGCCAAAGCTAAAGAGCAGCGATCATGGATCTGATGAGGTTACTGAGAACAGATTTACTCTGTTTATGTGAAGAATTGGGTGTGGAGGTGGAGCAAAAGATGAAGAAATCTGAGATCAGTAAAGCGATTTCAGAGAGCGCGGAAGCAGAGGAAATTAAAATTGCGTGGGAACTGCTTCAGAACGCTAAGAGTGAAGCTGCAGCAAGAGAGGAACGAGAGCGAGAACAGGCTGCAGCGAAAGAGGAACGAGAGCAGGAGCAGGCTGCAGCTAGAGAGGAACGAGCACAGACTGCAGCGAAAGAGGAACGAGAACAGGAGCGGGCTGCAGCGACAGAGGAGCGAGCGCTGAAAAGGCTAGAGCTCGAAATTGAACAACAGCGATTAAACTAGCAGAACAGTAGAGTTGGGGCTCCGGTACGAGCAAGTGAGACCGAGTCGTATCAAATGAAGAAGCTCATGCAGCCGTCTAAAGTTGGGGAAGACGTGGGCCTATTCTTAGTTAACTTTGAGAGGACATGTGAGAAGTTGAGCTTCGCCCCAGAAACGTGGCCGCAACGGCTTTTGACTCTGTTGCCCTGTGAGGCTGCAGAGGTTGTCGCGCGCCTTAGTGCTGGAGACGCGGACGACTACGACAAGGTGAAGTCCAGCCTTTTGAAGCGGTACCGCCTTTCTGCCGAGGCGTTCCGTCAAAGGTTTAGAAACGCATCCAAAAAGAGCAGCGAGGGCTACTCGGAATTCGCGTACGGGCTTAAAACCAACCTGATAGAATGGTTGAAGAGCGAGGAAGTGTACGAAAGCCGAGACAAGGTAGTCGAGTGTGTGTGCCTCGAACAGTTCTTTCGTAGCATTCCGCAGTCAGTCAAGCTCTGGGTGCAGGACAGGGTGGGAGTCGACTCTGTCGAAAGGGCCGCTGAGCTAGCCGAAGAGTACGCAACGCGTAGAAAGCTGAGCGGAGAGGAAAGCGAATCCGGCCGAAGCGATGAGCGCAAGACCTTCCGACAGGGGAACGGCTCGCGAGAAAACGGGCCTGAGAAGCCCGAAGCAGGACAAAAGGTCCCAGAAAAGAGCGCAGAACACTCGAACGGAGACGAGGCGCGGAAAAGCCCAACAGGGCAGTTCGAGGCAAGGAAGCCGTTCCTGTGCTACAACTGTCCGGAGCCGGGACACACAGCGGCCAGATGTAAGAAACCGCGGGTTGTGTTCTCGTACGTGAACGGTAGTGACAAGGACCTGAAGCTTCTTCGTCCCTATCTTCACGAGCTCCAGGTAAACGGAAAGCCGTGCAGGGTGCTTCGGGACAGTGCAGCGACGATGGACGTTGTTCATCCGCCGTATGTAACGACCTCCGATTTTACTGGAAAGGTAGTTTGGATCAAGCAGCTGCTCGAAAAGCACAGTGTCTGTCTGCCTATGGCGACGGTAAGGATAACTGGCCCGTTCGGAGAACTAGTTACAGAGGCGGCTGTCTCGCAAACAGTCCCGTTGGAATATCCTTATTTGTTTTCTAACCGGTCAGATTTCCTGCTGCGCGAAGGGGGTCAACAACTGGGAGAAGGGCTAGTTCAGTCGTGTACAAGGTCCAAATCGCGTCAGGTCGCCCCTTTGTTGACGAGGGATCCCGAGCCAGAGGCAGCTGACGGGGAGCAAGCACTCCCAGAGTTGGAGGCAGAAAACCGGGATGAGAGGGACCAGGTTGTAGAACAGCCTGACCTCGTAGCACTAGAAAGCGTACGCCGTCCCAACGCGCCGGCGAAAAAGGCGGAGGAAGACGGGATCAGTGAAAGATCTCTCGTAGCTCCGGCGTCGCGTAACTTTGGTCCTCTGCTACGAGTAGACAGAGTGTCTTTGACAGTCGAGCAGAAGAGCGACCCTAGTGTGTCAGGGTTTCGCTGTACAGCTCAGGAGATTGCTAGGACCAATGTGACGGGGAATGAAAGAGGCGGATTGTTTTATCGGCGCTATAAGGACCGCATTTTCACGTCTAGAAATCACGTGAAAATCGATCACTATGACTTCAGCATAAGAAAAAGGAAAGGCAAATTTAACGGCAATGCTGATGGGTTGAGCAGATTTTTCTGACATCACGAAAAATAGTAGGGATGATCTCAGAGGTCTTCGTCATCCACGGGAATGAGGATCTAAGTGGGGGCACTTCGGTGAAACCCCAAAATGACCTCACAAATTGCGAAGAGTTTTTGTCTTTTGTATTTTGTTCTTAGTGAGCTCTTTGGAAAAATGAGTTTTTTTGGCGACAGGGGGTCTCGATAACCGGAATTGTACCAAATTTTGGTAATCCGTAATCCAGTCTGGCGGGTCTTTGGCGAATTCCGAGCGTTTGACTGCGGTGGGGCGTGGTGCTGTGGGGGACGTTTCCGCTGATGCCTCCGTTGTGAGAGGTTTGGGAGTTTGTTTGGTGCTTGCAGCGTCTTCTCAAGGCCTACTCCAAGCCCACCTCTTCAGGCCAGCGATTGTACCACCGGCCATTCGAGGTTTCCCTGGCCCCGGAGGGGCTGTTAAGAATGGAACCTTCGGCAACCTTTTCCGAGTTTCAACGCTGCGGAAACGAGTCCCGAAACGAGTCCCGACGTGTCAGGATTGCCGGCCACCTGTCGAAGCCTGCCCAAAACGTGTCTCAACGCGTCCGTGACGTCAACGGGACGTGTGTGTGTGTGCGTGTGGGTTCGTGCGCTCCGGAAGGGGAGAGAGGCCTGGCCTAACTGCGGAGAACCATGGCTATGACTCATTTCTGGCTACGACGCGGCGGACTTTTCTGCTACGCACTCGGCGGTCGCACCTGCTGCCCTGGCGGAGAGTGAGGGAGAAAACGGACCCTATATAAGGCGGGGCGTGAGACGGCTCCAGTTGTTCTCTTGGATTTGACGACTGTATCGCTACCATGTAATTAAACCGTTCGTTACGTTACCAATTCTCCCACCTCCACTGGACCCCTGGGTTCTTCACTTCGGGGAATGGTCGTCGTCACGAGCCAGGAAGCTCCCGGACGTGCGGCTTAAACTCCGCCTCGAACAGTGCGCACTCGCCGGACCAATACACCGTAGACTTTTTATCGCTTGACTCCGCTGTCTGTGCGCATGTAACAGAAGGAGCTTGATCACGTGGTTTGACGGATGACGCATTAGCCTTTGCCGATTCCAGAATGCCTGCTTGTGGACCTAGTTTCGAGTGTCGTGCGGCCCGCAGGGCTGATGTGGACTTCGCTTCTATGGTAAATGGTATCTCGATCGAAAACTCCTACCCGTATATCGGCAACAAGCGATTTCGTCAAAGAAGCCCAAGACATTCTTGTGATGCGTACAGTGTTTGGTTCGGCAAATGACAGCTGGTGCTATATCGTGGTGAATCTTCACGGATCCCTTCCTTCTCGGTTTTGTGTTTGAGTGGTTGTTCTGGAGTGCCCGTGTTGACATATATCTCGAATTACATCTTTCAAGTCAGGTATTTTCAACGTAAGTGCGCTGCAACCTAGTCGGTGACGATTGACCGTTCTGCAGTGTCTATCTCCTGGCAATGTCTATCGTCCGGCAGCTGGAGCGCAATTTTCCCGAAATTCTACCGCAGTTGCCTGCCATTAGCTGTCTGAGATTATGTAAAAACTGCAGATAGAATTATGACTTTCTTATTCTTCTGATTTTGGTGAAAGCACGTTTCAAGGACACCTTTTCGTTAATACATATTTTATGGACAGACGCTTCGTCGACATTAACGTTTCATCGACACTCGTGACGCGAATTCCACGCAGCAGGGTCATTTTGTCGCGCCTCTATTCGTGAGGCGCGTGCTCAGCGACCCAGCCCACCCGTTCACGCCACTTCTTGGAAGGTCTGCAGCAACACATTACAAAAAAAAAAAAGAACCTATTTTGAGTTGTTTATAGACATTACGTTTTCAAGAAACGATCTGTCGATGAAACATTGTTCGATGAACTGATTGCGGCATCAATGAGTGGCGACTGCCAGAAGATTTTAGGAAAAAAAAGTCGGCCGGCTGCCGGGAGATTAGACACTACCCAGGAATTGCCTTTGGTTCTTGTTTGCTTTGCAATCGTCTCGGTTGCATAACAGCTTAGTAGTAGCTCTTCACATATTAGAGATTGCTTAGTTTGTACATCTCTACAGAATAGGTTCTGTGTAATAAGCTTATAGAAGATTTTAAAACAGATCCTTGTGTCTGTTAGTCTGCCCATTTGCAAACACCTGGGTGAGTGCATTGTTTTGTGTTTGAAGGGTTTTCTTCATGTGTTAAATGGGTTTATGAAGTTTGACACGTCTTAAATGAGTTTGAGATGTTGAATTTAAATACAAGTTGTTTTTTTAAGATGTACAGTGACCGCAAATAATTTGTTTCACATTTAATATTATTACAGTAAATAGAAAAAACTACAGGCAGCTAAAGCACGATGGTAAAGAGACCTATAGAACGAGCTATAGAAGAAGCTATAGCAAACCATACACAGCGCAATAGGCGGCTAATGAGACTATAGAAAACGCCTTAGCTGCTATAGCACGGTGTCTAAAAAGATCCAGAGAGAAAGCCATAGAGATCTCTATAGCAGACTATACAAGAAGCTACAGACGGCTAAAGGAATCATAGGAAATGCCATAGGCAGCTATAGCACGATAGGTATAGAGAACCATATGACGAACTGTAAAATGAGCTATAGCGGACCATAAAGAGAGCAATAAGCGGCTAAAGAAACGACAGGAAAAGCCATAGGTAGCTATAGCATGGTGTCTAAAAAGAACCATAGAGTAATCCATTAGACATCTCTATAGCAGACCATACAATAAGCTATAAACAGCTAAAGGAGCCATAGGAAATACCATAGGCAGCTATAGCATCCTTTCTAAAGAGACCCATAGAGTAAACCATACGAAATTCTTGAGCTTTTCATTGAAGAAGCTCTAGACAGCCATAGGGGAGATTATAGGGAAAGCTATAGACACCCATAGATGCGGCTATAGCTAATTGGGCCAATTTTCCATAGCCGGCCATACAAGGGATTTTTTATAGCCGACCATAGACCATTTTTGTATGGGCTGTCAAAGTGCATGATTTTGAAAGGCGCTGATTGAAAGGAGTTTATCTCTCTTGAGAGAGTTGGAGCACTGCGGATGCTAGGCTGCCCTTGACCATGTCACACGGAAGGGGTCCCCATGCACCCTCTATCCCTCGCTCATGAGGGAGAGTGGGTGTGTGAGTAAAAAAAAATATTTTTGCTCTTAAAAAAGAAAAAAAAAACTGATTTTTCGCTGTCAGCGAGCGCAAGCTAAATGCAGAGCAACAAACAAACGCTCCAGCCGTATACATAAATGCGCCTCGACTCGACACTCCACCTCCACTGCGAGGTGGAGAGGAGAGGAGCGCGCCATCACTCGAGAAGCCATCAGGCTTCAGAGACGCGCCTCGGAGATTCCTCTGGAGAGGAGCTCCTCGCAGAAGCCCTCCTCCAGACGAGGAAGCTCGAAGTAACGTGAGAGGCGTCTGGTTACGAGGTTGTAGCAAAAATGAACGTTAAAAACATAATTGTGGTATGAAATGTGAACATATTTATTCATTTTATTTAAAAAAAATACACATTTTAATTACATTTAATTGGGAGACTGCGAGTTTTTTTTGTTTTGCAGAACATATGTGATGTGTTGTAGCCAATTTTAGGATGAACAGCCACAAGTGTTCTCCAGTCTGGCAACAGTGGTAGCCGCTTTCCCACCGTGGCCGTCTTCTCTGCGCCCCGTCGTTTCTTCACCGTCTCGCTGGTCTCACCGCCTACCTGCATCGCTTTCATCGCCTAGAACGAGCATCTTTCTCATCCTTCCTCTTCCTCTAGAGTTTTACTGCGGTGAATTCCCCTACAACGATGTCGTTCAAGGAAGGTGCCAAGGAGGGGTCAGTGGTTTACATAAAGGAAGAGCGTGGGCTCCTTGCTGCTCTAATAATCAATGAAAACAAATCTATCAACAACTCCTCGAAGGAGAATAAAATGGACGCATGAAAGAGACTGCACCAAGTATAACCACAATGCCGCACATCCACCCACGAGTGTCCAATTGGAAGAATACCTTCTCCGAGGAGAGATATCCACGCAACAAGTGTGCAATACATTTTTTTTTATTCGGTCAGAATCACGCAATGCGTTTCGAAGAGTGCCATGACACGACCTGTGTACAAAATAAGTCCGCATGGGGCTTTGCTGTGGCCACACCTGCAGCGTCCGCAGGAGCTAGTGAAGCACGTTACTGTCGACGCGTACTTGGGCACAGTGACAGTACACCAATGAAACGCGGCGCACGAAACTGGCACTTGTACGCATAAAAGTTACGCTAAGTAAGAATTTAGAATATGTCAATTAGACCTTGCACCTCATCTCCCTGCGTGCCGGTCTCTCGCAAAAACTTGTGTTGGTTACGCATTGCTGCAAATTGACTGCCAGCTCTGTTTTCCTAACTGTAACCTCCGAGACAGGTCATTATGTGAACAAGAGAAGTGGTAAAGTCCAGTCGTTTACCGCTGCCCTTTTTCTATTGTCCGTATGTTAGTGTGCAACCACTATCACCTTGCACCAAGAAGATATCAAGATGTCAGTGTTACTCGTATATTGCTCGTGCTGCTTTCACTATGAGCTTAAAAGAGTAAGCATTTATTTGTAAAGAGTGAGGTCAATTAGCGCTTTGTGCCACCCAATTTCACAATTTTAATTTGGGTAATGGTATTGATTTGAATAGCTGTATGTGTCCGTATTATGAATGTCTATAATCACATTGAAATACTCCAGAATTTTCTATACATATCACGAGACAGCACGGGTATGGCCTCATCACGCTTTCGCCTTTCACTCTTGTAGTTCAGTGTCAAACAACAAATTGTACTACCTAAATTGCAGTATGATTAATTTTACTTTCTGTGTTGCGCTCTGTGCATCTAGACTCATGAATACTGCCACAGGATATTTTTAGGCCAATTGCTGCAGGAGGGGGGTCATGTACCTGCCGGTCATTAAGCCCGTCCGTCCAGCTAATAGGGACACTGGCGTCCTACATTCCGCTGCGGCTGCCAAGCATGCACAACAGTGACAGCGCTCATGCAGGCTGGCCGGTGCTCTCAATGACGCCAGTCGCCATTCTCGAAGTCATGGTGAACGAGCATGACGACTCGGCATCATGACAGGTAAAGGCTTAAATTTATGATTGCGATCTCTATGTACACATAGAGGTTAGTTACTACTAGGCCACACAAGTTCCATTGCTTATTTATGAAAAAAAGTTGCTAATGTTCTTGTGTTTACTTATAATTTCAATTTTGGCATGCAACGCAAAAACGGTGACTATGAGCCGTGTTTGCATGAATACGACTTGACCGCATCAACTCCAATTGTTCTTAAAATAACACTGATGCGCCGACGCTTGCATGGATGCGCATCATTCTCTACGCAAATATGGAGCCTTGCCGCGTCATAACTCTACATCTCAAAATTAAAGCCGCGTATCGACACTAGCTGCACATGGCAACGTTTTCCTGCTGGCCCCTATAGCAAATCCGTCTATGGGGCCCACCACGACTTCTGAAATGTTTTGACGTACCCATCAAAGATGTTTGATGTGTTTGAGATCTCCGTCAAAGGTTTCTAAGGAGCCTGACGTACCCTTTAGTAAATCCGTAAATGGTTTAAGAGACCCGTCATACATTTTTGATAGGCCTATGGGGTCTGTCCCAATCCTGTCCGTGAAACCACACCACCCATCAAAATCGTTTCAACGGGTTTGTGGTAGAGATCACGTGTCACTTCAAAATATATGCGTCGAGGAAGCCGCCTAGCCATTTTTGAATAGGCCGATGTAGTTGGAAAAGCAAACAGAGTCAATCGTGGGTGCTGGCTCGTGGACCCGTCTGTCACTGCCTGGGTGTTCGGCCGCCAAGGAGGCCATTCGGGGCGACCGCCCCATGTGAAGAATTGACGAGGCGTGGGCCGAGTGGCGTTTGGAGGCGAACGCAATCTTGTTCGCTCGGTCTTATGAGAGAGCTTTCGTAGACCCCGTTTCCTTCTCTGCTAAGCCCTCCGCAACCTTAGAATCCGCTATTGAGCTTGCGCGCCGATGGCCTTGACTGGACTGTAGAGTTCCGGGTATTGTAGCGGGTTCTGGAGAGCGTTGCGGGACGGCGAAAACGATCCTCTAAAACTCTCTATTGTGAGGCGAGATCCGTGCGCGTGAAGATCCCCCACTCCCCGCGCCAACCTTAACACAGCAAAGGAGTTCTGCGCTTCTCTCCGCCAGGCCATTCGCCAGCGGTCGTCGGAAGAGAGTGCTCTGAGGAAGCCGAGGAGGCCGGCATAGCCATTTTCCCTCCGCTCGTGGGCGGTTTGCTTGTTGTTACCACCGTGGATTTATGGAGCAGACCGGGTTCCACCAGGAAGGTGAGCATGGCTTTGGGGGTTCGCCCCTTGGTCTGTTTTGATCCGCGCAATTTCTTCCTTGGTTCCGCATGTGAACCCCAGTTCGGCGTTGGCCAACTTTGGCACCGCTCGAGCGCCATCGTGCACTCTCAGAAAGAAGGGTCTATTCTTACACCCTTTGCCTTATATAAGACACCCCAAAAATTCAGTTCAACGTACAGCGCACTGACGTCGACCTGACGGTATTAACGTTCAGCAGAGGCTTGATAGCCGTGTGGTACAACTTATTAAAATAGGTAATGTACAGAGCGCGGCACTGTTAGCGCGAACAAGCAATCGCCGGTTTTTTCAGTTTTTCTTTTTGAAACCAAGGGATGTCATCCAAGTTATTATAGCTACGGAAAGAGCTCATTTAGTTCTATAATGTAAGCGATAATAGTTTGTGCTCGCCAATACTATTTAGATGTAAAATGCGAAAATGCGCCTATGCCGTCTTCGCGCTAACAGTGTCGCGATGTGTACATGTTCCTGACTACAGAAAAAATAGGGGTTTTCTTGGCCCTACTGCAAAACCCCAGTTTTTTCTTACTGTGGTCTTTGATATGTACTTTATCCATTTATTAAGTTATATCGCACCGTTATCAATCCCCTCGTAAACTTTGGGGCCATCTGATCGACTATAGTGCGATGTACGTCGAACTCAAGTTTTGGGGCGCAATATATGGGTGTAAGGTGATACCCTTTTTTTAGAGAGTGTTCGGCGCATTGAAGGAGATGGTGGCCGGTGTCGGCCTACTCGCTGTAAGCCTGGCAGTCGGGGCCAGCGTCCCACCGCATGTGGTGCCTGCGCACCGGGATCATGGCACTCTGGGTTCTGAGACGGTGTATTACGGCCTGTGTCCGGCCCTGTTCCTGGCGCCTCTTCGTCCGTCCGGCTTCAGAAGCGTCCAGCGAGCAAAAAGGACGCCGAAAACGCCGCCGCGACGGCATCAGAAACGCCACCGTGACTGTGCTCAGGATTTCTCAACGGTGGCAGGTGCTGCTTTTGAGTTCGTGGTTTTCGCTAAACGTGCTTACTGAGAGTGTGTATGTGTCCGTGAGGTGCATCTGCTCGGTTTCAATAGCTGAACTACCGTATTACAGGAACTTACCCAGCGGCATTGTGAGTACATTGAAAGGATATTTTGTTTTTGTGATAAAGATCTGATTTGTTCCTATTCGATCTGATCGCTTTCGTCTACAGCTGCTTGCACCCGGGTTTGAACAAATGCTGGTTTTTATCGTCTTTTTGTGTTACAATATGCATGTAAAACTAAATGTCTGATATAAATTTCCAATAACGTTTTGAACTTCATTTTTTTATGGTTCACAGCTCATTTGGGCGTCTTAATGGTTGATGCGCTAAAGGGTTTGGGATGAAGGGTCTAACGGCTGAAGGGTCTGACCGGCTGAAGGGCTTTGGCGCTGAAGGGTTTTTTGTAGGGTATTCCTGAAGGGTTTGAAGTCCTTTGAGGTCCCGTAATCCTTCAAGGCTAATGGGCCCTTTAGACTTATCTTCAATACGGGTGTTTCGCACGCGGGGCCCTTTCGACAAGCGTAAAGGTTACGCCCGCTCTCTTCGATGCTCTGCAAGAAGTTACGGGACGAAAAAAAACATAAAAACACGTGCGCTTTGGGTTCCGGCCCGGGCCACTCTTGAAGTGAGGCGACGTGGTTGCGTACGTCCTGAAAAGCAAGATGGTTTACAACCGGTCGCAGGACAACACCACCGCACCGACCACGGCCGGACCGCGAGGCTGAGAGTTTCCGCGCAAGCAGGAACAGCACACATGTAGGAGCTGCTCGTTCTGCGGTACCAGTGCTCGAAGCTCTCGACGCCGTGCCTTGTTGCGCAGTTGTTTCTACGAGCACCTTCTGACGCGGAAGTTGTGATTCGCAAGGTCAGGGCAGGGGCCGCCCTCGCTGAGCAGCTCTTCTATGTTCAGCTCGCTTACGATGGCAAAATAGTTTGTGTTACATCTCACGGGCGAGCAAATGGGACCATGCCCGTTTTCTGCCGCCGCGAACGAGATTGGTCACCGCCGTGTTGTCAGCTGTTCACCTGATTTCATGGCGAGCCCCTTCCTATAATCCTTTCCATTCTGAGACGCGACTTCCGTTTACATGAGCTGTGGCCAGTATAAATGCGCATTTTCCCTCTCGATCTACCTTCGCCTGGTGGCAATGTAATGTGATGTGCTCCAGTAGCACATAATGAAGTTTACATGACTTCTTTGAATATTCCAACTTCAGACCCTGCGCTTCTGTCGCATTCATGTAAATGCAGCTATGGGTGAAGGCAAATTTTAATAGACAAAAACAGAGCCCAGACTGCATTTAAACCTTGTACTCCAGTTCCATTTACTTAATGTGATTCACCGTGGTGAGGTTAATTGTTTTTAATTGGGCAAAACACATTCACGGTCAAGCAGACGAAGACAAATGCTGAAAAAATACAACTATAAACAAACCACAGCACTGCTAGTGTTGCAGAACAGGGCTCATCAACAGACTTTCTAATTTACCAACAGTTGGCATTTAACACTTCTGTAGAGGGGTCATTGTGACAGTTTTTACCATTTCTTTCGTTCCCGAACCCTGCCTATAACACGGCATCAATGTGTTGTGCTTGCTCAGATTCTCCTGCACCGCCTTCCTTACTGCCTCTGGACTTGGGCAACAGTATGGAGGTTGCGGTTGTTGTGTCTCCACTCTGGGCCTTCTATCTTCACCCCTCTACCTCCTCAGTCGACTTTATAGGCCTCTCCGGGAGAGGACGACTGGAGGTTGTATCAATGTTTTCGAGCAGATGCTTTCTCCTGTCTCAAGGAGGTGAAACAGCGCACTAGGGAGTTGCATGTGCAGGTGCAGCTACTTCAATGTCAGGTTGCCTATCAGCAGGGGCAGTGCCAGGTTGCTCATCAGCAGCAGCGTAACGAGCTGGCTCGAGCTTGAGATGCTCCAGCTCGACAAACAAATCAAGCTGCAACAGCTACTCGTTCTAAGAGCCCTGCCGCCAGAATAGGCTGATTTGTGGGATTTGTTTCATCCACTTTTTTTGTACGAAAGCATTAAGTGTTCCATGGAGCCGAGCCGGCGACATCTGTAACCGCGAAAAAAGGGACTCTTAAAAACCCGTAGCCGCGACATTACCGCTCTTTTTTGTGTTATATTTCTATATTGTGTTGTCAGCGTGCTCTCTCGTTCAATAAATGCTGGGACGAGCGAGTTTTTCCATGGTTGTGATTGAGTTCAGACATGTCTATTCCATGTCCAAGGATTTGTGCCTCGCAACCCTCTATGGCCTTGCACCGCCATTCAGAGTAAAGTCGACACCACCTCGGCTAGACGAGGTTGGCTCATTGCATTTTAGACGGCTGCAGGCATCAGTCCGGATCGGAAGGTATGCCGTACGATATGAACTTTTTGTACTAGCTGTATTTTCCGTACACTCTGCTGCTTGCCGAAGGCTATCGCTCTGCGGATGGTGTGGTATAAATGTACGCTTACTACATTATTGCATATATGTGTGGACTCGTAAACCGTAAATTTATGTTAGCAACGAATGCCAAGAACCAGCACCAACCAACCTCGATAAACAACAAATGTTCTCAAGCAGTGGGCGTTTACCGTTAGTTCGGCGGAAATTACACAAACGCATGCAGAAAAAACTGTTTTGACATTTGGAACTGTTAGCAAATAAACAGAAAACCTAGCGAATGCTATTAAATAAATGATTTTATGTGTATTTTCATTGCTAGTGCATTTTATGACCTTAAGAAGAAAGTAACCACTTACACATCATTTTCAATTTTAACATAGTTTTTTTTTTCCAATTCTATGTTGGAAGATCTGATGATCAAAATGTTCATCTAGGATAAGACGACGTTGTAACTTAACATCGTCTAATTCCGCATTCACTGCAAATATGCTTTGGTCATGATCATTCTTGCAAATAGGGTTTGCTCGGGCCGCTATTATAATTTTGCTCGTCCACCCGATCGGGAGTCCACCCGATCGGCATTTCACTGCTCTCACAAGAGCCGGCCACAGTTTAGTGACATCTCCTCTTGTTTGATATGAACGCGAGTACCGCACGCTTGGCCGTGCAAAAAACTGTCGCAAAACACAGATTTGTTCTAAAGTTTTGATCGATATCCTTACGTCAGAGTTTTTATCCCATCGATACAGAATCTTAGCGTACAGTTTGATTCATTAGGTTTGGCACCACTAACAACACTAATCATGAGTAACTTTACCTGCTCGTTGATGAAGAAGTATCCCTTTCCGTTTCGAGAACACATCCACATCTGGACCTTCAGGTCCCTTTATCTATGCACCCAGTCACGCCTGGAAACTTCTTTCCGCAGCAGTGCTAGCATGAAAACGTTAAAGTTCGCCGCACCGTCCGGGAGATCACATACCGACATACCGGGTGAAGAGAGTCCGGTTGAAAAGCCGAAAAACTCGCTCCTTAGCCAGGCACACTTTGGGCTGCGGCATGTTCACAGGGTTGCCCGTAACAACTTGGGACGTCCCGGCACCACACAATTTGAGTGGGTGAGGGCGGCAGGCACTAAATACTCGCTCTCTCCTACAGCGGCAGAGGCAGCAGAACGTTCACTGCGGTCGCCTTCGTGAAATGGTACCGCGCAATAAAGTACCGGTCACTGATGTGTTCCAAGGGTTCAGGCGATCCCTGAAACAATAGCTTGGCACATCTGCCGATTGGTTGTCGTCTGCGTCATTGTAGAGGATCTCTTCTGAGCCTTAGAACGAAGTGCACGAACTCCGCGAACGACTCGTCGGCCGCTATGACACTCCAAACACAAGTCAAGGAGCTTATCGAGGCAGCGCCAGAGGCACCTTGAAGTTTTCGAGGAAATAATTGAGAATGTTATCGAGTTGATGAGAGTTTGGAATCGAGGTCGGTTTACGAAACGCAAAACCGGCCTTGAGTGGTGATTTGAGTCGAGTTTCGAGTCGAGGCCCGTTTATGAATCCGGCTGTCACTGTCGGCTACCTGTTCCATGCTTGTGACCTATCTTCTACAGCAGCTCTGTGTACGCATCAAGAAAGCGACCTTTCAGAGCAATTTTTCTTGTGCCTCTTCAGCCGTCCGGATTCAGAAGCATCCAGCGAGCGAAAACACGCCAAGAGGCCTAAACGACGGCATCAGTGACAACACTGTGACTGATCAGGATTTCTGAAAGGCGGCGGATGTTGGTTGCGAGTTTGTGATTTTCGCTAAACGTGCTGCTGACAGTGCGTATGTGTTCATGTGGTCACCTGTTTGGTTTTATTAGTTCAACTACCTTACCTCTGAGTAATTTACCGAGCGATATTTTGAGTGCCTTGAAATTTATTTTTTGCGACAAAGAACAAGGTTGTCCCTATTTGGACTGATTTCTTTTGTCTACAGCTGCTTGGCTCTGTAGGCGTTGGCTCTTATTCTCTTTTTGCGTTACAACATGCATGTAAAACTCAACATCTGAAATAAATTTCCCAGAACGTTTTAAGCTGCATCATTTGTTTATGGTTCACAGTAATTTGGGCCTCTAAAGGGTTGATGGGCTGAGGGGGTTGTGTTGAAGGGTTTGACTGGCTGAAGGGGTTTGTAGGGCTGAGGGGTTTGATGGGCCGAAGGGGCTTGAAGCACTGAGAGGGTCCCATAACACATCAGGGCTGAAGTGTTATTTTCAATAAGGCAGTTGGGAATAAAACCTATCGGTAATTAAATCATATTTGAATTGCAAACAACGCTATTTTTAAAGGATTTTTCCCTTCTCGCGTAACAATATAACATAATCAGTGCTGGAGTAAAATAAAATATATTTTTTAAGATATTCAGAAAAAATCAGGTCAATCAAAGAAGAAAACATGAAAACATGATAAGGGACCACCTTAAAAAACTAAAGGCTGGACTTCACAAAGCAAATATTTTGCAAACAAGCGACAAATTTTGCTTTCCCATGTACGCTGGCCGCTGCGTCAGTATCGTGGCAGTTGGCGCCGCGCAAAACGAACGTGGTGCGGGGTGAAGTTCTGGGCTATTCGCCGCTCGGTCACGGACCTCTAGAAAGTTCTGATTTACTCTTGTTCCGGACGTAACTTCTATGATTTATTCCTGCTTTTTGTTGTTCTAGAAAGTGCTTGTTCATTCTCGCCCCGAGCGCGCTACGCTCGAATCTTCTTCACGGAATCTTTGAGATAGTGACTCAATCTAGATAAGAGGCCGCCCGCGACCTTGTCGAGTCAGTCTCGCCTTAGCGTTCGATCCTGCTGTTTCGAAGCCATCGACGCCTGCGACGCTATCCTTTTTATGTTCTTTTTTTGGCACAAGGTCGCCTCATTAAACGTTTAGTTTCTTTAGTTATTCTTCGCCTCATCATTTGTCATTCGTGACATTGTGGTGGAGGTGCGGGGTAGTGCATTATATGCCCGTTGAGCGTACACCTCCGAAGACATCCCGGCCAAGCGACGTGCTCAGCCCCGGAAGGCTATCCTTCGTCGAAGACGCCGAAGCCCGAAGAAGCCGTCCTACCAGAGGTCAGTCCCCCGAACTTGGTCTCTTGCCCAAGAAACAGAAGAACAAGATCCCGACCATGAACCCCCCGCCCGTCGTTGTCCTGCCCGTCGCTCCGCGGACACCTGCTCCCTTCCACGGCGAGCAGTACGAAGACGTCGAAGACTGGATTAACCAGCATGAACGCGTTGCCCGCCACAATGGCTGGACCGACGAGCAGCGCCTACAGAACGTCTATTTTTAGCTTGAGGGGACCGCCAAGCACTGGTATGAGAACCATGAGTCCTTTTTGACGTCGTGGGACAATCTCAATACCGATCTGAAGGCTACATTCATCAACCACCACCGCCGAGAGAGAGCCGAGGACCTACTGCGAACCAGAACCCAGGGCCCCAACGACAGCGTCACCGGCTTCGTAAAGGACGTTCTGCGCCTGAGTGCCCGCGCCGATCCTCGGGCTACCGAAGAAAAGAAGCTACGAATGCTCATGCGCGGGGGAGAGACGACATTTTCGGAGGCCTCGTCCGCAACCTGCCGGCAACCGTCGACGCCTTCGTCACCGAGGCAACAAACATCGAGCGCGCCCTCCAAGCGCGCGCTTCCCACTACCAGCGGCATCCAAGCGCCACTGCAACCGCTCTGCTTAGCGGCGAAAACGCTCCTGGTACGGATATCCGCGAAATCATCCGGGAGGTCGTCCGGGAGGAAATCCGCCGGTTGCTGCCAGCCTCAAGCCGACCAGCGACACCCTCCATCGCCGAGGCTGTGCGCGAGGAAGTACAACTGGCGGTCCAACATGAAGTTCGCATCAACACGCCGACACCGGAGGAACCGACGTTCAGCTACGCCGAAATGGTCCGACGAGCCCCACCATTCCCGCGTCCGTACATGACGCCTCCCCGACGTGAGCCTCCAGCGCCGCAGTATTCCCGACGCCAAAAAGATCGGGCGCACGTCCGCCCAGAACAAGCTGCGCCGCGAAAGATAAACGTGTGGAGGACGGCCGATCGACGCCCGTTGAGCTATCACTGGGGCTGCGCGGGTTCCACCCGAATGACCCGCGCACAAGGTACGACGAACGCCCTCGCGACATCGAGGAGTACCTCCGACGCTCGCCCTCCCCAGTCTCGTCTCTCCGCTGTGAAGCCCGCTCCCCATCGCCACGACGTTCAGCGTCCCCAGCGCCATGACCCCGCCGAGAGAGCCTGTCTCCCCTGCGTCGCCGGAAAAACTAGGCGCGGCAACCCCTGGAGGGGGAGTAGCCGAAGACGACCGACGCAAAGATCCTCCACAAACGTCGGCGGGCCCCCACTCGAACGCTACCAGAGACCGAAACGACGCCCCTGCAACGGTGTCCAATAACCTAAACGTCGTCATCGACGGCCACGACACGTCAGCACTCGTGGACACCAAAGCAGACTACTCAGTCTTGAGTGGGAGGCTCTCCCACCGCCTTCGAAAAGTCACGACGCCGTAGGATGGACCTCAAATACGAACCGCCGGAGGGCACCTCATCACACCGGTCGGGAGAAGCTCTCCTCGGGTCGAGATCCACGGTGAGACGTGTCCTGTCAAGTTCGTCGTTCTGCAAGACTGTTCGATGGACGTTATCCTCGGCATGGACTTTTTCTGCGAGTATGGTGCCGTCATCGACCTCGGAGAAAACCGGCTGACGCTACGAAAACCTGCTCCACCACCGGAGGAACCCAAAGCGACGTTATCCACGGTACGAGTCCTCGCAAACCACGTGAACCTACCGCCGCGGTGAAGTGTTTTCGTACCCGTCGGGGTCGATGAGACGTTCTGCGGCGACGTTTTGCTCGAAAGAAGCCTCCAGTTGCTTCTAGGAAGAGTGATCGGCATCGCAAGAGGCGTCGCGGAGTTGAAAGACGGACACATTGTCGCACTCGTAACGAACTTCCGACAGGAGGCCCAGCACCTTAGGAAAGGCACCGCCGTGGGTCACGCCGAGGAACTCCCGGACTCAGCCGCAATCACCGGAATATCAGAAGACCTTTCTTCGTGGCCACCCAAGACAACGCCGCCTTCGCAGTTTGACATCGACCCCACCCTGCCTACCCCACAACGACGACAACTCAGTGACCTTCTCGCCAAGTTCAATGAGTGCTTCTCCACGTCGTCGAAGGTGCGCCAAACGACAGTTGCCAAACACCGAATTGTCACTGAAGACAACGCGCTTCCTGTTCATCGGTCGCCGTACCGTGTCTCTGTGAAAGAGAGAGAAGTCATCCAGAACCAGGTCCAAGAAATGCTCGATGAAGACATTGTCCAGCCCTCAAGCAGTCCGTGGGCTTCACCGGTAGTCCTGGTGAAAAAGAAAGACGGGACTCTTCGGTTCTGCGTGGACAATCGCCGACTGAACGCCGTCACAAAAAAGGACGTCTACCCGCTGCCACGCATCGACGACACCCTGGACCGGCTGCGCCACGCCCGATACTTTTCGTCGATGGACCTGAAGAGTGGGTACTGGCAGATCGAGGTTGACGAACGAGATCGTGAAAAGACTGCCTTCGTCACTCCGGACGGGCTGTACGAATTTAAAGTGATGCCCTTCGGACTATGCACAGCACCGGCGACGTTCCAACGCGTAATGGACACCGTTCTTTCCGGCTTGAAATGGCAAAGTTGTCTCGTCTATCTCGACGACGTCGTGGTATTCGCCAGAAACTTCGACGAGCGTGCACCTGAGACGTTTGCGAGCCGTGCTACAGGCTATCCAGAATGCCGGACTGACACTGAAGCTGTCAAAATGTCGGTTCGCTTACGGCGAGCTCAAATTCCTGGGCCATGTCGTGAGTGCTCAAGGTGTAAGTTCTGACCCTGCAAAGACATCCGCTGTCGCCGAATTTCCGAAGCCATCAGACAAGAAAGCCGTAGGAAGGTTTCTTGGGCTGTGCGCATACTACAGACGTTTCATTCGCGATTTTGCCAAGATTTCTGCACCGCTCAGCATCTGACAAAGGACGACGTGAACTTCCAGTGGGGGGAGGAGCAAGAACAAACGTTCAACGAACTGAAGGAAAGGCTCCAGTCACCCCTATCCTCGGACACTTCGATCCATCAGCGGAAACGAAAGTCCACACAGACGCCAGCAACGCCGGGCTAGGTGCGGTGCTCGTCCAAAGATAAGACGGAGCAGAGAGGGTGATCGCTTACGCAAGCCGGGCACTGTCCAAGGCAGAGAAAAATTACTCAACAACCGACAAAGAATGTCTCGCTGTCGTCTCGGCGTTAACCAAGTTCCGCCCGTACCTGTACGGGATCCCGTTCCGCGTTGTCACGGATCACCACGCTCTCTGTTGGCTTGCCAGCCTCAAGGACCCGTCAGGAGGCCTCGCTCGCTGGAACCTTCGACCGCAAGAATTCGACGTGACCATTGTGCACAAGTTTGGCCGCAAGCATAATGACGCCGATTGTTTGTCCAGGGCCCCTGTCGAATCTCTTTCCGACAGCACTGACGACGACGATGACGCCCGTTTTCTCGGAGCAATTACGGACACCGACATGGGAGCACTTCAACGAGACGACCCCGAACTTCGCGCCGTGATCGACCACCTCGAAGATCAAGGAAGTTCAGTTCCGCGAGTCTTGGCCCAAGACTTGTCAAGCTTCGTTCTGCGGCGAGGCGTGCTCTTCAAGAAGAACTTCGGAACGAGCAACCGTGCGTGGCTGCTGGTTGTTCCGTCCAGCCTGCGAGAAGAAATCTTTCAAGCATGCCATGACGACCGGACGGCTGGACACCTTGGCTACAGCAGGACGCTCGCCCGGATTCGTGACAAGTACTACTGGCCGAGACTCCCGAAAACAGTCCACCTGTACACACGGTCGTGCTATGAGTGCCAACGACGTAAGAGGCCTCCGACGAAGCCAGCAGGACTCCTGCAGCCGTTACCTGCCCCGACTACGCCCTTCCAGCAGGTCGGAATGGATTCACTTGGGCCGTTCCCAACATCGACGCAAGGAAATCGGTGGATTATCGTCGCGACCGATTATCTTACACGATACGCCGAGACGAAAGCCCTGCCATCGGGAACAGCGGTAGAAGTCGCCCTGTTTTTCGTCGAATCTATTCTCCTTCGACACGGCGCACCTGAAGTGCTGATCACAGATCGCGGGTCATCCTTCATGGCACAGCTGACTCAAGAAGTTCTTCGGCTAAGCCACACCAGCCATCGTCGGACCACCGCGTACCATCCGCAGACCAACGGGCTAACGGAGCGGCTGAACAAGACGATCGCTGACATGATCTTCATGTACGTCGACGTAGAGCACAAGACGTGGGACGAGGTATTACCATACATCACGTTCGCCTACAACACCGCAGCTCAAGAAACAACCGGGTTTACACCATTCGAGCTGGTGCATGGAAGAAAAGTGACGACCAAGCTGGACGCGATGCTGCCCCATGAGCCTGTGGATGACGGATGCGACGATGCCCATGTGGTCAGCCAGACAGCAGAAGAAGCACGCCAACTAGCCCGCCTTCGAATCCACGATCAACAGCGTCTAGACGCTCGCCGGTACAATCTTCGTCGCCGCGCCGTCCACTTCCAGCCCGGAGACAGAGTGTGGGTGTGGACACCAATACGGCGCTGCGGTCTCAGCGAGAAGCTTCTCAAGCGCTACTTTGGACCCCACAAGGTTCTTCGCCGTCTCGGGGACTTAAACTACGAAGTGCTTCCCGACGGAACTAGACCATCAATACGACGCCAACCACGACCCGAAGTAGTCCACGTCGTGCGGCTCAAGCCGTATTACGAGCGATAGAACTTTGAACTCTCGTTAAACTGTGAACTGTGGCTCGCGATTCTGCTATCCTTTTGTTGTGGCTTTGTGTTTTGTGTTGCATCGTGACGATGCACTTTTAAAGGGAGGGGGGGGGGGGGATAATGCCGCGCGCAGGGCCGAGAAAGCAACGCTCGGTCACGGACCTCTAGAAAGTTCTCGTTTATTCTTGTTCCGGACGTAACTTCTATCATTTATTCCTGCTTTTTGTTGTTCTAGAAAGTGCTTGTTCATTCTCGCCCCGAGCGCGCTACGCTCGAACCTTCTCCGCCGAATCTTCGAGATAGTGACTCACTCTAGATAAGAGGCCGCCCGCGACATTGTCGAGTCAGTCTCGCCTTAGCGTTCGATCCTGCTGTTTCGCCGCCATCGACGCCTGCGACGCTATCCTTTTTCTGTTCTGTTTTTTGGCACAAGGTCGCCTCATTAAAGGTTTCAGTTTCTTTAGTTATTCTTCGCCTCATCATTTGTCCTTCGTGACAACATATAACATATATTGGGAAATATATATTGTAACGCGTATAAACCCGCATATTAATATCGCTTATGAAAATTGTTTTGTGTTGTTAATGATAATGATTTATCACAAGTAAGGCTTTAAAGGAATTCCCAAAAGTACAAAACGTGTCGGTGTGTGCAGTGCTTCTAGTTTATCAACGACGTTTAAGGATACTTACTTTGCGAGGTCGAACAGATCGTTTTGTATTTGAGCTCGGTTCAGTGGATCAATAAACTGAAAATAAAAATGATTTTAATTAAAAAATCGATACAAATATATTTAGGTGCTGTTATTTCACTTTACAAGAGCTCACTGGTGCTAGTAGGACCCAAGCACGCAACGCCAGCGATCAAGAAACGCCTTTGTCGTGGTGTGATTCTAAGAAGCGTGTTTTGTCGACCTCTCTCACGCAGAACTTGATGACGTAGCTCAGGTGTCGCAGTGTTGGTACAGTCCCACTAGTGACTATCTTAAAATTTAGTTCATAAATTGGGCCCGAGCATTTCGTGAGCACGCAATTTAGGCTCGTGATATTCAATAGCTCGACCGACATTCGTGTCAAATCACTGTAGGATAAAAAACAGCCGAAGCCTAACACTGTCTGGAACTTAGACCGTGTCCTGTGCTTTGCCAACCCCAGCACATAGCTTGATAAACATTAGCGACACATAATCCACTCTAGATCACATGGCCGCTTGGTCCTTGCGAGTTGAGGTTGTGAACGCTTCTCGCTTTTCTTTGACATTTTTGCGACTACCATTGCGTGGGGCAAAAATACCCTGAGCATAAGTTAAACGTCGGGAAGTTATTCTAAGCAATATTTGCGCGAAGTATACAAATCGTTTTACCGCCCCATTTATCACACTCGGCGGTCAAACAAGCATTGTTATATTGGTCTATCTGAGAATAGAGTGTTGTTATAGGGAACACGGGAATAATAAGACAAAAGTTTGACAAGGGAGGACGTAAACGTTTCGTCTTCCTTCTAACAACCTTTGTCTTATTCTTTTGGTGTGAGTCCTCAACTCAATTAACACGCTCTTTAGTCTAAACAATGTTATTATGTTTAACAACAGAACGTTGAGTCAAAAGATATGTCTTATGCAGGGTTGGGCAGAAATACTCAAAAATATATTTGGAACTTCAAATACTGGAATACATTAAAATAGTAGCTAAAATACTGATACTGAAATATATCTGTAAAAATGTATCGCAATACGTATCGAAAAATACATTTTAAATAGAGGCAAACGTATTTTGAAATTCAGACACAGGAATACTTTCCAGCTCCCCTGAGCCGTGCAATATTACGGGCGCAGCAGCAGACGCATTCGAATAAGTGTTGAACTTCACAGCCTGATTCAACGTACTATTTCAAGTCAACCCCCGCCAGGTTCGTGCTGCAACGAACTGTGATTGTTTGCTGACATTGGATGCCAGCAAACAATGACCCAAGAAATCCCTACCTAAGGACCAGCGGCAGAAGATGCTCTGACTCCACTCCTGGCACGCCACCTGATTCGAGTCCCCGGCTACGCAGCACTTCCCAAAAGAGAGAAGAGGACGCATAGAAAAATAGTTCGGAGAATCGGAAGGAACCGAGGTGAGCATAGTAACAATGCCCCAGCATCTCCTTGACCCTAGTGCCGTCAAAAGATTAAAGATTAAAAAGAAAAAATGCGTTTGGACCGTTTTTCTTTCGGGGGGTGGGGGGAGGGGGGAATTCTCGAGAAATGTAACGAAATACATTTCATCCTGATTTTATCGCGATACAACGAAACGTTCAAAAATGTATTTCGATGCTGGAATACAGATACTAGTGAAAAAATGTATCGCGATACAGAAATACAGATACGAAATGTATTTCTGAAATACTATCGCGACACATTTGTACCGCGATACTGCCCAACCCTGGTCTTATGGAGCATAATAATATATCATAGCAACCTAGGCAGAGATGAGAAACAGTCGCCTTAAACTCTTCCCCTAATACCAACGCATTTTTGTATAGCTTTCGATATCAAGTACGCCTATTTTTCATTGCGGTTTGTGCAAGGCAATATAGAGCTCTTACTCTTAATATTTTGACGCAGTATTCCTGGGAACTCAGGTACCTTAGGAGTTATTATGAAAGCAGGTTTCTTTTTTGTATACAATGCAACAACATCCCCCCTGCGAATTTTATTGCCTTCTAAGTGCTTTTAGTGCAGACAAATTCGCTATTGGGCGTTTTCAGATAAGATCGAACAACCATGGCCTGTGACCATTTTTAATTTCGGCGACAAAAATATATCATGCTGGCTTCATGCCCAGAAGAATAAAATCAATCCTTGTTTTCGGAAAAAAAATTTTGTCTTTGCGAAAAAAATTTGTAAGCACCCCCTCTGAAACATGCGCGTTTTGCGTATGGCGCGATGTTGACATTTCGGGCGGCTACCCCCAAAAACCTGTTCTGGCTACGGGTCTTGAAATATTCACTGACAAATTAGGCATAGAAAGGATTGACAAAAAGTATTGATCACCGAGTATTAGGGTAGTTATTTTGAGAAAAAAAAGTCGCAAACATGGCACATTGCGCAATAACGCTCTGGATTAAAGAATATGTTTCTCCGTATCTAAAAAAGCTAAGGTCTTCAAACTTTGCCAGTGTGTTGCCCTGTATATAGTTCATTTTTGCGTGAAATATTATTCTCCTGGTTAGCGGGTGAAATTTAGAAGAATTGCTCACCCAGGGGCATTTAACTAAAAATGCATTATTTTGAAATACATTTAAAAAAAAGGCCATCTTTAATTTTCTTTAAGCTCTCTGAAATTAACGTTTATAATATGTACTAACAGAGTCTACAAAAACATGATGCAATATTTGCGTGGCTTTTAACTTAAAAAGCAAGAAACATGGCCAAATTGACGCTAACCCGGTTGCCATAAATTGGCGTGCACATCCCATTCTTCGCAATTTTATTATTATTAAAAAGTGTAAAAATGCTACAGGGTGGTCAGGAAAAGACAAATTGACAGCACAGAGGTTGACGGTAGTTTTGAAGAGAAAATTCTTAATACATTTCTGCACAACCGACCCAAAAATGCCCATGAGCCGGAGCGATCGAGGTGCGCCACCCTGTAACATGCTTCGCGGTGCCTGTTTCAACAGCCGGCGTATAGCGTTTCCGTCTACGCGACGTAAAGGAAGCAACCGGAGCGACTTTGCAAACAGATCAGCCTACAACCTTGGCGGTAACATGATATAGGAGGTAGGGCGCGGCAGAACCTGAACCTGCGCCGCCTGTGAGCGCCAATTGATCCGCCGCAGTGGAGGGACAAACAACGCGTAGAAAATAAGATACTTAGAAGCAAAAAAAGAACTTCCGATTGCCTGAAATTGTTTGTATTGGGCGTTTTCAGGTAGGATTGAACTACTCTGTCCGGTCGACCTTTTTTTACTTTTAGCAAAGGATATCTGTTTTACTTGTTGTGCAAGCGCAAAAACATATTCAAACTTTTTCTGCGGAAAAGAAAATTTCTCTTGAGGAGAAAAAAAAATCACAAAGTCGCTGTTGGTATACGCTCTCGTTTTTGCGACTTTTGTGAAACCGTCTTTTTGGATATTTACTGTATTAAAGAAAAACTGTTGTCGTCTTAGGTTTAATGTTTTTTTGTGCAGAGACTCTATAGAGTCTCTGCACAAAACAACATTCCTAAACATAAATTATAGATTACGAAGCAATTTAGAGCTTTATGGATCCGGATCTTAAAAGACTGGAAATTGAAATTTTTTAAATGATTTGAACGCGTTTGTTCAATATTCGCATAAATTGTCATTGAAATTGAAAACGATAACCTTTCTAAAATAAATACACTGAAATTTAGACAGGTTACCGATTTTGCAATAATTGGAAAATCAGTTTAAAATGAAGGCCATCGCAATTTTTCTTCTACTTTTCACAGATCAAGGCTCATAATCTGTCCCATCAGGACCTTCAAAAATGCTTTGCAATATTTTTTTTATTTCTTATTTCACAGGATTTTAAATATACAGAATTGACGTAACGGGAGTGGAAAAAGACAGGACGTTGCCAATTTCAAACAAGGGCAAGCAAGGGGTCGAAAAATGTAGGAAGTCTGTGAAGAGAAGACACTGTGACAGGAATTTGTGAAAAATTGGAATTCATACAAAAGATTAGAGGCGAGGTTGAAGCACACGTCAACAATTTAGATACAGATTTCTCTGATCAGTGAATTTCGGAGCCTATCCTTCGTGGGGAGACTGGCCTGCTGACGTTTAAATAGTGATAAGAAAGAACACGTTTAAAGTGATACAATTGAAACTGGTTTAATTAATCAAGATCCTGTGCGCACATTCGGAGCTTGTTGTGTGGATTCTTTCTACCGGACGCTGACCTGAGTCGGTCACGGCGCTCTCCTGGCACTCCGAAAAGGAACATTCTTTTTTTTTTCCGGTTTGCCTGTAGCGATCACTGTTCGTTTCTTCTCAGTGGCACCGCAAGCTCGCGACCTCGATCTGCTTTTCGCAGCCATAGGAGACTTACTTTAAAAGATATATATTTTCTGCGGCTACTGTTCTTGCTAGAAGAGCTGTGGTTGCGAAGTGTCGGACCGCGTACACTGCCACAAGTGACAGGACTGAATTTCACGCACAACGGAAACAGAGTCCCAGTCCTTTGCTTTCTTGTCCCTGGACGCTTTGACGTCAGCTTTCGGGAGGGGGATTATTTTCACGTTCGGCAGTTTAGTGTTAAGTGGGGCAACCATCTCTGAAGCCGACTTAATCACCGACTTGGCGCGCCATCGGAGGCTGTACAACATTGTCTGGTGCTTGACACGACCCCCGATTCAATCACAGGCACTCTTGCTATGTCAAGCTGCGAAAAACATACACCTCACTGACGTGTATTTGTGGCTCTGCCGGCTCGTGTAGTTGGTACTTGTTCTTAAAGTGGCTTGTTCCACCTCCACTTACGTAGGTCACATGGGCATACCCAAATTGGATTTCACGATTCTCCAAACCGTTGTCCTATAAATTAAGTTACAGACAATCTAATCAATCGCAATTATTTTTTTTATGTGTCTTTATTTTCTACGCGTTGTGCGGCCCTCCACGGCGGCGGATCTATTGGCGCTCACAGGCGGCGCAGGTTCAGGTTCTGCCGGGTCCTACTTCCTATATCATGTTACCGCCAAGGTTGTAGGCTGATCTGTTTGCAAAGTCGTTCCGGTTGCTTCCCTTACGTCGCGTAGACGAAGACACTATACGCCGGCAGTTGAAACATGCACCGCGAAGCATGTTACAGGGTGGCGCACCTCGATCGCCCGGCCCATGGTCATTTTCGGGTCGGTTGTACGAAAATGTATTAGTAATTTTCCCTTCATAACTACAGTCCACCTTTGTGCTGTCAATTAGTCTTTTCCTGACAACCCTGTAGCATTTTTACACGTTTTAATAATAATGAAATTGTGAAGAACGGGTATGTGCACGCCCCATTTATGGCAAGCGCGTTAGCGTCAATTCGGCCATGTGTCTCCCTTTATAACTTAAAAGCCACACAAATATTGCATCATGTTTTTGCAGACACTGTTAGTATATATCAAAAACGTTAATTTCAGAGAGTTCAAAGAAAATTAAAGATGGCCTTTTTTTAAAATGATTTTCAAAATAATGCATATTTAGTTAAATGCCCCTGTGTAAGCAATTCTTGTAAATTTCTCCAGCTAACCAGGACAACAGTATTTTACTTAAAGATAAACCATATACAGGGCAAAACACTGGCAAAGTTTGAAGACCTTAGCTTTTATAGATACGGAGAAAAATATTCTTTAATCCAGAGCGTTATTGCGCAATGTGCCATGTTTGCGATTTTTTTCTCAAAATAACTACCCTAATACTCGGTGATCAATACTTTTTGCCAATACTTCCTATGCCTAATTTGTCAGTGAATATTTCAAAACCCGTAGCCAGAACAGTTTTTTTGGAAAGCCGCCTGAAATGGCAACGTCGCATGATACGCAAAACGCGCACGAGACTGAGATGGTGCTTACAAATTTTTTTCGCAAAGACAAACATTGTTTCCCGAAAACAAGGATTGGTTTTATACTTCTGTTCATAAAGCCAGCAAAATATATTTTTTCATCAAAATTAAAAATGGTCACCGGACATGGTTGTTCGATCTTATCTGCAAACGCCCTACAGAACTATATTTATTACGAAAATAATATATGTGTGTATGCTAAAATGCACAGACACATCTTGAACCGTCATGTTCCCACCTAAATGTTTCCTCTACGTTCCCCATGTTTTCCTTAGACTTAGAGGATCAGTGCAACTGAATTTATTCTAGAATAGATTGGCCTGTCGCTGGTGAATACAGCAGCCATAAAGGAAGACCGAAGCACTCGGCGTCTAGTTGAAATTATCACGACAGTGTTCTGACATTAACTCTCTCGCGCTCGTGAACCTATGACTCTGTACACGCCTCTTGAAGCGAAAATAGCTACGGACATTGCTTTCCTCTTTCGCTATGAGGTTGCTTTGAGCAAGGTTCTACGATACCTGTGGTTCACGTTAAAAGTAGCATAGAACTGGAGTAAAAAAACACAATACTGCAAAGACCTCAAGAGTAGTATCCCTAGGCAATCAGTCATTATATTGGACGAACACGCCGAACTCTACACATCAGATGGTTGACGATATTTTGAGAATTTCAGTACAAAATTTACCCACGCAGATGTCACACATCACGCTAAAACTATTAGAATCCTCGCTTAGATTCAGCATATCCTATGACTATCTAACGAGGAACATCTCCACGCGACAACAAACACCTTCAAAGTCATCCGTGACGAGGATTCTCTGTCTCTAAGAGATATTGTATGCAATATTTGCTTGATATTGGATGCAATATTTAGATGCCATTGGATGCAATATTTGAGGGCGATATTCTGAGTGCACGATCAAAGCTGGTTTCCGCTTATTGTATGCAAAGAAGGGCAACCTTGGTCGCATAAAATTCCCAGACTGTGTCTGTTCGCCTTCAGCACGTGATCAGTAGCAAATGATTCAGTTATGGCCGCCAGTGAATACGGCCACATCAGGATATGGCGGCTGAACCCTAGCATAATACTCTCCATAGATTTCTATGACATTAAGTGTGAGTACAGCTGAAGATTGAAGAACGAGAACCACGCAGTGCACATGCCATGAACCACACGTCAGCATCAGCGCTCTCTTGGACTTCGCTCGTGTTGTGGTGAAACGAAGTAGCGAACCTACACAAGAGGAGGATTGTGCGGTTGGTTACTTTTAAAGTTGCTTTTAGTGCTGCTTTCAGCGTAGTAAGAACTAACTGGTCTATTTGGTGTCTTTCTTTCTTCGGATATTATGTCGAGTAGAGGTAAAAGGATAACTGAAGAACCGACTTTTAGGGTTTGCTGACGGGGTACCGGGACTTCGCGGGGAATACGCGTTACTTACTGTGTGATTCCAGAGGAGTTGTCGGATGAGAAGATCCCAGTTCCTTTCGTCGTAATTGATTTTGTAGTACCCCGAGAAGAGATTATTGAACAGGACCCAGTTGTGCGGACTCGCTAGGTTCTCCAGTTGCCCTGAAACAGTTGGGCGAGACAGGTCTGCATTCGCGTCAGTCGTCAACATTTCGTATGTCATGGCGCAGGGACACGCTTGTTCCTCACCCTCTTTCTCGTACAACCAGATCACCGGTCGTGTTTTGTTGAAACTTCGGTCCTCAGACGTCACGAACGTAATAGGGATCGGCCACAAGTCCCTGAGTAAGAGGGACAGCAAAAATGAGAGAATTATTCAAGAATAAACTATCGTTGCGGAAGATCCAACAGTGAAGTGAATGTCGGAAGGTTCACGGAGATCGGAATAGAATTGTAAGAGTAACATGTGTGGGCTTTAGTCTGACTTATTAGCATACCTTCGAGACAATATGGAGTATCTACTTCCCCGCACTTGGGTGAGCCATTCGCTGCAATTACTAGGAGATTGGCCTATGGCGAGTCTAAAATATGTCTAGAAAAACAGAAAAAAAAAACTGCGACGTGACACTGGGCATGACGATTCTTGTGCTTAAGTCACGATCATTGTCCCAGTCAATCCAAGTGCAGTGTGTGTTTTCCTGGCTAAACATATTTCAAGACTTGCTATTCGCAGATCCTCCTCCGTTTACATGCTTGTTTTATTAACTTTAGTTTTGCTTAGTTCACAGGTTTTACTGCTATGTTATATTTTCATGTTTCAAGAACAAGTTTTTTTATTAAAACTACAATGCACCGACTATGAGGATACAGCGCTGCTGGTCGTTTTTTAAATAAATAAATAAATAAATAAATAAATAAATACATTACATTGTTTTTGTTTTAAGTGATCTGCTCCAGATGTTCGAGAGTGTATGGTCACTGATATCAACGATATTTACCCGGAATAGTTTACACCTAACACGAGCTTATGACACTAGTGGGACCCCAGTACACTCGCCGCAACGACACTGACCAAGAAACTTTTTTGTTGCAGTGTCAGTTCAAGGACAAAAGCGAGCGCTTTCTTTTAATCTCTCCTTCGCAAAATTTGATGACGTAGCTTGGGGATCACAGTATCCTCCAGAGACGATATTTCCATGCGGCTCATAGATTGGACCCGAACATTTTGTGGACACTCGATTTGGGCTCGTCTTAATTGATAGCTCGAGAAGCATTATGGTAGCGGCCCACGTCCGATCGCTGCAATGACGACAATAGCCGAACCATAACGATATCTAGAACTCAGTGCGTGTTCTGTGCCTTTCCAAACCCAGCGCGTGCCTATGATCAACATTGGCGTCATGTGGCCGCTTGTTCTGGCTGCGAGTTGAGGGGGGAACGCTGCTCGTGCTTCTTTAATTTTTTTTTTCGACTTCTTTTGCGAGTGGTGAAAAACGAACAGGTGTTTCATTGTAAAAAACATACCAGGAAGGAGTCGGGAAATAGAACGCTGCGCAGTGGATCTGGTGTTCATATGTCCCCAAAGTCTGTTTACGAGCAGTTTTCACACCATTTTAGTTCATGTTTTTCTAGTGTCAACACCAGTTCGCTTGATACATGGGGGTCTGATGACTATTTGCCTCTTACGAGAAATACAGTCGATAAGGCGCTTTAGGCTATTGGAAAACTAAACTCTAAACTATCGACCGGCTGCGATGTTATTTTCAATTTTATTGTGAAGGGCTGCAGCGAAATGTTCGCTCCTGTTTTGAGAAGTTGTTTAACTTGTCGCTGCAAACAGGTGTATTTCCTGAAAACTGGAAATCTTCAATTATTGTCCCAGTTTTTAAATCTGGTAATTCTAGTCACGTAAGCAATTATCGTCCAGTATCGCTTTTAAATGCATTTTCAAAAGTATTCGAGAAGGTAACGTACAACCGCCTATATAATTATTTTAAACAAAAGGTAGTTTCTATACAGCATGGGTTTCTAGCAGGAAGATCCGTTGAAACAAATTTATGCACATTTCTTAATTAATCTATGCCGCTTGTTCAGAGCCGGGGTCAAGTAGATGCAGTATATTTGGATATGTCCAAAGCCTTCGACAAGGTCAATCATGCATTGTTATTGAAGAAACGTGGGAACTAGGGGCTTGGTCACTGGGGTGTTAGGGTTTCTGGCTACTTGTCACAACCTTTCATGTCTATCTCGGGTGTACCTCAGGGCTCGAATCTTGGTCCGCTGTTGTTTATTATTTTTATAAATGACTTACTGTCCTTCGTGAAACACTCGCAGGTGCTCATGTTTGCAGACGACGTTAAACTGTTTCGGCAGGTCAACATTATCCCTGACTGTGTTTTACTGCAAGAAGATGCCTATTCAGTACAAGATGGTGTATTCTGAACAATTTAGTTTTGAACCCCCGCAAAACCCAAGTGATGTTTTGTCCAGAAAGCGTAGCACATTATCTTATATGTACTGTATGGAAAGTGAAACTATAATTCGGACAACAATAGTTAAAGATCTAGGGGTGTTTGTGGATGATCACCTTTCTTTTAATTCTTACAAATGCTCCATTTTTAGCCAGAGTCTGCGCATGTTGGGAATAATGGCCCGCCTAACTATACTCGTTTTCACCTTAAGAACCGAAGTAAAACAAGTCCGACCGGTGGCGGAGTGTTCTGGGTTTCCACCAATGAAATGGCGCGATATCGCGTAGACTTCACCTCTCTCCGTCGGGAGGTGGTGGGATCCACAATTAGAGACTGAAACCAAAATGAATTTAGCACTGCAGCATCCTCTAGTGGCAAAAAGCTAGAACATACCTCGTTAAATAGCGCTTGTTTCTGATAAACATGCTCATGCTATGCACAATTTTGCATCGCTTCTCTAAACTGTTTTCAATAAACATATCTTTGTATATCTAACATTGTTTTTACCATCGGCTTTCTAAAAACACCATGAGAAAAAAAAATCAATGTCTGCCAGTTTTAGCGTATTTACAGTTTTTAATTGCAACCATGGAGCGCTAAAGCAAAAATATCAGCTGACATCATCGACATTGCAGCAAACTTGATGAACTGGGATTGATCAGATCTGCAACCAGCCACGAACGTAAGTTTGCATAGTTTATTTTGTCCTAATATACCTTTGTTTACGTTATTGTGTTGACGTTCACGTGTATATATTTAGTGGGCAATCGGTTTCCTTGTGTGTGGCGGTGAATTTCAATTTGTATTCTTTAATTCTGTTCTCTTAAGTTCTGTGGTGTGGGGATGGAGGTACAAATCCTGATTATAAGCAGAAACAGCGTGGTTGATGTGAGATACGTTTATTGCCAGAGCGACCCTAAGGCATGTGGATGGCAGTTTGTGAGTTTACTTTCCCACAAACCGCCTGGAGAACTGATCACTGCAATAACGGAGCTATCTCAATGAAAGACTGGGCTGAACATTATGTTTCGACCTCAAAATGATGTGTAAGCGACACTGAATATGCATGAGGTGCGCAAGTGAAATGTTACGCTGAGGGTCACATTGCAGAACAATGGTCCACTTTCGGCATGCCGCCAACACTACGTCTTCTTTCTTGAATGATAACGACCCTTAAAGTGTAATTGTATGCATATATGTTTAGAAAGCAAAAAGGGAAAATGGCGCCTGACACCTCTGCTGTAGATGGGCAAATTAGCGAGTGCAGTACAACTGTAAACTTTTTTTTTGTAGTGTACATTTTTGTACTAGTTATTCACGGTGCAGTGGAATGCATACAGCTGATTTCAAAGACTTCGAGAAGCCATGAACAAGGCTATTACAATATGAAAGGTAGAATCACGACAACAACATGACACTGGAGGTTAGGCGTGTATGAAGTAGTGAATCCGATTTTGCAGTATGTGAATGGTCCTTAAAAGGACCGCTTTGTGTTCTGGGGTATGACAAACAGTCCAAAGTTCTAGCCACTTTCAGGAGAGGACATGTCCTAGGGTGACATTAGTTCACGGTCAATTCCATTCTAAAGGCTGAACACCGAAGATCTTTTCACCCTCGTCCTCGTCAACAACTTCGTCGCCGTCTCCACTCTCCTCCTCCGTGTCGCTTGCATCGAGGGGTATGATGACTGGCTCCAGGTTCGACTCTGGGACATCACATTCTCGAAACTTCGCCTCCATTTTTTTCACATGCTCTACACAGTCATGCCAATGGGCAGCTGTTACGTTGTCCACTGCTTCCCTCAAGAGCCGCTCAGCGTCGTTAAGTTTGAATGTTATGTTCTTGGAGGCGACCTCCTGCTTGACTCGTGCCCATATCAACTATATGGGATTTAGTTCGCAATGGTACGGAGGGAGCCTCAACACTGTGTGTCCGGCGTCCGTAGCCATGACGTCAACTTTGTACTTTGTGTAGCGATCCTTCACCGTCGCCACAATGCTCAGAAGGTTTTTTTTCTTCATTGTGGCAGTCCAGTCTAGGTTCTTGGAAGAGAGCCACTGCTGGATCTCACCCTTCTTTGTTGCAGTTGTGGGAACAGCTTCAGCCTGTCTGCTGTGGTACGGCGCGTTGTCTATAACAATTAAGCCGTTAGGCTCGATGTGGTCCATCAGATGAAGAAACCATGCTTCAAACCTGTTCGAGTCCATTTCATTGTGGTAGTCCCCCTTTTTCTTCCCACGGAACACGTCCAGGCAGCCGGACACGAAGCCAGTGTCACTACCTGCGTGGGTGACAATCACTCTTTCACCTTTCCCAGAAGGAGCCTTTAGCCCGGTCGTCAGTCCAGACATGAAGGCTTGCCTTGCTGACTTTATGGTGCTGTCCGTCCACACCTTGTCAACTGTGAGGCCGCGTTCACCCAAGTCTCGTCCTGGAAGTAAATCTTGCGGTTCCGGGCTCTGTGCTTTCCGATTGCCCTCAAATACCGCCGCCTCCACTCGACAATGTCCTCGCTCTCAATTAGGAAGGAGTTGCGATTCCGTTTCTGTTTCCCGAAACCCATGTCCTTCAGCAGGCGATACAGGGTAGTCCCGTAACTGGACGGCAGCACGTCGTCTTCTTGGAGTCGAGCGGCGATTTTCTTCAACGTTGGGATCTCCCCCCGACGGAAGAAATTGTGCAGGCAGCTTCTCATGGCCGTCAACATGCACGCGTCGTGATTTGAAATCCTCTTTCTTTTCTCAGCGACTTTCGGGCGCTTCTTTGAAGGAGATTTCACAGCTCCGTTGGCACGTCTAAAGCCACGCTTGATCTCGTAGACCGAGTTAACACTGATCCCCGTTGCGGCGACAGTCAGGTTGACGACTTCCACCACATTTTTTTCTTGGTACTGCCGCCGCATCCAAGAATAAACGTTCAAAACACACTGCCTTGTCTGGCTCGACAGGACATTTCAACTTGCGTGACGTTTGTAGTACACCCAAGGGGAAACGTCTTCAGGGGAGAGTGCTGACAACACGGACCGATCAACCAGAGTTGTTGGAGTCGCCATTTTAGAATGCGAGCTACAGCGGCTGGCTGGCTGGCTACGAACTTCGATCCCCAGATCTTGTGAGGCGTTGAACTACGTGAATACACGCGTACTAAGGAGGTATATTATTTATCCTACTGAGAATAACAAATTTATCTAAGCTTATAACGCTAGCTTCCCAGAGAGCAAACTTTTATCGGAACTACTTTGCAGAACGGAATAACATGTGCGACGGCATGGGACCAATAAGCATGCGACGAGAGGGACACACCCACTTTTTTCTTAAGGTGAAAACGGGTATAGACCATTTAGCACTCATCATTGTCTGTTGCGACTTTTGAGTACTCACCTCCGTTCTAGACTTGAATTTGCATCTGTCATTTGGAACTCAATCTCTAGTACAGAGAGCGAAAAAATTGAACATATACAAAAACGATCTGTGCGGATTGTTTATGAGAGATATTTTTGTCGTAAATGTTATTTTAGAATATAATTTATTTTATAAAAACTAAAACTGTGCACTCTCTATAACAGGAGATCTGTCCGGGTTGTTACGTTTTTGAACAGGTTTTTCCATGGGTCCATAGACAGTCCTGCACTTCTTGCTTCTTTACACTTCCGCATTAACGTCAGTGCAAACTCAAGAAATCTCAAAGTTTTTTGCCCAGATATTCACAGCAACTTGTCACCGATATCACGAATTCAACATGTTTTAGACACGAAGTTTTGCAATGTTGTTATTTTTTGTACAATATTGCTTCTTGTTTGTACAAGGTTGCTCTAAAATTGCCAAAACTGTTTGCATGTGTATTAATGTAAACCATATGTATAAGTTTTAAAACATGTTTATAATTTGAAGCATGTATATTTGTGATGATTATGTATTTTATGCTTCGTGCTTTACCGGAAAGGCCTTTGAACTGATGGTAAGCACGCGAAAATAAACATTGAATTGAATTGAAAATTGAATAGGTCGTTAATATCGGGGATTCGTTCGAAGCGGTATTTGCGTGAAGTACAAAAATGGTTTCGTTGCACCTTTAAAAGGCGCGGGGCGTGGCTTATTATGCTGAAGATTTTCGCTTCGTGATTGGTTCGTCGGCTTTCCCAACGGCTAATGTTGCACTCCCATTGGTTGCGCAGCGATAATGAGATGCACGGAAATCGCCCGGCCCTGCATTTCCTTAAGCCCCCAGTGACTGCAGACGTTCGCAAGTACGGCCTCTCAGCGCCGTCATCTTGCTGCTGGTGTGAAAAGATCATCTGATAGTCAAACATTGCTGAGGCGTACCCCAGATCACAGCGATGCTTGACTATCAGACGATCTTGGTGCGTTCATCTTGCTGCTGGTGTGGGTAGATCGTCTAATAGACAAGCATATCTAAGGCGTGCCCACTATAGCAGCAGTGCTTGACTATCCGGCTTTCTACCCACACCAGCAGCAAGATGCGGCACCAAGATCGTCTGATATTCAAGCGTTCCTAATGCGCACCCACGATTACAGCTATGCTTGACTATATGACGATCTACCCACACCAGCAAGCAAGATGGCAGCACTAAGATCGCCTGGTAGTTAAGCACTGCTGATGCGTACCCAGGATCAGAGCAATGCTTGACTATCCGACAATCTACCCACACCAGTAGCGGCAAGATGGCGGCATCAAGAGACCGTACTTGGAGATGTCTATAGCCTAGTGTAGCCAGGCCATTAATATTTCTACAGTGTTGTATCTACCCGAACCATGGATTGTAGCGAGTTGAATATCACTCGTATAAATAGGTGTAAAACAAAATGGCGGTTAGAGTTACGATCACCTTTCCAGCTTTTCTGCTAATGTTGTATCTTGGACATTAGTAGCGCACATGGCAGGAATCAAGAGAGAGTTTTACGATATGAGCCCCAATGTTTGGGTGCCCCTAAGAAATTGGGAGACCCAAACGCGAGAAGGTGGCTGCAACCGCCTTATAGAATAGGGTTTCCGGAATGCAGCACGGCGCGCTTGAAGGGATGCTGAACCGAAATATGGATTCCACAAAAGCGTGCAACGGGATGTTACGAACACCAAAACATCCCTCATACAGCAATATCTCGAACGGATAATTGTATTTTTGCAAGAAAAGGAGGCGCACCTGACAGATATGTTTACGTCTTGTTTCTCCGAGAAGGAGAGGGAATGGCCTCGCGTCTTCTCCGCCTCACCGTCTTGAGGAGGCAAAGCGAAGAGTGGAGGAAACGAGATATCTTGATGTCACGCGCCTCGTCGGCCTCGTTCAATCTCGACCTCTTTTTCCAAAAATACTGTCGTTTATTCGAGATATCGCCTTACAAGTTGTGTTGTAGGGATTGTAGCTTCCCGCCTACCTCTAATGCATTGTTTTTTGAAATCTGAATTTCGGTTCACCATCCTTTTACGTTTTACGCTTGCAGCGCCAATGCGGCTAACAAACGTAATAATAATAAAAAAACAAGAAAATTTAGAAAAAAACGAAAACAAATGCATTTAGCAAGTACTGTTTGTTTACAAATTATAGTTAAGGAAATACCGAATCAACCCGGCTAAAAGAAAAGCGAATTTAAAATCAGTGTAAATATCGTAAGCAGTTTTCAGCCAAAAACAATCCAATCTGTAGCGCTCTAATTTGGCACTCGCTTCTAGAATTGATTTTGGCGTTCGTGTGCCGCGTGGAGCTTCTGTCGCATAGATTTAGGCATTCAACTATGCCGAAAGTAAGTCGAACGCGAGCGAGGATACTCTACGAGCAACTGCTTTATTTGGATCTGAGCTGGAGCGACTTAAATGCCTTTGAAGACTTGTTTTTAAGCTACAGGTAACGTGCCACGAACGGAATCCACTCGGAATCTCGGAGTAGGGAGACGTTGCCATGCCAACGGTTACCACGTCGTTTTAGGGATTGGAACGGCCGGAAACAGAAGACGGGTCTAAAATGGGAAGAACTCACCGCTGATTCTTTGTGATTTGAGCGAGGATAAAGCGAAGCGAAAGCCGGCAGCACCATTCACTGGCAATGAACATGGCTAATACGTAAGCGACCATGACGCATTTACTCCAAAGCATGTGTAAAGGGCACCGCTATGTTTGCCAACGCAACCCGTCCCCAAGAAATTAGGGGCAGGGACGTACCCCAGGCTATTTCTAGATTGTTGCGTTAGGGCCGAGCGCCAAACCGAAATCCAAAACGCAGATGGTGTTTTGGTAAATCATAATGTTATTCCCTCGTGACAAGAATAAGCCCCTAATTATAACGCTACCCCGTAAAATATAAATCACCAACCAAGAGAATCCGAACTGCACACCAATACAGCGCGTTTTCATTTTGAATAAAAACGAACAAAAGTGCTTTTACTTAGATTCTCGCTCCTCGGCCTCCAAAGAGAACTTGCTCTGAATCAATGTCGCGGAATTCTCGTCGTAGATACGTATCACAGAAAGCACGGGAAAGCCGGACTGATTCGTCCAAGCTTCCATGATCCTTTTGATGTCCAGCGGCCTCTTCTTGGGTTGTACCTGGGATACGACGAGGTGTTGCGACGCACGAGGCATTTTAGGGGCCATTCTAGCCCTCGGCAACCATGTTCTATTTCGCTCGAAATCAAAAACTCGATTTCCGACGACAGAACATGATCGTTCATCGAGTCTTTGAATATTTTACAAATAACTTGTAAGAGTACCGTAACAGAATGACATAACCAAACACCCGAAGAAATCGGAAGCGTCTCCTCTACCACAAACACTCTGGAGAGCCGATCGGAGATATCAACGGCGGGTGCTTGACGATCAGAGGGCTGATAGTATTTATAGACTCCGATAAGCGGACTGCGCCGGGGCACCGACAATGGTGAAGCGTCATGGTTCCTGTCTCATCGCAGGCAGTTCTCTTAAGTTTAAACATACTGTCGAAACCGGTAATAACGAAGTTAACAGGAATCGGAAATCACGTCGTTATATTCATTATTTCGTTATAACCGACTTCGTTTTAACGAAGTGAAAAAGGGAATGGGAAATAGTGATCGCTCTGCTGTAGCCGCTATTTTGTTTTAACTGAGTTCGTTGCAACCAGTCTCGACACGATTAGCAGCCCCGTCATTCGTCGAGCTCTTTCCGCAGAGTGAGGAGATTGGCCCTCTCGAGTGCATTGCGAGAAAGCTGACACTACAGATTTTGTAGGGTGTAAAATCTTCTATATTCATGAGTTTCCGCGAATATAAACTTGCAGGTACAGGTATAAGAACAAAACGGAATTATCTTACTCAAGCCCCGAGACAGAGATAATTAAGATAACCAGAAAATACAACAACACAAGCCTCTTTTTTTTTTTGGGGGGGGGGGGGGGGAGGGGGGAAGGGGGGAGGAGGGCTGCTTCGTGGGCAAGGGTGGTCTATCCGTATATGCCCTCTTCTTAGAACACAAAAGAAATGGGAAAAAATAATCCCCATCACCTCAAATATCCAAACATGTTGTTGGATGTAATGCGTGCACCTGTTTGTTAGAAGGAGCCTGTCTTGCGTGAAGAGAGTGATTTATTTAAAAGGAACTAAAAGGAAATTTTAAGTATAAGGGACCACAGAAATTGTGTAAGCCAGCTGGGAATAGTTTTGAATGAACGCGAAAAGAAAAGTTTCTTCGGTTGTTATTTTTTGTTGTTGTTATTTTTGAGGGCTTGGTTGCTTAAAACAGAAAAAAGGGGGGGGGGGGGGGGGTAGGGCGAGTGCTCTTCTTCGTTCGCGGTTCTCCTAGCCTTGCCGGAGATGATTATTTCGGCTGGTTTGGCGCCGGTGCGGTGTCTAAGTTGGAGTGTCTGTCTGTCCGGCTGGGTTTCGTGAGATATGCGGTGACATGACTTTTGTCTTCCCTCTTTCCTTCTGTGCGAACGGCTATATATTGTTGCTCCCTTGCAAATAAATCAAGCTGCGCTTTGTGATTGAGTGTCCTCTTGCCTGTGACTTTATTTATCCTTTTTACGGGGCTTAGATGATGTTTCCTAAGAAACTCGCTTGCTTTCGCTTCTTGCAATTTGATATATTCGTTGAAGTCGTGGTTCGCTACTAAACTTTTTTAATTGGTTTTTGTATTTATTAACTTACCGGAATGTTTTATTTTCAGTAAAGTAGATAGGTAATAAAAATAAGCTGCAACTGAACAATCAGGCACAATTACAAGGCGGTAAATACCTGTGTCAGTGCGTCCCAAATCATCTGGGAAGTGACGCTTTTGAACATCCTGGACGTAAGAATGTCCTGAAAAGGTAAATTGGAGACTGTTATAGGATGCGCAGTATATCTATGAATTATCCGTGAGCATTTCTAGGATTCGAAACGCCTTAAAAAAGGAACCCTTAAAACCAACAATGGGCGAGCCCGTATATGAATGATGGCATCCCACGTTGGCATGTGTATAAAGCTTTCATGAAATCTTTCTGGAATGCACGACCCTTGTGTTTCACATTCAAATAGATCCGTTTTGTTTCACAAGGGCACTTTCCAATCGCGATGCACAAGCACACTTGGAGCACACGTCCGACGGCAAGAAAACTTTGTATCTCGTTGGTGCGGAGGCATTTGTCAATTCTTAACTCCATATTTCCAAAGTTGGCTCGTTTCATACATTTTTATGGTATTATCGTTGTTACCTCCAACCGAGCCTGCAATCCCTTACATCGAGGCAACTTGGTGATATGATACTGCCGAGTTTGCGTTTATGGGGTTTATTTTAGGTGAATTTACAATGACAGGTTCTGGAGTTTGTTTTCGACGTTAATTGAGCTTTAGACTTGAATTCACGAACGTAATTTAAAATGTTTCACTCGTTTAACATTTGTTTTAAAAGCTTGCAAATATATTCTAAAATTATCGAAATGTTATATTTTTATAATTACAAAAAAAAAAACAAAAAAAAACAAGGAGAACATTGTTTCTAACAAAGTGAAGAGAACATTAAATGTATAATAAAAATGTTCAAGTTCCCGCACAATAAAGTTTTATACTCCAGCTCCAGAGAACATATAGTGGTCATCGGTAGTGATAAAAATTGCGAGATATATTTAGTAGCCTCTTTAGACCACATTTATATAATATATATCCCAATCATCAATTTTCCGTGGGGAGTAAAAATTGCAGTGATCACCGGGGGCCGCCCCCTCCACCGCTTCTCTGGGGGAAACATCAAGCTGCGCTCTATCAGCAGGCTTATTTGCTGAGCAGGCGGAGGGTGGAGAAATCGACATCACTAGCGCTTTTTGCCGGATTAGTGTTTGTCTCGAATCATGTACAAAGGTGACATTTCTCGCACCGTAGCACCCACTACAAACTTTGAAGGTTTTTTTTTGTTTTTGTTTTGTAAAGCCTTGTCTTCGATACACCCATAAATAAATTCATTGCCATTTCAACAATTTCTGCACAATATCGGATTTTTTTAAACCTTCTCCGCACAGGTAACTTAATCTTAAACAGAGCCCGACTGGTCAAATCGTGTCCGCAAAAGCAGCAGCGTTTTTTGTTGGCAATATTGAAGCCCTCACGAAACATTGTGCAAATGGCATCTCGGGGCTGTTGCGGAACTGTCCCTAGATGCCACTTCTATAAACCGTACCCCCCCCCCCCCCCCCTCCCCAAGGTCCGCCGTCGTCGTTCGACGAGTCCCCGTTTCTTGAAAGGACGGCTGCTATAAAGTTACCACATTTACGCAGGTATTGAAAAAAACATCGCCAAGATGCTGCTTCACCTTATCGTTTCCGAAGAATGCAGTTTTGAAAGGCAACGTCTAATTTGGCGCTTCAAGCGATGTGAAGAGATGGGCGCCCCCCTATGCGCCAGTTTCACAAATGAGTTGATCTAAAATCATTGCAAAGAGGCAAGATAGCTGTCCCGTGCCGCACTCCGGGCTCTCTGATCGTCTGTGTAAAGCGCTAATTTAGTAATGCATTGCTTCCTCGCACCACTCACGTTTTCCCCTCACAACTTGCGATACTGCCAAGACAGCTGTCTGCAGCGAGATCAATTTATCCTGGCGATGGAGGCGCTATTGGAGCAGAGTCTGATTCCAACTGCCGTTTCAAAATATTAATTCGTTCTGAGAAAGACAATATTTACGTTATTGGGGCCAGCTCGGTTCTTCGACGGTGTTCTTTGCTCCCGCAATCGAGCGTGTTCACCTCAAACTGGAATAAGTCAACGCCCTCGAACTTCACGATAGTATGCATAATGTGACGTCACAAAATGGCCACATATTGATTCATGCGAAATTTGGCTTGCGGTTTTGTAGTGATGCTTGTAAAGGTAGTGTGTTCACGATCAGTGCCAGCAACAAGAACAACTTCTTTATTTTTGAGCACGGGCTCCTTTGGTCTCTTCACGTGCGCACAGTGTTGCTCCCGCTAGCATATGGTACATCCCCCTTTCTTTGAAGGAACAAAGAACAAAGCACAAAAGAACAAAAAAACAAAGAAGGCATAACTTAAAAAGGGAATGTAGAAAAACAACAAAACAAAGTTATACACAACAACCACGAGCAGCGCGTAGGCGGGCTGTACTCGTTTAGATGAGTTCTGCCTGTTGGAAGCCTTGTGGTAGCCCAGGCGTTGTGGTAGCCTTCTAGGTCTCTTGGACTGAAGTCCAGCTCCTGCTGACGCCTGTTCAAGGATGGGTAAGGTTGGTGAGTGAGGCGACGCCTGATTTCGAGGAGGCTCTGGCAGTGAGGGGGGCTGTGATCCATCTCTTGATGGTGGAAAGCAATCGTCGTTGCCGTCCTCTGAGTCGCTGTCATTGATGGAGATGGAGAATCCTTCCGGTGTCTTTCGAACATGCTGTCAGTTACGGCGGAGGATCCGGCTGTCCTCGGTAAGCACCGTGTATGACATTGGGGCCACTAAGCCTTGCACTTGTGCTTTACGCTCCCATCGCCCATTGTTAAGTATCCGCACGATGTCTCCCTGTTGAAGAGGAGCTAGCTGTCTTCCTTTCGTCTCGTTCTGGACGTGCTTTCTGACCGAAGATGCGGGAGACGCGGTGAAGCCGGGAAGTAGGGCTCGTAGTTCTCGGCCCATCAGTAGTTCTGTGGGTGAGCGGCCATCTTCAAGGGGAGCTGCCCGGTAGTTGAGGAGGCCCAACCAATAGTCTTCTTAGGCACACTCCGTTTTGCGTAGTAGATGCTTGACAACTTGTACACATTTGTCCGCTAGACAGTTAGACCTTGGCAGTATTGGACTTGAAACAGTATGCCGAAAATCAAAACGTGCAGCAAAATTCTTAAATTCTTTCGAGGAAAATTATGGGCCCCCATCCGTGCAAACTTCTAGAGGTAAGCCATAGCGGGCAAATATTTGAGCTAACTTATCAGTGACCACCGTTGCTGTGGTTTCTCGAATGTGTTACACTTCTGGGAAATTTGAATAGGCGTCGTACAAAACCAAGTAGTGTTTACCGGAGTGTTGGAAGAGATCTGCAGCCACCCTAGACAAGGGATGGTTGGGTACGGTGCGGATAGAGAGGGGCTCGTCTGGCTGTCGGTAGGCAAACGTCTTGCAAGTTTCATATCTGTCAACGAAAGCGATAATATCGGCTGTCATTGCCGACCAATTCATTAATCTTCGGGCCTAGAACAAGCATTTACCCAGCCCCAAATGGCCTTGATATAGTCGTTTCAGCATCTCTCTTCGCATAGCAGTCGGAATGACTACCTTCTTTCCTTTTAGCAGTGCTCCGCTAACCACCGAAACCTCTGGTGTAAACTGCTTCAACTCACCTTCCACGGGCTTCGATGACTGGAGGCTGGTGATGACTCGCTGGGGTGCGGGATCGCTGACTGTCGCCTCCTGTAGGCGAGCTAGGGTGCCTTAGCCCACTTCCTCAGATAGGAAGCCCACCGCATGCACCTCTATATCTGTCGTGGCCTCTCCCTGTGATGGATCTGATGGAATCCTCGAAAAAGTGTCGGCAACCACCAACTTATTACCGGGGACAAGCTGCAAATCGAAATCATATTGCAGTAGTCGTAAAAATAGTCGTTGTAGACGAGGACCCAATTCTCCTATTTCTTTTTTTTTTTTTTTAAATGGCCAACAGCGGATGATGGTCTGTTTCGATGGCGATATGTTTTCCCAGTACGTAGTCGCTAAACGTTTCGCATCCGAAGGCTATGCCCAAGGCCTCTTTTTCAATCTGAGAATGCAGGCGTTCAGTATCAGTGAGCACCCGAGACGCGTAGCCTACGGCACGCCAGTTCATTCCATGCTGTCCAAGCAACGCAGCCCCTAGAGCAAATGCGGACGCATCAGTCGACAACTTGCTGGGCAACTCGGGATCATAAATTGCTAGAACTGGGGTTTGTGTCAGCATTTTTTTTTAGTTCCTCCCACCGAAGATCATGTACACTGGTCCATTCAGAAATGGTGTCGTTCCTAACTAGACTGCGTAGGGCCTCCTTTGAGACGACAGGTGTGGTAAGTATTTCCCAAAGTAGCTCACCGCGCCAAGGAGGCGTTGAACTTCCTTTTGTGTCGTTGGAGTAGGGTGCCGTGCAACGCAGCTTATCAAGTCTAGGTCCGGTTCAATTCCATTGGAACTGATTTTGTTGCCAAGAAAGTTTACTTCTTTTTGGTCAAAGGTGCATTTGTCCGCATTCAGCGTCAGTCCCTCAGCAGTGCCAACGCCTGGCGAAACCTTTTGTCGTGTTCTTCTCGTGTGGCTGCCCCACACCAGTACATCATCTATGTACACGCGCACACCAGGAAGATCTTCCAATATGTGGCTCATTGTGCTCTGGGATACGTCCGGAGCTGAAGCGATTTCGAGCGGTAGCCTTAGATATCGGTAACGACCAAAAGGGCTGCTGAACGTGCGAATCTCCGAGGTCTGTTCATCAAGCGGAATCTGATGAAATCCGCTGTTAGCGTCAAGGCGACTAAAATACCTGGCACGCGCTAGCTCGCTCTAGATTTCCTCGCACCGTGGGAGCTGAAAATGTTCTCTTTTCAGTGCCTGATTCACGTTTCGAGGGTCCATGCAGATTCTTAATTGGCCATTTTTTTTGCACAATGACTAAGGGACTCATCCAGTTGGAGGCTTTCTTAACCTTTGCGATAATGCCTGCGGCCTCCATGCGTTCCAGTTCTTTCTGGAGGGGTTCCCTAAGTGTGTGCGGCACTCGTCAGGCGGGCTGGACCATGGTACGGCGTCATCTCGGAGTATCATCTTGTACTCCCGTCGTGTCTTGCCAATACCGGAGAACAGCCCCAGGAATTCCGACTCTATGTTTGGTTGGACGCCTTGTCGGTTCACGAGGTCCAGTTGCTCGCATGCACAGAGACCCAGAATAGCTTGGTTCCATTTCACCACGAAGAAATCGAGCTGCACTGGTCGCTTGTAGAGCTGCACAGACAGACGAACCTTTCCGCTGTGTTGAATTTCGCCCCCCCGCAGTGGCGAAGAATGCTTCTAGTTGGACGGGGTTTCCGCTTCGACCTGAGCTTCTCAAACAACGCCCTGGGCAATACGTTTGCCTGCGCTCCCGTGTCGACCTTGATTTTCACCACGGTTCTCTCGATGCGCGTGTTGACAATCCAGTCGCGACTGGAGGAAGAACGCTCGTTCCCGGTAGCCAAAATTTCAAGAACGTCGAAGTCACTGTCGCTTTTGTTCCCTTCGGCCACGTCGTGTACCGCTGTCCTCTTACTCCCACAGCAGACTGCGAAGTGATTCCGTTTGGTGCACTTGGCGCATGTCTTTCCATACGCGGGGCACTTCCTCGGCGGATGAGATAAATTACAATGAGTGCATCTTTTCTGCTCACGCTGTTTGGCTTGTCCTTGTTGAACGGGGTCAATTTTCTCAGTTTCGCCATCCCGCGCTTTGTTCTGTGCTTCGCAGCACTCTACTGTTACTTCTAAGGTCAAAGTTAAAGTTAAATTTGGGGGTGTTACGTGCCAAACCAACAACGGGCATCTGGCACGCCCCAGCGGAGGACTGAGGATTAATTTGGACCACCTGGGGATCTTTTGACGTGCAACCGAAAGCTCGGTTACACGGCGCCTCCTCCGCACTTCTAAGGACAGCTTTGTTTTATAAGCAGTTTACCTCGCAACATCGTGCTCGAAATCCCGTAAGCAATCTGATATCAGAGGAGAGATTCTTTCAAATCTGCAAAGTTGCACGTCCTTGCTTTCAGTTGCAGGTTCCTAAAAAAATTGTTAAAATGGTTCTCCTTGAGCTTGGCCACGCGTGCGAAACACGTAGCGCTCGTACGTTTCGTTACATTTAAGCAGGGAGTAGTCATCAAAAGTCTTGACCAGTACGTCGTAGTCGGCTTGCTCCTCTGATGCCAAATTCAGTGTGTTAAACACGTCGGTAGCTTCCTGTCCCGCGATATGGAGAAATATTGCGGCCTTCTGTTGCTTACTTTGAGGCTTCGTGGGTTCCGTTGCTAGGAGGTAAAGCTCGATGCACTGGTTGAACCTTTGCCAGGACTCCGCCGCGTTGTCGCCAAGTTGTAGCAGTTCTGGAGGTCGAAGGTCTGTCATGATGCCGTGAGCTTTTACCTTTGGAATTGTGACACCATGTAAAGGTAGTGTGTTCACAACCAGTGCCAGCAACAAGAACAACTTCTTTATTTTTGAGCACGCGCTCCTTTGGTCTCTTCGCGTGCACGCAGTGTTGCTCTCGCTAGCATATGATTAATTGCACAAATATTGGGCCATTTTAAAAAAAAATAAAATCACAAGTGACTATACTTAGACCCTCTCTACGTGACCTGCGCAAAAACCTAGTGCTTCTAGATATCACCGGACCATCCCTTTAACAAATATTTGGTGACGTGTCTAGACAAAAAATTTAAATCGACTGTCAATTATGCATATAAAAGGGGTCATAACAAAGGTGTGCAAGTCGCATATAAAAAGCAACCAGGGCATTGAAGATACAAATACTTGAAAGAATAAAACATCGAGGACGAAGGCGGAAAAAGGAATTCTTTCATTGAGCAGCAGAACATAGAAGAACATAGATTCTATGTTCTGCTGCTGAGTGAAAAAATTCCTTTTTACTTCTTTGTCCTCGATGTTTTATTCTTTCAAGTGTTCGTATCATTTCAACAACACGCTCGTTTTCAAATATTATGGCTTTGAAGAAACAAATATTTTCTTCAATACAGTCCCTCCTCTACACATATGCATTTATTCAATTTGCCTGAAAGGCCTCTGGTAGCTAGCGAAAAACGGGCTTTCTTCTCGCTAAGCCACTGCTTTGTGACAGTTCGCAGTGCGTTCCAGTCATTGAACCTTGTTGCCTTGAGATGCTCCTTCAGATTAGGGTATTAAAAAAAAAAAACTATACTTCGTTTTACCTTAAGTGCAGATGCAGCCGACAATACGAGTTGGTGGAACAAATCAGACAGAATCAAAAGTGCACCATCATAGTGTTACTCATGTACCTGTACGTGTTCCATCATCGCTGAACCAATCATAAACAGAACGTGACTTGCGCTTTTGACGCTACTTGATTGGTCGTATTAGGTCGTAGTGTCAGCTGCGTCTGGATTTAAGCTGAAGCGAAGTATAGGTTATACAATTTGAGGAGGACTTTGGCATAACATTCGCCTGCTATTATCCTGCAGCTTTACAGATGATCAATCAGTAGGATCCCCTCAGCTTCCCCCCAAAAAACACTGTCCCCCTCACTTTTCTACTTGAGTGTTGCCACTTGAATTCTTTCGGAGAGGGGGACCCCCAATGTCTTCACTACATAAACTGTGGTTTTCTTTCTGGATGCCACTAGTAAAGTCACGTCTTATTCACATTCACATGGCGGGCGAGAGAATCTTCTGGGTCGCTTTCGCAGAGACCCAAAAGCTCGCTTGATGAATGCAAGTGGTGATGTCGATATTGCGTAGAGAAGTTGCGTGGCACTCATCGTGCCGAGAACTTCGGGAGGCCCAAAATGTAATGGATGATTGTGAAAGCACTGCCATAGGAATTGTTTAATTATGTGGCAACTACGGATACCTTAATTCAGCAATTACTCCCGATAAGGCTCTCAACTCGGGCTGAATGATCCAAATCGGTCGACGTGCTGGGCCGCCCTGACCTTCGGTCGTCGTGCACGTCGCGACGTGCACGACGAAGGACATTCACTGCCGAACCCATTTACCCTTCTACTGTGCATTTCTGTAGCGGAACTCCTTGTTTAGCACCAAAAACTTATCACGCTCTGTACCTGAGTTTGAAATCCTGGGAGGTCGCCATGTTTAACTGACTGATGCAGATCAAGGGACGAACCGGATAGCTCGAATTGCGACCATGTTTGGCTAGATTGATGACCTAACCAAAGGTTATAGAGATATCACTGTGAGACTTTTGGTTCTGGCCGAGGTGGAAAACTTTCTGACCACCCCTCGGATATTATGCCCCAAACATAAAAATGAATAAGTTTTTTCTACCTTTTTAAATATTTAGGCAACCACTCAACACCTCTCGTCCCTTTCTCAGAGGTTGCCATGGCCACCAACTTAACCCCAGGTCTGAGTAGACTTGTACGTAGTTCAACTACTTTAGACAAGTTACTGTAGTTTAGCTAATTTTTTAGTAGTTTAGAAACTTTCAATTACACTTTTAGTTTGGTAGTTAGTAGTTTACTTTTATTACTTTTTCCGAGTAACTTCAACTCAAATCACTAATTACTTTCGAATTTTAGTGGAAGGTTTGCTTATCAACTAACATCCCTGCACAAGAAAAAGAGAAAATATGGTGGTGGATCAGTTAAAATTTGCAAAGAGGGGGAAGCATCTGGCATAGGCAGGGGCCAATTGTTTGGAGGGTCCGAAGCACTAAAATTTCACAGCAAGAACGCTGCTACGAGGCGCGGGGAGCGGACAGACACATTGCAAGTGATGCCGAGTAACTGAGGGATTAGCGCCGAAGAGTGCCTTTGCTTTGTGTCCCAAAGCTCAAGGAGCCTTGATGCATTTAAAGAAAGGGCTTGTCCCCACTTCTCCCCTACGTGGGAACTCTCGACCACTACAGGATGTTTGCGCACTGCGTCCTCACTCAAAGGATGCAACAAAATGCATTGCCCGCTTTGAAGCTCAACTGATGCTGCCGTAGTTTGTGCTGTACACAAAGAATCGCGTGCTAAAGTGCAACGGAAAGGTGACATTTTACAGCGAAGCAGTTAAGGGCTAGTTTTCCCAGGATCCTGTCCACCAGCAAAGAAATAATGACACCGAACTCTGGACAGCTACCGCCCTCTACGAGCGACGGCGGCAAGCCGGTTCACCGAACTTTGGACAGCTACCGCCATCTATGAGCGACGGCGGCAACCAGACAACTGGTTGCTGCCGTCGCTCATAGATGGCGGCAACCGTTCTTCGGAGGGAGAAGAGCGGGAGCGCAATGAGCGGCGGTATGCGCAGCAGTGCGAATGGTTCCGCAACCGCCGCGAAGCCGCTATCGCCTAAAGTTCCATTGCGTCGAGCGCTTCAGATTCCCTTGCGAAAGAAGAGCAGATCGCTCGCCTGGAAAGCCAGCGCTGAGAACAGAAGCTACAGCTCCGCTGCTCTTCCTTCTTCACCAAAGTGGAAAGGCTGAAAGTTTTTTTGTTTTTTTTTTGCTTTGCCTTTCCTCACGAAACTCAGAATATGCAGGTCTTCCAAGATTCCTTGATCGTACAAGAAACCTTAATAATTTTTCCAACGTTTAAAAAATAATATTAATAAACAAGCAGTGCTGGGAAATACGTTAAGTAGACGGTACTTAAAGTACTACATCAAGTAGGTTTAGACAAGTTGTGCCTACTTGAAGTACATTTTGTGAGCATGTACTTCTAAAGTATTTTTTCTGGTACTTTGCGAGGAAAGTACAACTCCCAGCATCAAAATACATTCCCCAAATTCGAAAAAGAAAAAGAATGTCGTATCGTAAAGTGAGAAGGCGCTATCGTCTTTTGAGAGGTCATCCGGTAATTTCTCTAAGTGAAGTAATGGCGACTATAAGACCGATACAAATATGTGCCTTATGAGTTGATTGTGCTAAAGAGTTCGTCAGCTAGAGGCGACTTGACTTTATCCAATATTTGCCGACATTTCCGAAAAGAAACTGATCCACCTCCGATGACCCCTGAAGCGATGCATGCCTACTAAAAGAAAACGAAAACACTGTATAGGTGATAAAAGGACATCCTGAAAGATTGTGTTAAAAGTACCACTACTTTACTTTGAAAGTGCCTTGTATATATGGTACTTTACTTCTTCATGTGCATTGCACCCGGTTTACTTAAAAATTAACTTGAAGTAGATAATCTCTCATTTACCTTGTATTTTACTTCAAGTATACTTTTTAGATGTACTTTACGCAATACTGCAATCAAGCAAACACTGTCTGCAAAATCAAGCTCTCGCAGTGCTAAACCTCATATTAGAAGTGATACATTCACAGTACATCATTGACCAAAACATAAAAATGTAGAAAAACAATCAGGCACGCAAAAGCAGAACCATCTGTTAAAGCATTTTTGTGAAAACACAACCGCTTTATATTTGGCTAGCAGAATTTTAGGAATGGGGCAAAACCTATGTACACTGCTAATTACACTTGTCCATAACGCGCGAGCGTGCGGCTTTCTCCGGGGAGCGCTAGCCGGGGAGCGCTAGACTGGTGGCATTCGCGGAAACTAAGCTAGTCACGTGGCGCAACATGGAACGGCCCGCTTGAGGGGTGTCCTGCCCACTCTGTCAGCTTGATAAGCGATAAAACTAAAGTGCTTTATGATATATTTTTGTTTTTTGATGACGACATTAGTTCATACGCCTTCATGCTTTAGTTTGTTTATTGTTTGAGCAATGATGTTTGTAAAAAGTGTGCGAGCAGCCTTCCACGTTCGCCGCCAGCTGATAGATTGAGCAGGACACCCCTCGAGCGGGCCGTTCCATGTTGCGTCACATGACTAGTTTAGTTTCCGTGAATGCCACCAGTCTAGCGCTCCCCGGAGAAAGCCGCACGCTTGCGCGTTATAGACAAGTGTGATTAGCACTGTACGTTTTGTTACCATAAATAAATAACTTCAAACGTTTCTACTCTACTCAAATTACTCGTAAGTCCAATACTCAGTAACTTACCTTAATTACTTTTTTAGTAACTTGTATATATCTGGTATAAAATGATCTTAACCCAAGTTCCGTTTCTCTAAAAATGTTAGACCGACTAAAATAAGTAAACTTAATCCTGAAACACCGTATAGTGAAAATAAACAAAGCCGTCTACTCACGTGAATGCCGCGTTTGAAAATGCTTTCTCCCATTGCCATGTCTAGCATACGTAAGACTGCAACAGCCTGAAAATGCATTACCAAACTCTTTAACGCACAACGGCAGCCGCACAATTTGAACTAACGAAGGAAATGTTTCCAATATTCGTAACGAGCGTGTTGGTTTAAATATTTATATGGCGGAATGAATAAAACGGAAAGAGGACTGAACACAAAGGTGCGCATACTTTCAACTCACAGGAAAGTTTATCTCCGCAGTGTGAGACGTTTTTGTGGTAATCAACGCAAGACTCGTAAAAATAAAAATATCTCAGGACTAATGAAAACAAAATATTGGTCGAGATATACGGCCGTGAATAACTTGTTTTAATATATTGCTTTATCTCCGACGTCATGTAACCTGTTGAACAGATATTTTAATAGAAGCGGTGACATGTTAGAATGGCTGTTCTTAAAACGAAAGAAAAAATATAGACGATAAGATATCAGTACTGCGTATTCCCACTGCGCTACGATTGTCGCGTAGCGGGACCTCAGCTGAGCTGACACCCTGCTAGTCAGATAATGCGTCAGGCGGTTCGGTTGTTACTGCGATGGAGATCAAAAAAAAAAAAAAAACATTTCTTCAGCGCTTTCTTTCCTACCCAATTTTGTTTCGCTAGACTTAAAATGAAATTTTGAAATCTTCCCAAGGTGTTTACAAATCGATATGCTATCAAGAAGGTTAGCCTTCTGATAAAAAAAGATTGACTGGCAGTGGTTGCGTTTGCATGACCAACATCAAAAGTTGTTTGTATGACTTTTAATGTCGCAAAAAATATTGATATATTTTCAGAAGTGCTGAAGTTTGATTATGTCAGAAAAAAACCGTGATTTCAAAAATCGCTTTCCCTAGTTAAACATACACAAAAAAGCATTATCAAATAAGCTTAGCTTCGCAGCACACTTGAATATCGGTACATAGTTCAGTAGTTCAGTACTGCCTTATTGCACATCAGTTTATGCACTCCAAGTATGCAGGTATACACACTATGTGCCTTCATCGGCCACCTAGGAAAGTATCTGTATACCATTATACATACTGCTTGATTTTAATTCGAGCGGTATTTTCTAAGTGGGAGACTGCCACATTAATACCGTCTTACTTCTATGTGCACCGGGCTTGGCGGAAATCGTATGAGTGTATAATCGTCGCAACCAGCAGAAAGATTAACTAAAATATGTTTAGTATCTTGTGCAATGATGGTTTGATATGTCATGCTGCAGTTTCAGCTTTAACAACAGCCCCACGTAGATGCCAAATCAATTTAAACATTTTCGAAAAAGGAAATAATTACAAAACAATATTCGATATGGTTTCTATATTCGTCGACCGATTTCCCAACGCTTTGGGGAGAGAGCGCCGCACATCCTGCCCACGAACCGCTAAGAAGCAGAGTTTCAAACCGAAAGCTGACCATGGGTTGTACGTCAGTAGAACAAACGAGTTTTATCAGCTGCCACCAGTCTAACACGAACATGGCTAAAGCTTCTAATTCAAGGTTATGATTATAATGTAATTAAATGCAAAGGTGCAAGCGAGCTGGACAAGAATGACGAAAATAATTCCTGGAGAAGGGGAACAAGAGGGACAAAGGACAAACACAAATCTCCAAACACAGCTAGGTGACTGGTGCGCGACCGAAAAAAAAAAAAACAAAAATATGTAAGGCCGTTTTTTTATTTTAGGCACAACAGGAAAAGAAAATTTAGTTGAACATACAAAATGTTGTGTTCATATGGCTCGAACATATCTTTGTTAACCAGAGTCATATACATTTACCTGAATGAAAAGGTAGTCAGAAAGTGTGGTACTTCGCCTAAAATACACGTGATCGGTACGACTTTGCGTCGCAGTATTAAAAGTTAAATCGCAGTTGTTCCTTTGAACTAAGGAATTACTTGCATTGCAAATCATGGCATGCGCCCCCCGTCGCCATAAATAATGCGAACTATGGTTTACGAATTGCATTTCACTATATATATATATATATATATATATATATATATATATATATATATATATATATATATATATATATATATAAATAATGGGAATGAATAAAGATTGACAAGTGCAGCCGTTGTAATATTGTGAACTAATTGGGAAGAAAGTGATTGAAACTATTACGTCAATGTTAGAGAAAGGAAAATGGAAAGAGAGCTATATATAAAGCGAAATATATATATATAGCGAAATATATATATATATATATATATATATATTGTGACGAAGAGAAGATCAACAATGCGTTTTGGAAAACACCGAGGCTGAGGGAAGAGGAGGAAGAAGAGGTTCGTTCGGGCAGAGCGCGTGACTATCTGGATTCCCAAGGGCCCTTCTCTCAACCTGGCTACCACACTGTAAATACCCCCCCCCCCCCCGCCTCCCCCCTCAGTTCGTAACATCGTTCCTTTGCAATTGGTGTAGGTGCGGGTTTCCTCAACTATCCGGACTTTACTCGCAAGTGTTCCTGCATCCTGGACCACTGAAATCGATGCGACGCCAAGAGATATCACGCCAAGGAGCCTCGGACGATTGTGCGCAGGACACCACTTCTAACCAGACACCCACTGTTGCAGGTGCAACCACTATCTTATGCGCCGGATCCGTCTGTCAGCGGGACCCGAAGCTCTTCAGCGGGATCGGGGACGATGACATTGAGGACTGGTTGGAGCCAGTTGAAAGGGTGAGCCTCCACAACAAATCGGATGACATCGTGACATCAATAACGACATTTTTTATTTGACCGACGTTGCAAAACTATGGTATACCAACCATGAGTCGGAACGGGTGACCTGGCCCCATTTCATAGCAAAGATCCAGGAAGTATTTGGGAAGCCTGCCCAGCGGAAGCTCGTTGCGAAGAGGACAGTGGCATCACGCACCCAACTGCACGTTGAAAGCTTCGTTAGCTACATCGAAGATGTCCTGAAGTTGTGCAAGCGTGTTGACACCCACAAGACCGAAGATAAAAAACTGAAGAACATCATGAAAGGCAATTGCCGAAGATGCTTTTCAAATCCTTTTCGTCAAAGTGCCTGCGACTGTCTCTGGAGGCATCGACATTTACCAGAACTTCTCTGAGCTGCGCCTTCAGCGTTTGCCAGCCAAATGCAAACTGGAACCTCCCGGAGAGCTGGCCAGCATGACAACTGCAATCGAAGGCTTTGTCGAAAAACGTGCCGAACTCCGATGCGTCATTCAAGAAATCGTTAACGACGAAGTAGCTCGCCGATTAGGAAAGCCTTCGACCTCTCTGGAGTCTTTTATCTCGCCTTCGATCAGAGCGCTAATTCAGGATCAAGGCACAGCCGCGATCCTTTGCCCCGTTATGCCGCCCACCGCGTCACCATCACTAGTGCCTCAGGCGCCTACGTATGCCGAGATGGTAACACGTCCGGTACCTGCTCGAGTCTTCCAACAGCAGCCGCCATTTTCTCCTCCTTGCTGGCAAGCACGCAGGGCTGACCTATAGAGGACGCCAGAAAATCGTGCCATTTGCTTTTCATGTGGTTATGTTTGACATATTGCCCGCTTTTGTCGTCGTGGAAACTCCGAGAGTTACGCCGCCCCAACGCAAGCAGTGTCGACCAGCTTTCGATTCTGGTCGCCGCAGTGATCAGTATTCATCCCAAGATTACGCTGGACCCCAACCACGGCAAAGGCAAGGCAGATCTCCATCTCCCAGGCGGCGTTCGCTGTCTTCCCTGCGACCACGTACTACATCGCCCATTAAAGAGGGAAACTGCTAGGAGCAGTTCCAGAGACGAGAACTGCAAATCGTTTCACATCTTTAAGTCCTCGTCCAGTTACCCGAAATATCATAGATGTAGTTATTGACGGTTTGCGCACTCAAGCATCAATTGACACCGGCGCCGAGGTGTCAGTTCTTCGGGCTGACCTTTGTCGTAAGTTGAAGAAAGTCACAACCCAGTTTTCTGGTCGCCCCTCTAAAGCTGTTGCTGCACAAAACTATTTTCCCTACCGGTGTCTTTACAGCACGTATTGTCATTCAAGAAGTGTGTTACCGTGTCGAATTTCTGGTGTTGTCTTCCTGCTCTCACGACGTCATTCTTGGGTAGGAATTTTTAAAAGCAACAAAGGCTGTTATCGACTGTGGACATGCAGAAATAAATCTTGCTCAAATCCTCCTTCCCGACGACAACATTGCTGTGGACAGGATCAAATTATCCCTCCTTGATGACGTATGAATTCCTCCATTTTCGTGTGTTCTTTTACCGATTCAATCATCCAGAGTCTCGGAGTTTCCTCTAATAGTCTCCCCTTCCGCAGTTTGTTTCGTAACACAGGCATCCTTGATCCTTTTTCTCTGCTTCGCCTTGGCAATGGCACCGCATTGCTTATCACTCTAAATATGTCTGCTCTTGCAATAAGGCTTCCTGTAGATGAAGTCGTTGCTTTCGCTGAGCAATACGAAGCTATCGAAGTTTTTGATTTCGATAATTCTCTTTCTGAATATTGTTGTTCATTAGCCCAGCAGCAAGAAGACGAGGACCAGTTCTTGTTAGCGACTATAGATAACAACCTTGATTCGTCCCAAAAGAACTCAATTCTTTCCGTTGTACGCAAGTTTAGCTCCATATTTGATCGCCCGCCATCCACCTTGGGACGTTCCGCATCGGTAGTTCACCACATCGATACGGGAAACGAGAATCCCCTACGTCAACGCCCATACCGAGTTTCAGCGTTTGAAAGAAGCGTCATCGATAACCAGGTCACCGACATGCTTGACAAATGTGTCCTCACGCCCTCTACGAGTCCATGGGCGTCAGCAGTCGTCCTTGTCAAAAAAAAAGGATGGCACCATCAGATTTTGTGTTGACTACCGGAAGAGTGCCCTTCGGCTTATGCAACGCACCGGCATCATTCGAACGTAGGATGGATGCAGTGTTGCGCGGCCTCAAGTGGAAAATATTCCTAGGCTATTCAGACGACATAATAATATTTTCAAGCACATTTGAGCAGCACCTGCGTCGATTAACGGTCGTAGTGTCTTGTCTCAGCAACGCCGGCCTTCAGCTCAACGCAAAAAAAACAAAAATGTTGATTTGCAGCACAGTAAATTAAAGTGCTTGGCCATCTCGTGTCCAAAGACAGCGTTCAACCCGACCCTAGCAAAATTCAGGCCGTTTCCGACATGCCCAGGCCAACCACTCAAAAAGAAATTCGAAGTTTTCTTGGACTTCGTTCCTATTTTCGACGTGTTCTACGCGAATTCGCATCCACAGCGGCAACCCTGCATGATCTTCTAAAGAAATCGTCACACCCATTTTCTTGGGCATCGCAGTGCGAGGCTGCTTTCAACCAGCTCAAAAATATTTTAACATCTGGCCCGATACTTCGGCATTTTGATCCTAACTGCCCCAACAGAACTTCGTACTAATGCCAGTGGCTTTAGAGTTGCGGCTGTGCTCGCACAAACCAAGACAGGATTTGGTGACTACGTTGTCGCCTATGCAAGCAGGGCTCTCACAAAACCAGAAACCAATTGCACCGTAACTGAAAAAGAATGCTTGGCAGTCGTCTGGGCAGTTACCGAGTTCCGCGCATATCTTTATGGTCGAAAATTCAACGTTGTGACCGGTCATCACGCGCTTTGCTGGCTGTCATCTTTGAAATATCTCACAGGACGCCTTGGTCGATGGATGCTGCGGCTGCAAGAGTACGACTTCGTTGTTCTGTACAAATCCAGCCGCAAACATGGCGACGCCGATCATCTCTCTAGATGTCTCCTGCACTCTGAACCACCAGACCTATCTGACACTGATGAAGACCCTATCACCTTATCCGCGTTAAACATTGTCGACATGGAGCAAGAACAGGCAAGAGATCCTTGTATATCTAAAAATGCGGCTGTTGTCAGAGACCCTGGATCTTCCCCAAACCGCTCACTACGAGGACAGTCCAAGCATTTTTGCATTTGAAATGGCCTCCTCTACATGCGCAAGTATTCGGCCGAAGGCTGCCGTTGACTTCTTACCATTGCCCGTCATTTGCGACGTGAGGTTTTGGAATGCCTTAACAACAATCCAACATGTGGTCACGGAGGTCTACTCAAGACCTACAATCGGGTAGGCTCACGGTACTACTGGCCAGGGCTTTATGGAAGCGTCCAAAGGTTTTTGAAACCATTCCTCCAATGCCAACGCCGTAAGTGGCCTTTACATTCATCTGAAGGCCTGCTTCAACCCATTCCGTGCCCAGAATGACCATTCGACCGTGTCGGAATACATCTTTTTGGCCCACTTCCTCACTGCTCCTCTGAAAATCGCTGGATCATCGTCGCCATTGATCACCTAGCGCGTTATGTTGAAACCGTTGCTTTGCCTACCGCCACAGCGGAAATGTGGACTACTTTTTCTCGAACCAGGTTGTTCTTCGTCATGGTGCCCCGAAAGAACTCATCAGCGACCGCGGAACTGTGTTTCTTTCTAAAATCATTCAAGAGGTCTAGCGAGCTTGCAGTGTCATCCATCGAACAACATCACCATATCATCCGGAGACCAACGGCATGACCGATCGCTTCAACCGAACACTCACCGATATGCTCGCCATGTACATTTCCCCCGATCATCATAATTGGGACAAGGTTCTTCCGTTCGTAACTTTCGCCTACAATACCGCCGTTCAAAGCGCTACTCAATTTTCACCATTTTTCCTTCTTTACGGGAGGCAAGTCTCTTCAACATTAGATCGCTTGTTGCCCTATTCACCCGATCATTCTGAATGCCTTCCACTCACCGAAATCACAGATCCTGCTGATGGTGACGGCATCGCCGTCACCGTCAGCGTAACCTCGCGTTGCATTATGGGACGTTTCCCATAATGAAGTGACACGTGACGTCACGTGTATCGTCACGAGGGCAAAATTCTTCCGCTAAATTTTGTGGGAATTATTTCCGCTAAATATAGGGGGAAATATTTCCCACCCAACGTAGCGGGAAAGTTTCCTGCTAAATTTAGCGGTAAAATGTTACCTCGTAACGTCACGTGTGACGTCACACGTGACCCTCTTCTACGTACCCTCCCATCCTCCTCCACAAGAGCTGCGCTCTAATTCGGCATTGCAGAGGATTGTAAACGTCTTTCATTTCTACTCGTTCGCTGTTTGGCAGTGGGAACACCGGGTTGCATGGCATGTCTAAAAAGACTTTTGCTCACATGACGGTTCAGAAGGCAAATACACAAATTGTGGAGAAAGAGAAAGATAATAACTTAAGTTGTTTTTTCTAAATAATCTCATACACAACGCCAGACTGCAAAAATAAGTACATAGAGATGCATGCAATGATATTCCAAATTACACATATATAGCGCAAAGGACAGAGGAGCTCGAAACCGGTGCGCAGTTTCGAGCTTGCATCAGCTCGAAACTTCGCGAAATACTGCCTCGGGGGGATGACATTATATTCTGCTTTACGTGCACTGGTTTTGGGCCCTCACTTTAGAACTCTGTGCTTTATCAGTCATGCGCTCCAATATTTCCTTGGGCAGCCGTATATCATTGAGAGACTTCTATATATACTGCACAACTTAACAATATGCACATCTATTGCCAGTGTTGCGATCATCGCATTTCACCAGAAAGCCTATGTGTTTAACATGCTTCTTGCTGAAAAAATATAATCTGGTGGTGCAAAATTCACGCTGCAGAAGGTTGGCGCTCAGTGCAAGCCATGTATTTGAGAGGCACGTATTCTTGTTCTTGGAACAGCGCACACGTCTAGCACCACGAAAACGGGCTTTCTGGCAGGAGTGTTTTTGCAAGCAAAAAGTAGTTTCAGGTGCCCCACTTGCTGGTCTGTGCCGAAGACGCGGGGCGGAGGAACATTTACAACACAGTAAGTTTGTAAATCTACCCCCCCCTTTTTTTTTCTTTCTACCGCTTTTTTTAGGTAATATTTTTTTTTCAATTTTTGATGGACTGCCTCCTCCGTTTGGGGATGTTAATTCGACAATTATAATTGTGTCACTTTTTAACAGTAATCCTCCCTTGTTTTTATGTTGCACTTAAAACTGAAGTTTGAAAACAATGCAGAGGTGGGTGATACTTGCGGAAGGACCTGAGAACGAAAAACGTTCGATTGTCCGTTTGAGGCCACTAAGATCTTTATTTTGATGTATCCCACCAGTCAAACGTATGGTTCTAGCTAACGTCAGATAATTAAGTCATATTTAATCCTTTCAATACTTCAATTCTCGTAGATAACTTTCTGAGGCAGTTCAGCAACAACGAAAACAAGTATGGGTACCTCAATAATGTTTATATATGTGAAATGGGTCGTGCAATACCACCAAGAAGTAAGCCCTAACGTTGATAAATTAAAAAAAAAGAAAAACATTCATAAGTTTTGTTTCCAGCATGCAGAAAACAAAAAAGCTTTCCCCTTAACTCGCAATTAGAAAAAAAAGTGAAAGCCGTTTACAACTTCCTGTAACGCCGAATCGGAGCGCAGCTCTTGAGGAGGAGGAGGGAAGGGTACTCAGGGGAGGGAATGCCCCTCCTCCTCCTCCTCCCTTCATTCTTCAATCTCCTCCGGGGGGGTCACGTGATCCTGGGGGGGGGGGGGGGTTCGCGCGGTGCATTATGGGACATTTCCCATAATGCACCGCGCAGTTACGCCGACGGCGACGCCGACGCCGACGCTGTTCAAGCCGGAAACGGGCGCCTAAGAGCTGCGCTCTAAAAGCAACCTCGTGATATTAAGCTAAAAGCTAACTACATACCGTCATTGTTCGTCATAGTCATGCACTGGGGTTGGCAGAGCATATAGCATGGGCTGAGCTTCAGATATTGTTAGAGTTGGGCAATTATCCTCTTTAATTGAGGCCGAGCCGTTACTCGAATATTTGGCGATGCTGATGATCCCACGCACTCGACTCGGGGTGGTGAAAATCTCGAATGTTGCAGTGTCACGTGAGTCTTGGGGAGAAGTCCAGATGTCATATTACGTCACGGTGTCAACAACGTTAATAAATATAGTGACGTTCTCAATATAAAGCGACTACACACACTGAATCACGTAAATCACGTCACGTCACGTGCTCATGTGACGTGACATTACTGGACAGCATGTCTTGACACCATGACATCATGTGACCACGTGACACATGACGGATTATAGTGCCAATGCAAATGCGTCACGAGAACCCACCATTTCACATACATTAGAATTATGTGTATGATGATTTCATCAAAGTATAGAAATACATAGTTACAGTTGCGCACACAAGGACAGGGACAGAGAAGAGAAACACGTGTTTCTCTTCTCTGTCCCTGTCCTTGTGTGCGCAACTGTAACTATGTTCAATATCTACCAACTCGCCCAACTGTCCACTCTACTATAGAAATACAGCTGCCATTTGTTTCCATATATTCATTTTGAGATACTAACAAAAAAGAAGAAAAATATAGTGAACCGTTTTGAACCGGTTACCGTTATATATTTTCCGGTTCTATTCCCGTTCAGTTTCAAGATGCCAGCGAAGATTTCGTTTCAGTTCAGTTCCGGTTCCGCTAGAAATAACGGTTCGGTTCCGGTTTCCGTTTCGGTTCGGTTCCGATTTGACACCCCGCTCAGAAGAGCCGCGTAGACGTATGATTGTATCAGTCTCGTCCTCCGATTCTCGGCAGCTCGTCCCAGGTAATTGCACCGATTGCACACTGCCGAGAATGTGGCGAGATGCTAAAAGCAACTACGTTACACTTCTCAACATGATAGCTAAAAAATGTCAAGGTTTTTTGTTTTTTTGTCGATTTTTGGAAATAAAAAAAGAACGAACACCTTTTTATTAATATCCCAATACACGTTGCAGTTTTGCAAAATATTTCAATTGGTTTAGTCTCCAAGTGTCATCGCCATAAATGCCGCAATGAAAACATGACGCATCAAACCAGAAATTTAAAGGTAAATTAATATGTTTGAGTTAATTGCTCTACTGATCGTGACAGGTATAACCTCCCATCTAATGTCCATGAAACCCGACATACATGCAGCGAAGACGATGCATCGGGTTCGGCGAAAATAAAACACCCTCTGGATGTATTTGAGTTTTGAAGAATCGAACATCACACTGAGTATCATCACTCAGGCATTCATTCGTGCAAATTTATACAAAACAATTAAGTTGCCACCCGAGCACTCTACAACACAAGCTATTCATTCGTGTTGTTTACCGTCACACAATTCGTTTATCCACCGAACCTTGCGACGTTCGTTGCCCAACACAGTTTTTTTCTTACTTTGGTTGCCGAAAGCTGCAGCATTGTTTTCTCACGTCTGTTTAATAACTGTGTCCGTTTTGCCACAAAGATGCCGCTCCACAGGGCACGACAAGAAAACGATGCGTTGGTCGTCAAATGAGGAAAAACGTTTTTCAATTTGACATGGCCGACCGTGGATGTAGGCCCTAAACAGACGCCCCCATGACAAGGCTGTGAACTTTAGTTTAATATAATTCATAATCTAACTGCGAAAAGTCGGTGAATAGGATATAGGTCGAACCTCGTTACAACGAACTAGCATTGCGAGCAGAACTTTGTTCGCTATATACGATATTCGTTAGAAAAATACATAGAAAAATCGACGCGAGCGCTCCCGCAATCGAAGCCATGCAAGAACGTGCACAGCACTGCAATTTAAAAACGCGCGATCGCGAACCTCGAGATCCTTACCAGTCACTAAGCAGCATTGAAAAAAAAGGAACATGACGATATTAATTTGCAACACGAGGAACGAAGGTAGAGGCAAGGTCTGAGACGCTTTTAGTCAATGTTGACGGTGTTGTTCGCATGGCAGTCTTCGATCTTCTTCCTTGCGCTCTAGATGGTAGATATCATCCTTGGTGCAAGCTCGAAGTCCAAAGCGATGCCTTTTTTCATCCGACCACTGTCCACTGCCCTCACAACATTCACTTTTGTCTCCAAAAAGAAGGCTTTCCGCTTCGTCGTTATTAGCAGCTCCGTTACGAGTGACGTGGTTGGCGGTTCGTTTTAGTCTGCACGGGTTCTTTATGCCGCGCGGAGGCCAGCAGCGGCGCCCCCGCCGTTATCCACTCGGTTCATAGTTAGCGCTACCTCCCGAAACGCGCATGTTTGCACATCGGGCAATCTAAGCTTTTGAAACTTTTCGTTTTTAAATTACTTTTTTTTTACTTTTATACTCTTTTATAGTATTTTGTGATGTAAGAAAAGCAGGAATTGCTTCGCTATAACCGGTAGTGTGTCAGATCTCACGGTTTCGTTTTCGCTATATACTAGAACTCCCATCCAAATAAAGCATTACCAACAAAACTTCATGATTAGTTTGCTATATTCGATATTTCACTATATTGCCACGCGCGTCGGCGAGCGACCGTGTGCGTGGCCGAGTGGTTACCGCGCTTGACTGTCGCGCGGGAAGTCTAGTAGGTTTGATTCCACTCAGTGGAATGTTCTTTTATTTATTCTTTGAACATTGCCTTCTCGTGAGTTCGAGAACATTCTTGTCTGATCGAGTTCTGAATGTTCTAGTCGCCGAACCTTCTAGGCTGATTGTTCCAGAAGCCAACGCGCGTACATAAGGGGCTCAGCTTGGCGATCTGCAGTCAGTCCCGCCCCAGCGTACGATCCTGCTGTTACGCCGCCATCGACGCCCCCGACGCTCTACTGTTATCTTCTGTTTACTTTTGATTTGGGCACAAGTTCGCCCCATTAAACGTCTAGTCTCATCAGTTATCATCGCCTCATCTATTGTCATTCGTGACATTATTCGTGAAGTAGTCCGGGAGGAGCTTCGCAAGATGCTCCCTGCTTCGGATCGTCCGTCCTCACTATCGCTCGCCGAGATCGTCCGAGAAGAGGTTAACCAAGCTTTCCAACCTGAAGTTTTCATAAACTCGACGATGACGTGCTCGCTGTCCACCAGCCGCCTTATCGAGTCTCCTTAAAGGAAAGGAAGGTGATTCAAGATCAAGTCCACAAAATGCTCGACGACATTATTCAACCCTCAAGAAGTCCGTGGGCGTCCCCGGTCGTCCTTGTAAAGAAGAAGGACGGGACCCTGCGGTTCTGCCTGGACTATTGTCGACTGAACGCTGTGACGAAGAAGGATGTCTATCTGCTCTCCCGCATCGACGATACGTTAGACCGACTGCGGCACTCTCGATATTTTTCGTCAATGAGCCTGAAGAGTGGTTACTGGCAGATTGAAGTGGACGAACGCGACCGGGAGAAAACTGCCTTCGTCACTTCCGACGGACTGTACGAATTCAAAGTGATGCCGTTCGGACTTTGTACAGCACCAGCCAAATTCCAGCGTGTCATGGACACCGTGCTGACAGGTCTGAAATGGCAGAGCTGCCTCGTCTACCCGGACGATGTCGTGGTATTTTCACGGGATTTCAACGAACACCTGAGACGACTTCGAGGCGTGCTTCAAGCTATCAAGACCGCCGGTCTGTCACTCAAGCCAACAAAGTGTCGATTCGCCTATGGTGAACTTAAGTTCCTTGGCCACGTCCTGAACAACAAAGGTGATCTCTCTGACACCGAGAAGGCTCGCGCCGAAGCTGCATTTACACCGCCGTCTGACAAGAAGGCCGTGAGAAGAATCCTCGGACTCTGTGCCTACTACAGACGATTTGTTCGGGACTTCGCCAAGCTGTCTGCACCCCTTACGAGCCTCACGAAGAACGCCGTGAAGTTTGAATGGACAGAGGAACACCAGCGGTCATTCGATGAGCTTAAACGAAGACTCCAGACGCTCCCGATTCTCGGCCATGTCGACCAGTCCACACGGACGCCGGTAACACCGGACTTCGCGCGGTACAAGTCCAAATGCAAGACGGGGCAGAGCGAGTCATCGCACACGCGAGTCGGACCTGTCCAAGGTGAAGACGAACTACTCAACGACTGAAAAGGAGTGCCTTGCTTTCGTCTGGGCAATAACAAAGTTCCGCCCATATTTGTATGGAAGTCCTTTTCGCGTCGTCACGGACCACCACTCGCTCTGCTGGCTCGCCAACCTGAAGGACCCCTCCGGACGCCTCGCCCGCTGGAGCCTACGACTGCAGGAGTTCGATATGACCGTGGTGCACAAGTCCGGTCGGAAGCACAATGACGCCAACTGCCTGTCAAGGGCCCCAGTCGAGGCTAGTCCTGCCTGCATCGAAGACGACGACGATGAGTGTTTCCTCGGAGCTCTGGATGTCAGCGACATGGCAGCTCTCCAGTGAGACGACTCTGAACTACGAGCGCTCATCGAGTACCTAGAGGGACAAGCGAGTACGGTTCCCCGTGCTTTCTTACGAATCCTGCCTACCTTATCCATACGGCAAGGGGTGCTGTACAAAGAGAACTTCGTCAACAACAGCACAGCATGGCTGTTGGTTATTCCTTCCAGCCTTTGAGAAGAAATCTTCCAAGGATGCCATGACGACCCAACAGCTGGACACCTTGGCTACAGCAGGACGCTCGCCAGGATTCGAGAAAAGTGCTACTGGTCGAGGCTACCGAAGACCGTTCACCTCTACACTCGATCATGCCACGAGTGTCAGCGACGCAAGAAACCACCGACGAAGCCGTCAGGACTTCTGCATACAATTTCTTCCCCATCCACGCCGTTCGAGCAGATCGAAATGGATGTACTTGGCACTTTTACACCGCCAACGTCGGGAAACCGCTGGATAATCGTTGCCACCGATTATCTCACACGTTACGCCGAGACGAAAGCCCTTCCATTAGGTACGGCTGTTGAAGTCGCCAAGTTTTTCATCGAGTCCATTGTCCTCCGGCACGGCGCCCCTGAAGTCCTCATCACAGACCGTGGATCTTCGTTCATGGCCCAGCTGACGCAAGAGATCCTTCGTCTCAGTGACACCGGTCACCGTCGAACCACAGCGTACCATCCGCAGACAAATGGACTAACAGAACGGCTAAACAAAACTATCGCCGACATGATCGCAATGTATGTCGACGTAGAGCACAAGACATTGGACGAGGTGTTACCCTTCGTCACGTTTGCTTACAATACGGCGGCGCAAGAGACGACAGGAGTAACCCCGTTTCAGCAGGTGCATGGCAGAAAAGTAACGACCGTGCTCGACGCGATGCTACCTCACGAACCAGCTGACGATGGGATCCCTACGCCCAGGTGGTTGCTCAACGGCCGAAGAAGTTCGCCAGCTCGCCCGACTTCGAATTCAAGACCAACAACGTGTCGACGCTACCCGGTACAACCTTCGCCGGATCGACGTTCGCTTCAAGCCCGGAGACCTGTGTGGGTTTGAACCCCAGTACGACGACGCGGTCTAAGCGAGAAACTCCTAAAGCGCTACTTCGGACCCGGCGAAGTACTTCGTCGACTGGTTGTCTGAACTACGAAGTGATGCCCGACGGAACACGGACTTCATCACGCCGCCCTCCACGACCGGAAGTCGTCCATGTCGTGCGCCTCAAGCCGAACTACGCGCGATAAGACTTCGAACTGTGATCTTGTGCAACGCTTGAGAGGAGTGTGTTTTGCCAGCCTCCGTATTTTCCCATTCTTTTGTTTGTCTTGCTCTGTTTAGTTGCCTTTCACGTGGCATCGAGACGATGCCTTTTTAAAGGTGGGAGTAATGCAACGCGCGTCGGCGAGCGACCGCGTGCGTGGCCGAGTGGTCACCGCGCTTGACAGTCGCGCGGAAAGTCTAGATTCGATTCCACTCAGGGGAATGTTTTTTTTATTTATTCTTTCAACATTGCGTTCTCGTGAGTTCGAGAGCATTCTCGTCTGATCGAGTTCCGAATGTCCTAGTCGCCGAACCTTCTAGGTTGATTGTTCCAGAAGCCAACGCGCGTACATAAGGGGCTCCGCGTGGCGATCTGCAGTCAGTCCCGCCCCGGCGTACGATCCTACTAGTTACACCGCCATCGACGCCCGCAACGCTATACTGTTATCTTCTGATTGCTTTTGTTTAGGGCAGAAGTTCGCCCCATTAAACGTTTAATTTCTTCAGTTATCATTGTATCGTCCATTGTCATTCGTGACAAAATCAGTGTTCGTTATAAAGAGGTTCAACTGTACACAGAGGCGCACATGTTAATACTCGCAGTACTGTTTTTGGAGACATTCCGGGCCACTTGTGAGGCTTCAGATCACTTCTCACGTTTTAATAATTTTATTGTAAAAATATATTACAGCGGAAACTGTTGGCCTGTTCTGTTATACAAACATACCAATGAGTCAAATTCAGCGGAAAAAACACCTACAGATTCTACCGTGACGTTTTGAAGATATATTATTTTTTTCAGGAATACAGCTTCAATAATGTTGAATACTCTCCCGTTTAGTTATTAATAAAATTTAAAGCGAGACGGCATCTGCGGTTAGGTGGAAAACTAAAAAAGACAAAAACTCAAAAATCCACTAGAATTTCACGAGCTTTTTTGGTGCAGATCTGAATCTATTAAATGTACTAATAAAAACATCCCGAAAGAGCTTCCAATAATAAAAACAAAAAAAAAACAACAAATGACTACCTACATCTTCACTTACCTTCTGCGTGCTGAAGACATTGAAGGCTTGGTAAATCCTGTACTGCGTGTCGACCTCCGTGACGATCGCGGGAGAGTACTTGATGATGTCGTGCTTCATGACGGAAATTACGTCGTTAATTACCATCAGGTGATACTGAAATGAGAGTCACAAGTACGAATTAGGTTGTATGACATTATGTGCTAAACCACTGTTGGAAACAGGGTTGGGCGGGAATACTCCGAAATATATTGGGAAATACAAATACTGGGATACATTAAAATAGTAACTAAAATACACACTAAAATATGTCGTAAAAATGTATCGCGATGCGTATCGGAAATACATTTTAAACAGAGGCGAACAGTCTTTGGAAATACAAATACAGGAATACATTTTATGGAGGGCAAAGATACAAACACAGAAATACTGATGCTGCAATACATTTTTCAAATTTGTTTAAGACGCCAACTAAGATGAAGCTTGAAGTGGAAGTTTTTGATCCCGAGATTACTTTCCTGTAGGCCTGGCACTTTGCCTTGAAGGTTGTGGTTTTGGACGAAGAGGAGTCTTCAATGGGTTCAAAAAAATAACGTTACATCCAGGAATGACCGCGGTCCCTTCCCTGACATCGTGTCTGTCTGTCGAGTGATGCGAAAATACTTCGACCTCTAAATAAATTCTATGTTACCCTAAATCGCATAAATACGTCACCAGGGCCCTGTCCAATAAGGACGCCTCTGTCAATATTGATCTGATGATGTCACGGTGGAATGAACTGGTATTCTTCATCTGTAGTAGTGGCCTTGAATATGACACTTTACCGACACTGCTGTATGAAAGGACAATACGTACTTTCGTTGTAGGTTACATCGTTGAAGATCTTGCGGGCAGTGTCATTTGGAATTTTTGATAATATTGGACCACCTGAAGCATCCTGCAACACATGTCTTATCTCCTGTTACGGTTGAAAAAACAGTACGGTGGCATATCTGTTGTGACGGTCCTTCCTGCCGACCCTCCGCCACCGACGCATGGATTGCAGTCCCCAAGTCTCGCCCAGCATCAACCAAACAGAGACCTCGTGGATTTCGAATCTGATATTGCCGGCACAAGTGCGAGCTCTCCGAGAAACAACGCGCTCGAGACGAGTCGCAGGTGTACGAACTCTGGGTCGGCACAGCGAGGCCACGTCTGGCGTCCTTTCTGGGTTTTGAAACACCAGAGCAGCGGGTCACGTTCACGTTGACTGATGATGTACCCTTGAGCCGTGCAACATTACGGGCGCAGCCGAAGACGCATTCGGATATGTGTTGAACTTGACTGCGTGAGTCATCTTATTATTTCAAGTCAATCACCGCCAGGCTCGTGCTGCAACGGACTGCGACTCAGCTTTGCCGGCTGGGTGTACTGTGTACGCTAAGGCGAAAGAGACGGTTAACGGCGGGCATTGGATGCCAGCAAAAAATGACTCATGAAATCCCTACCTATGGACCTGCGGCAGAAGATGCTTTGACTGCACTCCTGGCACGCCACCTGGCTCGAGTCCCCGACTACGCAACACTTCTCAGAAGAGAGGACGCATAGAAAAATAGTTTGGACAATAGCAAGGAACCTTGGTCCGCATAGTAACAATGCCCCAGCATCTCCTTGACCCTAATGCCCTCAGAAGTAAAAAAAAAAAAAGCGTTCGGATTTGTATTTTTTATAAGAGGGGGGGGGGGGAGGTGAGGGAGGGGGGTAGTATTTCTCAAGAAATGTAACGAAATGCATTTTATTTTGAATGTATCGCGATACCAAGAAACATTCCAAATGCAGTTCGATACAGGAATGCAGATACGGCTGAAAAAAACGTATCGGGATACAAAAATACATATAGGGAATGTATTTCTGAAATACTATCGCGATACATTTGTATCCTGATAGTGCCCAACCCTAGTTGAAACTTATATGGCACGGTAAAAAATCGAAATAATAGTGATCCGCAGTTCAGACACTCCGTCTCTAGGGGACTAAAGTCCAAGAGATGTCCGTCAATCACCATAAAATGAGAATGCTCCACATATAATCAGACACACAAAATAATATTAACAAACGCGAGATTAGTTGGAGCTATGAGCACGATATTTTTTCCTGTCCATTCCCTGTCTTCGTTTGAATACTACGGGGGTGAGGCTTCTGCGTGTTATCTGGTGAAGGAGACGTGATCACGTTCTAAAGTATTTTCAGGTCATATGACGCCATTGTTCGCGACAGTGGAGACTACGGCCCTATCCCAAGAATGTAATATCAAATAAACAAACTTCTGTTTTGATAATTCTAAGTTTGTATTATAAGATATACCTGCTCTAGATGCGGACAAAGTTATACGATATTTGAAGGTAAGATAATATCTTTGAAGTAAAGTAAACATATTTGACCAGGTGTACGATTTATCAAAAAATTTCAAAATTTTTCCTATATTTTATTCTCCTAATAAATACTTCGCTTCAGGCACAGGCACTTCATTTAATTTTAAAACTATCCTTCTCGCTCACTCTCAACTCTGGTATGTTCACAGGGGCGGTATTGCTTTCTGTGTCGTATCCTCACAATCACTGTACCGTGCGGAGCATACAAATCCTACGTCAATTCCCTAACATATAGACTCGCGAACTAGTCTGTCAAAACTTTGATCAACGTCGTGGCCAGTGAGACGGCAAAACTTTGAAGACCCAGCGACACGTCTAGAATCAAATTTAATCAACAATCTTCGTTTATAAACATCACGTTGACACTAAGAAAATGTTTTTGATATTTCTTTTTTAATTGATATTATATTAAACTTTGTGTTTAGTAAGTAAATAAGGGCACTCTTTAAGAAAATAAGAAGTCCGGGAGAATGGAATGCATACTCGAAAAATATAGGGTGACTGAAATAACAAGGCTCAATATAAAATGTCATCCATAGTAACCCTGAGACATAGGCACAATAAAAAAAATGGAGAGAACAACGAAGTCACTATGCAACCGCTTTTTTAATTATTCTATTTCAAGTTTCGCCTGTATTGTCTGCATTCATTTTTAAACCAAACGTACAACACATGAAAGATTCTGTCTGAATAATGAGGTAGCGCCATCTATCAATACATGCACCAAACGCGCCCCGCCACTCGACTCGGTCATCTGCGTTGCCGTCTGCCGTTGACACTGGCAAGTTTTTTGGCCTTATTTTTTATGTAAAGTGAGCTACGGTTTATGATCTTGCAGGATAAACTCGACCTGTGAAAAACACTACTGTCGAAAAGTTTAGATCGCTATGTGCAGGCGCCGAATTTTACGGTCCATTTTAGATTGAGCCTGGTTCATTTAAACACATTATATTTTTCCGACAAATAAATTGATAGGCTTAGGACACTCCATAGCTTAAATTTGTAAGGAATAATTTTTGCATCGTAAAGCACAGCAACAAATAGCCGTTGAAAGTAACGTTTGATCGTAATGTTTTCGTTACTTATAACTAAAAAAATAAAAAATAACATACAAAGCCGTTTCTTAGAGCCCCGCTGACTTACCGATTTTGGCGTGCGGTCAAAATTCTCCAAGCAGCGGTACTGGAAGTACGTAGCGAAGCCGTCCATGACCCACACGTCATCCCACCACTCGGGAGTGACCAGGTTCCCGAACCACTGCGAGCATACCAGGCCCGTGATCGTTTGTTTTCCGCAGGAAGAAGACGCGTAAATGTAAATTAAGCTAAAATTAAAATTAAATTAAATTAAAAGTAAATGTTTATTAAGATAAAATTTACGAACCAGTGAGGGTGTCGTGCATACATCACGAGTTCGTAATTATCTGGTCTAATTAAGAAATAAAACCACGATACAAGGAGACAAAGGGAACATAGACACCACTGCAATGGCTAATTGTCCACCCTACAACTGAGAGACCAGACACCCATTGCAGTTGACTATACGTTCGGATGCATGAACATACACACAACACAATTATTATTACCTCAGTGGTGAGTGGAAAAGATACACTGCCGAATGAGTGTTAAATTCGATGGCAATCAATCCGTTGATTGAGCGCCGCGCTTTATGTGCGAACCGATATTTACACTTTTAGAGCGCAGCTCTTAGGCGCCCGTTTCCGGCTTGAGCGGCGTCGCCGTCGGCGTCGCCGTTGGCGAAACTGCGCGGTGCTTTATGGGACGTTTCACATAATGACGTCACACGGGACGTCACGTGTGACGTAAGAGGGTCACTAGGGTCTTTAGGGTCACGAAGCTCACTCGTGAAGGTCACGACCTTCACGAGGCCTTCACGAGTGACGTCACGAGGATCACTAGGGTCATCAGGATCACGAGTAACTTAAAGGGGCCCTGCAAGGTCTTTTTTACTGGTTTTTAATTTGCACCGAACCTGAGCGCACTGAACGTAGCAACTTAATGAAACGTTTCTTTTCGTGAATTTCCCTTTATTTTAAAAGTTAAAGGCAAATCAAAATTACAAAAAAAAAGGCAAAACATAACCTCCTACATGACGTCCTTGGTTGCTTGAGTGGCCGTGAACTAGAGTAGGGGTAGTGAGCTCAGCGAGCACTCACGGCTGCCGCACTCCGTGTCCACGGCTCGAGAGGGCTTCACAAAGGCATGGTCTGGCTAGGCTGTATGAAGCGGGCAGCCAGGGCGGCTAGCATTGCATTTGCTGCGCGATTAAACACTAATTCGGCATGACATTTTATTGGTCCCAAACGACGGCAGACACGGGGTAAAGATCAGTTCGGAACAGGAGCCACTTCGCGCTGCCATACCGCTAAAAGGCCAAACCGCAAGCTAAAGCTGCTCGCCGAAGGCCTTGGGAACGCTCGGAACCGGTCGGATCCTCCAGTCCATACGACCGCAGCGCCGCCGCGTACATCCGGGGCCTTTCCGCGTCGGTGTCTGATCCCACTACACCTTTCTATACTCCGTTTCACCTTACGTTGGACCGCGGCGGAAGGCTGGGGGCTGTGACGCGACCCAGACAAGTTGTTCCTACGCATCGCGAAGTAGAGCCTCAAAAACCTTGGACAGTACGGCGCGGGGATATACTTTAGCCTTAGTTTAATATTTTTGTGTCGTGTACCATGGACACAAAAACGACTTTTGTATTCAAGAAGAGCTTTCAAATGTGATATTTAACACATAATTAGGTAGCATGTTCGGAGAAATTAAATTTTTGGTTGGCAACGCTGCCGTTGCGTTCGTTTCTTCATGCGTTTGGTTCAAGTTTGCTTTCCATTTCGTGACGTGTTTTAAAAAAATATTTCTTCCAAAGAGAAGTTTTTTTATTTAAAAGTTATTGTACACTCTGTAAAACTCTGTTAAATGTTTATTGAAAGCAATCATTTCAACTTTACAGATACTTTTTGCCCGTGTTAAAGATGTCACCTGACAAATTGCCGTTGTTTGCGTAATGGCTGCCATGGCTGCGGTGTCGTCAAGCGTGTCTCCGTCAAAGGCGCCGGTACTTCCATCGCCAGCTCGCTTCCAGACGACATTTGCTAAAACCTCGTTTGGAAAAGAGGCGCACCAAGTTGTGCTGAACGTTTACTACAAGCCCCGTTGTGAGTCTCCGAACGAGTCTTACAAGGCGATCGTGCAAAGAACGTCTGAGCTGACAAGAGTGGGCTACTCCACGATCTTCAGGTAGAAAAACTCGTTCAGTCGAGTCCTGATGGCACGCCGTCGGTACCTTCGCCCAAGCGAAAAAGAAAGAGGTCTGCCCCGCCTACGCCCAGTCTGCTGGATTCTTTCGACCGTGGAACGTTGCGGCTCATCGTGCACGATTGTTTTCGCCGCAACGAGTGTCCGACGTTGTCAAAGGTAAGGGCGCTTTTTACAAACATACTTCACTAAAGCGAAAGAAACGCGTTGACACCTTCAACTACCTATGGTTTATTAGCCACGGTCACTAATATATGCTAAATTACTTAAATCACATGAGCGCCACTCCTCATAATTGCATGGGCCTGAGTTTTTTCAATGACATGAAGCAGACATGATTTTACGTTTATAATGCAATTAAATGCAAATGGGCAAGCGAGCTGGACAAGAATGATGAAAATAATCCCTGGAGAGGGGGAACAAGAGGGACAAAGGACAAGCACAAATCTCCAAACACAGCTAGGTGACTGGTGCGCAACCGAGCGCTCTACCAACCGCACAAGTTGGTAGAGCGCTCCACCTGTAATGGAGAGGTCCCGGGTTCGATACCCGGACCAGGCGGATTTTTTCGGTTGCGCACCAGTCATCTAGCTGTGTTTGGAGATTTGTGCTTGTCCTTTGTCCCTCTTGTTCCCCCTCTCCAGGGATTATTTTCATGATTTTAAAGCTGCACGTAATTGACGACCCATTTGAACTTTTCAGTCGATAGAGATAAGCTGTTAGCGTTGTCATTATAAAAACCACTTTTTATTTTCAACTGGAGCACTCCACAGCTCTACATAGCGAAACTGAACAAAAATAGCTAAATTACGCACATATGTATGTATATTGGTATCGTAGCAGTTTTCATGTTTTCATTTTTTCGCAGAAGCCTTGCAGAAAAATAATTGACATTACAATAAATTGCTACAAGTATAATGTAGTCAAAGTGATCGTATACAGCAATATTTCAAAACAAGTTTAAAAAACCAATATTTTCAACTTATATTTACAGGTTTTTGAGGTTGCTCGCGACAATGACAAGTTCCCCAAGATCAGCCGCACAACGCTGTGGAGAGCTCTGGTGGATCTGGGATTCACTTTCGTCAAGCGCAACAGGGACTCGTTGTTGATGGAGCGCAAAGACCTGGTGCTCTGGCGTGCCACCTACCTCCGGGCAATCAGGAAGCATCGCCTGGGTGACAAGACCATCTACTACCTAGATGAGACCTGGGTCAACGCTGGCCACACAAGGTCTAAGGTGTGGAAGGACACTTCCGTAAAGACACAAAGAGATGCATTCAACAAGGGCCTCACAGTTGGGCTGAAGAATCCTTCCGGCAAGGGAGAAAGACTTATTGTGGTCCATGCAGGAAGCAGTGAGGGCTTTGTTGACGGTGCTGCAGAAGTTTTCCGTGCAAAAAAGGGCAGCGGCGACTACCATGAGGAGATGGACGGCGCACGTTTCGAGAAGTGGTTTACCGAGAAATTGTTGCCAAACTTGAGACCGAACAGTGTAATTGTCATGGACAATGCGTCTTACCATTCAGTCAGGCTGCGCACTCTTCCAAGCTCTCGCACAAGAAAACAAGCAATCCAGGAATGGCTCACCGACAATGACATCGTCTGGGATCCAACATTTCTGAAGGCAGAACTTCTGGACCTTGTAAAGAGGGCTAGGTTGACAATGCCAGGTCTTCAGAAATACCGCATTGATGACATCGCTGAGCAGCATGGGCACACTGTACTGCGTTTGCCACCTTACCACTGCGAGCTCAACCCCATCGAGCTTGTCTGGAGCCAGGTGAAAGGCTCCATTGCAGGTGCAAACAAGACGTTCAAGCTGGCAGAAGTTGAGCTACTGACTCCAGGTGCTCTACAACAGGTGACGCCTGACGACTGGAAGGCATACGCGAGACACGTCATTGATATGCAGAACAAGATGTGGGAAGCCGACTGCCTCTCAGATACGGTTATCGATAGTGTCGTCATTCACCTAGGCAGCGATGACGACAAATCAAGCGATGAGGACATGGATGACTCAAGCGATGAGGACATGGGCTGCGAATCTCTTTCGTGGTAAAAGGCCCCGATTCCTACAATGCCATGAACGACCGTCGAAAAGCCGTTCCCCAAGAGTTCCTTCCAGGCTCATCTGCGTCTGCTACACCACCCCAGGCTCATCTGCGTCTGCTACACCACCCTGCGACCCCTGTCAGATGGTAAGAGAGCTTGAACTTGCAACATTTAACTTAATTTATTATACTCTCAGTGCCCGAAGGCATTACAGAGAGCGGAATTATACATCAATATAAATTGAACAATGAAAAGAAAACACAAATAAAAAACGTTCTAGAATTGCTATGGAACATTATTCAGAACATCAGTGATGGCGGTTTTAAAATCCGCAGCGTCAGTAAGTGAGACTACGGATGCGGGAAGGCGATTCCAGTCGACGGAGGTCAGGGGTAGGAAGGATGCATAAAAGGTGGAGGTGATGCAGTAGGGGATTCCTACTTTTAGTAAATGATCGGTACGCGGCGATATGTATGATGGTTCTGAAAATAATGAGGTTCGAAGTGCTGGGTTAGAGTGATAAATCTTGTGAAATAAGGAGAAGCGAGCTATTTTTCTACAAAAGGAGAGGTTGGGCAAATATATAGATGCTTTCATGGAGGGGACGCTGGCTGTACCGTGATAGTTAGAAAGTATGAGCCGTGCGGAGCGATTTTGAATGGATTCAATGAATGATGCTAGGGTGACGCCAAGTCCTGACCGAGTCTCGGTTTAGTGAGGTTGAGATTGTTGCTCAGTGTGGGCTAAAATTAGCTCGATGTGCGTGTTTTGCAGCAGTGTGGGGGGTGCCCTCGTCGGTGCGTTTCCTCACGAGTCCGTCCTGGTCTGTTCTGCGTCTGCTACACCACCCTTCGACCACTGTCAGATGGTGCGAGTACAGCAGTGGGGGGGGTGATCTTGCCGCTGAGGCCGTCCTGGTCTGTTCTGTGTCTGCTGCACCACCCTTCTACCACTGTCAGATGGTGAGAGACCATGAACTTGCAAAATAGTTCCTGGCCGAGTCTCGGTTTAGTGAGATTAAGATTGTTGCTCAGTGTGTGCTAACATTAGCTCAATGTGCTTGTTTTGCAGCAGTGTGGGGGGTGCCCCCGTCGGTGCTTTTCCTCACGAGTCCGTCCTGGTCTGTTCTGCGTCTGCTACACCACCCTTCGACCACTGTCAGATGGTGCGAGTGCAGCAGTGTGGGGGTGCCCTTGCCGCTGAGGCCGTCCTGGTCTGTTCTGCGTCTGCTACACCACCCTTCGACCACTGTCAGATGGTGCGAAGGCTTGAACTTGCAAAATTGTTCCTGACAGAGGTTTAGTGAAATTGAGATTGTTGCTGAGTGTGTGCTAACGTTAACTTAATGTGCTTGTTTTGCAGCAGTGTCATTATCTTGTATACACAAACTCAACTCTGCTACGTCACGCCGCGGTGGTGGCGCGTCGGGCGCACTTCCGGTCTGGGGCGGTGGGCAGAAGTCGTCGTGCGAGACATGCATTCCTGTGTCCTTTTGGGAGAAACCAGACAAAATCCTAGCTTGTAAAAATGCTGCGACGGGGGCTGTACCAAGAGAGTCTGGGAAGGTTTGAAGATCAGTTTTCATGTGTTTCTGCCCCCTCCGTTCGTTCAAGAACGTGGATAGTAGTGGTGAAATGGGGCAAACCAGACGCTGTCGAACTACGATTGCTTGTGCGGGCAACACTTTGTGGTCGCCAAATGTATTATTTTCTTCCAACATGAACGAGAGAAAACCGCCAAGTTGTCCGGACCACCCGCGGGTTCAGTGTGTCTTCAAATTCACACGACCGCCTGATCGTTCGAACTTTCGTCTGCTTTTTGTCGTCTGCTCGTTCAAACAAAAGCTGCCCGTAAACCAAACATTGACCCGGTAATTGCGATAAGAAGTAAGTGCAGGCCTCAAAACACATTTGAAGGTTGGTTGGGGTAAGTAGGCTCAGTGTAAACAGTAGATACAATAAGTAGATTTTGATCATTGTTACCAGTGGCCATCACCGACTTGTAATGCCCGATTCTACTTGCGGTTTTCAGTATCGACGTCCACTATCTCAGCTACGGTCCACGTTTTTGAAGCCCGAGTGACGTCGCGACTGAAAATAGCGAGCAGAATCCCATCGTGGGAGTCAGGCTTTAGCGCCCATTCTGCGGCGTCCACGTGAAATGAATCACCGCACGTCACATTATTCACTCAAAGTTTTGCGGTGTAACGAGCCTCGTTAATTTTGCTGAAGCCGCTCAAGTAGTCAGACATTGTTAGGAGGACGTAGAATCAACAATTCCAACGCGAAAAAGAGCACGGGGACTCCCACCGACGCCGACAACAACGCAATTCAATGGTTTGTTTATGGGCGACGGCGAGCTTCTTGCCCACCGCGCATGCGCAGCGCCGGTGGCGTCCGCTCCGGTTTGTCTGTAAACATGAGTTGGTGTATATATTCAGGGGGGATTGGTGGCCGAGTGGGCTAGCGCACACCAGCTCGGAGCATGTGGAGCGATAGCTCGCGCTGCAGAACCCAGGATCCTGGGCTCAATCCCCACCCCTGCCCGTTTCGACCTGGATGAGCACCGTACCGGCGTGCAGTCGTGTATCACTACTGCATGATGCACGTTAAAGACCCCAGGTTAGCGGTTGTACTGCACTGGCTAAATTTCTCATCTACAGCTGAGAGACTCGTTGTCCGTTGAGGCAGACCAAGTTCTAGGCTGTATAAACATACACCCAACCGAATTTTTTTTATACATTGCATTATTATGTTCATTAGACGCAACACTGAGAGTCTTCATGGTAGGGGCTTTTGCCTTTCCACGATGTGGCGTCTCTTCAGAGCCAAATAAAGAAAATATTTTATCATCTGAATGAGCATCACACAGGTGTGCGGTCATGTATCACCGCTGTGAGGTGCAGTCATACTGCACCAGATAAATTTCTTGCCTACAGGATAAACCACTGTCGCTTCGCACTGGCAGACTTGCACTAACATATATTTTACTTTGCTTTTGGGCTTGTTTGTGAATGTACCTTTCATTAAAATTGTTTTTATTATATCCTGCAGCAGCCTGATCTCTTTTGATAGGTTTTACTGTTGACACTGAGAACTAAAATATACGCAATTTCTACTCGATCAACCTCCACAACATCGTGACTGCGTACGGAATGCGAGCAACATTAAATTCGGTTTCAGGGTTACACGCTTTTTAGAGATGTTTCGAACGTCCCAAGGTTCGAGTTGGAATAATTGGGGCCAACATCGCTAGGTCCGAATTCGCAAAGTTCGAAGCTCAAGGGGCCTTCGCACGTTGGTGCCGTCTCGGAAACGTTCCTGGATTCAGAAGGCTGTGGTCACCGGAATCACGACGGACGAGGTGGTACGCCATCGTAGTGATTGGAAAAGAAAACATCCATTGACAACATGTCTGGTTGCGCCGTGAAGCGGAGATTTATTCGTCGATGCTGGTTTTTGCGGAATTGGAGAAAAGAAACAAACCAGCTTCATACCGCCGTGCGTGGTTCGTCACTCGCTCTCCGAGAGCTAGTGTTGATGAACATTCCCCCTACGTCGTGGCAGTCTGCTTAGGAGTTCTTGTGAAACGCAAGCACGGTTTAGCAGCAAAAGCTACGAATTAAAACACTCACTTTGCTTGCTCTTCCACTTTTATTACCGATAGATAAAACCCTGACCTGCGCGTTCTGCATGCGAGCAGGAGCGTTTCGGTTAAAGTCAAGGTTCGATCGTAAACGCTTACCTGAATTGTTGAGTGACTTAAAACGTGTACGGGTTTCTGTGTGCCACAAGTAAAGCGAAAGGCTTCTCGGACCCTTCTTCTACTCGACGGGTAAAGCTATCCGTGTAAGCCTATCCCACACACAGAAAGGCGACGAAACCGTCGCGCGTCGATCTCACAACTACAGAATGCTCCAGCGTTCCGTAATAAGCGAAGAACAGTACTCAAAATCAGGTATGCTAATCGAAAACAGCAGATGAGATCGGTTCATCCCCAGTGAGCCCACCTAAGCCTTCCTGCCAGCGCCATTGCAACCCGCGCACTGATACGCGCTTGAGGAGCAAGCTGACGTCACTTCTAATCATGCGCTTGATTGGCTCTGGCGGTCCGTAGCTTTGGCTCGGGGTCCAACGTAAGGTGAAACGGAGTATAGTATGCGCCGCCTTTAGCACCTCTTGGTGGCGGGTACGTCGACGGGTCATTTCTTCTTTCCGTACTTTCTAAACTGCATTTTGTTTTTCGTTTCTGATCTAAAATAGTGAACAAAAACTACTTTTACAAGTGATAGAAACGGTTCGCGCCACTAATACTTCGTATTTCGACTAAAAAGGAGCTTTTAGCGGCTCTGACCAATAGTAAGCCCAGGACCAAAGACGTCACATATCGCGCGCTTTCGGCACCGCGGGTCGCCCACCTAGGTGGAGGAGGTTCCCGCGTCGTTCGGTTAAAATATGACGCACTGACGTTTAGTAACTCTCTCCGTGCCCGCTGGCTTGCCCGAACCCCGAGGGACGTGGAAACCACAAAAAGGTAGACGCTTAAATATGATTGCAGGGCCCCTTTAACGAGAAGAAGGGAGGGAGGGGGAGAAGCGGACGGGTAGGAGGAGGGGGAAGAGAAAGGGAGGAGGAGGAATGAGGAGGAGGATGAAGGAGGGGGAGGGAGGAGGAGGGGAGGAGAAAGAGGAGTGGCACTCCCTCCTCTCCGCACCCTCCCTTCCTCCTCCTCAAGAGCTGCGCTCTAATTCGGTTTTACAGGGAATTGTAAACGTCTTTCATTTTTTTTTCAAATTACCCAAGCAGCAAGAAGGAGCCTGGGAACGTATAGGTGCATATCCTACACGCGCTGACCTGATTTTTATAAAATCAAATCGAAGTAAATTACTAAATAGAGCCGTTAACGGATGCAATGCAAAATGACATCTGTATTATGTTTGTTTTTTGGCGTTAGACAAGTTATTGTTCCTCACACCAGCACATGCAGTGCTGTAACAACACTCGAAGCATACTGCGTTCTGCATGAATAATTGAGGAAAAGGTAAGCGGCCAGACGCCGCTTACCAATCGCCAAGAGATCCGGACATCATAGGGGCTGCGATCAACTGCGGAACACCGTTCAGTTTTCTTCCTCCGCACAAATTCATGGCTGCAAGCGGCAGATTAAAGCCGACGACAGCGCTGACTGAGCGTTCCAGTCAACTCGTGAGGCAGAAGCAGCTTCCACAACTTACATCTCGTGGTCTTTTACCTTGTTTTATATTTACGGCGATTTATGCTTGTCGTTCTTGCGCGGTCTAGTAAGCAACATTTTCTGGAGCCTGCGTCTGCAACAGTTAATCCACACAGGGTCGTATTGGCTTGGCGTGGATTGCCTGCTCCGTCTTGGATTTTGGCAGCTGCCGAGAACATCCAGAAGAACTCGACTGAAGTTTGGGTCTATAGCTATCCACTTGTCCACGAGTACAAGGAAATAGGGAATTGGGTGCCATGTTTATTAGCATGCAAACTTGCTTTTTTTATTGAAGGGTTCCTACAAATTACGTGGAGAGCAAGACCTTGCATTAAGGCTATTGAACGCAGTCAAGGATTAATAAAAAAAGGACTTAGCCTCAGTGGCTGTGTCCAGGGCATGAACTCAAACACTAAGTCTGCAATGTCCACGCATTTCAACTCTCACACCTGTCATTTTCTTGTGCTTAGAGTCGTAAACAGCTTGCTGAGAAGATTTCTGCGCATGGCGACGGGTATGTAGATGTTCTTCGGTCAAAACGGCGGATGCTAGGCCGGCGAATTGGAAAGCCGCCACTTATTTGAGTAAGTTTCAAATAAATCGCTAACAAAGGTGGGACGCGGAAGCTCGTGAGTCGTATTATCGCCATGCCACACCAGTGAAGTTCTTTCTCGCAAAATACCTTGATTCAAGCAGACTCGGAATCCAAGTGTCACTCGTCGGTACTCGTAGAGTACCCGACAAAGAGTTCGGGCATGCGAGCAGCACGCGTGTGCCCGGAGCTTACCACCAAGCGTCTTTGTATGTTAAAATCAACGTTGTTAAACTGAGTTCAGTTCCGGATTTTACTCTCGAAGTTGTTACAATCGAGTCTCGTTAGGACAAAAAAAAAAAACGGATTAAAAAAAACGCTCGTGTCCCCGTAAATGAATCTAGCAGCCGATGCCAGTGCGTAGGAGAATGATGAAAACCCTGACCTCGTGCGAGAATGCGTGGCACAGGGCGAGCAGGACACTCTGCTTTTTGACAATGGACGCTTCTTCCGGATCGTAAAAGGCGATGTTTTCCGGAAGATAGAGGAGACCCATGTTCTGAACATCGTTGATATAATGCTCCATTGCGACTACGTCTGCAGGTTGGAAAAAACGTTAATGTTCAAGGTGTAATAAGACGAGGCGGACATTGTTCGCGGAAAAATTGTTACAAAGCCCGTTACGTGATCGTTTTCTGCGTATAAAAGTATCTAATAGGGCCTGGCTGAGGAACATTTCATGCCTTATGGAATCAAGCAAAACGTATTCAAGACGAGTGCTATGAGTCCGATTTCATTACAATACTCCAAATTATTATGGTTCTTCGATATGGTGTGCTAACATTTAATGTACTGAAAAGATTGTTTGCGGGACTGAACACAAAAAATAAAAGATTCAAGATAAATCTGGCTTAGAACTAAAAAAAAGTATTCGTTCCTGGGGTTTTAAATCGCAAGAATGCGTACTGTATTATTGCCGTGACGATGTTTCTTTTCGTTTAGCTGAAATCAAATTTTAAAATAGTTTGCTGAGAACAACCGAGAGACGGCGCGAGGGGACAATGTCCTGCTATCTGTGGAACCATGTTCCTTTGGCTTAAAACGGCACACAGCACCCAGAAACCAGTCTGCCCTTAATCTGAGGATTCTTGCGCATCACGGGGGCAGACGTCGTATTACAGAACTTTTACCAAATTACAAAAGCGCCAAAAACAATGCTGGGAACGTAAGTGGCCGATCTGGCCATGCTCACTATACCTGTATAAAATATACGAAGTAGATGCCCAAAATAGGCAATTGGCAAAGGCACGTGCTTTTGCCAATTGCAGTTTTGCTTTAACTAAATTGCTGTCACATGGGTCAAGCAAATGCAGAGCGTGCAAATACTTTCACTGCATGCTCCTTTGCGTACTGGTAATTTTGCTAAAGCTATATTGGTCGGAGGACTACATATAAAAAAGTACTCACGGACACATTTATGTGGCTATCCTATGAAAGGTACGGGGGCGAGTGGATAAACGCCAATTAAAGCTGCGCACGCGCACTCATCTTTTGGCTGAAAACGCCACAGAAATTAGTTCTCAGGAATACTGAAAACCACGAATGAGCCACGCATGTCGCACTACTGTTTCTTGGACTAGTGGCCTTACGAATAGCTTTTTAATGCGAAAGCATTACCTGCCCCATGAAGCGCAGCCGGCGTTGTCTGTAACCGTGAAAAAGGGCATCTAAATTCCGGCTGTGCGAAACGAGCAACAAATTCCCACTGGTTGCGACGCGTCATAGTTCCAAGGAACGCCACGCCACACAGAAGCCTTCTCCCTGGCGCTGCTGCCCGCGCGGCGTTAAAAGGGAGAGGTTGGCGCGCGCGCGGCCGCCGCACGAGCCCGTTGGCTCATTCTCTGCGGAGGACACCGGGGCGCGCTGTTTGTACGAAGTCACTGCCTGTACGAATGCCTTCGAACTCCTGCACGTAAGCAGTATTAAGTGTACTCCTGTAATTTTTTTTTTCAAGCGTTCACGCGTTTGTTACGTGCTTTGATTCCACTCCAGAGCGATGACATGCGCGATAGGTTGTGAAGTGAAAACACTCCACGACACACATCACGTCAGGGCTATTAAATTTTCACTACATGTGGGACGATATAAAGCTGACACTTTATGTTGTAGTTGTGGCACTGTTTGCGTTGAATGGCTACGCTCTTGGGAACGTTTACGAGGATGAAATCAGGCTAATCACCGAAGCCCTTCATCTTCGTTGTCTCGAATACCAGAGCATGTCAATGTTGCTGGGCGGACGCAATACCAGCTAGAACGATGTCGTCATGCGCGGATCTTGGCTTCTAGGTGGTATAGACAGGCGGTCCTCCCAGAGCAGGGACAACTCTTTAACCTGCTATTGAAAGCGCCATTTTGCCTCTCTCCGATATGTGGCCGTGTATTAGCTGTTTGCGCATTTAGCGAACTTTACCACTTGCGAAAATAAACAATAAATATAATGACTTATTAAGTCCCGCTTGCCGTCAACTATTAATTTGATTTCGTCATCGGTCTGGAGGGAGGAGGCAAAATGGTGGCCACGTTCAGTAAAAGGCGCCACTTTCCCAACCAAAGGATGGCGCTACCCTACAAGGAGCTTCCAGCAAGCAGCATTGAGGCAGTCTATTTTCTGGCAAACTGACTTAAAGACCAACGACCAGTTCGCGCTTTCCACTTTTTCCCCGCATTCTCCTCTCCCCCCTTCTACCCTGTCCACCGTTGCCTGTTTCCTCCTCCCCCATGGTGAGGAGGTTCTTCTGTTTTGCAGAATTTCGAGTATGGTCGTCGGCCTTTAACCTCAACATGATTCAAATGCAGCGCCATGTGCGTTGTAAAAAGATACCTCGGGAGACACTCAAATAGGTAGCTAAAATGTTTACAGCAAACAAAAACTTTTCTGAACGAAATGATCGCAAGAAATTACCTCGTTTTTTCGCTCAAAGTAAATATTACCTAAAACAGCGAGATCCCAATCTCTCACCCATTTTGGGAACTTGGTACGGCATGGCGAAATACGTTTCATAAAATTTGAGTATCTTGGGACCCAGCTCTAAGAGAAAATCCACGTCCTTCAAAACGCCGGGACGCGTCCACAACTTAAACTGAAAAAGAAGGCAATAACACGCACAATTTGAATTTACGCTTCCAATCGTCAACTTCCAACGTGACTGCATTATCAATAGTAATATCACGAATGAAATTCGCAGTTCTTTCTCAGACACCGAATTTGGTCGTAAGCATGAAATTGTTTCATCAAAGACGTCATGGCCACCAAAGACGACACAGACATGCCGAGTTAAGACGCAAGTATTCTCGGCGATGGCGGCAAAGCATTTGGAGTGAGAAGACACGAAAGGCGTCCTTGAGAAGACGAAAGACGCAGCTGGACTGAGAGGAGAAATTATGTTTGGAGTCGGCCGACCCCAGGCTTGTACACGTTACTAAAAAAAAAAAAAAAGGCATTCGATTTGAATTACAATTACTAAGGCATAAAAAGTATTACATTAGATTATTACTCCAGAGAAGAAGTAATTGGCCTGTACTTAAAAAAAGCAACCGTTACTTCTCCGCCTACTTCAAATTTTCAAAAACACAAATTTCTGCCCATTTGAAAAAAAAAGAAGGTATTTTGTACTGTCAATTACTCGACTAAAATTACCGAATTACGAACTACTTATCTTTTTAATCAACTGATTTTGGTAAACCATTTTCCTGTCGGAGATTTGATTCGAGGATTCCACGGTGGGAAAATTGTTGCAACAAAGAGAGGGAAAAAAGGGGCGGTTAAAAGTAATTCTAGTACCTCCAAAAGTAGTCAAATGACTCTTGCGATTATATAATAATCTATGTCATCGAATTAGTACGAAATATTTCGAAAAAGTAAGCGTCTCCAATTAACTTGATTACTTGTGACGAGTGCCGTACAAGTCTGGCCTGTCCTGAGGCACCTGGCGTTTTCAAAACGCTTTTTTGAACGCTTTTTCGACAGGAAATCCTAAGGGGACTTTGGTAAGAAAGCATTTCACGGTTTATCAATGTACAGTATATTGTCAGTTGGGAAGCACGTTACCGAGGTGTTTCCGTATGACACAAAGTCGGAGATGAAAAATCCAACCGAGAACGTTGACATGGGGAACGTCTTAACAAACGTGTCAGCCTCTCTTCCTTTTGATCTGCAAAAGAAATAGAAAAGAGAAAAGCATAAAAGACACGCGACAGACAATTCGACCCTACTTGTTTTGGAATTCCTCTATTTGCATTCGCAGGGGACGTAATATTATGCGCATTTATATCGCTTAAAATTTAAGAATTAAGAGACCATGCTCGCGCTTTTATACACTTAGGAGCATACATGGGTAAATTACTTTCAAAATGTAATTTAATCACAATTACAATTACCTTGCTTCAAAAGTAGTTTAACTACAATTGCAATTACTACTACGTGAAAAGTAATTAATTACAATTACGAATTACTTTTCAAAAGTAATGAAATTACTTTACGACTACTTGTTTCTAAGAGCGACCCGACTTGGGCCATATAACTTTAAACGAGATGTATAGAATGCGACGTATTTGTTCATTCCTTGCCCCAATGTTTGAGGAGGCTTAAGCATCGCTGTATAAATGTCACGTATTGTACTTTCCTTTTATGATTATTTTTTTTTTAAATTCATGATAGAAATTGACAGTTTGGGGCAATGAAGTACTACGTTCTTATATTTTTAATAAATAATAATAAATTAGTTCCGATGCTGGAAGACGCCAGACGGCTAAGGAAAAAATTGGGTTGACAGACTTTTTTTAGCTCGGCAAATAAAAATGCGACAATATGTCATAAATGAATATTTTACAAGCACTAATCCACACACGCTAATACGACTGCATTCACATACAAACATCGCGGTATTGTAAATGATTTACATTGGGTTGAAATTATAATGGCTCAGAAATCTATAAGACCCGAATCCAGGCTTCCGAATCATTGGTAACAATATTCACCGGTGCCAGGTGAAATGCTTCTGCAAATAATATCTGAAGTAAAACCAACAGAAAATAAACTTGAAAATAATACAAAGATACCAATACGCGCCAGTACTGGAAGAAAAACGTATAAAACTGGCAGAAAAAAAAACAACACAAACATAGACAATCAAAATTTCTAAGCTCAGTTGAAAGCTGAAGCTCAATTTTTTTGCTTCAAGATTTTGGCATGATTACGCTTTTGTTTTCTGCTCGCTCCGCCGACGGCGCCACAGCGCCGTTGAAGTAGACTCCAGAGAGGATTGTCTCTCAGCCCGCAGTGTAAGCAACAAAACAACAAACAACGCAATACTATTTTTGTTCTGCGTGTATGTGCATGCGTGTCTATGTGTGAGAGTGTGTCACCGAGCGCTAGGCCGCTTGTGCGAGCGCTGAGGCTTTCAGAGAGGTTCCGTCGGCTCAACAAAGTCATGCAAAAGTAATTGTAATTGTGCCTGAAATTTCGCAATTACTGACACGAGAAAATAATTAAATTACAATTACAATTCCTTTTAGCCGAAAGTAATTAATTACAATTACAAATTACCAAGAAAAGTAATTAAATTACAGTAATTCAATTACTGTAATTGAATTACTACCCAAGTGTGCCTACGAGACGGGAGAACAGGACAATAAAATTCGCCTAAAAGCCGCCGAATATCTCGATGTTGATTGGCTCAGCCAGGTATGATGTCACGTATGACGACACACCCAAGCTCGACGCTGATTGGTTGATTTTTTAACCCTTTATTTACGAGATGTACAAATATTGAATAAGACATTAATTTTTTTAAAGCATAAATTTTAACAATATGAAATAAACAAAAAAAAAGAACAAAATAATTACAAAACAAAAACTAGTAAGGTAGACTTGTAAGTTTTAGCTTTCATGCCTGTGGGAAACACCACGCGAAACGCCGATAACGGCTCCCTTGCGTCACTTCTATGGATAACTATAAAATGTCAATAATATATGCGCATTTGATAACCTCAAGTAAAGGGTCTCATATCGTAAAATATTAGTGGCAAGAGAAAGTGCCACATATTTCTGTTCCAAACTTTTTTTTTTCTCGTCAACTATTTGCGTATCTTTTCACAAAATGGCGTTGTAGTTTCGACCTTCAAGACTGCTGCCATACTACTGGGTTTGACAAAAGAGAAAACGCAATAAAGTGATAAAACCGAAACTATTAAGAAACAAAAATCAGTATGCGGCTTGTTTCCCGTAACAAATGTCCAACAATAAAATGTTAAACCATGATTATCGTCGGTATTTTCATTCCAGGAACTGCTATCAAATGTACATGCCACGCGTCAAAGGGATCATGAAATGATATCGGGATGGAATGTTCATGACTTTGCAAAGGAGTACTGGTCCTTGCCTGGTCCAATTATACTCGCACAGACCGCCACTGATTGAGAAGCTTTTTTTGTTGTTGTGAAATTTCAAGAATAAAAAAGGGGACTATTATTTTCAGTCTTGCCTTTGCAAAGCTTGATGACGTAAATGCGAGATCAACACTAGCCAACTGACGACAGTCGAGCGCGGCTCATGGATCGGACACGAGAACTACGTGAGCACTCGACTTCGGAACGTAACAATCAATACCTCGGCGGACACTTGGGTGGTTGCTCGTGTCCAACCACTGCGGTGATGAGAGTAGCCGAACTCTAAAGGCCGGTTCAGACACTTGCGTTTGACTGCGTTTTACTGCGTTGCGTCGAGTGCAGAAAGCCAGTCGCCGGCACATCTGTGCTTCGTATGAAGCGTGGAATCCAATTCAAGGAATCATCTTGGCACGTGATAGAAGCAGCAGGGACGTCCTGGTTTCTCGCAGCCGCAACGCAGTCAAACGCAACTGTCTGAACCAGGCTTAAAGGCCGGTTCAGACACTTGCGTTTGACTGCGTTTGACTGCGTTGCGTTGAGAACCGAAAGCGAGTCACTGGCGTATCTGTGCTCCGTATGAAGCGTGGAATCCAATTCAAGGAATCATCTTGGCACGCGATAGAAGCAGCAGGGATGTCCTGGTTTCTCGCAGCCGCAACGCAGTCAAACGCAACTGTCTGAACCAGGCTTAAAGGCCGGTTCAGACACTTGCGTTTGACTGCGTTTGACTGCGTTGCGTCGAGAACCGAAAGCGAGTCACCGGCGTATCTGTGCTCCGTATGAAGCGTGGAATCCAATTCAAGGAATCATCTTGGCACGCGATAGAAGCAGCAGGGATGTCCTGGTTTCTCGCAGCCGCAATGCAGTCAAACGCAACTGTCTGAACCAGGCTTAAAGGCCGGTTCAGACACTTGCGTTTGAGTGCGTTTGACTGCGTTGCGTCGAGTGCAGAAAGCCAGTCACCGGAACATCTGTGCTTCGTATGAAGCGTGGAATCCAATTCAAGGAATCATCTTGGCACGCGATAGAAGCAGCAGGGATGTCCTGGTTTCTCGCAGCCGCAACGCAGTCAAACGCAACTGTCTGAACCAGGCTTAAAGGCCGGTTCAGACACTTGCGTTTGACTGCGTTTGACTGCGTTTGACTGCGTTGCGTCGAGAACCGAAAGCGAGTCACCGGCGTATCTGTGCTCCGTATTGAGCGTGGAATCCAATTCAAGGAATCATCATGGCACGCGATAGAAGCAGCAGGGATGTCCTGGTTTCTCGCAGCCGCAACGCAGTCAAACGCAACTGTCTGAACCAGGCTTAAAGGCCGGTTCAGACACTTGCGTTTGACTGCGTTTGACTGCGTTGCGTCGAGAACCGAAAGCGAGTCACCGGCGTATCTGTGCTCCGTATGAAGCGTGGAATCCAATTCAAGGAATCATCTTGGCATGCGATATAAGCAGCAGGTTTACATCTTGGTTTGTCGCCGCCGCAACGCAGTCAAACGCAGTCAAACGCAGTCAAACGCAACTGTCTGAACCAGGCATAACAATGCCTAGAGCTCAGCACGCGATTTATACTTTGCCAACCCCAGTGCGGGGCTATAATTAACGTTTGCGGCATAGGGTAGGCACCAGGCCACGTGGCCATAAAGACCCTCAATCCTGGGAAAAATGGCGCCATTAATTGTTGTAGAAATGCTCAAGATACGTGCGGCGCGCCACTTCTTGGAAGAACATGGCGTCTAAAATCTAGCTGAGTGCTGCGCTGTGCCGCCATGATCTTTCCAAAGGCTGCACGTTGCGCATGCCTCGTGCATCGACACACCTTGCGCTACTTTTAAAACATGAAGGGATTAAACGTGGCCACGTGTTCCGGCTCCGAGTTGAGGGAATGAACGATGCTCATATTTCTCAAATTTGTATTTTTCACTGCCATTGCCTAGACAAAAAAAAAAAAAAAGAAAACGACGGCAAGTTTATTTAGTTGTTAATGTTATGGAGTGATTCAAACTGGAATTTGGCAAAGTATAAATACTGTTTCATGGCTTCTTTAAGACCCACGTACGACAGCCAGGACCGAACGCAAAAGATTCAATGCAAGCATCACCGAAGTAGCGAGATACAGGGACTTTTCCAACTGCCCAGCAGGTTTCTATGCGTATTTGTTTTTTGTTTTACGTACTATTAGTCCAGTTAGGGACTTAGATAGGAATGGTAATTACAATCACGATTTGAAAAGTAAGAAAAAAAAAATAGAACGAGCAAGAGAAGCGCTCCATAACTGCAGGGACGTTTTTTTGTTTTTTTTTCGAGCCTGTTTTTCACAGAACTCAGCGTACGCCCAACAACAGACCTGTGGGCTGGATTCCTCACGTAATCTTTGTCTATCGAGGGAGGGGCACGGACACGAGTTGTTTGACTCGCGTTTGGTTGGCCCTGTCATTCATTTGACGCTTTCCTGAGTGAACACGAGCCTCAGCCGAGCGAGGACGCCGCGTTCGGCTATCTCCGCTGAGTGGGGCGTCAGAAACACAAGCTGATAATTCATGTTTTTGTACCTATACAGTGGTGTACCAACTTATGTTTAAGTGGGGGGGCAACCTCCCCCCCCCCCCCCCCCCTTCCCGGGTCGCGTATTTTTACTATTTTACTAGTGATGGGCCGAACTTTTGCCGAATCAAAAATTCGGCGCCGAATCTTGGGGTTCGGTGCCGAACTTTTCTAAAGATTCGACAAAGATTCGGTGAAAATAGTGTTACCAGACTTAACGTAGATATTTAGTTTTTTCTCACGAAAAAAGATTTTTTTCTTAACTTAAATACAACATGCAGTGCCTATAGACACAGGTATTACTAAATGAGGTGATATTCTGCAAGTTAATTGTATCGGTGTCGCTTTTGTGTATTTACTTGCAATTTTAGTGTCTGCTTCCAAAAAGTGGCGTGACAACGAGGTTGGGTAGTAGCCGGCGCAGTCATGAATCACGCTACGAGAGGTTTGATTTTCAGACTTCATCAGCGCACGCCTGCAAGTGTGTTTACATTGTTACAATAAAGGCAATCGCTGCGTTCTTACTTTCTCTGGTAGTCACCGTTTCGTGCGCGAAAACAAATGCAACGGTTGCTGAGCCTTCACCAGAAGAGATAACAATATTGTAAATATGCATGTTTTTCGATTTGAGTCACTTGACGTCAGCTTTGCAAGAAAGTGTGCGTTCCATATTCGCAACGTGCCGTTTTTAACCTTTAAAAATCCGGATTCTGGAGTTAGGACACACATGGACGTTTAGGAAGATGGGGAGAATTAGGAATATCAGATGTCCAACGTCGAGCATTATAGTTTTGTGTTTAGTTTTATGCAGATACATGAAAATCGCAAAATAAAGCGAACTCAAAAGCAATATTATTCTGTTTTGGCACAAACTACTTGTGAGAAGAAAATAGGATTGTTATAGTAATAATAATAATAATAATAATAATAATAATATTAATAATAATAATAATTTTATTTGCACATACTGGAAGGAGCCCATGTGGTGGTGTGCGGGGTTAGGCAGATAGGTGATAACCCTTACGCCGAGCGCCTGCCAGCCCGCCACCACATGTGGAAAAACAAAACCGATATATAAATGTAGAGAATAGGCACACTGCAGAAAGAGCGCAAAAGGAAAGAAAAGAAGGAAGAAAACATGTATCACATTATGACGAAGATCCCAGCGGCATCCCAAACATTCTGGCAAGCTCTCGTGACTCTGCCCCGTTTGACGGCACTGGGCTGCGGGCACTGAGCCTAATTGTCCAGTTGTCTGTCAATGTTTCAACTACCTCGTTTCACCAATTAAAGGTCAAATGGAAATCAAGTTATACAGAGTGCACCGCATCATTTGACACTTGCGCAGTAGGACCGCGTAAATTACTGGTCGATCTTCTGTTCTTGAGGCAGAAAATATTGAAGAGAACCGCACTCGCAAAAGCTCACAAACGCACAGTTACCGTGTCGCCTACTCCACACCTCGCTGTAACCGCTGGTTGTACTAAACTGTACATTGGTAACCGCGCGACTGCAGGGCGTCCATTTGCGATCCGTGGCCCCGTCGCGTTCGTGCGCGTGCGCAGACATTTACCGAAGTTTTGCCGAATCTTTGCCGAACTTTCCATTTAAATTTTGTCATGTGCGGAACTTTGCCGAATCTGAAGTCCGGCTGATTCGGTCCATCACTAACGTTTACGGTGCAGGTGATAGACCACCTAGCAACGACGCTCACGCCGGATTTGCTGCTCGGCAACGCGCGTAAACTTAAATTTCGGATTCGGACGGCGCGTGTATCACTCAAAGCGCGTGAACCCCCCCCCCCCCCCCCCCCCTTTCCGGCCCGCGTTCACGCCGCTTCGCGGCGACAGTGTGCGGCTGCTAATTGCAAAACTATTAACCCACTTAGCCCCCCCCCCTTCTACCCCCGTACACGCCGCTTTGCAGCCGGCAAGCCAAGCCCCGATGTCCCCCATGCACATCCGTAAACAGAGTCCCATACGATTTAGTTCAGCGCGTCGACAACGTTCGCTTCTTTCAGTGGTAATCGTAAAAAAGAAATGTCGTAAATATCGCCAAATGCCTCGACAAAACAAAATGTTCGAGAAAAAAAAAAAGAAGTCAGCCCACACCGTGGATAGAACCCGGATCTGCTACGTATGAGGCAGACATCTTACAACTAAGTTACGCTACCGCTTCGGAAACTCGAATTGTAACCACTGCCTATGTTAACGGCGGCAGCGCCTATCTCCACATACCAGCCGATCCGGCGTGAGCGTCGTTGCTAGGGTTTGTATCGCCTGCGCGTTAAAAATATGTTCCCGCGGGTCGGGGGGGGGGGGGGGGGGGTGCCCTTGGTATTCCTTGGGCGCTGCCGGCCACTGTTTGCCCTGCCCAGTGGTGGCTGTTTCAGGGGGGGGGGGCAGAACACATGCCTTGCCCCCCCCCCCCCCCCACACACTCTGAGAACTCAGGGGGGGGGGGGGCAAGCGCCCCCCTTGCCCCCCCGGTTGGTACGCCCATGTACCTATATATTTAGTTCTCAAGTTAGCCTCTAAGGGCGCGACGGTGGCGTCTTTTCTCGTGTATAGCTCAACTGCTCTCCTAGCGATGCGCGAGAAGGCGACTATGGCACGCTTTTAATATCACGCGCCTGCTCTTAAGCGCAAAGAAATGGCGGCAAGCGGATGCCCTGTTTTGAGAGAACAAACAGCGGTTTAATCTCAGTAAAGCGACCTCTCGACAGCACCTCCCTCGATTGCAATATCTCGCAGTAAGTCCTTGCCTCGATTTGAAACACGTGCCGAGGTTTCGCCAGATATTGCAATAACGTGAAAGGCACACACCAGCAACTCGTTTTTGTTTGTTATTTCTCAACCAATTTTAGGCGAGTAAACAGGCTTTCACTGAGCAAACTCACTTTGGATAAACTTTGGAGAGCGGCATGTTGGACAGCGTGTGCAACGTGGACTCTCGGATGACTTCCATGTTGAAGACCGATTTGAGGCCAGGCTCGTCGAAGCAAGGAAAAGCCCTTCGAGCCTCGGTCGGGAGAAAATTGGTGCCAATGACCCATCTGAAAAAAAGAACACATACACGAGGTATAATATAACACAGATTGGCATTCCCTTGGGAATGATATGGTAATACATTCTTTATTTATTCATTTCACTGGTGCACTTCACGACATATTTTGATAAACCGCTTTTTCTGTGCTCATGTTTATTTGCTGATGTTATGGCTTTCAGTAGAGGGCCGCGGTATCTTTAAACAAACAAACAACCACATACAGATGCATAAATAAATAACATTTGCCCTGTGTTACCTAATATTTGAGGTTGCAGCGTTATTCAGGGGTGCTTTCAAGTGCTGCTTCAGCGTCGAGACTCAGCGCGCTCTCCAAGACGTCGACGGCACTCTACATCGCGCCGACCTGAAAACGACCGCACGGGCAGAGATTACTCTTCCGGTTTGTGTTACTACCCCCGGCGTTTCGGTCCCGACGCGCGCCGCTGCCAGCGCCCCTGCGCGTGGCCGGAAAACCGGCCGGCCGACCGCTAGAGGCGACGAGCGGTGCAGGCCCACAAGAGAGTCGCCTCTTCTACGTGACAGAACGAGCCACCGGAAACCGCCTACTCGTCAACACAGGGCCGAGATCAGCGCCATTCCTGCGTCTCGTGCCGACCGTTCATGTAATCCCATCTCCTTTTTACAGGCCGTGAACGGCACGAACATCCCAGTCTACGCAGAACGCTGCATCTCACTAAATCTTGGCCTTTGACGAGTTTTCCGGTGGATATTTCTGGTGGCAGACGTTCGTCAGGCGATCCTCGGAGCAGACTTTCTTAAATACCATTCGCTGCTGGTCAACGTCAAGAGAAAGCGCCTCCTTGACTCAGCTACACAACTGTCCGTGCAAGGCGTCGCAACGACGGAAGCTCCGGTGTTCGTCTCCACCTGCACTCAAGTGCAAGGAGCGTTCCAAGCACCACTCGGCGAGTTCCGTTCACTTACGCGACCTCCGGACTGGAAGAAACCTGTTGAGCATGATGTCACGCATCACATACCAACAACAGGCCCACCAGTCTTCTCTCGGCCACGTCGTCTAGCTCCGGAGAAACTCCAAACTTCTCGGGCAGAGTTCGAACACATGCTCGAACTAGGGATCATCCGACCATCCTCCAGCAGTTGGGCATCTCCGCTGCACATGGTCTCTAAAAAGAACGGGGACTGGAGACCATGCGGAGATTACCGCGCTGTGAACAAAAACACTGTTCCAGACAGGTACCCGCTCCCCAACATCCAAGATTTCACGGTCGGTCTTCAAGGCTCTACCATCTTCTCAAATATTGACCTAACCCGAGCCTACCACCAAATCCCGGTAGCCGAAGAGGACATCCCCAAGACAGCCGTCACAACGCCGTTTGGCTTATTTGAATTTCTCCGCATGCCTTTCGGCCTTAGTAATGCGGCGCAATCATTCCAACGATTCATCGACGCTGTGACTCGAGGCTTGCCCTTCGTATACTCCTATGTCGACGACCTACTGGTCGCGAGCTCTACTGCAGAAGAGCACACCACCCATCTCCGACTTCTCTTCGAACGGCTCGCCAAACATGGCATCATCATCAACGCCACGAAGAGCGACTTTGGAGTGCCCGAACTAGACTTTCTCGGCCACCGTCTAAATAGCTCAGGCCTTCGACCTCTGCCTGCTAAAGTCCACGCTATTCAAGACTTCCCACGGCCAACATCACTCACCAAGCTCCGTCAGTTCATCGGCCTCATAAACTTCTACAGACGCTTTATTCCACACTGCTCCAAGCTGCTTCAACCACTCGATCTTCTCCTTGGGAAGGGCGGGCGACCCACTTCTCCTCTTCCCTGGAACGAAGCAGCTCAGAAAGCGTTTTGTGAAGCGAAACGAGCGTTGGCAGAGACTATTCTTCTGCAACATCCCATGAACGACGCTCCGACGTCGATCATGAAGGACACCTTGGCTACCGCCGTCGGAGCCGTACTCCAACAATACATTGACGGTCAGTGGCAGCGACTCGCTTTCTTTTCCAAGAAGCTGAATCCCGCACAAACGCGCTACAGCGTGTTTGCGCGTGAATACTGCATAGTTGGCTGTCCGCCATTTTCGACACTTCGTCGAAGGAAGAACATTTATCATCTGGACAGATTATAAACCTCTGACAAATGCCATTTCCTAACACTGGATTCCATTACACACCACGGGAAATTCGTCAGCTCGCCTTTTTGTCAGAATTTTCAGCAGACATCCGACACGTCAAAGGCGTGGACAACGTACCTGCCGACGTCCTCAGCCGCATTGATGCAGTTTCCTTGCCTCCACAACCGGAACCTGCAGAACTTGCCCGTCTACAGGTCAACGACGAGGAGCTAAAAACGTCACGTGCGTCATCGTCTCTGCAGCTGCAGGACGCCACCTTTCCAGGAAACATAATCGTCACGTGCGACATGAAAACTGGAAAGCCACGGCCTTTTCTTCCTGCTCCTCTACGTCGAAAACTCTTCGACGCCCCTCACAGTCTGTCACACCCGGGCGTTAGGGCAACGCAGAAGCTCATGACGAGCAGACATGTATGGCCCCGCATCAAGGCAGACGTCAGGGACTGGGCACGCTTCTGCATCCCCTGTCAACAGGCCAAGGCACATTGGAACCCTGTGCCCCCGGACAGGACCTTTCTCTAAAGAGATACGCGTTTTGACAAAGTGCATCTGCACCTGGTCGGGCCTCTTTCATCCTCACAGGGACTCCGATACCTCCTCACCTGCATAGACAGATTTACAAGATGGCCAGAGGCAACACCCATACCTGACATCACTGCCTCCACCGTCGCAGCCGCTTTCATCTCGACCTGGGAGTCCAGATTCGGATGCCCTTTCGAGATTGTCACGGATCGCGGACGACTATTCGAGTCCTCAATCTTCACAGAGATCAACCGCATTCTCGGAACGAGAAGACTAAGAACGACAGCTTATTATCCGCAGTCCAACGGTCTTGTCAAGCGCTTTCACCGTCACCTAAAATTGGCACTAACAACACATGGCAACCCCAACGAGTGGGCTCTTCAAGTACCGCTCGTGCTCCTTGGCACACGCACGGCCCTCAAAGAAGACCTTGGATGCTCCACCGCAGAGCTCGTGTATGGTACCCACCTCAGGTTACCATCAGACGTCTTTGAGGCCGAGCCATTATCTTCAACAAGACCCCAAGATTACGCTGAAACACAGCGGCAAGTCCTCGAGAACCTTCGTCCCATTACAACTCGGACAGGTGAAACCAAGTCGCCCTAGTTTACCGAAGATTTAAAAACGGCCACCTACGTCTTTGTACGCCAAGATCACCACAGGAAACCACTACGCCCTCACTATCAAGGACCGTTCCCGGTGGTTCAAAGAAGAACCGACACATTTATGCTTCGTATCAACGGCAAAGACCATACAGTTGCTCTACACCGCCTCAAGCCTGCACACCTTGATGCCGCACCCGTAAACCAGGTCAACGCACAAAAGAGCCTTCAAGGGAAGGATATAACAACTACAGCTTAAATCCTCCCAAAGGGGGGGGGGGGCGGTGGGGGGGGCATATCTGTAGTGACCCAGATTCCACGAGAACCAAGCGCTTGCCTACTAAAGAAATAAAAGTTGATGTGCTGGTGGCGCGTGACACTCGCACGCCTCGGAGACAGAACAAAAATAACACCAACTGGCCGGTCGCTCTTTTCTTTGATCCCGACAGTTTCATATTTCAAATCCCATCGGAGAGCAAACGAGTTTTTTTCTTATGTAAATTTTAGGATGCGTGCATTTCAGTACGGTATATATCTTGCCCAAAGTAGGCAAGCAACGGCATCTAGTTATCAGAAAAAGCGAATAGCGGTGCGAAAATAGGTCTTTCACACACGTGATAACTTCTGATTCTTTCAGAAATCTTTTTTTTTCTCGCACTAAAGTTGCGTTGGATTGTATATGTTCTTAGCATATGACCGATTTTATGTGTGTCCGCTTAGTTTTCAACTTGAAGCTTGATTGAATGCTTTGAGAGCGCAGCTCTTAGGCGCCCGTTTCCGGCTTCAGCGGCTTCGCCGTCGCCGTCGCCGTCGGCGGCGGCGTAACCGCGTGGTGCATTATGGGTGAATTTCCTCACTAAATTTAGCGGAAAATTTCCGCGCTAAATTCAACGGAAAAATTTCCCCGCAAAATTTAGCGGAAAACTTACCGCGCTAAATTTAGCGGAACAAATTCCCCGCCAAATTTAGTGGAAAAATATCCCCACTAAAGTTTGCGGAAAATTTTCGCCGCTAAATTTAGCGAAAAACGTTCCGCGCAAAATTTAGCGCAAAATTTCAACGCTAAATTTAGCGGAACATTTCCCCTAAATGGGAGTCGAGCAGAAGAGGAGGACGGTCATAGCCTCCTCTCCGTACCCTCCCCTCCTCCTCCTCCTCAAGAGCTGCGCTCGAATTCGGCGTTACTGGGGATTGTAAACGTCTTTCATTTTTTTGGTATTCAGAATTTTAGGATGTTATAGAGCGTTCTACACTCTAAAAAAGGGTGTAGCGATTACACCCCTTGTCACATATAGACACCCTAAAACTCTGTTCGACGTACAGCCCATTGACGTCGAACATACGGCCCTAACTTTTAAGAAAGACCTTGATGACGGTAGGATATAACATATTAAACAGCTAAGGTACGTACCAAAGACTACAGAAAAAAGCGGAGGGTTTGCAGAAGGAAAAAGCAAAACGATTACTTTTTGCAGTCAGTCACACTTACATTAGCTGTTTTGATAAGTTGTACGACTCGGCTATCGAGCTGTTCGTGAAAGTTGGTACCGTCGGGTCAACGTCATTGCACTGTACGTCCAACTGAAATTTTGGGGTGTATTATGTGTGACAAGGGGTGGAGCAATATAATATATTTTTAAGACTGCATTTTCGTTTTCTCTTTGCGTCATGTCGCAATATGGGGGGGGGGGGGGACGCATCATGTGACACTGTATTTTGTTGCGTGTGCTTAACTTTTTGAAATTTTACGATTGGACCCGTCAGCTCGCTGAGCCACAGCCGAAAAAAATATTTATTTAGATTGATTTCGGTTTATTTAGATTCATTTATGGTGCTCCCAAACAGCGTCAAGGCTTACATAGGGTTGCATGTACACATAGTCTACAACAATAGAAAGAAAATAAACAGATATAATTACTCTTTTATAAGCAATTAGTGATCGTACACGATTTTTAACATTCAAAAGGGCATAAAAATTGCTATCGCAATATTTGGCTTATCATAGAGAAGTTGCACACGAATCAGGGGAGTCGTATATTGTGAGCAGCGTGGGTAAAATGTATCTTGTACCTATTTTGTCGTCTGGGAACATGAAAGAAAATCTTATGCCCTTGTCCCACTAGAGCAACAGACAGAAACAAACGACAGCGACAAGCCTCAGACCAGAGTCTTTCGCGATTTTTGAGGTTTGTAGAATAAAAGAGGCTATGCTCAAACACGAGCATCATGCACTCGAGGGTATCTTGGCAGGTTTGCAATCGCTCGTGCTTACTTCACGAGCACCGAACGACTAAACGCCCGCCAAAGGTACCATCGCGAGCATGCTGCATGGGTTTGAGGCTTGTCTCTGTCTTTTGTTTCTGTCTGTTGCTCTAGTGGGACACGGGCATTACCAAGCAAAAAATGGGAGTCAATAAGATCGTTGAATACTTTGTATAGGAACACTAAATTACAAGTTCATCGTCTTTCAGAAAGAGGCGAGAGACGAAGAGTTTCTAAAAGGCTCACATAACTATAAAAGAAAGTTTGCGTCCGATATGGCGATCATAAACAATTTAAACCAGCCATTGTTGCGCAAATTTCAAAAGGTGGGTTTGATTTACGCCTAGAAAATTCCATACAGTTGAAGAAAAATCGAACTGTGACAAAACTAGCGAGCGAAAAGGATTAATTATACACGAACAGTTGTGGAAGGTTTTGAATAATAGATGATATTACGACGAGAAAACGAAACGATTCATTGGCAATTTTACTAATAGGAGCACCGAAATTCAGGCGTGAATCATTAAAAACTCCCAGGTCACGCACAACTGAAAACCTTGATATGACAGAGCCATCTAATGTATAAGGGTGGACAATGACAAAAAATAAACAAGTTTAGTTTTTACGACATTTAAAGATAACTTATTTGACAATAAAAAAAAAATGTATGGCATTAATGTCAGGCTGTAATAGGTCATGGTTTTGCCATAGTGCTAATGATACGATACATTTAATATCGTCAGCTAATTGAAGCACCTCTAAATTGGCTACACTAGTCGCAAGGTCATTTACGAATCTTGTAAACGACTGAATTTCGCGAGCACCTAATTTTCGCGAATTTAGTGAATCGCCCACAATCCTCGAAAAATAGGTCCCGCGAAAATTTCCAGTAAAATGTAAACAGATTGGACTCTACGTATATTGAGATCCCACCGCGTCGCGAAAATTAGAATTCACGAATTATTCAAAAATTTCAGCTTTGACCTAAACCGCGAATATTGAACCCTTAAAAAATAAGTCGTTTACAGCAAATTAAAAAGTAGTGGTCTAAGGCTAGACCTTGTGACACTCCAGATTTTAGGACGTGACGAGAAGACCCGTGCCCCAAATAAGATACTGTGTTCGGGCAACCCCTGAGATAGCTTTCAAAGCAATTACAAAAGCCAAAACCAACAAAAAAATATGACAACTTTGTTAACGATTGACTGCGATCTACTCGAACAAACGCTTTAGAACAGTCAAAAAAATTACATCTACCTGCCTCAAAACCCAAAGAGAGGCTTGGCGAATTCCAATAATGTTATAACGTTTGTCTCAACAGATCGCTCGTAAAGAAAATCCATGCTGGTGCAGACTAAGCATAGTCATAAGCTGGTAACTGAGATGCTGAAAAATTGATTTTTCAAAGACCTTAGAAAAGGTAGAGAGCAGTGCAATTGGCCTATAATGGTCGATACACATGGTGCTTTCAGCTTTGTGGACTGGCAAAATTAAGGGTTCTTCCATGCCGAGGGGAACGTACTTGTCTTAAGGGACATATTCAAGATCTGTTACAGCACAGGAGCCAGTATTTCAGAATACCCTTTGATAATGACGGCAAGTTTCCTGTCTTCCCCAAAATATATTTTTTTTAAAGCAAGGTCCTTAATTGCGGAAAATACGTCATCATAAGTCAATTTAGGAGTGAACTTAAAACGGAAGGTATCTCGGCACGCGGTTGTAATAGCCGACATGGGTGTGATGGAATTTTGTATAGAGGAGAAATGCTCAGCAAAGAGACTGCAAACACCTAGAGGATCGGAAGTGTAACCTGAGATGGTCTTCAGTGTGATGGCCTCAGATCTACTAGGATGGCCTGCTGTATCCTACATACTCCCAAAGTCGGACAGGACGTCGCTTTAAGTCAGACTCAATAGTCCCGTCATATCTTTTCTTCTCTTTGAAGCGAAAGCTTCACCATAGAACGATGATTCTTGAGTAAGGAGTGCGATATTTCCAAACCGGAAGACTTGTAGTGTTTGTGAACCCGAGATTTGAGGACGAATGCCTGCCGGAGATCACGTGAAAACCACAAGAAAACTTTACCTCGGCCACTTCGTTTTAACGCATAAAGCGATCCCTAGTAGTCCTAATGATATCCATTCGCAAAGAGAGAGGACGGTAAACATCATCACTTTGGTAAACGTCATTCTAGTCAGTATCGTTCAAAACCGTGTATAACCCAAAGTAGTCGCCGCGAATAAAACTGTGCGATGGAGACTGCACATTCGAAGTTCTGACAAACGGGAATGAAACCGTTACAAAGAAAGGAGGTTGCCACTTGTCTATAGGAACAACAGGATCGGTAATAGTGCCCTCCAAGGACTTTTCCGATGTTGGTCAGAGCACGATGAAGGACATTTCTTGCAGAATATGTAGTGTGGTTAATTTGGTCAAGTCCATTAAAATAGACAAAATCGAGTAGCTCGTGTTCACTTCCAGATCTCTGTTTGTCATTGAATAAGTACGAAGCACTCTCGATTTTAGGCAAATTAAAGTCGCCGAAAATAAAATATTGAAAGCTGAAATGTCAACCAACGTAGAAATGACCTTTAAATTATGACTTAGTGATACAATGCCAGAATGAGGTTGTAAGTAATAGTTTCCGAGAAGCAGATTAGATTCATTAACGACTTGAATTTTAAGCCAAATGCTATTCAATGCGTAGGTAGTTAGTTATAAGATATATAGTCATTAAGACTCATGACCCTATGATTATACTAAATAAATTCCTGTAACCCAAGAAAAATATCTGAAGGGGGGAGGCTGCTCTTGGAATAGTGAAAAGTTGCGGAAACGTCATTTTTGGAAAAAATGGCTTTGCTGATATTTAGACATACCAACCGAGCTCTGTGCAAAACATTATTGTCATAATTTTTAAATATAAAAAATATGAAGTCTTAATTTTCTTTCAACATTTAGAAGAACACACATACTTCAAGTGCTTTTTTCTCTCTTCACACTTCTTTCACAAGTACTGATGCCTTACTGGCGTTTTCTGAAGTTTGGTTTGGACAATATTAACATGCTTGGTGCAGTTTTAATTGGGAAGAAAGGAGCTGGCGCTAATGCTATTTGTATAGTATTCCAAGGTAAGAGAGTTCTATCTAATTAATTTCTTTCTTAAATAACGGTGAAGCATGTTTTTTAAAAGAAAATTATAATCGTTTTTTAGTAATATCACCCTCTCAGGTGAGATATAAAATAGCATCACCGCGCAAACTACACCGTTGTGAATGCAGTTGCATGTAGAAATTTGATAATATACGAATAATTTTGTTTAACGACCCGTAACAAATGACCCAATCAAATTAGACCGATCTCCTATAACTCGGGTTTTAGTAAAGATATTCAATATCTGATTGCATATTTGGAATACACGGGATATGTGTTATATCAGTGTATATTATGATAAGTATTATTTCATAAATAGGCGAATCACTTTAAAGCCCCACATCCCCCCTTAAACGGTCGAAAACCAAATATTCGTCCTAAAATAGCTAGCGGTAGATACGATGCTCGCCAGAACGGAGAGCTAACATCACCGATTGAAGCGGGGGTGAATGATACGTAAAATAAGCTACTAACACTAATTATATAGTTCACTAAGCAGGTATTGAGCTATGCACGCCCCCCCCCCCCCCCCCCCATCCCTTCTCTCATGCAAACCGTCTAGACTTTCCTTAGTGTCCGCGTTATACAGGGTGTTTCACGATAGGTGGACAAATTTGACATTGCGAAAACTACGCGTCGCAACAAAAAAAGGCTTGTGTCGTTCTGATCCTGGGCCAGGGGCCTATTTAGGAGAATTATTAAAGTCAGGGATAATCGAATTGTTAATTATTTTTTAATTAACTTTTTAATATTATGTTTAGGGTAGGATTTCAATTAGAAAATTGCTCAGAAAATATTACTGCAAAAATAATTAACAATCCAATTATCCCGGACTTTAATAATTTCCTAAATGGGCCCATGGCACTGGACCAAAACGACACAAGCCTTTTTTGCTGCGACGCGTAGTTTTCGCAATACCAAATTTGTCCACTTTCCGTGAAACACCCTGTATAAGCTTGTAGACGATGTAAATAAAGTGGCGTCAATATAACTCATACTTAATACTTGTTATAATATTTGCAAAAGCAACAAAGACGTCTCGACCGCTACCACGCTACCGATCGCTAATAGAAGCACGTCCAATTGCAAGCTTGTCAAGGTTACTTTCACGTGTTTGTTTGTCCACAAGGCTCCCCAGCCAAAACACCGTTCTTGGAAAAAATCGTAAGGGTGCAGGCGAGCTGGTGAATATTAGCCATGCTGAATTAACCTGAGACTATGTGATAAAGACTGTGGCGCTTGAACTGTATAGACTTCGTCCTTTTTGTTTTGTGTTGGTGGTGATGACCTTGAGACTGAGACTATATAAGGAGGGGGACTAAATAAACCAGTTAGCTGAGTTTGAGATGTCGTCCTGTCTATTTGCTGTCCCTTCTACGTTTTGATGTTTCTTCTCTACCCCAGTCTCAGCTTAATTCAGCATGGTTACCGTTCTTGGAATAGACCTTTTTGCGAAACGTGCAGCGCTGTCCGCTGCGCCGAAAGGCATGCCGGAAACTCAGGGGAACATCTCGTTGTAGCAGACGACAGAGGTGACCTTGAGGACGACGGCGAGTGGGCGAAGGCAGGCGAGCAACTGAGGTGCCACATCGCCGTCTTCAGTGTCACGTAATGGCAAGGGGACGTAGAGGAATTCGCGCGCGGCCTTTTGGGATTTTTGGGGAAATGTACACTGTGCACGTATAGACCAACACACCGTTGAGAAAGAGGTCAGCGTATGCCCAAGCCTCGTGTGGGCATTCCGCGTGCGCAGAAACCAGATCCGCGTCAAGTGATACGTCTGCGCATGTGCTGCGTCGAATGCATCGGTTGCCGCAGCTGCGTGATATCGTATCCGCGTGTTGGTGTATAGACCTTTGTAAAAATTACTTTCTGTGCGCTGCCATCTTCTTCTGCTGGGCCGTGGAACGCCTTCTGAGCATGCGCTGTTGCTCTTCTGTGGTTTTTTTTTTTTTTTCAGACACTGCGCATGCGCCCACAGTTAAGTGACTCAGCATATTTCGGCCGGGGGATAAGCGATCCAAAGGTTTATACAAACCAACCAGTCTAGCAAAGTTGAAATGAGCTACCAGCTTGGGGGAATCTGCAGCGAAGCCACCCGACCATAACACGGAGTCCGGTCAGTGCAAGCCGCGTAAAGTGGGGCGAGGTTGGAAACCTTTCCTTGCGTCTAGTTTCTTTACAATTGAACAGAAAAGGCAGACTTACACGGTGCTGTTGTCTCTCGTGTAGTGGCGTACGTTGAAGCCGTTGTCGTAAAACGCAATACTGGTGAAGGGAATGTTCAGGTAATACTTCTCGCCAGCGATTATATCGTCGGCGAGGTAAATGTACAGGAACTGGGAGAAGTCGTTCGTGCGAATGTTGAGAATTTCTGGTCCGGGTTTCAGGTCCACCGTAGTGAGACTTGAGTTGGATCGATCGATTATAAGATTGGATGCATGCATCTGAATAATCTTGGTGTTTTCCTTACACAGAATGAAGATGCGCGCGTGACCCTTGAAGAACACGCTTTGATCCGTGTACACGGGCTCAAACTTCAATTTGTACTCGAGTGGCTCGACTGTCTTGGGAAGTCGCAGATCTTTTTCGTAGTGGTCGCCCGGTGCCGTCTCGGGAACGGGAGAAAATCTATATATGCCTTCTGCTAGAACGCTAACACCTTGCTTGTGCTCCGCGACCAGCGCCGTTTTTTTAGGATGAACTGTAGGGGGCTCTTCGGTCACGGGCGGGGCGGCGGTTGGCGGCGGTGGCGGTGGCGATGGCGGTGACTGTGGCTGTGGCTGTGTTTCGGGTAGCTCCGTCGAGTTTTCTTGCCCACGCACTTCTATGAAGGCCTCTTGCTGCTTCTTGGCTCCTGATGTTTCGTCGTTCGGTGCTGCGGCCTGCGCGTCTTGCTGGTTCTTGGTCCCTGGTGTGAGGTTGTTTATCAATACGGCCTGGGATTCTTGCAGCTTCTTGGCACCTGGTTTGCGGCGGTTCAGCGGTGCGGCGTGGGCAACCGGTTGTAGGCGTTTTGCCGTCTCAGCGACTGTGTTTCCGTAGTCAACGCGTCGCCTCTTCGCCCGTCCTTCAGCAGGTTCGCCTTGTGCGGCGGTGTTGTGAGGAGGTGAGGGCTGTGGTCCCGATTCCCGCAACGTGTGGCTCACGCCGGCAGGAATGGCGACTGCTGTGACGGTGAGAATCAGGCAACTTCCAAATATGACTTGCCACTTCTTCTCATTCAGCAAGGTACGCAGGCGGCTGCTGATGGAGACAGTCCGTTTTCCACGCAAGTCCTTGTTGACAGGTTGCATGACGTACTCGGCGCTCGACTCGTGCATAGCAAGCTTCCGCTTTCGCTTTACTTTCAGTCACAATTCGGCCAATAGTCCGAGCGAAGGATAAAATATTATCCACCGCGTTGGTTTTCAATGTGTTTTAGGCGTACCTCGGAATGGCTGCACTGGCTAGAACGGCTGCATTTTGCATTCTTTCCCCGAATGCATTTACAAAACGCAGGGCACCGCGAAGTGAACAGGACAGCACGAGGGCGTGAAACTTCTTCATCGCTAACGACGGTCTAGAGCAAAAAGACTAAAAGATAATTCTAATATTTATAATAGCAGTATTAATAATAATAATAATATTATTATTATGTTATCAGTTTATTTTCACAAATTAGAATAAAGAGGGTAATTACTGGCACATCAAAGCTAACATAGGGCTTGTACGACGACGATCATAACAAAAATTGAACGTCATTCCAAATTGATCAACAAAAACAAAGATGAAAAAAATGGACAAAGTGAGGTGCTTCTTATGGTATATTCGCTGGGTCGCTTTTCATCCTCTTGGAGGGCTCTGAAAAGCCAGTGTGCATTCGCCTGGTCGATGCCAGGCGCTTCAAGTATATTCGGCTTGTTCTTTCGGAGCGCACTCGAAGCTCCGACTCTCGCCGTCCTCCGAATCGGAGCGGTTTGAGGCGCTCTGACTTGGAAGTGGGAGCGCGCGAGAGATCTGGCTGCCGACCGGTCACGTGACTCCAGCCATTCCGCCATTTTGCTTTTGTGTTGGAAGCGGACGGCGAGAACACGGCTACTCCGCAGAAAGAGGACTGCAAAAAACAGCCGTCAGTCTCGACGCCGTCACCGTTGTGCTGTGCTCCCCGAATTGAGGTGAAATGTCGTTGAAACGAAGACGTTTAATGTTAGGGGTGGCACCGTCAGTGCTGCTGGCGAAGCTAGCAGACAGCGACAACACCAGCAGCTCGGACGACGACGACGAGTGTCGTGTTTACGAAGCGAAGTTTGCCGAGTTGTTTGATGCACCTTGTACGGTGCCCAAGGTCAAGGCTTATGTTTCTATAGTGCGAACCTACTTGGACAAAGCGGTAAGAACAAAAATACGAGAGTTTTCAAACTGTAATGTTGTCTTTTTTTTTATAGTTTCGCAGGAACTTCCGCTTGGCACGGCTGGCCTGGCGATGACCTTATCAGCGTATAATCAGCGTCCGCGTTGACGGCTGCCATTTTTCAAGGATTAACGGATGGATGGATGACTGAATACTGCTGAACCCTTTGAATCCGAGAAGCAAAAGTTCCGCTAGAGGGCAGCTCGCGCCGTCCACTCGTGGCGCAGGCCACCCTCTATCCGCTAGGTTTGCCGCTCTGAAAAGTTGAGGAGCGTTCGGCTGGGCGCGCCGATTCTCTCGTACGATGCGGAGGCGCTCCGGGATCTGGTAGCTCCGACTCGGATAATTGGAGCGCTCGAAAGTGACCAGCCGAATATACCATAAGTATGCGCCCTATTTTGTAGGCGCGCTGTCTGTCTGTCTGTCTGAGGGGGCCAGCGCGTGACACGGTGGCGCATTCAGTGCGTGACTTATGCTTTAAAATGGTGTCTAATCATTAGCAAAAGCTACGCGCTTGAGTTTCATCACACCGGAGTTCGCGCGCTTCAAAGACAGAAATTACAATTGGGTGGAGAAATGACTGAGGTGTCACCACCACGTCACCACTCAAGCAAAAGCGTCGCTTTCAGCGCACGCCAAATTGAGCCGCCATAGCCGACCTTCTCTTGTCTTACCGAGATGCCGAGCCACTGAAGCGGGCGTTGACGAGTCTCCACAAGGGCCTATGCTGGGGAGAAAGACGCGGTAGAATCTAAAATGGCAATGACCTGACCTACTGTGGTAATGATGAAGTGGAACGAACGGAATAAGAGGGAACAAAAACTGAAGGTCGGTTATGGCGGCGCCCATGCACAGCTGCCTGAAAGCGTCTATTAGCAGCGAGATGTTTTGGTGGCGCCCTCCTTTGGTTCCCTCTTGTGACGTCATTACCTTGCAAACAATAAGTTCGATGGTGTTTGTTATTAGCATGGTGGAAGCTTGAAATCATTGCGCTCTCAAAGGAACACTGCCAACACCGTCAAAATTAAAGTTCTTTCATTCCTCTTATTTCCGTCGATGATAAATCCCCTTTCCGACGTCATAGTCAGCGTTCGGCCAATCGTGGAAGGCCGACCACAGCGACGCTTTCGGTCGCGCACGATAGCGCACGGTGCGTCGATGCACGAGGCACGTGCAACGTGCAGCCCTTGGGAAGATCATGGCGGCACAGCGCATAGCAGCACTGAGCTAGATATCAGACGCCATGTTCTTCTCAGAAGTGGCGCGTGACACGTGTCTCGAGCATTTTCACAACAATAAAGGGCGCAACGTTTCTCAGGATAGAGGGGGTTTATTTTGATATTTTGATAGGCCTTAGTGCGCCCCCTTTAGGTTGTGAGAGATGCGACATTTTTACCATGTGCGAGTTGTACCAAAGCCTCCACTTTGACAGGCAAGCTTCGCCATGCCTGTCAAATGGGAGCACGTGCCATAGAAAGGGGCCGGACAAAGGGGTTTTCTGGTTTACGAGTGGTGTCACTAGTGAAGTGGCTACGTGGTGAATAGCACGCTCAATTTCCCAGGAAGTAGAGTGAAGGCCGTTAATGCATTGTAAAGCTTGAAGCACAAGCCGCAAAATATAATTACAGCGGAGCTGTTAAGGGCTACTTACCCAGGATCGTGTCCGCCGCAAAGAAATGAAGACAGCGAACTCTGGACACCTACCGCCATCTTTGAGCGACGGCGGCAAGCCACGTATCTGGTTGCCGCCGTCGTTCATAGATGGTGGCAGCCTTTCCACTCTGGCTTGCCGACTTGCGGCCGGCCACTACTTTCTATTGTAAAGCTCCGCTTGCTTTTTTTTTTCCCAAAGTGGAAAGGCAAAAAGTTGTTTTAATCAAATACTTTAGTAGGGAGAATACATTGCACTCCTCGAAAATACAATAGCCTCGGCGCGGATAGGTTTTCTGGGCTTGGCGAGAGCCATCGATCGTCGGGGAGGTCTCGGCTACCGGGCGGTAAATGATGATGATGAAATTGGTTCTTGATTTTGAGGCTGGCTTTTTCCTTCAAAGGCAGTGCCCGGTGCGCGTGCCGCTGGCCGTTCGATTTCGTGTCTTTTTATCTATCTCATTTTATTTATACACACATACACGTATAAGTAAAGAACACAACGACGACGACGTTGAGAGGATGATCGACACACCGGGCGACGGCGGTGCCTCAATCTGAGCCCTGGTTCCTCGGAGGCGGCGGCTTCTACTTTCACTGGGCTACGTCCTTGGAGCCTGATGCTTTGACCGCAGTGGACCCCAGTGAGAAACAGCGCCATCATATTCTGGGGCTCCTTCATGCACCGACCGAACGGCCTGCCATCTCTCCCAGCTCGCTGCTGACCCGCCCAACCCGCCTCCACGAAATCTAAACTTCTGCTAATCGGACTGCCTTCCTCTCCAATACCAACAATCCATCTCGTCGTCATTATGCATGTATATACTCATCAATATCATGTTCAGTAGACGCGGCACCGCGGGCCTCCGTGGTACGAGCGGGGTGCTATGTTGCGCTTTTTGGACTCCCAGGAGACTTGGAAGAAGGAAGTGACGTCAACGACTAGAGCAAACGCAGATTGGATGTTGACAGAATAAAACAAAATCAACATCCAATCTTCATTTGCTGCGTTGTTGACGTCACTTCCTTCTCTCTAGTCTCCTGGGAGTCCAAAAAGCGCAACATAGCCCCCCTGCTGCCTTTCCGCGGTGCCGCGGCTCTCCAGAGCCAAATAAATAAAGTCTAAAGACTGAAAACAAATTGCTTTCCTGACCAATAGACCATATGCGAAATCCTTACCAGCTATCATCATCATGCCATTAGGAGCCGCCATATTGGGGGGTTTATCACATCTTCCAGTTGTGGACGAGGCGCATCTGCATTTAACTTGGTTTTCATGATATTAGGGCAGTTTATTTGTACACTCAACGGGTCGCTGGTCAGTTTCGGATCAAAGAAGAAAAGAAAGACGGCCGCCAAATTCAGGAACAGGAATTGTCAGCAACGAGGTCGCAAGACTCGTCACTCAAGCAGTGAACTGGACCATCCAGGTCAATGAACGGTATTTCTCGAAGACGTCCTGTGAAGGGTTTGTACTGGACTTGCAGCAGGTGATCATATTTTAGTTCTACGACTTACACTTTGCCGGGACTATTGTTTTTCGGGCGAAATCGTCGGTACGGGAACCCCCCAATATGGAGGAAATCTGATCGTTGATCATGAATACACTAGATGGCGCTTCTTTTTGCATATGGTCTATAGAGTTCCTGTATAGGCTCCCTACGGGAGCCAGAGTTGCGCGTTCATGCATGGCATGTGGATTCAGCTCCTCACGTGACTGAATTCGGGGAATAGCAGCGCCGCGCGTTCGAGGCGCGCGGCGCGCTCAAAAGCCGGGGAACGTACGCCGGGGCACGTGCAACGTCTACTTTGCTGCACGACACTTGATACGGCTCCTCACGTGATCGGATCTCGGCGAATAGCAGCGATAGCGGCACGCGGCACATGGAATCAAACGCGCAACTCTGGCTCCCGTAGGGCGCCTATACAGGAACTCTACTGACCAACAGCCAGTAGCGCCTTAGAAAAAAGAACTATAGTGTTTTCCCGTTTATAAAATACAAATTCCAAAACTACACCATACTACAGTGTTCTTAAGGGTGTATACTTCGTCTCATCCTAGCATAGACTAACCGCGAAGGCTGTGCTTGCGCGAGCGGCCACCCTTGACTGCCTTGACTAGAGCACTTGCTGCACGAGCGCTCGTGCAGCCGCCGCGGCTTCATTCAAAGCGACTAGCTCGCGCTTTTAGCACGCGCGGCTAACAATAGTCCATACTAAGGTGAGACGAAGTATAGTGGCAAGAGCGGCGCCCGCTTACCGCTCATTCACACTGGAAGCGGATCCGCGTTCGCAAAGCGGTTGCGAACGCGGTTGTATAAAGATCCAGTGCATTCGCACGCGCACTCGATGACATCAAGTGCGCGTGCAATTGTAATGGATCTTTATACAACCGCGTTCGTAACCGCTTTGCGAACGCGGATCCGCTTCCAGTGTGAATGAGCGGTTACAATGGGCCGCGTGAAGACGGTCAACGTAGATGCCGCGAGTGGCGCTGGAGTTCCGTGCCCTAGGAGAATTTGTGGCAGATGGCAGATGTGCGATGAGCGAAGAAGACGACGAGGCTGAGCTGGTACGCTCCTCCCGAACCTAACACCGTAGCACTTTTCTTTGTGGTGTAGTGGTGGGGAGTCTTCCCCGTTCCGTTGCCGTCTAGGTCATAAATGCAAGGAAAAAGACGGACGCACACACCGCTTCGCGCCGGGATGCAAGTCGGGCTACCCGGTCAACAAGGGCAGCCACCAGCGATCGTAAGCCGTCGCTGTTTCATGCGGCAAACGAGGAGTAGCGCAGACTACAAGTGGGGAAGAAAATCTTAATTGAGGAGATAAACGCCTTGCCGAGACATCAGCGGTGTGCGAGAGACATTTTGAACCGTGCCTTAAGGGTGATTCAACCGCTATTTATTTGTACCCTTTTCCTCATAGATTGGCGCAGAATTTTTCCGGAACAAACGAGTTGCACATTCGCAGCTGCGCATGCAGGTCGGGCGCTCGAGGTGGGCTCGGGCCACGGGCTGTTCGCTGCCGATCTCGAGCTGAATCTTTTTCGCTCTGCGTCCGCCGCTGCAGGAAGCGGTCAACAGGCGGCGCGAGATACGAGCCAATACATACGTAGATTACATTGGCTTACAAAACGTAGAATAAGCTCCGATTTCCGAATGAATTCGAAGTTCCATCCACGTTCGAAATTATCGAAAGCACAGTGGTGCGGCGTTGCGGCCATGGATTTTGGACCACCACATTTAACATGCAAACGTTGTTTTGCAAAAAAAATATATATATATATATATATTTTTAGAACTTAATTTAAAGCTAGAAAACAAAAAAAAGGAAATAAAGTGGCAGTTTTACACTTCCTATGTCCTATATCGGCCTGCTCTTCGTCTGAATACTCGTTTGCAAACCCGCACCCAGGATGTGTGGAGTAAATAAAGCCCATTTATCCTGGGAAAAGTAACGCCAATCATTTTTGTGGAAATGCTCGAGACACGTGCCACGCGCCACTTCTGGGAAGAACTAGAGGGAAGAACTAGAGCCACTAAATGAGCTGATCGGCACTCTGTTCCCCAAAATTGTTGTGTTGTGCCGACATTTTTGGCGCTTGTGCATTGCAGACGCAACTGCCGATCGTAATGATTCGAAAGTGCGACTTCCTCAGCATTCAGCATTACATTCGGTGTTAGGAAGCTCAAATAATATTGCTTTGCTTTGTCGCGAGCTGTTTAAACATTTGTGGAGGGCAGAAAAGCGTTCCCTGTGATTTCAGATAAATCTTCAGATAACTAGCAACCATGATTTTAAGCTACATTATGAACAAGTGCCGTTACTGTGATGCAGTGCTTATTTAGTGACACCATATATAGAAGAACATGGCGTCTGAAATCTAGCTCAGTGCTGCGCTGTTCCGCCATGATCTTCCCTAGTGCCACTAAATAACCTACGCTTCAGGGTAACGACACTTGTCCAAATTGTTGCTTAAAATCATGGCTGCCAGTTATCTGAAAATTTATCTAAATCACAGGAAACGCTTTTACGTCCTCCACAAATGTTTAAACGCTTAGCGACAAAGCAAAGCAATATTACATGAGCTTCCTAACACCGAATCAAATGCCATGGAAGTCGCACTTTTGAATCCTGACGATCGGCAGTTGCGTCTGCTCTGTACAAGCACCAAGATGGCGGCGCCCACAGCAATATTGGGGAACAGAGTGCCGACCCTATGCATAGCCCATTTAGTGGCGAGGTCCACACTTCTGCGCCGCAAGGTCCACACTTCTGCACGTCCAGAGGTGTGGACCTCGTCGAAGAGGTCCACACTTCTGCGCATCGTGTCAAAAGCAACAAGAAGCAACCGTTTCCCACCCGTGAACTGTACCAAGGAGTTCTCTGTCCAAGCAAGTGGCGCGGCTCTACTACTCGTCCACACTCGAGCGCCAAGTGCACAGCAACTGACAAGATTGGCATCGGGTATGGCAAGAAAGGGCACTTTCCGTCTGTCTGCCAATCAGCGAAAAAGAACCACTCAAATACACAAAGCCATGTTGCACTCAAGTTATCCTCGTAAATTCCATAAGTTGAAGGTGCTCCCGGCAAGTGCAGACTAAATTCATTTGATAAAATTGACGCTTGCAAGTACCGCTAACCATTGTTGTGGAAACGCGGAAGACATGTGCGAGGAGCGGGTGCTCCGCTGCCATTCGCTTACAAGGGCCGCCCATTTCAGTATTGCGTCGACAACTGCTTCCAAGGGCCGCTCGAGACACGGGTTTTGTGCACTGGCGCATTTGACGCCACTTGCAAGACAAACGCAATCACATCGGAGGGCTTTAGTCCAGGCAGATAAAGAGGGATCGGGGGCCTAGTGCAATGACGAAAAAAAAGGGTCGGTGGCCGAGTGGGCTAGAGCCACAGAGCACACCAGCTCGGAGCACGTGGAGCGAAAGCTCGCGCTGTATAACCCAGCGATCCTGGTTTCGATCCCCACCCCTGCCTGTTTCGATCTGGATGAGCATCGTACCGGCGTGCGGTCGTGTATCACTATTGCGTGATGCACGTTAAAAACCCCAGGCTACCGGTTGTACTGCACTAGCTAAATTGCTCACCTACAGCTGGGAGACAAGTCGCCCGTTGAGGCAGACTAACATCTAGGCTGTATAAACAACCACACAATCCAATTTGTTTCCAGACAGATAAGGTAGCACCGCTTCATTCCACCGTGACATAGTAAGATCACTGTTGAAAGAGGTGTTCATCACGGACAATAGCATGTTTAACTCCCGAGGTTATTTATGAAGACACTAAAGGTATTTAGAGGTTTATTTGATTTTGCCTAAAAATTATAAAGGTGAAGAGAAAAAAAATAAACGTACGCCTCACCTTAGGTAGAAACGTATTTTCTACCTATTGATGGCCCGTTTGGTTTTCTTAGTAATCCGCAATACGGGAAGTATTAAATTAACAAAGAAAAATTGTTTCGAGCGGCCAAAACGCTAACGTCAAAATTACATTTGCATCTCAGAGTAAGCACCTGTTTGTTGGTTAAGAAAATATATTGTAATTGTTCAAAAAAATAGAAATCGTGATTCTTTTTTTTTTTTGTTTTTCATATCCACTAGCCACCAAACAAGGTCTACAGAGAATGAAAATATCTGAAATAATGTTTCATATAATAAGTGTTGTTCGAAATAAGAATTTTAGCTTTCTTTGCAACTCATTCAACTATTTGTTTTTAATTTTCAAATACATATTATAGGGTGCCTTAATGTGCGCTTTGCTTAGGGTGGAGTAGGGTGCCTCAATGTTCTTCTGCTTAGGGTGATGCCACCCTTTGTAGTACCCGATGCCGACAGCACGCGCTCACGGGTAAAATACAAAGAAATCGACGAAAACAAAATGTCGCCATAGCACAGTCAGCGCCACAAACACGTGCAGGGACACGCTCTTTCACGCGCTTCTGAACAAAAAATAAAAATAAACTTGAGGGATAAAATGGCGAGATGCCACCTCCCTAAGCAAAGCGCACATGAAGGCACCCTAGGGTGGAGACATCTGGCCATTTTGTCCCACACTTCTATTTTTATTTTTTGTTCAGAAGCGCGTGAATGTGCGTGCCCTGGCACGCGTTTGTGGCACTGACTGTGCTATGACGACAATTTGTTTTCGTCGATTTCTTTGTATTTGACCCGTGAGCGCGTGCTGTCGGCCTCCGGTACTACAAATGGTGGCATCACCCGAAGCAGAAGGACATTGAGGCACCTTACATATTAGGATATCTCTGTTCAACCCTGCGCGATCTTAGGGTGCTTACGAGCCACGCTTGTAGCGTATGCAAGCGTTTGACCACGCGCGCTAACATAGCACACACAAAAAATAGAATCAACAAAAGTATCGCCTTCAGAGCCTTATCAGGCCTTTCGCTAAGAGTCTGCTGATGACTAGTTATACTATTTTGCGACGTTCAAAATGTGCCGATTAACGGAGCCATCAATTGCAATTCTGTTGTGTCTATGTTTATACAGCGCGAAGTTAGTCAGCTCTGCAGCATCTGGTGTCTTCGTTGGAGATGAAAGACTGTGCAGTATACCGCTGCTTGTCTGACAACTTTAACGTGCATCGCGCAATAGTGATACATGACAGCATGCCGGTACGATGCTCGTCCAGATTGAAAAGGGCAGAGGCGGTGGATTGAGTCCCCGATCAGTGAGCTTACAGCGTGAGCTTTCGCTCCACGTGCTACCGATCCACGAGCAGCGAGACATCGCGGTCGAATTCGAGCTCGATAGAAAAGCAACAGCAACAGCAAGAAAATCTTCGATTTGAGGCATTTAGTACTAGTGTCGCCATCTCGTTTAACAAGTTGGAAATAAAATTTCATTTACACAAATACGCAAATACAACAATATTTTGCTTTCTCGTTATGGTCTTAAAATTAAGATTAGAGGCACCTCTAGTACGTACGGCCAAGCGTTTTGTCACGTTTGTCTTCTAAATAATTGTATTTTCAAAAATGCCTCAAAATGCGCTAAAAACACTCAAAACGGTCATATTTCTGGATTTTATTAAAAATCTCCAGCGCTCTAAAAGAAAAATCTAAGGACCGTACAACCACGGCCTCTCGATCCCCCTGTTGGTGCGGCCTGCCGATTTTTTTCCGAAAACAAAAGAGCGCGCGTGAGAGGAGAACTTCTCCCATCTGCCGTGGAGGCGCTGCACATCGGCGAGTGGTAGGGTGCCTCGATAAACGCGCCTCCGTCCAGGGTGGAGACATCTCCGTCGGCGCCGCCATCTTGGTTCAAGAGCACGCCGATGAGCTATTGCGGGCGGGATACTTCTAGCCTAGGATGCGCTTACGTAGGCTTACGTCATGAAACTTCCATTTCGCGTTGTATTTTCCAACTCAGACACGCGTCTCAGTATTTTTACTTATACAAATAAAGAATAAATGAGCGGATGTAACGCAAACATTATGACAAGCGAGCGCATGGGCTTGACGTTCTCACGTCTTTTTTTTTTTTTGATTGCCACACTCCTTTTTTTGCTAAAGCGAGTGCAGCCCTTTTAGCCCTATGTGTACTGATCGAGATATAAAGTAGCACATAATGGCAGATAATTATACATTTTAGCGACTTTGCGACGGGTTGTTAAATGGAGCAACTGTTCTACTATTAGGAGGTGCTTATTGCAGAGCTCGGTTGTATATTATGCACTTGTTCGGTAATTTATTATACTAAATATGTTTATGTCCGTTGCAGCTCAAGAAGGTAGGGCGAGGGAGAAGAAGGCCGGGGAAGAGGAAGCAAACGAAAGGCTGGAGAGGAAAGGGGGAAATTTCCACCTCTCTCTAGCGTTCTGCCTGCTTTTTCCTCGCCGGCCCTCTTTCCCTCGCCCTACCTTCTTGAGTTGCAACGGACTATAGCACATGCCACGTTACAGGAAAAAGACACAAATACTTTAACTCAGTATACAAGATTTATTTCTGCGAAAGCGAACGCTGCATCTCACTGCAGGTTGGTACCGGCGACCGTTTTACTACCGTAGCCATCATCTGACTCTTCCGGCTGACTTAGCCAATGCAAGTAAATGCGCAGGCGCATTACAACAAAACGCTCTAACAACCTGCGCATTAGATCTGGGTGTTTGCTGCACTCAACACGGGGAACAGGAACAGATTGCTCAATAATTCGTCTCAGGGTCTTCATTGGGTTCTTCAAAAGACAAATGTCCTCTTCTTCTGAGAACGCTTTAAATACCCCCTCACAACGAGAAACCAAATTGAAGACTTCCAGGCTGACGTAAGTGAGGTGTTTTCCACCTTGAACATATTCTTTCATGAGCACCAGAGCATGCTCATCGGAAACCTCTTCTGCAGTGAGCATTTGTGTGCAGACACTGCATGACTGTACAGCGGAGAGCAGAGGTTTAACCAAAAACCCTGCCAAATGAGCAACAATGTCGGACTCAACTCTAGAGAGTGGTTCCATTTCTATAATCTCATCATCCCCTGGAGGCTCTTCAACTTCCTGCTGCACTTCTTTGATTTCTGCGGAGAGGAAATCTACCAGGTATGTGCTGTCGTCAATGTCGTAGCCTGAATTTTTTGGGACTTTGATGAACTGGCTTACTGTCACAATTTTGAGTGCATTTTTCACGTCATATGCGTTTGGCACTGGAGAAATCATTCTGACAACTGAAAACAGGTTCTCAAGGCAGTCTTGAGCTAACCGTCCTGTCAGCACAAAATTGTAGCCACACTCTTTCAAAAGAACAGCATGCAATTGCAACACTACAGTTGTCGACATTAGTACCCCTGCCTGGCATGGCTTCCATACTTTCTTCACTCCGATCCCCAAGCTCTCAACAACAGAAATACTGAGCTTCAGAGTTGAAATGGCCTCCTCATACTTGCTCTCATTCGCAAAACTCAAAGCAACGACAGGATGGCGAGAGGTCATTAGGGTGTACCATTTAAACACCAGTTCAAAAAACCAGGCAGTTGCTTCGGCCTCAACTGGCAGTTTGTTCTGTTTGATAAAATACCGAATGGCCGAGGGAGCTTCCCTGAATAGCTGCACCGCTATTCCGACTTTCATTTTCGTGAAATGGCCATTTGACACATGAGCACTGTTTAAGTTGGGTGCCACACGCAGCTGCTCAGTGTCCAACTTTAGCACCATTTCCACATGCTCTATTGAGACTTCGCTGCTTGGTAAATTGAACTTGGAGACCACCTCGTCACTTAGGTGCATTACGTCTTTTCGTACGAGGTGCCCTCTTATATTTTTCAACACATGTGCGGGGTCTGCCATGAAGAACAATGGCTTACCATCGTCACAGGGATGCGGCACATTGCATACGGTCACAGAACTGCGGGAACTGGAGAGGTTCAGGGATCTCCACATGGCACGGTTAGAACTGCCCATATCACAGGTCACACAAAGCACACGTAGTGAAATGTCCGCACAGAGCTTGATTAAGTCAAAAACAAACTTCTTCAGCTCGTCTCCGTTGATATATGCGCCCGTGTAGTGGTATGCTATGACTTGTTTCCAGCGCGAGTTGATCCCTCCCACCATAAAAACGAGAGCCTGGTTTGCACGATGGTCACTCTTGGGCAGCGTCGTTTTGCCAAGCAAAGTGTCATTGCCACGGTCCAACACAACGCCTTTTCTAATTTCCATTTCATCAAGAAAAAGGACGCAATCCTTTTCAATGTCCGACATCGCAGCGACTTTCGTTTCCATCACGCGCAATATTTCAGTTAGCACGCCGGGCTGAAATGACAGGTGTTGCAGTCTCCTGCACAGCGTCCTTCTCGTCGGGAGGGGGTTGCCCTGCTCAAGTAGAAGGTCATACCCTGTGGAGCCACAGGCAAACTTGAGCTGTAGTCCCTTCCGTATGGTGTCAGCACTCCAAGCACAGCCTCTTCTGTTCAGTTTTTCCAAAACACGTTTTTGGTCCACGTTTAGAAATGTCAAAATTCTGGTCAAGGTGGAAAGTTTTGTTTCTAGCTGCCTTGTTTTTCTTAAAGCTCTCTTTAACTTCTTCCTTGCAGCTGACAGGCTTTCTTCCAACTCGCAGTTTTTCCTTTTTGTGTCTTGCAAAGTTTTCTGCAGTTCACTTGTATGTAGTGTCACGATATCAACTGTATCGTCCAGGTGGTCGTGCCCATTTTCTTCTGAAATGAGGTTTGCCTGAGTGTCCTCCGTGCCAGAGTCTTCCTGGTCTGAGACTCCCGCCGCAGAAATTGACGAAGGACCTGCAGTGGTGGCACCTCCACGATCAGCCGGAGGAGCTCGCGGTGCGGGGGGCTTTCTTCGCTTCGGCTGCGCTGCGCAGAAAAGGGAAAGACAGCACAGATATAAACACAAAATAAAATTGCATGCAAACGAGCGAGGCACAGACAGTAATAGTACCTCATATAGTAATAGTAACACTTACGTCTGAAATCAAACAACGTAGGTACAGCTGTCCGCTTGAGAAGTCTCCGCCCATCTTGTCGGTTCATCTCGTACTGGTCTTCTTCAAAGTGGCGCTGAAGTAAACAAGAAATGAGATTTTTATTTATGTGCAGATTGGAAGGCACAGACGTGAGTGTAAACAAAAATTGAAGAAAATATTTGCCTAATATCTCACGTCAAAACAATCCTGAATATACTTTCAAAATGTTACCGTAAAATGTGCTTTATTTTATTTAATTTTTCGACCTTGCACGAAGGGAGCGATGTAAGTACTAATCAAACAGGGACAAGGTCATGTCATTTCATCAAGCACGTCGAGCTGCGACATGATCATGAAATATATCACACGCCGACTACCGAGATATGTTGCGATTTTTGCATTCGCGAGTATCGTCTCGAAAACATATTATTGATCATGCTCGAGATTCACCATCAGCGATTATTTTCACAGACACACAAAAAGAATCCAACTAAAAAAAAAAAAACAGTTGGTGGCCAGTCGCGAATCAAGGCTATCGAAGATGGCATGCAGTCACTGTACAGAAACTTGGTGTACGCGCACGCGACAATATTCCGCGCTTATCAGATCGTTTCAGGCACTTTGAATAGTAAAATAAGCCCAAAAAGATATCACAAAGTTGTGCACGAGCGAGAAACTCGCACGCTGAAGAGCTACCGCCTCAACCTATTTTAATCGGGGAAGTCTAATTAGTGAATACGCCCTAACGGCAGAAAAGGGGTATCGATATAGGTATTACCATTAAAACTCGGAATGAGGTGCTTTAGAGAGTCAATTCCTTACGTCACAACTCCGATTGATCGCTCGATCCGACCGGTGAGACGAAGCGAGGGCTGATTTTGAGTTTAGCAACTCCGATCATGAAGCAATCGATCGGAGCTGCTACGACAATTTCTGAATACTGCCTAATATCGTAATAAAGTGGTCGTGCTTTTGAAACTTACCTCGCAGATCCTCGAGGTGTGACTTGCCTTCCAGCGATCGCGCTTGACGCAGGACTCCCATTTCCTTCTTCGCGCCTTTTCTTGGGGAAAGCGGAAGCATCGGACTCCCTTTGCCGACGAAGCGGCACACAGCGGTACAGAACAGCCGGTCATGCTTGTGCTCGGACGACTGCTGTTGAGATCAGTAAGACCCACCGATCTCTATGGTAAGACCAGAAAGACTTTTTCGTGCACAGCCCGGCCCACGGTGAAAGATAGTCGCGCCGCACGTCCAACCGCACGCACCGCACGCATACGCATACTCCGTCGTGTACTCCGTCGTTTGAACCAAGATGGCGTCGTGGCGAGGAAGTGGCGGCGTGGCGCGGGTCAAAGGATGTCCTCACCCTGCAAGGCGGCGCTGACATCGAGGCACCCTAGGCGAGTGGTCTCGTGAGCTGAAAGCTATACTCCGTTTCACCTTATGTTGTACCGCAGACAAGGCTAGAAGCGCGAGCTCATAGCGTTGGGAGCTACTCTTAACGCACGAGAGCTTGTGCCGCCGAGATGTGCCTTAAGGCCTGTTCACACATGCAGCGGAGCGCTACAAGCATAGCGCTAACCTCGCGCTAAGCGCGTGCTGACCGGAGCGTTCACCAGCTTTGTATCGCACCGCCAAAACTGTTGCTCGTGGCAGGCGATAAGTAGCTGACGGCACGTGAGGAGCGCTACATCAGCGCTTCGCTCCATGTGAGAACCGGCCTTTATAGAGCAAGGAGCTCGCGCTTGTAGCATTTCCTGCGGTACATCATAAGGTGAAAAAGAGTATTAGCGGCGAGAAGTTGTGGTGGCGCCCTCTTATGGTTCCCCCTTGTTACGTCATTACCTTGCAAACAACAAGTTCGATGGTGTTTGTAAATAGCATGGTGGAAGCTTGAAATCATTGCGCTCTTAAAGGAACACTGCCAACACCGTCAAAATTAAAGTTCTTTCATTCCTCTTATTTCCGTCGATGATAATCCCCTTTCTTACGTCATAGTCAACGTTCGGCCAATCGTGGAAGGCCGACCACAGCGACGCTTGTGTTCGCTCTCGGGGCTAATAGAAAAGGCGCCCAACGCGCTCTTGCTTCGCGACCCAGAGAAAATATCTGCCCGTCATTGGCTTCGCCGATACCGAGGCGCTGTCGCGGTTGTAAAAGGCCGCAAAAATCGCTTGTCCCCCACCTTTGCACCACTTTGCGCGGAGAAAATATCGCAGTTTTACCCTGTGCTCGCATGCGTGGTTTGTGTTTTCGATCGTTTTTTTGCTCGTTTCTATAGTTTCATGGCGATAACCACTGATGGATGAGAAAGAAGAGATGTAGACAGCCGCCTTTTGTCTGTCTTTTCACAGTTTTAAAGTGTGCAGATGGGTTACGGAGCACGCTATGCCTAAAAACTGTTGCGTGCCGCGTTGTAAGTCAAATGCTGCGAGAGACCCGGAACTCTGCTATCACGAGCTTCCGTCTAGAGAGAAATTTTGGGATGCCTGGTTGAAGAACATTTCGCGAGAATGCAGCGAGAAGGGCAGCCAGTGGCAACCAACCTCCAGGAGCGTCGTGCGCTCCCTTCATTTAAAAGGCCGACGTACACTTCGCGCTTTCCACTTTTGCCCGTTACCTCCTTTCCTATATCCCTTTACATTTTACCTTGCCCCAACCTGGCTCCCCCTCGCAGCTTAGGAGAGGGGAGCGCTATGTGGATTATCTTCCCTGCAGAAAGCCGAGGTTGTACGTATAGGCATTTAAGGCGGAGGACTACAAGGTAGGGATGAAGCGGAAGGTACTGCGACCGATAGCGGTGCCGACTCAATTCCCATTGTATTCGTTGTACATGCAACCAGCAGGTTCAAAGAGACGCAGAACGCTTGTTCGTGTGCCACCTAACGCGTCCACGTAGCATGCGAGCGGTAGAAGCCGACAACGCAAAATGCAGTCCCCTGCAGAAAGAAGACAAGCTGTTGATGAGTGCGTGGCTATTGAACCTTGCCTGCAAAAAGAGTTTGAAGTGGAAGAATGTCAGACGTCATTCAATTTGACAGCTATAGGCTTCATGGAAGATGCCAAGAAAAACGCGCACCGCCTTCAAATACAAGCCAAACGACTGAACGAGCGAATTAAAAAACTGCGACAAACCTGCGACGAATTTCAAGACAGATTTAAGCAAGGAAGGCTAATGTGTAGAACCCGCTCAACTTTGCAGGTGACGTGTCCTGAATGCAAGCTGTAACTTAAGGGAAATGAATCTCGTGACGGAGAAAATCAGTTTGTGTTTAGCCTTGACCAAAGAGGACTCAGCTATCCACGACCTCAAGCTGTCTGGCCGTGCAAGCTCGTCTGCACCTTTGTCGAGAGGGCCCTACAGTTGGCAGAGATTCGTCGTTCTGGACGGATTGGCAAGGTTCTCTCGAGCGCTGAGCTTCCACACCTTATGGACTGCCCGCTGATGTGGTGTACTAACTGCAGAGACCGGTACCACAGCTAAGAACTCTGCGAGCTTTTTCTCGGGAAGCTCCTCAGACATCTTCTGGCTAACTCAGCTGGTGACCTAAACAGCTCTCTAGAGAATATATTGAGACTTTCGCGGAGGCCTCTTTTCCGAAAGGTGTTCAGCTTGCGAACTATATGACTCCCTTGATCTGTTCGTGAACAATGAAGTTTATATTGCAGAAGTTATGCACGAGGAATCCCTTTCTTATTGTCCCTCACAGATAAATAAAAGGCACAGCTCGAGCGTGCTCGAGCATCGGTTAAAACCGTAAATCATACGGCCTAGCTATATCCAACTATAACTCATTACAGTGGTAATAGAAACGGGGACGGGAACAAGAAAACGACAATTCGCTCATACTGCCAGCTGAATGCGGCTCTAACGGGCAGCCTGCAGCTGAGTGAGCTCCTCGCAGAAAGAATTATGTGATTCTATTCGGCACAGATTTGTCACATCATTCATGCAATCTGGCACTCGTTTCAAATGAGACTTGCCGCTTCACGAAAAACAATCTAAATAGCCCACCTAAGGTGCCTACGAAACATGTAGGCACCCTAGCCACACCGGGACGCGCCGGGCGGACTGCGCCTCTCTCGCCGATAACGAGCGCCACGGCTGGCGCTGCGGGGTAAAGTAGAACTATCGCTCTCACCGTCGGCGCAAGACATACGGCAGGCCGCTCCCAAGGGGAGTCCCTTATCAGGCGGCCGTGGTACAACCTTCAATACGTTATCATAAGTAACCTCCAAAAGAATGATTACTATAGTGCATTCCTGAAACTCAGGTTTGTGTAGCGAAATTTGCCCATTGAGTGGCATTATATTATGACTATTTTGTAGTCTTTTTGCGTACTATGTTGCTGGATATCTGTCATGTGCTTGCTGTGTATGTCGATTAAGTGTATTACCACTTTTGAGAAGTCATAAAGCAGTGAGTTGAGAATAATTTTTTTTTCATATTAGGGATTGTTGAAGTTTGTGTTCATATCGTATTTTAATGCTTCATGTACTCCTAATCGAGGTATTTTTTCTTCATATACTCGCTTCTACAAAAAACAATTTGTTTTATGTTCGCCAGTTGTAGTGGCACCTTGGCCGTTCCCAAACGCGCTCCGCCTTGCACCTTACACAACGCTGGTCCCCACATCAGCAACGCGATGACAAAAACAATACACCAGTTTATTGTTCCTCTCACAATTAAAAAACGTGAGAGATTTATTGAGATTTATTAGTCTATTTTTCCTAGTTATATTAGTATCGCGTGGTTTCTTTCGCAGCTAAGAAGCGTGCAGCTCAAGTGATAGCGTTGCTGAACAACCTGTCAGTACTGGGAAGGGGGGGTCAATGTCAATCAAATGATCTCCATCAAAAACACGCGAATAGTAAAAGTAGAGGATAGCACACACTCTAGAGTTATTAGTGCAAAGGAAAGCCTACAATGTTTCACACATAGAGTTATTATAATGTACGCTAGAGGTTCAACTGGCGCTAGTGTGCTGCTGCAAATTGAAGCAGACAGCAACCAGTCCGAAATTGACTTCCGGTAATGCATTTCTATGGGAAAAAGCGAGCGCATTTTTTCTCCGAGCTCGATTGTAAGAGCAAATATCACGATTAATTCGAACGTACTAGGTAGCTTGGAACATTTCTCAGTCACGCAGATGCAATAATTGGTCAGTTACAGCGTTTTTAATTGAAATTTGTGGCATGAAAAACGGTGCTAAAACCGCTTCGTACGTGTATTTATGTGCACTGTCGGACACTGTTAGCGCGAACACGGCGTCGGCGCTTTCCAGCATGGGGGATACGTGCCAACCGAACGAATTACATGTGTAAAACCAAGAGAGACGGCAAGAACTACGCAGTAACACTGGTAACTCCTTGTGCAAGCAGGCGATCAAAATAAATTGAAAGCCACGTAATATAGTCAGATTTGCAATAAATAAGTACTGCTTTATTCTTTCTGCTCGTGAATATGTGCGAAGATGCTTGTTTTGGGTTCAAATCATCACCCGCACACTCCAAATCTTTGCAAATAGAGAGAAGCAGAGAACAGGTGCCTGATTAAAACTGCCCGACAGAGGAAATATTGAAAAGACACACCGTTTGTAGCCCACATACTTTATATTTCTAACAGATCGTAAAGATGCACGACGGAGTCATTTTCATATAGTGACAGCAGAACGGGCATATTAGCAATATATAAGCGCCACCGGATTCTAGCGAACCTTGAACACACTCTACGTTCCTTTGGATCGTTAGTTTGCTTAGAATCGTCGCTCGTTTTTACATACCTGCCATGGAACAGAAGTTTGGGCCTGAAATATAGCGAAGTTTAACATCGTTGAGTAGTAAAGAAAAATGCTGTAACTAAAGCAATTACACATTCACAATATCAATAAAGGTACATACTATCCGGTACAACTGAAATAACAAAATTTATTCGCGTTATTTTCCGGCGAAGAGACAGAATTCACGCGCGTTTTCCCATAGGAATGCACAGGAGCACCGCAAAAGTAGACTGGTTGCTGTCTGCTTCAATTTGCCTCCCGGAAGTCGCATAGACACTAGCGCCAGTTGAACCTCTAGCGTACATTATAGTAACTCTATGGTTTCACATTAGCACTTGTTCTGCGTAGCGAAATGCTCCAGTCGAACCACAGTAGTACACGCCGAGCAGCGCCGACGACGAGGCTGACGGGGACACGTTCCTGTAGCAATATCTATAATCTGTTTCACCTTGTGTTGTACCGCAGGAAAGGCTACAAGCGCGAGCTCCTTGCTCTAGGGCACATCTCGGCGGCACAAGCTCTCGTGCACCAAGGGCAGCTGCCAACGCTATGAGCTCGCACCTCTAGCTTTCGCTGCGGTACAACATAAGGTGAAACGGAGTATAGAAAGGACGAGACGAGGCCATGTCCGCTTGGCTCTGAGCGACCGAAAGCGTCGCTGTGGTCGGCCCACCACAATAGGTGAGCGGCGTTTGGCAACTTCCGGTTCCTTATGCAATTTTGGTTTACTGTCGACAGACCACGACATTGAGCTGCAAGTCTGTGTAAGCATGGTTCTGAATCCTCCCGACCGTAGTTTTCAGAATCACGCTTACACGGGCGTGCAGATCATCGTCGTCGTTTGTCAGCAGCTAAACAAAATCTTCTAAGAAACCGGAAGTTGCCAAACGCCGCCCACCTATTGGCCGAATGCTGACTATGATGTCAGCAAAGGATATCAAATCGAAGCAAATAAGAGGAAGGTAAGAACTTCAATTTTGACGGTGTGGGTAGTGTTACTTTGAGAGCGTTATGATTTCAGGGTTTCACCATGCTCATTAGAAACACCATGGAACTTGTTTTTCACAAGGTAATGACGTCACGAAAGGTAACCAAACGAGGGTGCCACCGAAACATCTCGCTGCTAATACTCTGTTTCACCTTATGATGTACCGCAGGGAAGGCTACAAGTGCAAGCTCCTTGCTCTGGGGCATATCTCGGCGGCACAAGCTCTCCTGTCTTAAGAGCAGCTGCCAACGCTATGAGCTCGCGCTTCAAGCCTTCGCTCCGGTGCAACATAAGGTGAAACAAAATATAGACATGAAGCGCCTGTGTCGCCGGCGCTTCGTTCTTCTTTATTCAAGCCTCTCGCCACAGTTCTTAGGGCACAGAACAGCAGCGCTACGGTGTCGTCTACGCGCAAAATCTTCACGCGGTGACCGCCGCTCTTGCCACTACACCCTCTAGAACAGAGCAGTTTAGCGTTGGCGTGGTTCGCGGCTTGGTTCAGGTACGGTGGCTCCAGTGTTAAAAAATTGTATGTGACCGTGGTGGCGAGTGAAAGCGCTGCATGTCAATCTATGCGGGGCAGAAATCGCTCGAAGTTACCCGCCCGTGCTTTGATTTTGATGTTCGTGTTCTGTTGGTTTGGTCGTACGTAGGGTACATAGGCCTAGTGAACCAACTTCCGCTCAACAACGCCGGTAAGCACCATGCTGGTTGACTCGACGGCCCTTCGCCGTATCCCGACGATCGTTTCGTCGGTATATCCCGCGAGACGGAGTAGCCGGAGTAGCCGTCAAGTAAGGGAAAGTACGAGGAGCAGGAAAGGGATGTGGCCTCTGATTTTTTCATAGTGGCGAGCGACGGCACTTTTCTACCGTTTACGTTCGCGCACGTTATTGCATCGGCTTTTGCCCGTTCGTGGTGTAAATGTCCTTCGCCTTTCGTTGCATCGCGCTCCCCGCTTCGAGCGCACCTTCGGGGCTCCCGGCGAGTACGTGCGATCGGTCGGCGGCGGCCTACGTGTGTTGTTGTTGTAAGCGTTAAAGTGAAATTAGGGGGGGGGGGGGGGGATAGAGTCAATCGTGTACGCGCGCTAGGCGCATTTATCACTGACTCTTAGGGTAGGGTGAGGGGAGAAATGTGGGGGTGAGTGGGGGAGAAAATAGAAATAGAAGAAGGAATCGGGCGTCAGGAGCGTCGTCTCACCGTCCCGCTAGCTCGTCGTGCCATCGTCGCGCTGAATCCGTGAGTGGGGGAGGGGGGGGGGGGATAGGGGGGAATAGGGGGGTTCCAGCACTGGTGGCTGGCACCGCGCGGTGTCCGGAGGTCAAGGCGGTCTCCGGGGGCGACCGCGCCGTGTAGGAGGAGGCATGCAAGCTCGCCGAGACGCTGCTGCCGGGGCATCGGTTTGTGCCGTCCGCGAGACGCTTGTCCGTTATTTTATTTATCCTTGCATCAGGGTTTAGATTATGACGGTAACCTTGCATTGTTTACCATACTTCACAAAGTCGTAACAATTTTTCTACAGCCGACTCCTAGAGCCGCTCGACAAATTTTGCGGCGCGCAATACAACATTTTTTTTTTTTTTTGCGACGCGCCATTTTTTTGCATTATTTATAACTTAGCGGCATATCGAAACTTTCTGCTCGTAGCGTAATCGCACCAATGCTGAAAAATTCCGCACGTATTGCCTAAACGTCGTCATCGTAAGCTCGGCTCGTTTTTCCAAGTTCACATCAAACAAAACTAGGTACCTTCGATGAAAATACGGTGTATGTCCAGGCAGTTAGCGGCATCCTACGCCTTGGTAAGCGCATCCGCGCGTTGTGAAGTCCACCACCAGCACGGCACAGGGCCCCGTCCTTACCTAGCATGTCGTCATATGCAAGGAATGTATACTCCGTTCGCCCCTCAGCTGAGACTAGAATCTCCACCTTCAGCGCGAGCTCGCTGGCTTCTGCAGTGCTTTGGTTGCGCGTACCTGCGCGTTCGCACTTGTGTTAGCAAGGGCAGAAAGCTCGCGTTGAAGGCGGAGCTTTTAGTCTCAGCTTGAAGGGAAACTGAACCAAGAAATTTAGTGTCCATAATAAGTGGCGCGCGTTCTTTCCACGAGACAGCAGCCGCCGGTGTGCGTGCGCGAGCACACGCAACAAAATGGCGTCAGTGACCTCCATTCGCGGTTAAGATGACAGTGAAATTATGGGCTTCGAGCCAAAGGAGAATAAAGACAAGTTTCTCATTTACGCAGTGGTGTCTGGTGTTAAAGGTCAGCGATTAATTGGTCTAACAAGCACGTAGCTTTCACTTGTAGAGACGAAAAGCTTGTATTTATTCTCCTTTGGCCCGAAGCCCATGCATTTCACTGTCCTCTTAAGCGCGAATGGAGGTCTTTGACGTCATTTTCGTTGCGTGTGCTCGCGCACACCGGCGGCTGCTGGCTCATGGAAAGAATGTGCGCCACTTATTATGGACACTAAATTCTTTGGTTCAGTGTCCCTTTAAGGATGAACAGAGTATAGTCGAAACGCCATTGCAGTTGCTTGAAAAACTCGATGTAAATAAGCTACTCGCGCGAAACCTCGGTATCACGAAACCGGTGCAAGTAAAAAGCTACAAAGCATGGTGTAAACAGGCCTTTACCCGCAATGAGCACCGTTTGTTTCTCTTTTACCGCTACTTCTATTACTTGGCGTATACCGGAATGCGACGTCGTCGTCTTTCATTGTGGCCGTGCATGGGGATATAGCCATGGAGTTATTATAATGTACGCTAAGGGTTGCGAAGACGTGACAGTGTGAAGTAACTTGAACGAACATCATGTCTGACCACGCCTTTCATTCTAGTGAGGAGGAGTACAATTCATCGAAGAGAATGACGAAATAATGGTGGCGCCCGTCAATCTGTTGTGGTTTGACGTGAGTATGAAACAACGGTGTGAGGCCAAGCAAAATGTCTGGGGCCGACATCTTGTCTCGTGTGCGAGCGGGCCAAGCACCAGACCCTGACTGGCCTTCGTTCAGAGCATCAAGTTTGCAGAAATGCAGTGAGTCTTATTTTGTACTGTTCCTTTTCATCTAAACTCCTGACGATGTGCTAGCACACGTTTTTGTTCTGCCCTCTGTTAGCATGCTTGACCACATTAGCTTGCGTGCAGTTGCTCAATTTAGCTAGCTCCATAATCTTCATAGTGACACATGCACCTTTACAGTAGTGACCGAGTCCTTTAATATGCTACTGGTCACGAAACATTCTCGTAATGCTGTGGGAAAGCACTGCATGCTGCCAAGAACAGCCGTGGTGCTGTCCTACTCTGGAGAGGTTCGACGGACAGCTTAGAGGCTTGTTTTTATGAGCAGCAAGTTCGCTTCGGCGCCGTGCTGTGCAGCTTGTGTTTATACCTTTAAATATTGTACCAATGGCCAGATTTTGGTGTTCGGTGAGATTGAGATCTCGGCAGGCTTGTACTGAAGGAGCTAACATTTCTTTAACAGGCACGTCACCTGCTAAAGCGAGTAAAGAGAAACGGTTTGTCTGCCCCGGAGTGTTATTTGCTGCGGGAAACAAGACGCCGTCGCGTCGTCTGCTACCAGAACCGAAGAAAGGTGGATCATCTGTTACGCACTGTACGCTGCGAGTGAAATGATAGAAAACAAAGTTGCATTGGGAACTTCTGCAATTGCAAGGGTCGTCAATTGCGTCCCTTTAAGAAGGGACGCATTTGACGACCCGGGCTTCCCTTGGAAGTGCCAATTCATTCTAAAGCGTCATAAGCCTAGGCGCGAGGTATCATGTGACCACAGAGCAGCCGCTTGCAGCCCTAGTTTCGTTTTCTATCTCAGGGCAAGTGTTCTTTACGGGATTCTCTGCCATTCTTAGACGGTTGATAGTTTAAAAAAAAGGCCGTCCTGAAAGCCCAGGAAATGGCAGTTCCAACAAGGGTACAGGCACCGTGCAAGGCCTCATAGCCACGGACCTATATATCAGATTTTTAAACTGGTGCTTATTGCAGCCAAGCGCAGCGCGTCTCGCGTGCGTCGCCGACGAATCAATATCGTTTTTATTTGCTTTACTTGTCAAAAAACATCATAAAACTTTGTGGGAGCATTCATAATTGACCATACAAGCCAAAACTGTAAAGTTCCGAAAATTGGGGCCGTGTCTCCCTTTCAGAAAGGTTATTTGATTAACACAAATGTTTGTTATTAAATTTATGAATATTGCGTACAAATTATAACGTCTCTTAAATTTTTACAAAAATTTGAAACACTCTCACTGTGTCTGGCAACCCTTCGAAAGCTACCCAAACCCAACCGAAACACCTGAAGGTTCGGGCGTTCTTCTAAAACTTCCCGAAACCCAAGTTTCTGAAAAAGTTTCTTGTCATCATCAGTGCATAATGTTGATCAGCAAAATGGGTAATGCTTTATTATGCCTTGCTTATCTTGCAGCCTTCGACGCTCAGCTGCTAAGGTCGTGATAGACCTGCACATCCGGAATGGGCACCTACAGCAGCAGAACAGTGAACTGCAAGTCTCTTGGGCAGGTGCTCAGGCACGTGGTGTCTTTCAAGCACCAGGGAAAGCAGGCGAGGCCCGGGGAACAGGCGACACCCCAGAAACTGGCCAGGCCTGAACCACCCGAGCTGTTCCTGATGCCTCTCAGCAACATGGAACAGTTTTGTGCTGCAGAAGCGCAGCTGAAAAACTTCACCAACAGGACACTGCTGGTATTTATGTGTCCTCTTTTTCACAATATTGACGGGTATAAGGCTGCGATTCTTACTTTGTGGTTTAACTTTGGTTCTCTGAAGATTTATGCAAATGGGGCTGAAATGTGGACTGAAGCCTTTTACTGTAATATTTCAAATGGATGCCCACCCAAGCTGTGTTTTAAGCACAGTCGGTGGCAAATTAAAAATGAGTAAGATGCCCCACCTTCATTACGGGCCTTCTGTTATTTATGACAGCAGAGTGCACGCACAGCCAATGCATGATGGAAGGCTATTTATTGTAAGGGACATCCTTAAACTGAACCCTGCGTTAGAATTGTGTCAAGGTGATGCAACGCCAGTTGCACTTTTTGCAAGTCAGGTTTAGTAGCCTGCGTATAGTTTCTGCAATTGTTAAACTGTGTTTCATAGAGGCTACTGAAGGGAGAAATGCTGGACGGTGGCCACCAAAAATAAAGTGTTTGTGCGTCGTTACATTTTTGAACAGTTTTTTTCCACCCGAAGGACGTGTAGACTAGAGGCCTTCATGTGCATCCTCATTGAACGACATTTTAAGTCCTTTTCAACTGCCACTTCTTGGAATTTTTTTAAGTAAAACATTCCACAACGGGGAAAGTGAAATCGCCCAGCACATTTTGCTTTGGGTGCTTACAATATATCGGCCTGCAAATAATCATAAATCATGCTGATTTCCTACGACACCTCTGCCCGTTTTATCCTTAGAAGTTAAATTCCGCACCTGCAACAACTATCGCCATGAGTATGTGTGCAGAGCACCCACAAACCCGCCTGCGTGGTTTTTGTGTTTAACGCTTGCTTGGCAGAAGGATCGAGATGCTGTAGTATATATTGAGCTTTTTTTGGTTGTATTCCTGTCTCACTTGAGGCTATAGTCAAGAGATTTATATATAAGAGGCGATAAATTCATTTGTGCTTTTGGCATCTGCTACAGAAGTAAAGGCACATGCTTGAAAATAACTTTTAGCCTGGTCCAAAATCGCTTTTGAGTGTGCCCACCATATGCGTATGCCCAAACAAATTTGTAAAGAGTTGCCGAATAAATTTGCATTAATTCCCTCTTTACTTTACGTAAGCAGTGTATTTCCAAAATCAGATGTTAACTTGCATTAACCAAAGGTCATCCAATTAGAGCAAATAATTTTTCCGAGGTGAAAGAGTAACTGTCATTGCATCCACCACTTCATTGAGGGGGTGTGAGTGCATGCGTAGCTGTGTCTCCAGGCATAGCATACGGTAGTCACACAAGCGATACTTACATGTGGCGGGCTTGAGCAGAGTAAGTTGGTTCATTGGCCTACAGGGCCACCACTGAGTGAGCACTAAACAAAAATATGGAAAGAAAACTACTCACACTGTGCTGCTGTTGCCATTTTGTGCGACTATGAAGACGGTTTTGGTCAATTCCTGCTTTTTATGCCTTTTTCAATTCCAGTCTTCGTAAAGTCGTAAAATAGGCAATAAATTTGCAGGGTGACTAGCCGGCAGACTAAGCTTTAAGAAATTCAAGATGCGCAGGGTCTTGAATGCACTGGTTTGAGAACCACATACATTATTAAAATTACTGAGTGGATTCTGATGAGCAAAGATGATCCATCAAAACGTTTGCACAATTTGAACGATGCAACGAATGTGACTGACTAATGAGATTTAGCGGAGTATGGAGGGAAATATTTTAATCTTTCTGGTTTCGTCTAAGACAGGCAGACTTGCCATATATTCAGACATTTTTTATTTTCTATCCAGTAAATATTGTAACATTTTGATGCATGTATAGTGTGGCTTGCTGCGTTTACCTGGGCATTCACATTCTCTTACTTGAGACATGTTCATACCATTGTATCAGCATGTCAATAACTTTATTGACATGTTGAGAACACAATTTGTCTTTCTAGGAGGAGCAGCTTGTGTCTCTAGGAGGCAGCAATAACCTGCAAAAGGTGGTGCGAGAGATGGTGGGACGCCTGTTCTCAAAGCAAGTCCAGGAGCAGTTCACCCTCCTGGGCTACCGAGGAAAGTCAAGGTTCAAGGACGCCATGATGTGCAAGGTGGTCATCGGTAATGCATATTCATTACTAGCTATTAAATTGATGGTATCTCTATTGGAGCTCAATAGACAAGCAAAATCTTTGAAATATGTTGACAATTAAAGAGAAGCTGAAACACTTCTTGAAAAAAAAAAAGAGTTAGAGGTGACTTCGGATGTATTTTTGTCCTGTGAATCTGAATATCGCTTTCGTTTTCTCCGAAGGTGTAACTAGACGCGAGAAAACACGAAAAACCTCAGACCAGTCGTGATGTCGTACTGGGATCTTTGGGGCGCCAAGCATGTGTCGCTCGTGTGGGCAGCGCGTGCAATTGCAAGCTTGCCAGTTGTATTTTTCCACACTGACGCCAGTCGTGACGTCTATTTCTGACCTTTTTAAAATAGCAAGAGTTCGCGTGCGTAGGTTTGACAGGAGCTGAAGATGAGCGAGAGCAGAAATTTCGGAAACTCCCAGCATGATGTCACACCCCGGGAAGGAGGGGCTTCAGCTGTACTTTAGAACTTAATTTCTGCAGCCTCCGTGCACCAGATTGAAAAATAAACTCGATATTCGTGATCCTGGAGGCCAAATGAAGACTATTTTGGTGTTCTTCCTCAAATACAGAACAGCTTCAGTTTCCCTTTAAGTCTTGCAGTATGCAAAATTTAAGTCGACAGTTCCTGTCGTTTTTCTTTTTAAATTCGACTTCCATTCTCTATTATGAATAACTCCTGTGTTAGCATTCTCGGAACCTTCATACTCAAAAGCAGCGTTTTGCAATTAACTGGAGAAAAAAGATTTTGTTGGTCTTGTCTTGTTATCCTGTTAGTTTCCAGGTTGAAAATATAATGAAGACCATTTAGAGGCCTTGGTCTGTAGCGTGTCAGTCGGGGAAGTTTTGCTCTCTTTTGAGCCACTCATCTCTGCGCCCCGCCCCCTCTCGCCCCCCGCCCCGTCTCGCCCCTCATTTCAGATTAATAGGATGTTGCATCAAATAGCCATATGCCTCCATAGAATCTGCACCTTAGCGTGGTAGCCAAACCCAGAATCTCCACCTCTGTGGTGCTCTCTTTCTGTCACCTTCGAATTGCAGGCTAGGTGAGGGACCTATATTTACACAAAGGAAACGCTCACAAACTGCAGTGTGTGAACAGCACCTTGTGTGCAGCTTGTATGCAAGATATTGGCTTCCCCTATCCCTCAACTAATCTGTGTGATCTGACAATTCTATTTACAGGTGCCATACAAAGTCACGCTCAAGGGTGCAGCGTGGACGCGATGGAGAAGCGGCTGACGGGCAGGAGAAATAGAGTTAAAAAGACGGACACTCCACTGGTGGTTCCAACCGCCTTTGACGATGAGGGACACTCTGGCTGAGGAGCTAGCTGCTATGGATGCACGAGTCACAATAAAGGACGTCACGGAAAAAATATTTTGTATGTTCCCTTCTTGTGCTACCCACAATATGCATCTGGGTGACAGATGAATGGGACATGTCGTCGCAACAAGTATACAACAATTGCCATGAGTATACTGTATACACGGAGAAAGTCAATTGTTCACACAGAATTGTTTCTTAAAATTGCACTAATACTAAACTGGCTTGTTTCGGTTCAAGCCTGAAAAACATGTTAAATTCGGTCAGCACCTATAAAAGATATGAAAACCAATAAAATAGTTCAGACCCGCAATTACGCTGGCACTGATCTGTTATTACGCTGGCACTAATCCGCAATTGGACTGGCTCTGACCCGGAAACACGCTGGCTCACTGATGGCTTCCTACCGTACCACCGGTTCCATGCCGGGGATCTGTGTCGGGAGCTCACTGGGAACATCTCGCATTCCCGGCATCCCGGTTTGCCAATAAGTTCCCGGTACCGGCCGGATTCTTGCATTGGGCCCGGCCGATGTTGCCCCTTGGGGCGTTTCCGGTACTGGCCGGTATCAGTATCCCGGCAGGCCAATGCCGCCCCATCCCCAACCCGGCGTGTTGTGCTACTGGGCCCCCCGTGCATGACGTTTTGGTGCTTTTTGATGGCTTATAACTTTCTTTCTATGTATCTTACAGTTATAAAGTAAATGTCAAAATAAAGAGCTGCTTTTCAACAATATTTTAATGTCTCGATATTACGGTTATTTTTTGTTGTTAGTTAACTATTTAGCTGTTAATAGACCCCAGTCTCTAACATTGAAAAATTTATTTCTCGAGTTGTAACGTCCCATCGTCCACGATATTTTGCGTGAGCGTTCGGTTGGATTTAATCAATTAAAAATGTTAGCAACAAACTGTAGAGATAATGTATACTTTAAAATAAAAAATAAAGTTTAAAGTGGTATTATTTTATGGCGCTATAAAAACGGAATCACGTCAACTAGTCAAACTAACGTGACATTAAATTATGAAGCATCCTTCGATATTACACTTTCCAGAACTTCCATATTGATATATTACAGGTTAAGAATGTTATAAGACCTCAAACTTTTCCCATTCAGTTACGGCGAGTTGTAGTTTCTTAAAATAAAATATAGATGGCGACACGCGTTCAAGAACAGCTTGATGTGCATTTTCCGTCGTGTGCCGCTTGGAACGCCACGTGAAAGACAGAAAAAGCGCCAGATGTCAGGGTGTCAGATGCCAGGATGCCCGCAGTGAGCGAGCCAGAGATGTCAGAACAACAAGCGCGAGGCTGCGGGTGCACCACAGCCACTTTTGCGCGCGTTCTACTGTGCGTCGGTACACATGCCCGACGCGATCCAAATGAAACGGGCGCCATGAAACGCATTCTGCCATTTCAAATTCCGCCACGTATGCAAAAGCATTTTAATGTTTTTTATCACTTGTAAAAATCATTTTCGCAATCAAACTATGCTTGCCGGAATGGTATGACTATATTTTGTTTCAAAAAACACCTCGGTGGCTCTTAAGTGGCAATGCATATTAAAACAAAATACAGAACATTAAATCGTCTCAGTGTCTCTGAGCCAACGCGCTGGCCCATGATCGAAATCCATATTTGTCGGGTTTAAATATCGGCTAAGGTGCCCGCAATCCGACGGAGGCCAATCTAAATTTCGGTTGCACGTCAATAGATCTGCAGTTAGTCAAAATGAACCCGCAATTCTTTGTTTTATTTTTATTGGGGCGTGTTAAGTGATTTTTGTTGGTTTGACTTGTGAAACCCTAAGATCTGAATATTTGCTTTGCTTTACCTTAGTTCGGAGCGGAGCCAACGCTACGGGCTGATGAAGCCTCTGAAGCAGCGCCAAGAGCGCTTAAGCTGTTCGTTCTCTTTCTGTGCCTATGCGGTCAGGCTGAACTAGAGTCACTAAATAAGCTGCGCTTCATACACATCTTGGTGTTTAAAATGGTGGTTGTCAGTTATCTGAAGCTTTATCTGATATCACAGGAAACGCTTTTCCGCCCTCTACAAATGTTTAAACAGTTCGCAAGAACGCAAAGCAATATTACGTGAGCTTCCTGACATTGCACTTTTGAATCATGACGATCGGCAGTTGCATTTGATTTGTTACTAACCACCAAGATGGCGGCGCCCACAACAATATCGGGGGGAAAAGTGCCGATACTCTAAGCGTAGCTCATTTAGCTCACAGGCTAAACCTAGATCCACTAAATGAGCTGCGCTTAGAGTATCGGCACTCCGTTCCCAGACATTGTTGTGGGCGCCGTCATATCGGGGCTTGTGCAGACCAGACAACACTGCAGATCGTCATGATTCAAAAGTGCGACTTCCTTAGCATTCAATTCGGTGTTAGGAAGCTCATGTAATATTGCTTTTCTTTGTCGCGGACTCTTTTAACATTTGTGAAGGACGGAAAAGCGTTTCCTGTGATTTCAGATAAAGCTTCAGATAACTGGCAACCATGATTTTAAGCCACAATATGGCCAAGTGTCGTTACTCTGAAGCGTAGCTTATTTAGTGGCACTAGCTAAACCAAGTGCGGTGGGGAATCGTTGGCCGAGTGTGTGGTGGCACCGCAGATCAGAGCACGTGGAGAAAAGCTGGAGCGCGAGCTCAGTTCGAAGCACGGAGCTCACGCTGCAGAACCTGTAGCGACTAAATCTCCTCGATGTGTTTGCGTTGGTCTTTCAAGTAACCTCAAATGTGCCAGTGCACGAGGCCCGTCTCTCGAGCGGCCCTTGGAGGCAAATGGCTGCCCAGCACTAAAATGACTGGCCCTTGAAAGCGAATGGCAACGGAGCACCCACTCGTGGCACGTGTCTTGCGTGTTTCCAAAACAATGGTTGGCGGTACTTGTAAAAAACGCCTTTATGAAGGGGCTTTAGCAAGGACCCTGGGTTTAGTCGCCCATCTGCATCCTACCGTCGTGCGATCGTGTACCGCATATACTGCGTAATGCACGTTAAAAATCCAGAGTATATAACAGTTGTACTGCACTTTTTATAATCTTCAAGGGGTAACAATGTCGCCCTACGAAACTGGTGCTCTCTAAAAAAACTAACGACTAATTTTGAATGCGCTTTACATTGCATTTTTAATGTGTGTTCGCGTGTTCGCGCTCTTTTTTTTTTTTTTTTTGTCCACATCCTTGATTATGCGGCTCTCACTTGTGATGAAACAGACTATTGATGTCGGACTTCTGGAAAAAAATATTATATAACTAAGAAAATGGCACGTGAACGCAAAAGACAAAAGCGCACTTAATGAAAATAATTGAAATACTAGAATTGATTGTAATTGTGTTTTCAAAGGTTTGAGCGCACCAAAAGCTATAAAAGCGAGCTCAATGTTTTGGATGGTGCGCTTGTTCAGTGGAAGTGTAGTTCAAGGAAGCATGCTCGCACTTGTATGTTCCGCTTTGCTCGCACGATAAAACAAAATACTTTACTGGTAATGTATTTGGTGAAACAAAGCTTACCTTCTGTATATGTGCAATTCCCTCAGTTTCCGCGTGATTACACGCTTGTTTATCATTATTGTTTTTGTTTGCCACCGTGATTTATTTCGTGCTCTTTTGCGTGCTACATGCATTAGATACAAAGGTAACCCAGGAGAATTCTATTTCGCGGATTGTAAAAAAAACCTATGCCACTTGCCACGTGTGCCACAATCAATACAAAATATTCTAAGTTTCAAATGTGACCGCTTGCCTGAGTAAACATTGTTGTTTGTCAAGAAGAATTGCGATTGCATGAAATCACGTGGGAAAATCTCGTTCTAAGCACGCGACCGTTGGCAGGCAGTGAATACTCATATTCGGCGCCGAGATGATTGACAGGTGGAGTTTTTATATCAACCCAGATTTAGAATGTTTCCTTCTTTCTGTTGTAAGCAATCAGGGTAGGTAAACTCGTGGAGCAAAACATTCTTCGCTTTTTGACGTAGCGGGGGAGTGACCAAGAGAACGCCGCAAAGTTTCCTCCTCCCTGCGCGCGCTCAACTTCGCAACTTTTGACGAAAAATCCCCCGCGATCCCTCGGCGGTGCACGAGAGCACGAGCAGCACGAGACAGCGCGGGGAGGCGAGCGTTCACGCCGCTCGCTGTACGTTGTCTTTGAGCTCTCTAGCGCCGACAATCCCGTCATGCCTCTCCCAGGTGAGGAGTGAGAGCAGACGACGGGAGTTCGTCTGCTACGAGGCGGCATTCGCACAGCGGAGCTGAAAGAAAAAGTTGGTATTCTGCTCGAAATCACGTCCCGCGGGCCACAAACTCAAACGCGAGCTTGAATTTTAAGCGTCTGATATTCCACGAAGGGAGGAATCGACGACCCGTGTTTTATTTGCAAAATTTGGGTCGCTTTGTTGCCGTACAGACGCTGAAACCTACCAGTGTGTAATGAAAGGCCCAGGACAAACTCAGAGGCCGCGAGATCTCGCATCATCTGTGTGCAGGTCAAAAGTGGAACATTTTTCGACAAAGCTCCCACAGCAGAAGCCTGTGATGCATTCACTCAGCTTCCTAGAAGGCTAAACATGGAGACGTTGCCCGAGGCTCAAGCACAGTCATATTTGAACGGCAGCTATCTTGCCCCGTCGTAATTTGTTTGAGAAAGCTCTCGTTCTCAATGCCCTCACCAGGGAAATAAAAAACGTCTTACGAAACGTATTGCTAGATGTCCCAAAGAACTAGATTTAAGCAGTATCCTTTCAGTGGTTCACTCATAATACTATGCTTAAAACGAAGCAAGCTTTTGCGCGTACAGTGCCAAAAATGTTCTCAAGTGTATGCTGTTTTGTAGTCAGCTGGTTTCGGAAACTTACGCCGTCTGTAGATATCTATGACAGCCGAGTTCCTTAAGGGGCGGTGCAACGATATTCAATTGGAATGGTTTTCACTTTACACGAGCGCACTGGCACAAGTGGGACTCAAGGATACTCACACGCAACGCCACTGACTAAGAAACTCCTTTGTTGCGCAGTAATTTCGAGGACAAAACCGAGTGTTTTCATCCAATCTCTCCTTCGCAAAACCTGATGACGTAGCTGGGCGGTAGCAGTACCGCCCAGTGACGATATTTGAATGCGGCTCATAGATTGGACCCGAGCATGGTGTGGAAACTCGATTTGGGCTCGTGATAATCGATAGCTCGAGAAGCATTCGGGTAGTGTCCTGTGTCCAATCGCTGCAATGACGACAACAGCCGAACCATAACAATGTCTGGAACTCAGCGCGTGTCCTGTGCCTTGCCAACCCCAGCGCAAGGCTATGATCAATATTGGCGGCGTATAATCGGCTCCAGATCACGTGGCCGCTTGTTCTGGCTGCGAGTTGAGGGGGTGAACGCTGCTCGTTTTTCTTAATTTTTTTCTGCGACTTCGATTGCGTCTGGTGAAACACGAACGGGTATTTCACAGGTCATTAACGTCAGGGATCCGTTCTAAGCGGTATTTGCGCAAAATACAAAAATCGTTCCATCGCCCCTTTAATTGGAAATCATCGCAAATATAAGTGACACGTTGCAGCAACCAACGTTTATAGATAATCGATGGCAGCGACTGCGCTCCCGCATTCCCACCCATCACGTCGAACAAAAAGGCGCTAGTTTCGGTTTGAGGTCGGTACTTTTCTACAACATCTATGGCGATAGCATCAGTCTGCACTAGGTGCATTCGGCAAGTTCGTCCGGGACCTGCTCTCCGTGCAGCACTCCGCGGGTGTAATGCATTAGAACTCTCACAGTGCAAGTCTGGATCGCGGATCGGGAGCCCGTCACTGGCCTCACCGGCGGCCATTGCTTGACAACAGGCAATACACCGCGTCCTGTCTAGTTCTCCCTTCGTTTTTGTCCTTGTTGTTTTGGCGTATTACACCATGAGGCAATACACGAAAGTCTAAGGGAGAAACACGCAAAAATAGGAAGCTTGTACGCGGTGCTCGAGGGCGAGTATTTTATGACATGCTGCGATGATTATATCGGGTGCTTGGAGATCAACAAGACATTCGTGAAACATTCGAACATTGATTTAAAAAAAATAAATAAATGGGCCGGAGCACCACCGACTTTACTGACGTCGCTTGCTTCGGTTGCTAAATAAACGGCACGTTCAGCGACTGAACGGCACGCTCCGAGTTTCAGTTTGTCACGGAAGCCCTCACAGCAGTTCAAAGAAAAAGCTTTCACCATGACGTACTATGTACAAGCGGTTAAAACGATGCAAATGTCCCCAGTAAAGGCGTTCCAACTGATCGTTTGCTGAGCTCTGATGACTCCGAGATCACGGATGACACCACAATAACTCTCGGTAGCCCTTGTCTCATTAAACACATCACAGTTAACGCCCAACAAAGTCGCCCTCGACCCTCAACCACACAACATTTATTTAAAAAAGATTGGTATTCTAACGCGTTTAATATTCTTGCCCACAATATTAACTGTTATTTGCGGAAACACGATAGAAGTTTCATGATCGAGGACAACCTACTAACGTAATAAAATTGAGTTTTCCCGTTTCTCCTATAGCATACATTAGATCGTGTCAAGCGATGACTGCCGGTGGTGCCGCTCGACCCCAGCAATACAGGCCTCTATCCGCGATCCAGCCTAATAAGAGATCAGTGGTGCCAGTGCTATTAGACATAAATCGTGTATTTGCATCGGTACACCCATACCTGCCGGATGTCGGGACGAGGCGCAAAACCGTACATCCGGCCTAGGGTGCCTCAATGTCCTTCTGTTTAGGGTGATGCCATCCTTTGTAGTACCCGATGCCGACAGCACGCGCTCACGGGGAAAATACAAAGAAATCGACGAAAACAAAATGTCGCCATAGCGCAGTCAGCGCCACAAACGCGTGCAGGGACACGCTCTTTCACGCGCTTCTGAACAAAAAATAAAAATAAACGTGTGGGACAAAATGGCGAGAGGCCACCACCCTAAGCAAAGCGCACATGAAGGCACCCTAATCCGGCCAATATTGAAGCCGGTTTTCGGCCGAAGTTGCCTCGACACTCGCCAAGAAGCAACGTATTGTTTCGGCAACTCGTTTGTGTAATTTAATTTTTCAGTCATTTTATTGGGTCCCGGGCCACTGTGTACACCCCAAAAAAGGAATGTACTGTGGTAATTACACCTTGACGAGAAGGAGGCACGTAGCCAGGATTTTGTTTTAGGGGGGGGGGGGGGGCGCTCATGACAAAGTGCTCTATGAGGGGGAGGGGGGAGAGGAGGCCCCAGCAAAATGGAAGATTTCGGGGGGGGGGGGGCGGGCCTTATGGCCCCCCCCCCCCCCCTGGGTACGTGTCTGACGAGAAGGGGTATTGTAGTTTTACATCTTTATAAAAAGGTGTTAAGGGGGATTCAACCGCTATTTATTTGTACCCTTTTCCTCATAGATGGCGCAGAATTTTTCCGGAAAAAACGAGTTGCATGTTCGCAGCTGCGCATGCAGGTCGGGCGCTCGAGGTGGGCTCGGGCCACGGGCTGTTCGCCGCCAACCTCGAGCTAGATCTTCTTCGCTCTGCGTCCATCGCTGGAGGAAGCGGCCAACAGGCTGCGCGAGATACGAGCCAGTACATACGTAGATTGCAGTGGCTTACAAAACGTAGAATAAGCTCTGATTTCCGAATGAATTCGAAGTTCCATCCACGTTCGAAATTACCGAAAGCACAAGGTGCGGCGTTGCGGCCGTTTGAACCACCACATTTACCACGCAAACGTTGTTTTGCAAAAAAAAAAAAAAAAAAAAATTGAGCTTAATTTTAGGCTAGAAAACAAACAAAAAAATAAAGTGGCAGTTTTGCACTTCCTATGTCGTATATCGGCCTGCTCTTCGTCTGAATACTGGTTTGCAAATCCGCTCTCAGGTTGTGTGGAGTAAAGCACATATATCCTGGGAAAAGTGGCGCCAATCATTTTTGTGGAAACGCTACAGACACGTGCCGTGCGCCACTTCTGGGAAGAGCTCGAGCCACTAAATGAGCTGCGCTTAGAGTATCGGCACTCTGTTCCCCAACATTGTTGTGTTCGCCGGCATTTTGGTGATTGTGCAGAGTAGACGCAGCTGCCGATCGTCATGATTCAAAAGTGCGACTTCCTCAGCATTAGATTCGGTGTTAGGAAGCTCATATAACATTGCTTTGCTCTGTCGCGAACTGTTTAAGCATTTGTGGAGGACGGAAAAGCGTTTCCTGCGATTTCAGTTAATTCTTCAGATAACTGGCAACCATGATTTTAAGCCACAATATGAACAAGTGTAGTTACTCTGAAGCGTAGCTTATCTATTGGCACTATATATAGAAGAACATGGCGTCTGAAATCTAGCTCAGTGCTGCGCTGTTCCGCCATGATCTTCCCTAGTGCCACTAAATAAGCTACGCTTCAGGGTAACGACACTTGTCCATATTGTGGCTTAAAATCATGGCTGCCAGTTATCTGAAAATTTATCTGAAATTCACAGGAAACGCTTTTACGTCCTCCACAAATGATTAAACGCTTCGCGACAGAGCAAAACAATATTACATTAGCTTCCTAACACCGAATCAAATGCCTAGGAAGTTGCACTTTTGAATCATGACGATCGGCAGTTGCGTCTGCTCTGTAGAAGCACCAAGATGGCGGCGCCCACAGCAATATTGGAGAACAGAGTGCCGACCCTAAGCATCGCTCATTTAGTGGCGAGGTCCACACTTCTGCACGTCCGGAGGTGTGGACCTTGTCGAAGAGGTCCACACTTCTGCGCATCGAGTCAAAAGCAACAAGAAGCAACCGTTTCCCACCCGTAAACTGTACCAAGGAGTTCTGGCGCGGCTCTACTACTCGTCCACAATCGCGCGCCAAGTGCACAGCAGCTGACACGATTGGCAACGGGTATGGCAAGAAAGGACACTTTCCGTCTGTCTGCCTGTCAGCGAAAAAGAACCACCCAAATAAACAAAGCCATGTTGCACTCGAGTTATCCTCGTAAATTCCATAAGTTGAAGGCGCTGCCGGCAAGTGCAGACTAAATTCATTTGATAAAAATCACGCTTTCAAGTGCCGCGAACCATTGTTGTGGAAACGCGCAAGACACGTGTTAGGAGCGGGTGCTCCTACTGCCATTCGCTTCCAATTGCCGCTCATTTCAGTACTGCGCCGACAAGTGCAGACTAAATTCATTTGATAAAATTCACGCTTTCAAGTACCGCTAACCATCGTTGCGGAAACGCACAAAACACGTGCGAGGAGGGGGTGCTCCACTGCCATTCGCTTCCAAGGGCCGCTCATTTCAGTACTGCGCCGACAACTGCTTCCAAGAGCCGCTCGAGACACGGGCCTCGTGCACTGGCGCATTTGATGCACTTGCAAGACAAACGCAAACACATCGAAAGGCTTGAGTCCAGACCACGGTGGTCCAGACGGATAAAGAGGGATCGGTGGCCAAGTGCAATAAAGAAAAAAAAAAAGGATCGATGGCCGAGTGGGCTAGAGCACACCAGCTCGGAGCACGTGGAGCAAAAGCTCGCGCTGTATAACCCAGGGATCCTGGGTTCAATCCAGTGTTGTACGGAACGGCGTTCCAAGGAACGACGTTCCTGGAACGCGTTCCTTTTAGGAGGAACGAAGGAACGCCGCCGTTCCATCTGGCATCAGTGAAACTGGAACGGGAACTCGTTACATTTTTACGGGAACGGAAGAAGGAACGCCGTTCCTTTTTCTTCTTCCAGTGGGGAAAGTTTTGTTTTATTTATAAGAGGTCAATTCTAAAAAGAGTTTAAAAATAATATATTTATAAAAAGCAGGACCTCTAATTTTTTTTATTACTTATGGTTTATTTTGTGGGGTCCTCGCTTGGTAACAGTCGGGTGCAGGAGAGCCAGTGGGCATTGATTCTTTTTTCAGTGCCCAAGACTGCGGTACTGATGTGAAAACATTTAGTCGCCGGAAAAGAGAGAAAAAGGGACGTGTCGAACTCAGCTACTTACTTTGCTTCCACGAATCCTCATGCACTTAGTAATCTAAGGCCGACTACAGCCATCACTGAACTTCTACAAAGAGAAGAGACCTACAGTTACGCCAAAAGAGCAGGTTACCAGACATCGAACGTACCCTTATATCCCAAACATTAGCCAGATGCAAAAAAAAAAAAAATAATAATTTTCATTTCTTTTCCTCTTTTCCCACCTTCAAACTGAACAACGAATCTAACCTTTGCGAAGAACTGGTAGTTTTCAAGACCGACTTTCAAAATTCAAAAGTCCTACCCCATTTTCAACTTGCTCGTATCGCGGACAACTGTTGTTAAATGGGCGGTGCAACGATACTCAATTGGAATGTTTTCCGCTTTACACGAGCTTACTGGAACAAGTGGGACTCAAGGTTACTCGCACGCAACGCCACTGGCCAAGAAATTTCTTTGTTGCGGTGTAATTTCAGAGACGAAAGTGATCATTTTCATTCAATCTCTCCTTTGCAAAATTTGATGACGTAAAGTGGGGATCGCAGTACACCCATATGACGATATTTGAATGCTGTTCATATATTGGACCCGAGCATTGCGTGGGAACTCGATTTGGGCTCGCTATAATTACTAGCTCGAGAAGCATTCGGGTAGTGGCCCGTGTCCAATCGCTGCAACGACGACAATAGCCGAGCCATAACAATGTCTGGAACTCAGCGCGTGTCCTGTGCTTTGCCAACCCCAGCTCATAGCTGTGATCAACATTGGCGACATATAATCGGCTCTAGATCACGTGGCCGCTTGTTGTGGCTGCGAGCTGAGGGGGCGAACGCTGCTCGTTTTTCTTTAGTTTTTTTCTGGGACTTCTGTTGCGTGGGGTGAAAAACGAACGCGTGTTTCATAGGTCATTAACGTCAGGGATCCGTTCTAAGCGGTATTTGCGCAAAGTACGAAAATTGTTGCATCGCCCCTTTAAGTTCGAACACGGGACTTTGTTAAATTGAAACTTGTGAGGTTGTTGTAAAACGCTCGTACAATGTGGGGTAACGGTACACTTGGCTTGTCTGCATCGCCCACCACCATAAACATAAATATGACAAAACGCTGAGATCTTTAAAAGTGAATATATCAACAAATGAAACCTTGCTTCCGCTTGTTTTATTCTCCGGTAGATCCGATAGATAAAAAAAAAAAAAAACTTCGTTTGATATAATTAATTATGTTAATTAGCAACAGACAAATGTAACGTATATGTAACGATACGTTCCATTCTTTAAATTGTAACGGGAACGAGTTTCCTTTCTCGCAGATGGAACTTGTAACGGGAACGCGTTCCAAAAATCAAAAGGAACGAGGAACGAGCTTCCGTTCCTCTTCTCGAGGAACGTGTACACACTGGTTCAATCCCCACCCCTGCCCGTTTCGACCTAGATGAGCATCGTACCGGCGTGCGGTCGTGTATTATTACTATTGCGTGATGCACGTTAAAGACCCCAGGCTACCGGTTGTACTGCACTGGCTAAATTGATCACCTACAGCTGGGAGTCAAGTCGCCCGTTGAGGCAGACTGTGTTCTAGGCTGTATAAACATACACACACCCCAATTTGTTTCCAGACAGGTAAGGTAGCACCGCTTCGTTCAACCGTGACATAGTAATAAGATCACTGTTGAAAGTAGGGCTGGGCAATTGATCCATTAACCTACCGATTAATCGATTAATGCTTTAATCGCGAATAAATTGTTCAACCGGTTAATCGGTAAAATTTTGACGAACCAAAATTAAATAAAAATGAAATGCTTTCACCCTGCAGACATGGACGAGCACACCTATATGAAGTGAAAAATTTAGGTGAAGTATTAACCTAAGGTAAACTGTAAGGGGGAGATTTGTAACTTCAGACATGTGCAGAAGGTTACACATGTCCCAGCGACTTCAACGCCGTGCGGGTGTCCGTTTAGCGCAGCAGAGACTACCGTGAGCAATCAAAGGAGGTCGCCCTTCTCGGAGAATATCAACGAACATTTTTGCCTCATGGAGCTGAAGTAATAATGTGTGAGTGTGAGTGTTTTTTAACTGTTCTGAACTGTATATCGAAGCTGATTCATAATTAAAATGTTTTGCGGCGTTTAACACATATTCAGCAAAAAAAAAATATATATATAGATGCAATTTTTATTTTTAATCAATATTATTATGCATGGAAATGAACGAGAGCGATTAATCGATTAATTAATCGATTAAAGGGAGGCGATTAATCGGGTTAAAATATTTAATCGACGCCCAGCCCTCGTTGAAAGAGGTGTTTGTAACAAACAATAGCATAGTGAACTCCCGAGGTTACTTATGAAGACACTAAGGTTATTTAGAGGTTCATTTGATTTTGCCTAAAAATTAGAGAGGTGAAGAGAAAAAAAAAAAAAGAAACGTGCGTCTCACCTTAGGTAGAAACGTATTTTCTACCTATTGATGGCCCGTTTGGTTTTCTTAGTAATTCGGAAAACGGGAAGTGTTAAATTTACAAAAAAAAAAAAATTGTTTTGGGCGCCAAAACGCTAACGTCAAAATTCAATTTGCATCTGAGAGTAAGTACCTGTTTGTTGGTTAAGAAAATATATTGTAATTGTTCAAAATAATAGACTTCATGCTTCTTTTTTGTTTTTTATATCCACTAGCCAACAAGCAAGGTATACAGAGAATGGAAATATCTGAAATAATGTTTCATAATATAAATGTTGTTTGGAATAAGTATTTTAGCCTTCTTTGCAACTCATTCAACTATTTTTTTTAATTTCCAAATACATATTAGTAGGGTGCCTTCATGTGCGCTTTGCTCAGGGTGGAGACATCTGGCCAATTTGTCCCACATTTTTATTTTTATTTTTTTGTTCAGAAGCGCGTGAAAGAGCGTGTCCCGGCACGGGTTTGTGGCGCTGACTGTGCTATGGCGACATTTTGTTTTCGTCGATTTATTTGTATTTTACCCGTGAGCGCGTGCTGTCGGCATCGGGTACTACAAAGGGTGGCATCACCCTAAGCAGAAGGACATTGAGGCACCCTACATATTAGGATATCTTAGGGTGCCTTCATGTGCGCTTTGCTTAGGGTGGTGGCATTTCGCCATTTTGTCCCACACGTTTATTTTTATTTTTTGTTCAGAAGCGCGTGAAAGAGCGTGTTCCTGCATGAGTTTGTGGCACTGACTGTGCTATGGCGACATTATGTTTTCGTCGATTTCTTTGTATTTTCCCCATGAGCGCATGCTGTCGGCAACGGGTACTACGAAGGGTGGCATCACCCTAAAAAGAAGGACATTGAGGCACCCTAGGATATCTCTGCTCAATCCTGCACGATCTTAGGGTGCTTACGAGCCACGCTTGTAGCGTATGCAAGCGTTTGACCACGCGCGCTAACATAGCACACACAAAAAAATAGAATCAACAAAAGTATCGCCTTCACAGCCTTATCAGGCCTTTCGCTAGGAGTCTGCTGATGGCTATTTTTTTTTTTTTTAGTTACACTTTTTTTGCAACGTTCAAAAAGTGCCGACCAACGGAGCCATCAATTGTAATTCTGTTGTGTCTATGTTTATACAGCGGGAAGTTCAGCTCTGAGGGCATCTGGTGTCTTCGTTGAAGATGAAAGACAGTGCAGTATACCACTGCTTGTCTGACATCTTGTACCGTACGCTGACTGACTTGTACCGTACGCATTACAAGTAATCAAATTACTTGTAATCGAATACTTTTTAAAGTAATTTTATAATCAGTTGATTACTTTTATTAGGCCGTAATCACAAGAGTAATCTGATTACATTTTGAAGTAATAAAAATTACTTCTAACCCCCTGCACACACCTTCGTTTTCTGAAATGAAAAAATAAAATTTGTTTCTTTTTTGAACAGAAAAAAGAATGATTTTTGCGGAGCTGTAGGAAACGAGGTCAACCCCTTTGTATGTACAGTTTCTGTGGAATGTCCGTGTTTTTTTTTTCGAGCTGGGACTGGGAGTGGGAAGCTCCAGGGAAGCCCCAGTGCGTGACAAAGGCCATTCAGGGCGAAGTTTGAGGGAGCAGAATGTAGCTTTGTAAGTACTTCGTTAAAAGTCCCCCTCACGCGCACACACACAGAAATAATGAAAAAATAAAAATCCTGCTTACGATACCTACACGCAGCCCGTAGGAGAACCAGAACCGAAAATGCCTAAAGCGGATGCAAAATATAACAAAGTCAGTTCAAATATTTCCCTATTTCCCCTACGTAGTCTTTGTGACAAGCAAGTTTTCGAGTTGAGAACTGGTCGGGGCGATCTCTTCTGCTAATGGATACAACACATGATCCGTTTCAAAACCTGGAGCTGCTGCTCTTTTGTATAACATGCGAGTTCATCCACATCTGAATAATAAATGAGCGACGCAACTTTGAGCGACAACCCTGCTCAAGCTTAACAAGATCTAGAACCCCCTCCACTCCCCCCCCCCCCCCCCCACACACACACACTGGCGAACGCCCAAATCATTAAACTTCTTCAAACGAATTCTATGCTTGTGTCCGCATTGTGAAGGTGCAACGACCACGAAGAGGGAACCCGTTTTTTCTTCTTCAATACTTGTAAAAATGTCAAATATAGGATTCGAAGTAGTTCATTGTTATGAGCGCTAAACATGCAAATCTTCACACAATAAAGTAATCAGAAAAGTAACGGTTACTTCTTCAAGTAATGTCCAATTCTTTTGCTGTCGATTAATCAAGTAATCTAATCGAATACTTTTTAGCCAAGAGCAATAGTAATTGTAATCGATTACGTTTTTTTAGTAACGTGTACAAGACTGGATACATGACAGCACGCCGGTACGATGCTTATCCAGATTGAAACGGGCAGAGGCGGTGGAGTGAATCCACGATCAGTGAGCTTTACAGCGTGAGCTTTCGCTACACGTGCTACCGATCCACGAGCAACGAGACATCGCGGTGGAATTCGAGCTCGAGAGAAAAACAACAACAGCACAGCAAGAAAATCTCCGGTTTGAGGCACTTAGTACTAGTGTCGCCATCTCGTTTATCAAGTTGGAAATAAAATTAACAGGGTGATTTTATTTACACAAATACGCAAATACAACAATATTTTGCTTTCTCGTCATGGCCTTAAAATTAAGATTATAGGCACCCCTAGTACGTACGGCCAAGCGTTTTGTCACGTTTGTCTTCTAAACAATTGTATTTTCAAAAATGCCTCAAAACGCGCTAAAAACAGTCAAAACGGTCATATTTCTGGATTTTATTAAAAATCTCCAGCGCTCTAAAAGAAAAATCCAAGGGCCGCACAACCTTCATTACGTTATCATAAGTAACCCCCAAAAGAATGAATACTACCGTGTATTCCTGAAACTCAGGTTTGTGTAGCGAAATTTGCCCATTGAGTGACGAGCGGTTGAATCCCCCTTAAGAAACGTGTTTAAAAAATCACACATTTTTAAATGTGTGAGGTTTACATTTTTTATAAGGTCTATTGCAACACTTATTAGGGGTTAGTTATTGGACACCCCACTTACATGTATAAAGTTGTGAAAATGTTTAATTTGTATATACCTCTAACGGAAGAAAATCTCTTTCATGTGATTACATCGCGTGCCGATGAAACGATGTGTCGATGACACGTCGTTCGGTGAGCTGATTTGACCGCCAATGAGTGACGACTGCTAGTAAATTTTCGGGGAAATAATTCTGCCGGCTGCCGGGAGACTCGAACCTACCCAGGAATTATCCCGGTTCTTGTTTGTTTTACAACATTCTGAATTGTATACCAGCTTATTAGTACCTCTTCGGATATTGCGGAAAAAAAGAAAAAAAAAACGATGGCAGCCGCAAAAACTTTGACAGCCCGGCTCACAGTCATGTGGGAGACTGACAGGTGCCCGTCAGTCGCCGCCATGCCTTGAAAGCTACCGGTTTCGAAGAACCGGAGCGCGCAAAGAACTTGTGGATTCCACGGTCATGGTAGACGCGATTGTCCGCCGCCTCGAAGTCCGGGCGCCGAACGAAGCTCGTCGCAGAGTCAACGCACAACGGCTTTCGATAGCCGGTACTGTCGCCGAAAGTCGTTGTCGGGGAGTTGAAAGGCGTACCCGGTGGTCTCAGTAGCGACACCGACGATGGCGGAAGATAAGCTCGGCCGCAGCGTACGGCACCGCCATGTTGACAAAGTTTAACTTGGCCTCGATCCGAAGCGAAGATCTCGAGCTCAAACCACGGCTCTCGCAAAGTTCGGAAACGTCACTTTGACGTCAGCGACAACTTCGACAAACGAGGTTTCTTTTTTACACAAACTTCGGAGGGATTTTGAGCGTCAGCAGGTCGCCTAGGGACAATCTGTAAAGCATTAATTTTAGCTTGGCGTAGGGATGTAGGGACAAATGGGCGCTACGTCATCGGCGAAGCCGTTCAATCAGCGGGCTCCTCGCGCCCCTCGCGCGCCGCACGCGCGCCTTGATGAACTTTGCTACATTCTGCCTCTCTCGAAGAAATGAGCGTTCGAATGATTGACACCTCGCTCGGCGCGACGTCAGCGTCACGAGAGTCCAATTAGCGCGTTCCGCAAACTTCGGGCACAAAGTTGTGCTTGACGAGTTTAGCGACCCAGGAGACAACTTACACCAAATCTGAGGGTAATAGAGTACTATGAGCATTCAAAAATAACGGCCTGAGCAGTATATATCTGTAAGCTTTAAACATAGTTACAGTTGCGCACACAAGGACAGGGACAGAGAAGAGGAACACGTAGAAACACTGTCCCTGTCCTTGTGTGCGCAACTGTAATTATGTTCAATATCTACCAACTCGCCCAACTGTCTACTCTACTACTGTAAGCTTTAGCTTTTGATGCACCCTTAACTTTCGATACGCTCAACGCTAGTGTAAAATGTAGGGCTGTTTCATTCTTAATCAGCGTACCATGTGCGTGCTTACGCTATATTTTATACAACGTCAAACTTTACCTGTCTGCATTTTTTTTTTCATTTATGCACACCACTACTTGCGCCCATAAATCACCAAATTAAAACTGGTACAGGATGTCACAAAAAAAATTACAGGGTTCTTTTTTACCGCAAAAATTAACTACGCATCGCCTAACGCTCATTCTCCGTCCAAAGGTAGCGCTAGGTCACAACCAGGTGCCAAAGTTTCATCCCGTGCGGACACCTTATTTAAAAGTTATAAGTGGTTTCCTGAAAATTTCAATGGGAAAATGAGCCCATTTTTGCTCGTTTTCAGTTTCTGGTGCCATAGAGCCCCATGTATTCAAAAACTCCGTCGGCCGCCATTTTCCAATTGAACTTTTTGGAGAATCACATATAAATTTCGAATAAGGTATCGGATCGGGCTGAAACTTTGACATCTGGTTGTGACCTCTAGTGCTACCTTTGGGCGGAGAATGAGCGTTTGGCGATGCCTAGTTTATTCTTGTGGTAAAAAACAACAACAAAAAACCTGTAATGTTTTTGCGACGCTCTGTACATTGTTGAAACTATGTGCAAAAGCTGTCCACAGACTCTGAATCTTTGCCTGACGATTCATTGCATTTATCACTGGATTCGTACTAAAATTAATTATTATCATTTATTGCCGTGAGTTAATTGTTAACCTCGGCATTTTTTTTTATTATGACTCCCGCACCAGTCCTACTTTGGGTCTACCAAACTCAACATCTAAACCTGAGTGTCATTTTTTGTGTTTTCCACTCCCGTGGTTTTGGTCAAAATAAACACACAGCTACCTAAATGAGACACCTGACCGCCCAAAAAATAGTTCATTTGTTTTGATTATTTTAGTAGTTAATTCCTCGAGCTAGAATTTCGAAAACCCAAGTCTATCACGTCATCACGTAATCCTGAAAATCCCCAAAGAGCCAAACACAAGCACGACAAAAGGGCCGGCACGTCATATTGCCACCCGCAGAGCCGAGAAAGCAACGCTCGGTCATGGACTTTTAGAAGATTCGCGTTCATTCATTCTCGAAAGTGCCAGTTCATCCTCGCCCCGAGCGCGCGACGCTCGAACCTTCTTTGCCGAACTTTCGAGATAGTGACGCACTATAAAAAGCAGCTGCCCGCGACCTTGTGGAGTCAGTCTCGCTCTTGCTCTCTGTTACGATGCAGAATCGCCGCTCGCTTTTCTGCTGCCTCGACGCTCTTTCTCTTTACTTATTCTGTTTGGCACAAGTTCGCCGATTAAACCTTTTTTTTTCAGTTCACTGTTCGTCCTCTCGTCACCTTCATTCGTGACAATATGAATCTGAACACATTGAAATATGTGTAATTGGCCTCTGAAATCTCCGGTAACGGCGCACAGGCAATTTTATATTTTTCAACGCGTCGGCGGTTTTGTTGTGCATGTGCCTCGCCGTTTGGCTCAGGACGATTTTCGCCTTTTGTTCTGCCCGCATTTGTGAGCTCGGAGCGTAAGCAACTGGCCCCCTTGCACGAGAACTGGCGCAGCCGTGCGCTTTCCAAAGAAAGCTCGTGCAGAGAAAAAATGAAAGCCGTTTACAACTCCCTGTAACGCTGAATTGGAGCGCAGCTCTTGAGGAGGAGGAGGAGGGAAGGGTACTCAGGGGAGGGTATACCCCTCCTCATCCTCCTCCTTCTCCTCCTCCCCTCATCCTTCAATCTCCTCCGGGGAGGGGGTCACGTGACCTCGGGGGGGGGGGGAGGGGGGGTCACGTGACCTCGGGGGGGGGGGGGGGGGGCTCGACGGTGCATGTCCCAACATGCACCGCGCGGTTACGCCGACGGCAACGCCGACGGCGACGCCGACGCCGCTCAAGCCGGAAACGGGCGCCTAAAGGCTGAACTCCATGGGACGAATATGCTGCGAATAACCGACGAATTTGGGCCGGCGGCTTTTGCTCTGCGCGTGGAATCAACACAGTGGCTGCTACGTCGCGCGCAAAACGAGCGTGCCGTCGGGCGGCGTTCGCCAGTTATTCGTCACATAATTCGTTCCATGAAGTTTTGCCTTAAGAGCTGCGCTCTAAAACACGCAAGGGACCAGGGATGTCAAAATCAGGTTGGCGCTAAATCGCCTTCCAGACCTGTTCATCAATGCGAGAAATCGTGTCTAGTGGCGCTTCGATACAGTCGGGTATTTTTCTAGATCCTGAATTCGACATCCCTGGTCCCTTGCTTGTTTTTCTCTGCACGAGCTTTCTTTGGAACGCGCACGGCTGCGCCAGTTCTCGTGCAAGGGGGCCAGTTGCCTACTATTCGAGCTCACGCCTCCAGCAAATGTGGGCAGAACAAAACGCGAAAATTGTCCTGAGCCAAATGGCGAGACACATGCACAGCTAAACCACCGACGCGTTGAAAAATATAAAAATTGCCTGTGCGCCGTTATTGGAGATTTCGGAGGCCAATTACACATATTTCAATGTGATCAGATTTATACTGTCACGAATAAAGGTCACGACAGGACGAACAGTGAACTGAAAAATAAAGGTTTAATCGGCAAACTTGCGCAAAATAAAAAAGTAGAGAAAGAGCGTCGAGGCAGCACAAAAGCGGGCGGCGATTCGGCAGCGTAACAGAGAGCGAGGGCGAGACTGACGCGACACGGTCGCGGGCAGCTGCGTATCTGCAGTGCGTCACTATCTCGAAAGTTCGGCAAAAAAGGTTGGAGCGTCGCGCGCTCGGGGGCGAGGATGAACTGGCACTTTCGAGAACATAAAAGCAGGGCGAAAGTTAGTCTGGTGCAAGAATGAACGCGAATCTTCTAGAAGTCCATGACCGAGCGCTGCTTTCTCGGCTCTGCGGGCGGAAATATGACGGGCCGGCCATTTTGTCGTGCATGTGCTTGGCTCTTTTGTGGATTTCCAGGAAAACGTGAAGACGTGATAGACTTGAGTTTCCAAAATTCTAGCTTGAGGAATTAACTGCTTTAAAAATCAAAACAAATGAACTATTTTTTGAGCGGTCAGGTGTCTCATTTATGTAGCTGGGAGTTTATTTTGACCAAAACCACGAGACTGGAAAACACAAAAAATGACACTCAGGTATAGATGTTGAGTTTGGTAAACCCAAAGATAGGACTGGTGCGGAAGTCATAATAAAAAAATGCCGAGGTTAAAAATTAACTCACAACAATAAATGATAATAATTAATGTTAATACGAATCTAGTGATAAATGTAATGACTGACCAAGCAAAGATTCTGGGTCATTGGATAGCTTTTGCACAGAGCTTTGCCAATGTACAGGGTGTCACAAAAAACAACAGTTCTTTGTTGTTTTTTACCGCAAGAATAAACTAGGTAGGCATCGCCGAACGCTCATTCTCCGCCCAAAGGTAGCACTAGAGGTCACAACCAGATGTCAAAGTTTGAGCCCAATCCGATACCTTATTCAAAAGTTATAAGTGATTTTCTGAAAAGCTCATAAGGAAAATGGCGGCCGACGAAGGTTTCGAGCACATGGGGCTCTGTTTCCCCAGAAACCGAAAACGGGCAAAAATAGGCTCCATTTTCCCATTGAAATTTTCAGAAAATCACTTATAAGTTTTGAATAAGGTGTCCGTTCGGGATGAAACTTTGGCATCTGGTTGTGACCTCTAACGCTACCTTTGGGCGGAGAATGAGCGTTAGGCGATGCGTAGTTTATTTTTGCGGTAGAAAAAAGAAAACTATTTTTTTGTGACAGTGTTAATTTGGTGCTTTATGCGCGCAGGTAGAGGTGTGCATATATGAAAAAGATGCAAACGGCTAGAGTTTGACGTTGTATAAAATATAGTGTAAGCACGCACATGGTACACTGATTAAGAATGAAACAGCCCTATATTTTACACTAGCGTCGAGCGTATCGAAAGTTAAAGGTGCACCAAAAGTTAAAGCTTGTACACATATACTGCTCCGGCAGTTATGTTTGATTGCTCATAGTACTTCATTACCCTCAGATTTGGTGTAAGTTGTCTTCTGATTGCTTACGACAGAAAGAAGGAAACATTCCAACTCTGGGTTGATAAAAAAAACTCCACCTGCTGACAGCTACCAATCATCTCGGCTCCGATTATGAGTATTCATTGCATGCCAACGGTCGCGTGCTTAGAACGAGTTTTTCCCACGTGATTTCATACAATCGCAATTGTTTTTGACAAACAACAATGTTTACTCAGGAAAGTGGTCACAGGTGAAGCTTAGAATATTTTGTATTGATTATGGCACACGTGAAAAGTTGCATATATGTTTTTTTTTTTTGTTTTTTTTACAATCCGCGAAATAGAATGCTCCTGGGGTACCTTGGTAAAGAGCACGAAATGAATCGCAGTGGGACACGAAAACAATAATAATAAACACGCGTGTAATCACGCGAAAACTGAGGGCATATCACATATACAGAAGGTAAGCTTTGTTTCACTAACTACATTACCAGTAAAGTATTTCGTTTAATCGTGCGAGCGAAGCGGAACATGCAAGTGCGAGCATAATTCCCTGAACTACACTTCCAGTGAACAAGCGCACCATACAAAGCATCGAGCTCGCTTTTATAGCTTTTGGTGCACTCAAACCATTGAAAACTCAATTATAATCAATTTTATTATTTCAATAATTTTTATTAAGTGCGCCTATGTGTGTGTGTTTTTTTTTTTGTCTTTTGCGTTCACATGCCATTTTCTTAGTTATATAATATTTTGCCAGAAGTCCGACAACTATAGTCTGTTTCATCATAAGCAAGAGCCGCATAATCAACGATGTAGACAAAAAAAAAAAAAACGAACGCGAACACGCGAACACACATTAAAAATGCAATGTAATGGCGCATTCAAAATTAGTCGTTAGTTTTTTAGAGAGCAGCAGTTTCGTAGGGTGACATTGTTACCCGTTGAAGATTATAAACAGTGCAGTACAACTGTTAGCTCGGGTTGTTTAACGTGCATTACGCAGTATATGTTGTACACGAGCGCACGACGGTAGGATGCAGATGGGCGACTGAACCCAGGGTCCCTACTGAAGCCCCTTGATAAAGGCGTTTTTTACAAGAACCGCCAACCATTGTTGTCGAAACGCGCAAGACACGTGCCACGAAAGGGTCCTCCGCCGCCATTCGCTTTCAAGGGCCAGTCATTTTAGTGCTGCGCCGCCATTTGCCTCCAAGGGCCGCTCGAGAGACGGGCCTCGTGCGCTGGCACATTTGAGATTACTTGAAAGACCAACGCAAACACATCGAGGGGATTTAGTCCCTACAGGTTCTGCAGCGTGAGCTCCGTGCTTTGAACGGAGCTCGCGCTCGAGCATTTTTCCACGTGCTCTGATCTGCGGTGCTACAACACACTCGGCCAACAATCCCCCACCGCACTTGGTTTAGCCTGTGAGCTAAACCAAATGAGCTACTCTTAGAGTATCGGCACTTTTTCCCCCGATATTGTTATGGGCGCCGCCATCTTGGTGGTTAGTAACAAATCAAATGCAACTGCCGATCGTCATGATTCAAAAGTGCGACTTCCTCAGCATTAGTTTCGGTTTCAGGAAGCTCACGTAATATTGCTTTGCTTTGTCGCGAACTGTTTAAACAGTTGTGGAGGACGGAAAAGCGTTTCCTGTGATTTCAGATAAAGCTTCAGATAACTGACAACCATCATTTTAAGCACCAAGATGTTTACGAAGCGTAGCTTATTTAGTGGCTCCAGTTTAGCCCGACCGCATAGGCACAGAAAAGAACGAACAGCTTAAGCTCGCACTCTTGGTGTTGCTTCAGTTGCTTCATCATCCCATAGGATTGGCTGCGCTCCGAACTAAGGTAAAGCAAAGCAAATATTCAGATCTTAGGGTTTCGCAGGTCAAACCAGCAAAAATCACCTAACACGCCCAAATAAAAAAAAAATTGCGGGTTTATTTGGACTAACTGGAGATCTTTTGACGTGCAACCGAAATCTCAGGTTGGCCTCCGTCGGATTGCGGGCACCTCAGCCGATATTTAAACCCGACAAATATGAATTCATGGGCCAGCGCGTTGGCTCAGAGACACTGAGACGATTTAATGTTTTGTGTTTTCTTTTAAGATCATTGCCACTGGAGAGTCACCGAGCTGGTTTTTGAAACAAAATATATTAAACCATTCCGAGAAGCATAGTTTGGTTGCGAAAATGATTTTGGCAAGTGATAAAAACATTAAAATGTTTTCGCATACGTGGCGGAATCTGAAATGGCAGAATGCATTTCATGGCGCCCATTTCATTTGGATCGCGTCGGGCGTGTGCACCGACGCACAGTAGAACGCGCCCAAAAGTAGCTGTGGTGCACCCGCAGCCTCGCGCTTGTTGTTCTGACATCTCTGGCTCGCTCACTGCGGGCATCCAGGCATCTGACACCCTAACATCTGGCGCATTTTCTGTCTTTCACGTGGCGTTCCAAGCGGCACACGACAGAAAATGCACATCAAGCTGTTCTTGAACACGTGTCGCCATCTGTATTTTATATTAAGAAACTACAATTTGCCGTAACTGAATGGGAAAAGTTTGAGGTCTTATAACATTCTCAACGTGTAATATATCAATATGGAAGTTCTGGAAAATGTAATATCGAAGGATGCTTCATAATTTAATGTCTCGTTATTTTGATTAGTTGACGTGATTCCGCTTTTATAGCGCCATAAAATAATACCATTTTAAACTTTATTTTTGTTTTAAAATATACATTATCTGTACATTTTGTTGTTTACTTTTTTAATTTACTACATCCAACCGAACGCTCATGTAAAATATCGTAGACGATGGGACGATATAACTCGAGAAATAATGTTTGCAATATTAGAGACTGTGGTCTATAAAAGTTGAATAATTAACTAACAACTAAAAATAATCGTAATATCGAGACATTAAAGTATCATTGAAAAACAGCTTTTTAATTTGACATTAACATTATAATTGTAAGATACATAGAAAGAAAGTTATAAGCCGTCAAAAAAGCACCAAAACGTCATGCACGGTTGGGTTGCACCTTAAAGGGGTAGGGAAACGAAATTACAGCGCACCTTTTCTAGCTTGAATGTGTTGCATGTTGCACCCTAACCTCAAAAACACCAGTCTTCCGTTGAAAGGCACAAGAAAACTAATTTTAAAGCTAAATAAACGATCTTTCAATGTGCACCTGGTGGATGCATGCGGAGCCTATTTGAGAGGTAATCTAGCAACGTTGGGGAACTTGCTACGTAGTCGTGACGTAGCAGATTCCTTCGGAGCAGCGCCGCTCTTTGGCATTTCAACATTTTCCTTCTTAGCTTTCGTCCTCAACTCACAAATCACGCGTTGAACCAAACAGTCCAAGAAGACGGAAAGGGTGGACTCCCCTCTTTCTCGGAGCCTCGTTTGTGCACCCGGATACAGCCATTCTCCCCCTAGAAGATTAGCCAGTCGCTCAAAACTCAGACGAAAGTTGCTTTCCCCACCCCGTTCAGCCCAAGCTGACAGTGTTGTGGAAGCTACGTGCTCCTTGGGCCAGCCACACGCTCGTCACCCCACGGGTACTTCGAACGGCTCGGTTGTAAAGCGTTGACGCTATTAGCACCACCACAACGCTGACTACGCCACCAAGGGCAAAGCTCATAACCCCGCCAGCCTTGCTACGTCACGAATGCGGGGAATCTTTTCTTTCTGTTTTTGTTTGCGCCCGGTATCCCATGACGCATCGCGCTCTCCGTTCGCTTCTCTTCGAGCGCTTGCTCGAGTGCACCGTTTGGAGCGAAAAATATAGCCAATCGTTCAAAATACAAACGTGCGATTATCATTTACGGTTATTGTCCGTCATGCTTGACTCATTCCCGAACAAAATTTGAATATTTCAATTTTTGTTTCCGTACCCCTTTAAGGCGGCGGTATCACGGCCCCAACATGCATAATACCGGTGGCACCTGTGCCAATGCTCCTGTTTGCGGTGCAAATGTCGCGTCTATGCGCGTGTCACGTATTTCGTTCTTTTTGCAAATAAATCGCCAATTCATCGTCACTATTTTAGTGAAAAATATGATACGCAAGTTTCAAAACTTAACGCACAAAAAGAAAACAAAAAGTTCAAGTTTTCATATTTTCGAAGACTATTTTGTACCTTCTTGCCTTCGAAAGCTCTCCGCCTTTTCACTATGATACATCCGCGGATCCAAAAGCGCGTCACCGGCGCCAAACTGACGTCAGCAGAGCCCAGCTCACGCATTGGACACGAGAACTGCGTCACTCGGACGTATGCACTCGTCAACAATCAATCCGTCGACGAATATTTGGATTCGCGTTCGTGGCCAATGAGTGCCCTGACGGAACTTATCGTCACTGGGGAATGACAAGTTCTACGGTGTGCGTAAAAAGCACGGTGGTAGCTAGGAGTCATCGCACCGGTGCCGAAGGAATGTCACGACCACGTGATTTCACAATTCGTATTGGAGTTGAGGGTTAAAGCTAAGGAGGAAGAAGTAGGAAAATCGTTTCATGACCCCTTTAATAGGCTGCAAAGATCGGCAATCTTGAGGGTGCGAAATGCACGTTACAAAAGAACTGTTGAAGCTCGCCATCAGCACGCGCTCAGTAGTTGCGCACACGGATATGGCCGCCAGTGAATACTTCCTATACCTTTATGCATCCCAAGTTTCTAGACTTGTAATGCATTCAAGACGCGTTCTTATTTTTTTTATTGAATAGATGAAGGACTCGTCTAGTTTTAAGTATACGTGTTTTAATTAGCACACTCACATTTTTTTAATATTTATTAAAAAAGAGAATTTTTTTAGGCGATTTTGAAGTCTCGTAACTCAGTTTCACATCATAACGCAGCAATGAAATTTAAGGGCATGCTCCTGGTAAACGTAGGAACTCAGCATATGAAATATTAGAAATGCAACGCCACTCGCTTTCTTGTAAACACAACTTGATTGTGATAAAATTTCAAAAAATTTCCTTCACGCGTTCTTGGTTTTCTCAGACAGCGTTCTGGCATGATCTAATTTTTTTTAGTTGTATGCTAGAGAAACTGAGCTGGTTCACTATAAGCGTGATTTTTTTTGTATTCATATTCAGATTTGTTGAAAATAATTTTAAATCATGGGACTATTTTGAAGCTCGACTCTGTACGCAAGAAACCGGTTTCAAAGAAGACAGCTATTTAAACAACGATTCTTTAATTAGAGCTTTTATCGCTCTAATTAAAATCACACTCTATGATTGTAATTTTTTTAAAGCATACTAATTGTACTAAATAATAAAAAGAATCTAGGTTGTAGCAGACAACGCGCACTTGCGCCATCTTTTGAAAGGTGGCTGAAATTCGAGGTTGAGAAGTTCAGGCAAGGTGGCGCTGATTCTCTCCCTGACCTCTACCCTGACCCAGAGGATTCTTTGCCTATTCACCGATGTTTGCTTGCAAACAAGCTCACTACCACCCCCTATCGGCGGACCCCTGCGCGCTTCCGGTTTTCCTCTTCTTTTCCATTTGTCTCGCCTCCTTTTGTTATTTGCACTACTTTGTGCAATGCACTAATGTTCTTACAAACGTACAGGCCGGCATGCTACACTTCGTTTCACTTTATCTGCGAGCGAAGCCAAAGCTAGAAGCGCGAGACCAGCGCTTTTTGCGTTTCTCCCCAGCTTGCGCGCTCGAGCAAAGCCTGAACGCACGGAGCTTCCGTGCTCGCGCTTCCAGTTTTGCCTTCGCTCGCACATAAGGTGAAACGAAGTATACAAGCAGCGTCTCAGCTGAGACTGGCTGAAAGAAAGCACTGCCAAAGCCAGCGCACGAGCTGAGCGGGACTCAAGCTGCGTCTCAAGACGCTCGCGCGCCCCAGCCTTTGCAGTGCTTCTCTGAAGGAAACTCTTCTTATCCGATCGCTGTGCGTTCCTGAAGAATAAATAAATACACTACCGGAAGTCTACTGGGGCACCAAATACTGTGGCGCCCTCGTGATATCAACTCCCACCAAATGTGGTGAATACAGGAACTCTACCCTGACCCAGAGGATTCTTTTCTTTTCTCCGCCGAAGACGAGCGAAGACGAGCAGTGAACTGAAAAATAAAGGTTTAATGGGCGAACTTGTGCCAACCAAAAATAAATAACGAAAGAGCGTCGAGGCAGCAGAAAAGCAGGCGGCGATTCGGCGGCGAAACAGAGCGCGAGCGAGACTCACTCGACAAGGTCGCGGGTAGCTGCTTATCTACCGTGCGTCACTATCTCGAAAGTTCGGCAATGAAGGTTCGAGCGTCGCGCGCTCGAGGCGAGGATGAACTGGCACTTTCGAGAATAACAAAGCAGAGGGAATGTTATGTCTGGTGCGAGAATGAACGCGAATCTTCTAGATGTCAGTGACCGAGCGTTGCTTTGTCGGCCCTGCGGGCGGCAATATTTCCTCGCGCTACTTCCTCGTTCTTGCAGTGAGTCACAGTTAATTTTGCAACAGAGAAAATAACAACGAGAATCGCGTCAAAAGGGTCACGAGAACACCTAGTGCCTATAAATAAGCTATTCAATGCTGCCATGCCATGTTCCGACACCACGAAAGGTGCAAATATTGAACTCCATATGATGGTGACGACGAAGAGGAATTTCTTTGCCTTCATTCCAAGATTTTAACAGACATTTTGTTAAGGTTCCAGCTTTCTAACCGCGCTGGTTCTGTTTTGTTCGAAATCGTGAAGGGATTAGAGATTTTCAGTTTTAACGTTACTCTACGCGTAGACAACTTACGGAGAGTGCTATGTGCAAACCGCAGTGATTGGTTCTCATGGTAAGGCAAACAAACAGCCAGTCATCGTGGCTCAAATCTGTGGCTCATGAAAAGGGTCCAATAAACCCCCTTTGCGTAAAGTGACCTATCAAAAGCATTGCACATCTGCGAAACCCTCACTAGGTCGTCTTTCTTTGGATTAATCTTTATTTCATTTATTGAAATAAGAACAATGTCGGACGATCAACTTTCATGGTGTTGGTTTAATAATGTAGCGACTCCAAGCTTTCACTTTGCGCTTTACACCAACCATGGCTCTTGTTTTTGCAACTAATTATAAGCAGTCAGGTTCAACTTGATAGAAACAGCGTCTCAGTTGAGAGTGTGGGAACGAAAGCAATGCCAATGCCAGCGCTCGAGTTGAGTGGCACTCAAGCCACGCCTCAAGACAGTGGCGCGCCCCTCCCTTTGCACTGCTTTCTTTCACTCAGTCTCAGCTGAAACTGAGTGAAAGAAAGCAGTGCAAAGGGTGGGGCGCGCGACTGTCTTGAGACGCTGTTCTAGAGAGCCGGCCCAGGATCACAACTCGTAAAGTTTCCTTGCGCTTCCCTTTCGTTTTTATAAACCCCGCAAATAGTGTTGCAAAATAAAATCAAGGGAAATGCTGAGTGCTGCCCTGACATGTTCTTCCATGACCGGGCTAGAGAGCGGTTTCTTTATGGCCTTCGCTCTCGCCGAGGAGCAAATGGGACTTCTTGAGCCGCGTAGGGGTGCGACCACACAACCATGCCCAACGCAGCCTGAGCCATCCTGAACAACTGTTCCCCGACAACTGCGATTAAAAATGTGTGCGATTATACTTGCTTGAAATAACTGTAGTGAGCCGTTTGAAATAGGTTTCGGCTTACAATAATTAACTGGTTCCCTATACAAACTTGTTTCTGAAGGAGACGAAGAGAAAGACGTGTTCCGCATAAGTCCCTGAAAGCAGCCGGCCTCATGACATGTAGGTATAATTACTCTAGAATCTTATCCAACTCAACCCCGGAGCAAAGAGGACAACAGGGGGAGGAGGACGTGCCTCTCAGAAGGAATTAAAGCGCTGTAGGAGCGGTAGGGTTACAGCGACCCCTACAAGCTGCCGCCGCAGGGAGCAACTACTCCCGGTGCAAAGGCCGTTATGCCCGCGTCCCACTAGAGTGACAGACAGAGACAAAAGACAGCAACAAGCCTCAAACCCATGCAGCATGCTCGCGATGGTGCCTAATAATAATAATAATTGTGGTTGTGGGGATATTTATACAGCGTGTAGTTGGTCAGCCATTTAAAGTTGCGACGAGTCACTCGCTGTAGATGAGCAATTTAGCCAGTGCAGTACAACTGCTAGCCTGGGGTCTTTAACGTGCACCACGCAGTAGTGATACACGACCGCACGCCGGTACGATGCTCATCCAGATCGAAACGGGCAGGGGTGGGGATTGAACCCAGGATCCCTGGGTTCTGCAGCGCGAGCTTTCGCTCCACGTGCTCCGAGCTGGTGTGCGCTAGCCCACTCGGCCACCGATCTTTTTTTTTTATTATTATTTATTACATGGGATTTGGTCAGCAAACACAAGGCACTTGAAATCACGGTACACCAAGGTTGTCGCTAGGTCTCATGTACAGGCGTCGACATACATTTCGTTCACCTAAGGTTACACCAGTGCGGTTTCACAACTCTACACAGTATTTTGTATTGAATATTACGTCTAAAAATCCGGAAGATGAATACATTGATTCAAGAGAGCATACCAGTCTGGGCGTTCCCCGAGATGGTCTAATACATTTCGTACATGTGACACAGTTTCTATAAAATTCGACTTTGTTGTCCGGGGAGCGTCAGCATTTCTCTCAATCATTCTCGTTTTCCAGAGACTATGCAAGCCCATCAGTGTAAACAGATCATAAGGGAAGCAGTCATTCGGGTTTAGAGGTAGAAAACGGATTGTGTAGGCACCTATATTTAAATCTTTTTTTCACAGTTCTTTGTAACACATCCCAGAAGAGGTAAGCATTAGTGCAGAAAATAAAACAATCTTCTATAATTTCTGGTTGGTTACAAAGGCGGCAGTTCACTGACCACGGAACGAAAATGCCTTTTTCTTGAAGCCAAGGCTTGACAGGTAGCGTAGAAGTGTGAAGTTTAAAAAAAAAGGTCTTTGCAGAAGGTGACACTCGCATTTTCTTCACACGTTTAAAGACATTTTGTTCCTGACCGTTACCGTATAGGCTTCGATACAAAGGTACAGGAAACACAACGTCGATCAGATCAGCATAAATTGTTTTCCGAGGAACTTTAAATAAATACTCCAGAGAAAACCGGGTTTTCAAAAACTCAATCGCTTTAACTACTTCTCCAAGGAAACCAAAAGGACGCAATGTGCCCACAGGCACAGATGAGACTACCAAGTATGGTAAATCTTCTGAAAGTTCTGTCTGCACGTAAGTGCGCAGAAAATGATGGGATAGAGTTCGGAAGAACATAAAACGAATAACCACCTGTTTTAAAAATAGGTGAATCAGTCCAAGACCACCTGTATCAGTGGAGCGAAAAAGGTTGTCTCGTTGCATGGGTTCCCAAGTGGAATCCCAGACGAAAGTCGCGAAAACTCTAAGAAATTTTTGAATTTGGCCTCTCGCACAGCAAATCACCCGGAGCACGTACCATAGTTTTGCTGCAAGGAAAATATTACAAGCTTTAGCGCGTCCAAAGATTGACCACCGATTTGATTTCATTATATTGGCTTGACGTTTGATCTTTGCCACACGCTCATACCAGTAATGACCACTGTTTCGAATGCAGTTCAAGGGAACTCCTAAATACTGAGGAGCTACACAGCTCCACGAAATACCAGCATACCTCGAAGGTGCTGTGGCCCACTGGCCGCACCAGAAGCCAACGCATTTTGAGTTATTTACCAACGCTCCCGATGCTTCACAAAATGTTTGAGTTAAGGTAAAGACATTGTTGACACTTTTCTTATCGGCACAGAAAAACGCTATATCATCGGCGTAGGCCAACACTTTCACTTCCGCGGAATAGAAGTGATAACCGTCCACTGCAGGGTTGGAAAGTACACTCAAGCAAAGAGGTTCTAAGTAGAGAGCAAACAAAAGAGGGGATAGCGGACACCCTTGTTTAACATACGATTCTAATTTTATAGGAGTCGAGAGTGAACCATTAACAATGAGACGGGTAGCACAGCTTCGGTAGCATAGTTCGATTCCTTTCAACAACGTTGGTCCCGGGTTTATGTGTCTAAGGATGGCGAAAAGGAAGTCATGGGATACGCGATCGAAGGCTTTCGCCAAGTCTACTTGAACTATGGCGACCTGGTCGTTATGCCGAGTACAGCTATCTATGACCGAGCGTGCGACGTGTATATTTGTCTGTATACTTCGCCCCTTAATTCCACATGTCTGATGGTCGCCAACGACACTAGAAGCGACGAACTGAAGCCGTTTTGTCAGAATCTTAGCGAATATCTTATAATCCACATTGCAGAAAGTAATAGGGCGGTATCCTTCTACGTGCATAAGTTTATCTGTATCCTTACTTTTGGGGATTAATACTGTATGGCTGCTACAAAATGATGGTGGTAAGCGTTCACAATCGTAAGCTTCCAGAAATACTTTGTGTAAGAAAGGGCACAGTAATTCCTTATACTCCTTGTAAAACTCAGCTGGGAGTCCATCCGGTCCCGGTGTTTTAGAGTTAGGCAACTCATCTATCCCACACCGGATGTCCTCTAGCGTTACTGGACCACTAAGTAGTTCGCGTTGAATTTCGCTCACTTTAGGCAACATAGAAACTAAAGTCTCTGCCATTTGACTGTTAGAAAATGGCGTTTTCCGGAATAGGTTTTTGTAGTGGGATTGGAATGTACGCATTATATCAGCATCGTTGGTTGAAAGGGTTCCGTTGCAGTTCAAAAGTTTGATTTTTTTGGAAAGCCCATGGCGCCTTTCATCATCAATGGCACGTCGCGAGGGTGTTTCAGATGACAAGAAACGCCTACACCTAGAGCGCACCAGTGCACCATTAAAGCGATTTTGATGATAGCGCTGCAGCTGACTTTTGACCAGTATGATTTCTTCTTGAAACTCACCAGGTTTTTCACATTCCAGTTCATAAAGGCTATTTAGGTTTCGTAAAAGGGCAGTTTCGTCTTTCTTTGCGTGAAAGGATGCAATACAAGCAAATTCGATCGCTTCATTTTTGACCTCTTGTTTAAATGAGTCCCATTGGGCGAAAGTGCGAAATTTTTCATTCCTTGACATATTGTTAAAACATTCACGAACACGTTTTTGAAAATCATCGCTACTAAGAAGTCTTGTGTTCAATTTCCATAATTCCCATATCGGACGTGACTTATTACGTACGTCTGCCTCAATACGAACCTTCACAAGGCAATGATCAGAAAAGGACATAGGTTTTACTTCATAAGTAGACACATGCGAAAAAAGTTGGCTTGAAACGTAAACACGGTCAAGCCTCGCGTTACTGTGAGCATCAATGTGAGGGAATCCGCTAACAGTAACCTGAGAAGCACCGACATCAAATAGGTGGAAGTTATATGTGAGGTTGTTTAGTATGTCAGCACTGCTGTCAGGTCTTGTAAGGGGCACTTATCTATCATTGATATTACAGACACAATTGAAATTACCAAAGAGAACAACTTGCCTATCTGTGTCGAGGAAGGGGGAGAGATTTTGACAAAAAAACAAACGTCTTTGTCGAGCATCGTTGTAGGCATAAATGCAAATTAAACGCCAGGAGGTACCATTTAAGAAAAAATCGCAGCATATGAACCTGCCCTTATCATCCACAGCATGTGAAAATGACGAGTATTCTAGTCTCTTCTTTAAGAACAAAAGGCACCCTCCCGACAAGCCATCCGCATGGCTCACACATACCTCATAACTTGAGAGGAAAGGGTCCAAAGCACGAGCTGTGTCCTCGTCGGACGATATCTTTGTCTCCTGGACGGCAACAAAGTCAATCTGTTCCTTTGAGAGGACTCTATACAGTTGGGACTGACGTGCACGTGAACACAGACCTCTGACGTTGATGGTAGCGAAGCTCAAGGGAGGAAATGCTAGGGAGGTGTTAGTTAAGGGGTAGTTCATCAGCGTCCTCCACAACGTCAGCAGGCCGGGTGGCCTTACTGTAAGGGTGCTCACACACCTTCGCTGGCTTGCGTTTTGCGTCGCCCCTCTCGTCGCTGTTGTGGCCGATCGTGACATTCTTGGTAGACGACTGAGACGATTTTTCCGATGTTGGGGCAGGTCGTTTGACAGATGTTCCACTGGACGCGCTCGAGCGTTCTCGTCGAGGTGATGATTCCTGTGAAGCAACCGCTGACGTCGTACTTAAAAGAGGGAAGTCGCTATCTGACAAAACCTCCATGGGAGCTGTGCGAGAGTCGTCTTGCACAAACGGTTCAGACTTTTCATATTCAGCGGTGATCGTCGCCAACTCAGGGCTGACGTCAGGTGGTGGGTGCAGTGGGGCAGACAGCTGTACCCCTGACGTAGTGCTGGAAGGGATGACTTCTCCTGTTGCATCGACCACTTCGCTTATGTCCATTAGGTGTTCTAGAACAACATCTTCAGCTGGGCTTCTCGCTTGTCGGAACTTGTCTGCATAGGTGGTGACGCATTCACTTGTTACATGGCCATAGCGTCGGCATTCACCGCATCGTGGGGTCCTACACTCGCGACGAATGTGACCGATTCGGTATCATCGTAGACACAGTGGAGGGCGGCCAGGCACGAGCACCAAGCTTCGACAGCCGAACACCGTGAGCTGGTGCGGTATCTGGCTCGCGTCCATTCCCTCGTGAAGAGTCAACGTTACTTCTTTGTTGAGCGTTTCCATCTGTTCCATTCCGGCGCAGCGCCATTTTTCTCTAACAATCGAACGCACCGTGCCAAAAGGCGACAATGCCTCTTCAATACGCTGGTTCTCCAAGTGAACTGGTAGCCAAAGAAGCTTCAGTTTGACGTTCCTGGTGTCCGGGTCGATGATTAGACATCGGCGCCCCTTTACGCGGAGCTCTGCTTTGGTTACGAGTTTGGTCTTGGCCAAAGCGTTTGCGCAGGTTACCATCCAGACGTGACTCATCTGGAATTGACCGATTCCGATGATGTCCTGGCTGTCAACCACGTCCCGCAAAGCGTCTCGGAAGTCTGTTGCTCGGTATGGCCGCGCGGCGAGATCTCCGTGTAGAAAAACAGAATTGAGGCTCAAATTACCTGTCGGTAGACGGGGAAGTACGGTCCGGTACTCTTCATTCGTCATTACGGTGGTACTGGCCGAAGCCTCAGCAGTTCCCCGGCCTGAAGCCGGTGCGTTTTCACTGGAGAGCATTGAAAACACGACCGTTTCGAACGGCGTCTTCTTCTTTCTCCCCCGGCCACCGATCCCCCGTGATGGTACCTTTGGCAAGTGTTTAGTCGTTCGGTGCTCGTGAAGTAAGCACGAGCGATTGCAAGCCTGTCAAAGATACCTTCGCGTGCATGATGCTCATGTTTGAGCATCATGCTCAAACATGAGCATGATGCACGCGAAGGTATCTTTGACATAGCGGCGAGATGTTTTGGTGGCGCCCTACTGTGGTTCCCCCTTGTGACGTCATTACCTTGCAAACAACAAGTTCGATGGTGTTTGTTATTAGCATGGTGGAAGCTTGAAATCATTGCGCTCTCAAAGGAACACTGCCAACACCGTCAAAATTAAAAGTTCTTTCATTCCTCTTATTTTCGTCGATGATAAATCCCCTTTCCGACGTCATAGTCAGCGTTCGGCCAATCGTGGAAGGCCGACCACAGCAACGCTTTCGGTCGCGCACGGGGCTAATAGCCTCCTATATTCTACAAAGCCTCTCAAATCGCGAAAGACTCTGGTTTGAGGCTTGTCGCTGTCGTTTGTTTCTGTCTGTCGCTCTAGTGGGGCTCGGACATAAGAGATCGCGCCTGTTCACTCTAGCCCGGCCATTACTCTTCAAACTGCTGATCGAGGCAATGTCCACTCACACAAAGGCGTTAGTTCATGTTTTCCTATGTTGCGTTATAACTAGGTCTGGGCACTTGATCTAATGACCTACGGATGAATCAATTGATGATTTAATCACGATTAACTTTTTAACCAGTGAATCTGTTAAATTTTGACAAACAAAAAAGTACAAATTTAACGCTTTCACCACGCGGACGTGTACGAGTCCACCTGTATGAAGGCAAAATATAGGTGAAAATTCAACGTAAAGTAAACTGTAGGGGCGAGATGTGTGACTCGAAAGAAGTGGTGAAGGTTATATGTGCCACCAGCAACTTCAACGCCATGCGATTGTCGGTTTAGCACAGCTGAGCCTATTAGCGGCGAAATGTTTCGGTGGCACCCTCGTTCGGTTACCTTTCGTGACGTCATTACCTTGTGAACAACAAGCTCGATGGTGTTTGAAATGAGAATTCTGGAAGCCTGAAATCATAGCGGTCTCAAAGCATCACTGCCTACACCGTCGAAAGTGAAGTTCTTACATTCCTCTTATTTCCGATGATGAGACATCCTTTGCTGACGTCATATTCAGCATTTGGCCATTTGTGGTGGGCCGACCACAGCGACACTTTCGATCGCTCACGTCGCCATATAGACGTATTATTAAATTACCCAACCATCAAGGAAAATGCAGGGAATGGTGTTCCACGGGCCGCACGTGCTGGCGTCTGCAGCAGTAACTGTCCCAAAGAAAAAGCCTAAAACAATTGGCATCTTGCACGCGCTTTCATTAATGCTTTATTTTGGTTATTTACTTCGAATCTTTTATACGGGGAAGGCGTGCGCGTGCGGCGCGTGAAGCACCATTCCCTGCTTTCTCCTTGATGCCTGGGTAATTTAGCAATAGGGAGTATTCACTGGCGGCCATAGCCGTGTGCGCGACAGCTGAGCGCGTGCGCAGGGCGAGCTTCCACAGTTATTTTGCAACGTGCATTCCACACCATCAAGATTGCCGGTCTTAGCAACCTAGTAGTAATGTGAGTTTGTTCTGAGCATGCGCTCTAAACAGCACCCATAAATATGGCGTCCAGTGAATACTCCTTATAGGTCTATTGTGAACAATCAAAGGAGTTCCATATTGCTGGAAAATATTAACGAATCTGTTTGCTTCTGTGGCTTAAGTAATAATTTGTGAGTGTGGCTGTCTTTTGACTGTTCTCAAATACACACCAAATACACATCACAAATGACGCACGCACTTGGCAAACCTTTGTCAGACGGGACCGTGGAGCCGTGAATTCGGGGTGGCGTGCCCGTCTCGCACTCCGGAGGCCCGGGTTCGATTCCCATCCAGACCGAAATGCACCAAAGTTTCTTTCCAAAGCCATTAATTTACTTTGTAGGAGCCTTCGTGAAAACTGTGACGTCAATCCGAGCATTTCTAACGTGTTTTTGCTCTTTGCGCAGTCGGCCATCTTTAGTACCATTGCTCGGTGATGCCGCCGACGCCGCCGCCAGATTTTCGCGTAATGGGGCAAATAATCTTTTCGCATTAAAAAGTCTTCTGACCAGGCCCAGTGTCAGCATAAAAAGCAAATATACATTAAGTAATCAAATTAAGATTAGCTGAGCATCGTAGTCTCAGTAATGAATATCAACATCATCAAAAGTTTCAAATAGAAATCATTCACATCGGCATCATTGAGACCACATTCATTAATATTCGCAACTCCAACGCCCTATAGGTGGCGCGGCGGTAGTTCCAAGATGGCGGAAGAGACGGGGATAGATTCTCCAGGATATCCCGTGCGCCTGCTCACTGACGCTGTTCAGCGCGCTAAAAATGATTTGTCTACAAATGCGAAGCGGTTAGGGAGGGATAATATTACAGGTGACGGAGATACTGGTGTTACGTTAGGAAAACGAGCACGCTGTTATTTAAAAGTTGCAGAAACCTCAAAGTGCGAAGCTTTGTGGTGAGCGAGCGCGTTTTATGCACTGGCCACGTCACTGTTTGTGGCAGAATATTTTTGAGGGTGATGAAGATATGTTTGCGCTTTGCCTGGCCATTAGTTCTCTAAAAAGAGAGCCGCGAACGGTGACCGTCAAGCTTCGGAAGAGCAGCAATACACAGTATTGGTGTCTTCGCGTCACCGCTTCTCAAATCGCTGCTCACCGTCTCGGTTTTAGTGTATTGCAACACGTAATCAAACTGCTCTATGGTTATTGATAAAAAGTTTATTACCGCAGGCTTCCGTGCGGTGTAGCATTACAACCGCAAGCTCGCGCTGCGCCTTTGAAGGACAATTTTCAGTGCGCGCCAGAAACGTTGCCGTGCTCATCACACTAAAAAAAAAAAAAAATGTTGTAGTCTTTACATCCCTTGTCACATATACGACACTCCAAAACTTCAGTTCGCCGTGCAGCCCATGCACTGACGTCAAACTGACGGCCCCAACTTTTACGAGAGGCTTGATGACGGCGCAATATAAGATATTAAACAGCTAAAGTACGCATCAAAGAGTACCGAAAAACAAAACAAAAACACCGAGGTTTTGCAGTAGGGCCAAAAAAATCCCGATTTCTTTCTTTATTTTTACAGTCATTTACACTTGCTTAAGCTACTTTAATAAGTTGCACAACTCGGCTGTCAAGCCGCTCGTGAAAGTTGGTAGCGCCGGTTGAACGTCACTGCGGTTTAGGGGTGTCGTACTCTATGAAAAAACTGCATATTAACATAATCGGCGTGCTTAGGGGTTTTATTTATTGCTCTATCTAAAATAATTTTTTATTATACCGTACATTTTTTGTACCGTGTTATTTGAAACATTGCGGTCCCTCTGGCCAAAACTGCGCGTTCTAAGCTCTCGTCACAAACGACTGGCTAACACAGATGCGCTTAAAATGCTTCGAGCATTTCTTTATTTGTTTTGTAATTAGCTGAAAGCGAGTACGGGTATTCTGTCTTGTTAAAGTGCTCGGAATAAATGGCCATGTTTCTTGTAACGGCCTTGAAACGCGAACCCATTCCCGATGTGCTCGACATACCGTTGCGCGACGAGTTTTCTCCTACTTATGGCAAAGAATAGACTTTCCGTAGACCGTACTATAGAGCTCTGCATTATTAGCGGCGGCTTTTGCTGCCGTCGCGTTGAGCACAGATTGAGCTGGCGGCCATGCAAAAGACCAGAAATCCGCAGCGTATGCGATACACGAAAAGTCCTAATGACAGTAGACCTCCCGGTCCTTTGCGCAAGGCGGAGCACAAGAATTCCTTTTTTAACGCGCTCACTTTTTTCGTTAAAACGGCTTCACGCATCAAGGCCGACAGTCCCTGCCACCGTTTCCGCGCCGCCGTCGCCGCTGCCGTCCCCGCTCCTCTGGTTCTTCGTTCGTCCGCGGGAGGGCGAGCGGCGCGCTGGAGTTGCGAATACAGGGTGTCACAAAAGGAAATTTACACGGTCTTTTTTACCGCAAAAATAAACTAGGCATCGCCGAACGCTCATTCTCCGCCCAAAGGTAGAGCTAGAGGTCACAAGCAGATGCCAAAGTTTCAGCCCGATCCAATAACTTAATCAAAAGTTATATGTGATTTTCTGAAAATTTCAATGGGAAAATGGAGCCCATTTTTGCCCGTTTTCGGTTTCTGGTGCCATAGAGCCACATGTGTTCGAAAACTCCGTCGGCCGCCATTTTCCCATTGAAATTTTCAGAAAATCAGTTATAACTTTTGATTAAGTCATCGGATCGGGCTGAAACTTTGGCATCTGGTTGTGACCTCTAGCGCTACCTTTGGGCGGAGAATGAGCGTTCGGCGATGCCTAGTTTATTTTTGCGGTAAAAAAGACCGTGTAAATTTTCTTTTCTGACACCCTGTACAATGTCAGCGTTACTGTAAAATTCTCCATTTCTGCTGCATGCAAACAAAACGAATATATATATAAAGATACATGTAAGACGTTGGTATATTTTTTTGAATCTCAAATTATCAATAGACTTAATTATTAATGAAAAATATCAAAAGAAAAAAAATTTAAGTTTAGGTCACTGGGGCTAAAAATATACTTTTACTCTTCTCTTGAATATGCAGAATCTTCGACCTCGGCGTTCTATTTCAACAATATTGGCGGGGTTATTTATAAGGTCAGATAATTGGTAATCAAGTTTAATCAAACTATCATTAAAATGATAAGTTATATAGAGCACCCTTCTGAACACCCGTCTTGAAAAAAAAGTCTGCTATTGCTTGTTTTATCATGAATCAAAATGTAGTCAAAGACTATAAGGTACACAAGCACAAACACGCATACTAAAAGCGCAAGGCCATGGTGCATGGTTTGCGCTTGATGGTTTTGACCGGTGACAACAAACGCACTATAAGACGTTGAGCTCCGTGACATAGTGTTTTCTGGCTCTGCTTGATTGGCCTCATTGACCTGTTATGTCGGCTGTGCTCTGACTTGCAGCGAAAATGAATTTAAACGTTCATGTCGTGCAAAAGCTCTTTCATTCACGAAATGCTGACAAGGCATGTCTTATATATGTTCGTTAACGTTTGATAACATTTTTCACTGATGGATTGACTATGTTTTTAATTCATGAATAGTTCAAACGATAGCTACTGGCTTGTGAGCCTCTAACGAAATCGCTTTGCCCACCCTGCAGCGCGGAACAAAGCCAGTATAAAAAAAATTGACCGCATCTCCACGTGATGAATGATGTTGATTGGGGCAAAGCTCTGGTGGTGCTTGTCTGAGTCGATGCTGAGCCCCAGCATGCCGAGCCTTTCGTTCGTGTTCATCCATGTCAGAAAGAGAATGTGTGGTATGGAATGTGGTTATATACGCATTTGAGCATTTGACCGCAGCGCCCTCTCGTCTATAAACGTTGAGCCAATGCATGCAAAGTTTAACGCGATTATATACGCATTTGACCGCAGCGCCCTCTCCAGTATATACGTTGAGCGGCTACATGCAACGTTTCATCCATGACATCCCCAGCTCTTGAGTTACTACCACATCTCATAGCCCCCTACTCGTCTCGCAGTCGTGGCCGAGTGGTTAAGGCGATGGACTAGAAATCCATTGGGGTCTCCCCGCACAGGTTCGAATCCTGTCGACTGCGCCAAAAAACTTTTTGTTCATCAATTTTTTTATTACTTTTTTCATTGTTTCTTATTTTTTTCCCTACACAAGCACGTGAGCTCACGAGCAGGAGCACGAGCACTGGACGCCAGACAGACGCCAGACAGATGGACGGACGGACATGGCTAGCCCCTAAGGAGCTTCACCCCTAAAAACAAATTTTGCCCAGCTAGGCACTCTCGATCGGGTCGATGAGCTAGCTGGGCTCCGCTTCTGTGCGAACTGCTAGCACTAGGGTGCCTCAATGTTCTTCTCTTTAGGGTGATGCCACCCTTTGTAGCGCCCGATGCCGACAGCACGCGCTCACGGGTAAAATACAAAGAAATCGACGAAAACAAAATGTCGCCATAGCACAGTCAGCGCCACAAACACGTGCAGGGACACGCTCTTTCACGCGCTTCTGAACAAAAAATTAAAATAAACTTGTGGGATAAAATGGCGAGATGCCACCACCCTAAGCAAAGCGCACATGAAGGCACCCTATACTCTGTTTCATACTTAGCGTGCAACGCTGTCAAAGCTACTGGCGCGAGCGCGTGGCTTCATCTGTGGTTCTGTTTGCGCGAGAACGCGTGCAAATGATGAACGAGATCAAGCCCCACGCTCGCGCGAGTAGCTTTGACAGCGTTGCACGCTAAGTATGAAACAGAGTATAGCTAGCACCACTGGCACGTTTGCTGGCATTTGTGTCAGCAGGAGCACGCGCTGAGCGCCGAACGTGCAACAGAGAGCAGCAGAAAGGAGGAAATTAAGAGCAGTTTTAAAAAAATTGCGCGTTCATGCCATGCATGAACGCGCAACTCTGGCTCCCGTAGCGTGCCTATACAGGAACTCTAGGCTACACTAGCAGTGTTGCTTTGTGAGTCCAATGATTTCAAGCTTCCACCGCGCTAATTACAAACACCATCGAACTTGTTGTTCGCAAGGTAATGACGTCACGAAAAGTAACCACAGGGTGGCGCCACCAAAACTTCTCGCCGCTATACTTCGTCTCACCTTAGCATGGACTATTGTTAGCCGCGCGTGCCAAAAGCCCGAGCTAGTTGCTTTGGAGGAAGCCTCGGCGACTGCACGAGCGCTCGTGCAGCGAGTGCTCCAGTCAAGGCAGTCGAAGCTAGCCGCTCGCGCTTGCACAGCCTTCGCAGTTAGTCCGTGCAAAGGTGAAATGAAGTATAATAAGCTCCCTACGGGAGCCAGAGTTGCGCGTCTGTTTTCCACGTGCCGCCGCGCCGCTATTCGCCGAGATCCGATCACGTGAGAAGCCGGATCAAGTGGCGTGCAGGAAAGTAGACGTTGCACGCGTCCCGGCGTACGTTCCCCTGCTTTTGAGCGCGCCGCGCGCCTGGAGCCAGAGTTGCGCGTTCACGCATGGCATGTGGATCCAGCTCCTCAAGTGACTGAATTCGGCGAATAGCAGCGCCGCGCGTTCGAGGCGCGCGGCGGGCTCAAAAGCCTGGGAACGTACGCCGGGGCGCGTGCAACGTCTACTTTGCTGCACGACACTTGATACGGCTCCTCACGTGATCGGATCTCGGCGAATAGCGGCGAGGGCGGCACGCGGCATGTGGAATCAAACGCGCAACTCTGGCTCCCGTAGGGAGCCTATACAGGAACTCTCGGCTACACGAATGAGTGCCGCCCTCTAGTGATTGAACTAATGGCTTGTTCAAGATAGCCGCCGTGAGACCGCCGCCTTCATACTGGCTTTGTTCCGCGCTGCAGGGCTGGCAAAGCGATTTCGTTAGAGGCAAACAAGGCTCACAACCTTGTAGCTATTGTTTTAACTATTCAAGAATTAAAAACATATGTAATGAATCAGTGAAGAATGTTATCGAACGATAAAGAATGTATACAAAACATCAGGCCCGTACCCAGGAATGTTTTTCGGGGGGAAGGGATTTTTCGAGGCCACGACTTCCAAGCATTGAAAAAAAAGGGGGGAGGGGGAGGGGGGGGGGGGGTTAGGGATAAAATGGCATCAGTCGAGCCGCCAGGGCCCTGAGATCTTTCTGAGCAAAAGAGACAATGAGCCTGTGATTTACGGGCTCGTCATTATCTGAAAAGTTTCTATATCTCCCTCCCGACGCGTTCTCGAAAATTTACTATACTTCGTTTCACATTATCTGCGAGCGAAGACAAAGCTAGAAGCGCGAGACCAGCGCTCTTTGCGTTTCTCCCCAGCTCGCGCGCTCGAGCAAAGCCTGAACGCACGGAACTTTCGCGCTCGCGCTTCCAGCTTTGCCTTCGCTCGCACATAAGGTGAAACGGAGTATAGCCTCGTCGTGCGTCGGGAGCGCATCCACGACATTCCCGTCTTTACGTGCCTATCGGGTGCTGATTGTTGGCTGTGGCCTCCTGTACTTTCTTGTGATGCTCCTGAGCTGGTAGTTTACGGGGCGACCCGTTTGGCCGATGTATTCAGCGCCACAGGACATGGGCCTGGAAAGTTCAGCTCAGTCTTGTACGTGGTGAGCCTGTTAGCATGTTCCTTGGTGCGGCAAGGCGGCGGGATGGAGTCCTTTTTCTGTTTACCGTCTCGCACCGGTCTCCCAGTCTCGATTTGCATGAGAAAACTACATCTGTGTCAAATTTTGAAGCTGTGTACTTAAACCGATGGGCCAGCGTGTGCGTGTACATAGCTCGAACCAACGTGTTCGTAAAAAGCAAAAAAAAAAAAAAAATTCTTTCGCTTGAAATACGTGAAGCCCTCCTGAATCCCCCCCCCCCCCCCCCCTCCCCTCTACCTATGGGTTTGACAGACATGCCTCGTCAGTATTTCGTGAATGAAAGAGCTTTTGCACGGCATAAACGTTTAAATTAATTTTCGCTGTAAGTCAGAGCTCAGCTGATATAACAGGTCAATGAGGCCAATCAAGCAGAGCCAAAAAACACTACGTCACGGAGCTCGACGTCTTCTAGTGCGTTTTTGTTACCGGTTGAAGCAATCGAGTGCAAACCATGCACCATGGCCTTGCGCTTTTAGTATGCGTGTTTGTGCATGGGTACCTTGCAGTCTTTGACAGCATTTTGATTTATGATGAACAAGCAATAGCAGACGCCACTTTCAAGACGGGCGTTCAGAGGGGCACTGTATATAACTCATCATTTTGATGATAGCTTCATTATACTTGATTACCAATTATTTGACCTTATAAATGACCACCCCAATATTGTTGAAATAGTGCGCCAAGGTCGAAGAAAAGAGTAAAAGTGCGTTTTCTAGCCCCAGTGACCTAAACTTAAAATTTGTTCCGCGAGTGGGTAGCAGATTTTAAAGTGTTCTTAAAGTTATTTTAATATTTTTTCTTATCAGTTAAGTGTATTGATAATTTGATCTGGAAAAATATACCAATGTCTTTTATGTATCTTTATACATAGTTTCCTTTTGAATGCAACAGAAATGAAAACTATTACATTAACGCCGACATTGTGTGATAATGAGTGTGATCTCAATGATGTCGATGTGAATTATATCTATTTGAAACTTTTGATGACATTGATATTACTTATTGTGATTACAATTTCTAGCTAATATCAATTTGATTATTTTTTGTATAACTGCTTTATATGCTCACACTGGTCCTGCACACCGTTGACTGCTGATGGCCTCGTCAGAAGACTTTTTATTGCGAAAAGATTATTTGCCCCATTACGCGAAAATCAGGCGTCGGCGGCGGCGTGACCAAGCGATGGTACCGAAAATGGCAGAAGGCGCAAAGAGTAAAATCTCGTCAAAAATGCTCGGAATGACGTCCAATTTTCCAGGGAGGTTCCTGTAAACAAAGTAAATTAATGGCCTTGAAAAAAAGTTTGGTACATTTCGGTCTGGATGGGAATCGAACCCGGGCCTACGGGCTACGAGACGAGCACGCTTCCCGACGATGGCGGCTCCATGGTTGTAACTGACTAAAGGTGTGGCTAGAGAGTGCGTCATTGCACACGTCACATCGTAGCCATCTGGCTGACTAAAGGTGTGGTCTAGTGCGTGCGTCATTGCACACGTCACATCGTAGCCATCTGGCTGACTAAAGGAGTGGCCTAGTGCGTGCGTCATTAGGCACGTGACGGCTCAGCCAATGGGGAGGAGGTGCCACTCTGTAAGTAATGTATAAAATGACCGCGCTGCCTCCCGCGCGTCACACACAGAATCAGCAGAGAGAGCTTTAATGCATGTCGAAAACATTTCACCGAAGGGATTACAATACTTTCGCATTCCCACACGTAAGCAGACTTAAGTGTCTGTGCCGAATTTCTTTTTCTTATTTTGCCGCAGCCTTATATACACATGTGTGTCTGGAAATAAAGCATATTATTATTATTATTAACTCACGCACACTTGATTCGTACTATTTATTTGTATTTTTATAACAGGTACACAGGAGAACCGCCAAGCTGTCCGGAGCATTCATAGCACAGATGTCCCGTTGACCAAGTTATAACTAGGGCTGGGCGTCAATTTTAATTGAATAATTATTCAATTATTACGTGTTGTATATTTTCATGTATCATTTTGTTTAAAAAAAAGTCAAAATTAAACTTTGTTTGCCGTTTTTAATTTGTGATAAACGGCAAAATGTGCAAGTTCAGATTTTTAATCAGCTTTGATGTGTGTTTGAGAACAGTCAAAAGAGAGCCACATTCACAAATTATTACTCCAGCCGCCAAAGCAAACAGGTTCCTTAAAGGGGCCCTGCAATGACTTTTTTACTGGTTTTTAATTTGCACCGAACCTGAGCGCACTGAACGTAGTAACTTAATGAAACTTTTCTTTTCTCAAATTTCGCTTTATTTTGAAAGTTATGGGCAAATTAGAATTACAAAAAACAAGCAAAAAATAACCTCCTTCATGACGTCGTAGGTCCTGGCTTGAGCGGCCGTGAACTAGAGGAAGGGTAGTGGGCTCATCGAGCTTTCACGGCTGCCGCACTCCGTGTCGACGGCTCGAGAGGGCGCCACTAAAGCATGTTTTGGTTAGGCTGTGTGTAGTGGGCGGCCAAGGCGGCTCGCATTGCATTTGCTGCGCGATTAAAGACTAATTCGGCATAACAGTACTTTATTGGCCGCAAACGACAGCAAACACGGGTAAAGATCAGTTCAGAACGGGAGCCACTTCGCGCTGCCATACCTCCTAATGGCCAAATCGCCGACCAAGCCCGCGCCGAAGGCCTTCGGAACGCTCGGAAGCGGTCGGATGTTCGAGCCGGTATACGATCGCAGCGCCGCCGCGTACAACCGGGATTTTTCTACGCTCGCCGTCCGTCGGGGCCTCATCCCACTAGCCCTTTCTAGTATGCGCCATTTTTTCCGCCGCTTGGTGGCGGGTACGTCGACGGATCATTTCTTGTTTCCGTACTTTACAAACTGCATTTGTTTCTTTTCTGATTTAAAATACTGAACAAAACCTAGTTTCATACATAATTGAAACGCTTCGCAACACTTATATTTTGTATCTCGACTAAAAAAAAGCTTTTAGCGGCTCTGACCAGTAGTAAGCCCAGGACCAAAGACGTCACATTTCGCGCGCTTTCGGCAACGTGGGTCGCCCTCGTAGGCGGAGGAGGTTTCCGCGTTGTCCGGTTAAAATATGACGCACTGATATTTAGTTACTCTCTCCATGCCCGCTGGCTTTCCGGAACCCCAAGAGACGTGGAAACCGCAAAAAAGGCAGACGCTTAAATATGATTGCAGGGCCCCTTTAATATTTTCTAGCATTAGGGTACATTTTTGATTGTTCAACAAAACCTCAGCTGCGCTAAACGGACAATCGCATGGCGTTGAAGTGGCAGGGGAACCCATAACCTTCTCTCCACTTGTTTTGAGTTACACATCTCGCCCTTACAATTTACTTTAGGTCATATTTTCACCTAAAGTTTGCCTTCATACAGGCGTACTCGTACAATCTACGTAATGAAAGCACTCATTTTTTTATTATTTTCTTCAAAATTTAACTGATCAACTGGTTACAAATTTAATCGACATTAACGCATTAATTCATTCATCGGTAGGTTATTAGCTCATGTGTTCAGACCTAGTTATAACGTTACGTACCAAAACATAAGCAAACGCCTCTGTGTGAATGAACCTTTAGGATCATGTGCTCTTTCAGACACCACCTCCTAGAAACGCGAGATCCTCGAAGAAGTAAGTTAAATCATGATTTCAATTAATAAAGCGTGAAGCACGTGTGAGCATGAATCGCATCGCGACGCGCCGGCGCTATGACGTGGCCCAATGCCGTGCCGTCCCGCGCGAAGTTTGCAATGGTTACGCTGCGATGCGACGCGATGCGATTTTTCTTCACATGTGTTTCAGGCTTTAGTCTGTTGATGACGCTATATTCCGTAAAAAAAGGAAAGGAAGAAACTTTATCACAAAATTGCTCTTTCTCAAGCCAACGGGGTAAAAGTTTAGTGTCCAATATTGATGTTATTTAAATCAAAGAAATAAAAGTTAAGCAGAAGGAAAACGGCATAATGAGCCTTTTGCCTTTCTTTAGCGAACGTCGCGGAAAAGCGGTTTATTATACCCTTTTCCTGAGTGCTAGATATGAGTCACGATCACTGGCTTTTTTTGCCTCACCATGACACCCAGTTACTTTGTTTTAGACATAACACTCTCTGCGAGTTGTCTACTAGTAGAGTAAGGTTGAAAGCTGAAGAATCCCTGCACAATGGCGGACAGGACAGAACTGGCGCAGTTAGAAAGCTTAAACCTTAACGAAAAAAACAAACAAACAAAAGAAGCTGTTTATGTATCTCGGAGTGCAAGGAAATAAATTCCACTTTGTCATCGCTATCATATGTAGTTTAAGTTTTGCACCTTTCCTAGTTTCTGAACATTGCGGCGGCATGTAAAGCAAGATGGCGTCGAACGAAGCGTTCAATTAGTTTGTTCATGTTTGTGAAAAGCAAGGTGGATGCCTGAAGTCGCTGCATTCTCAACAAACAACGTCAATGTTGACAGCTTGACGGCGCTCCTCTTTACGTCGATGAAAGAAATATTAAACCCAAGATTATACTGTCAACCTTGTCGCTGTTGGTGCAAGAAGGCGACGGCTTCAAACTTCCACCTTTTGTTTTACACACAACATCAAATTTTCGATCGACGACATTATTTTCTCGCCGGAACGCTGAGACAATCCCCAGTTCTCGGCGAAGTGGCGTAGTACGGGGATAAGCAAGCATTCGTCACATGCCGTACGTGACTTTGAAACGCGATAACGTCTGTTTATTTAAGTGTATAAAACCTTTGTGCAAATACACCGTAAGTAATTTGTTGCTAGATGTTTATACAGTGGAACGTTAAACTGCCTTGTAAGGCGCCTAGTGTCTCTGACGTAGGTGAGAAATTTACCATGCCGCTACGATGCTCATCCAGATCGAAATTGGCGGCGGCGAGGTTTGAGTCGGCGATTTCTGGGCTCTGCTGCGCAAGTTTTCCGCCCGCGTTATTTTCCTGACGTGTCTAGGTTTGAAGCCAAATGTGCTAATGAACATGCGCTTGCCTCGTTCAGCATAATCATCATAATCATCATCACTAGCGTGGCACTGCGGGCCTCCATGGTACGGGCTGTCGCCTTTCCGCGGTGCCACGGCTCTCCTGAGCCAATAAAGATTACTATTATTACTATTACTAATGGCCGGGATAGAGTGAACACGCGCGGTCTCTTACGGCCTTTGCACGGGGTCTAGTTGCTCCCTGCGGCGGCAGCTCGAAGGGGTCGCCGTAACCCTACCGCTCCTAAAGCGCTTTAATTCCTTCTGAAATGCAACTCCTCCTCACCGTGTTGTTCTCTTTGCTCCTGCGTTGAGTAGGACAAGTTTCTAGAGTAATTAGGCCCACGGATCATGAGGCCGGCTGCCTGAAAAATCTAATGCGGAACTCTTCTTTCTCTTCATCTCCTCAAGAAACGAGTTTATATTTACAAGAATCTAATTATCGAAAGTCGAAACTTGTTTCAATGGGCTCACTAAAGTTATTTCAAGCAAGTATAATTGCCCACATTTTGAATCGTAGCGGTCGAGGAACAGTTGTTCAGGATGGCTCAGGCGGTGTTCGGCATGGCAGTGTGGTCGCACCCCCGCGGGTAACGAAGTCCCATTGCTCCTAGGCGAGAGCGAAAACCGCACGGAAAACCGCTCTCTAGGTCGGTCATTGAAGCACATGGCAGGGCAGCACTGAGCATCTCGCTAGATTTTATTTCTCAACACTGATTGCGGGGACTTCCAAAAACGAAAGAGAAGCGCGAGGAAGCTTCACGAGTTGTGATCCTGGGCCGGCTTGCTAGTACAGCGTCTCAAATGAGACTGGGTGAAAGAAGCAGTGCAAAAGGTGGGGCGCGCGAGCGTCTTGAGACGCGGTTTGAGCCCCACTCAGCTCGTGTGCTGGCTTTGGCATTGCTTTCTTTCTCCCAGTCTCAGCTGAGACGCTGTTCCTAGCAAGTCGGCTCGACCCTGCCTGCTTATCATTAGTTGCAAAGGACAAGAGGCATGGTTGATGTAAACCGCAAACGTTGAAGCTTGGAGTGGTTGCATTATTGAACCAACACCATGAAAGTTGATCGTCTCACATTATTCTTATTTCAATAAATGAAATAAAAATTAATCCAAAGAAAGACGGCCTAGGGAGGGTTTCGCCCTTGTGCAACGAGTTTGATAGGGCACTTAATGGGAAAGGGGTTTATTATACACACTTCCCGAGCGTTAAATTTAAGTCACGATGACTGACTGTTTGTTGCCTTACCGTTAAGCCGAGTCACTGCGGTGTGGACATAAGTGTCGACGAGTAGAGTAACGTTAAAACTAAAAAATTTTGACTCCTGTGCGATGGCGAACGAAACAGGACCGGCGCGGTTGGAAAGCTGAAACCTTGAAAAGATATCTGTTTTTTTTTCTTTTTTATCTTGGAGTGATGAGAAATAAATTCCCCTTCGGTCGTCGCTATCATATGTAGCTCAATATTTGCACCCTTCGTGTTGTAGGAACATTGCGGACAGCATTGAATAGCTTATTTACAGGCACTAGGGGTTTTCGAAAACTTGCTCGTGACCCTTGTGACGCGATTTTTTTTTCTTGCAAGACTATACTCCGTTTCACCTTATGTTGTACCGCAGACAAGGCTAGAAGCGCGAGCTCATAGCGTTGGGAGCTACTCTTAACTCACGAGAGCTTGTGCCGCCGAGATCTGCCCTACAGCAAGGAGCTCGCGCTTGTAGCCTTTCCTGCGGTGCATCATAAGGTGAAACAGGGTATAATTGACTCACTGGAAGAACGAGGAAGAAGAGCGAAGGAGAATTTGAGACAAGAATCGGAAAGGGACGACGAGCTATCGAGGAAACGAGACGTGCGATCCCGAACTCCTGCCCAAGGTCAAGCCATTGCACCAACGCGAAGGGGACCTGGAACCCAGTTGCAGCCGTCTTTATCATCGACGACTGCCAGAGACGCTCCAACCAGCCAGCCGTCACACGAAAGGGCCCTTGGAGCTCCCCGAAAGGGATTTTAAAGGGTCCAAAGATGAGTACCAGAGCAGGACCGGCTAAACCTACTGCTGCGCTTGCCCATTCCATCCAGGCAGGCATTGGCGGCCAAGCACCAGCGGCAACTACGTCCGATTACACGACCTCTCTACCCAGTACTCCTGTACCGGCATCAGCGTCAGATCCTAAATGCTCTCAGCAGATACCGGCTGAAATGGACCACAACTACCACAACAACCAAGATAATCAGTCAGGACAGTCTGGGAAAAAGACCTACTAACATCGACGGCGACTCCGCTGAATCGTCGATGACATTTGCCGAACAACAGTCAGCAGAAGTTATCACAATAGATCACGGATAAACGCAAGGAGACCTTGAAGGATTAATCCTTGTACACGGTGTAAGATGCACTCTTTAGGTGAGGACGCGGCAGGGCTGAACGCGTGGCGCGAGGAATCAGATAGCGTTCGTCCGACGGGCATCCGAAAGCCTTCATCATTCCGCTGCCGCCGCGCCCGCGGCTGACAGTGTCGCCGGCGGCCAACCGGCGAAACTGTGTGAAAGCGAAAACAATTATCTCGTTGCCATGACACTCCGGTACACCGTGGTCTTTCTGCACGTCCGACAACCTTGCTGGAGCTCTGCACGTGTGGTACATGAGGCGGCACGAGCCGTCTTGTACGTGCTTACGGGTCGACGAGTCCCCTGCCGGCGCCGCTTGAAACCATAGTGAGAGAGAGTGAAGAGCAAACTTTATCGGGCACGTCGCGAGGAGCGCGCTGTCTTCACCTGAAGACTATTATCTTACACCGTGTTTTTGTACAACATCGCAGACAAAAGACAACGGGAGTTCCGGTACTCCTGACGCCTACAAACGAGACACAACGCCTCCAGCAACTAAACCCGCTGATGTTGAGCACTGATGTCAACATGGCAGCAGGCGGCCCTATTATACGCCACCAATTTACTGCCAGGGGTGGTCTTCTAGTCGAAGTTGCAGAAGTCTCTTCTGTCAACAAACTCATGCAGGTACAAACTCTGGGGGGCGTACCAGTACAAGCCACCATTCCTACTACCTACCTCCAGAACTTTGGACTAATCAAGGGAGTACCTCTGTGGTACACGGACTGGCTGAGTTCCTGCAACCAGAGGGTGTCGTCGCGGCTCGCCGCCACTATCGCCGTCGAGGAAAGCCTGGTGACGCAGCAACACCATCCGACCGTGTTGTTCTCACCTTCCGTCTGAAAACAGAACGTCCATCGAAAGTGAACCTTGGGTTCACCCGGCATGAAGTCGCTGAGTACATTGAGGCACCACCTTGGTGCTACAATTGACAAGCACTCGGCCACATTGCGAAGTACTGCAAAAAAAGCCCTAAGTGCAAAAAGTGTGGTGAACCACACCTCACCAAAGATTGCAAAGGGGAGGCACCTATGAAGTGCGCTAACTGCGGCGGCGAACATCCAGCAGACTACGTAAACTGCAAAGTACGTCTTAATTACCTTAAAAAGACCAAAACCTTCAGACGAGGACCGCGGCAAAGCCCTCCACGTACAGATGACCCACCCTCTTTGGAGTCCTTTCCACCCTTGGTGCAAGAAACATCAAACGCATCGCCCCCCCCCCTCCCCCCCCCCCCAGAAACCAGTGGTGCAGAGGAACAAAAAGAAGCCCGCTCCACGGACTGAACAGACGGTGAAACAGAACGTGCCTGCTAATAAGCCACCACAGGCAACACCGATATCAAGTGATTATCTGTCACCTCAATCGAGGTCCGGCACGCGAACATACAGTAGCGTAGTCGGACGTACACTCGGGGACAAAAGTCCCCAGGACGCGCGAGCTGCGACTGAAACGCATTGCTCTGCCATCTGCCGGCGGGTCGCCTGGTTTGGAGATCACACAAAAGCGCATGCGCGTCCTACTGTGCCTGCAAACATGTGTCTTTTCCCGCTCTTCTGTGGCGCGGCGCCTAACTCGGAATCGGGCGCGTGGTACCGCCTCGGAGAGAGCGCTTACTGACATGGCACATATAAAACAAGGAATCACGGCAGCTCAACTGAGCGATAAACTTAACTGGTGATAAAGCAAGATGCAATGACACGGCGAAATGCAGCGCAATGCCGCAGGCGGTATCTCCAGTTTCGGAATGTGTAGCAGACGCATGTCAGCCGCAAGCGCTATCTTCGAGGCGGTACCAAGCGCCCGATTCCGAGTTGGACGCCGCGCTGGAGAAAAGCGGGCAACAACACATGTTTGCAGGCACAGTAGGACGCGCATGCGCTTTTGTGTGATCTCGAAACCAGGTGACCCGCCGGCAGATGGTAGAGCAATGCGTTTCAGTCGCAGCTCGCGCGTCCTGGGGACTTTTGTCCCCGACTGTACAGCCCCCGTCCAGGAGCCACCAATCCCTGCGTTCGGCTTCATGACGTTTAGCGACATAATAGGTCTTGTCTTTTCTATCCTTCGAAATTTAGTTTCAAAACTGCCATCGTGCACCTTTAAGAACATAATCGAGGGAGTTACGGTCTTTGAACTAGCAATTATATCGATGATGAGAAACACGTACCAATCTAATGGCTAGTGCTCCTCTTTCGAAGATAACGTAAAGGGAGCCACCGTTTTTCAGTGGAATGCGAGGGGACTACGTTCAAGTCTTTCTGACTTCAGACAGTTTATTTTTAAATATAGGTTTCCGATTCTTGCGATTTGTGAATCCTGTGTTGTGCCAGATGATCGACTTTCTGGATATGAGATATTTCAATCAAGTCGAGATTCCGGAATCAGCCGGGTTTTTTCTTGCTATTCGAAAGGACTTAATATATGTCGCAAATATCATCCAATCACACGCAAATAATGAGTATGTCAGCGTAACTGTACGAGGGGCGATCATAAAGTTCGTATTATTGCCATGAAGGAATAGAGATTCAGCAATCAAACTCGAGTAGGAGTTGAGACTTTCTCTACATATACATCACCAAAAGCTACCCACTTTTTCTAGCGATGAACCAGATGCCGGCGGCCATTGTTATAGAACTCCTGGTTTTGAGGGTTCAGGAATCGCTCCACTTCAGCGATTACTTGGTCGCCGTCCTTGAAATGCTTTTCTCTTATTTGGCCAAACTGGAAGCGTCTGCGCCATTTTACCAAAGTGTCATAAACTGGGGTGTTGTCCCCGAACAACGCACCCAGATTGGAATGAATATCCTTGGCATTTCTTCCCTCCAAATGAAAAAAAGGGATCAGTCAATGTGTTTGGCACCGGCGGGCGGTGCCATTTTTGTTTCGACTCCCTAGCGGCGTTCCGAGCTACTATAGCATGCGATGTTTATACTGTGCGGAAACTAGAGGGACGCGCGCTCATGTTGATGCCGGTTTTGTTCCGTTTTTTTCCTTCAGTTTTTGTGCCGATAATGCGAACTTAATGAACGCCCCTCGTAAGCAAGGGACAGCTTACATTCGCTGTTATTGCTGCATATATTGCCCTATCATGTTCCTTCGATTTTGACAGACTGAATTCAATACTTAGACAATGTCCACCCCATTTTTTGTTAGGGGTGACTTTAATGCCCATAATTCAGCCCGGGGCAGCGCAAGAACAACACGCCGTGGAAGAGAACGTCTAGATTTAATGGATGATCTCGACCTTTACGTACTAAATGATGGTACACCAACATTTATTCGCGGCACCCGATGCAGCAGCTGTCTAGATGTCTCGTTTATGTCCCGTGAATTAATATCCCAATTGCCTTGATTTACAGACACTAAGACCCATGGTAGCGACCATACACCTACTTATATAACAATACGAGGTTTGAAACCCAAAGTCAACCGAGACTTAATTTTGTACACTGACTGGACATGCTTTCGAGATAACTTAGAATTGAAGCTGCAGGCTTCAAACACATAGAATGAGTTCATTTCAACCATTCAGCAATCAATAACAGAGTCGAAGAAATCCGTTCGTCTTCCTTCCTCGCGCACAGTAGAACATGCGGAGTAAGAGCGTCTCCGTGCAATCCGGCGGCGTGCAGAACGACGCGCAAGGCGCACTCAGCTACCTAAGGATGTCAGTATAGATAGGCGAAAACAAAAACATATCCGTCGCCACTTGGACAAGCTGTCTCGAAAAAAGTGGAGAGGCTTATGCGCTACATTTGATCCTCGCGCTCCTCTTACACGGATATGGCATATCGCGCGGGGCTTGCGCTTTCCACCTCAACAAAGAACACCATTCAAGGCACTCTCAATCTTCTTGAAAAGGTCGGTACTCGAAATTGCAGAAGACAATTGTGCTTCAATAGTAGACATGCCAGCTACGAACAGTGTTAGTCAACTAACAGCAAACCCTGTAAATTCAACTTATCCATACTCCTGTGAGATGGACAAACTTTTTACTCCCCAAGAACTCGATCAAGTTCTGACGTCCCTTAAACACTCTTCATCACCTGGGCCAGATAAAATCACGAATGGCATGCTTGCCCACCTCGGGCACGAGGCACACCAGCATCTTTTAGAAATATTCAATATTCTTGGATCACAGGCACCGTGCAACAGGAATGGAAAAAGGCATGTGTTGCGCCCATACTCAAAATTGGCAAATCTCCCTTGGAAATTAAGTCCTATAGACCTATTGCACCGACAAGCTGCATAGGAAAATGCATGGAGCGTAAATAATCTTAGCATGGCTGGAATGGTTTCTAGAATCAAATTCAGTACACCCAGATACAATGACCGGTTTCAGAAAGGGCCGAAGTTCCATTGACAATGTTATGAATCTAACTAGCGACGTTGAGGATAACAAACTTCGTGGTAAACTAACCACAGCCGTTTTTCTTGATGTAAGGGGAGCCTTCGATAATGTGAGTCATTCAGCAGTTTTCCAAGATCTTCGATCGATTGGCGTAAAAGGTCGGCTCTATCACCGAATTGCTAATTACCTACATAGCAAAACGATTTCTATGCACACGAACGAAGGAGATACAAGCAAACATTTTATAAAGAATGGAAACCGCAAGGTGGGTTCTTGAGTCCCATTCTATATAAAATTTCACTTATTGGTATTACTGAGGTATCAAAATCTGTTCACATTACTTTATATGCCGATGATATTTGCCTATAAACATCCGCAATTTCCCTTAAAGGGGTACTCCGGCGATTTCTTCATGGTCCCCGATTTGCTTGAAATTTTGCTAAACTCGCCAAACAACATCGCTAAAATAGTATCCCAAATATTAGGTTAAAATAATTTTTTTTCACGAAGTTATTGAATTTGCAATTTTGGTCCTCACCGTGTTTTTCAAACTGAAAGTCTCTACTGGCAACAACGAAAAAGTGACGTCAGTGGAAGCCAGGGGTTCACTCTTTGGACTGTAGAATTTGTTCCCAACTGATTTTAAGCAGTTTCATGGTATCAAATGAATGCTTTGGAAGCTCGCTCCAGGATCCGCGCTCCAGCACGGAACAAATGATTAACAGTTTCTATTTTTTAGACTGCTCGCTCGACTGGAAAGCCTGCCCGCCACTGACGTCACGGCACTGAAAAGTGCGGGTAAATTTGAATGTTGGTTTTTGCATCATTTTCATTTCCCGATTTCGCACTAACTATTATGAATTTCGCGATACTAAATTGCATACCGGAAAGGGTAAAGGCCGGGGAGTCAGAAAATATAGTTAGTTAAGGTAGCTCGAAAATCGCCGGAGTACAGCTTTAAGTGTATACAAACTCGTGTGCTTTGTGCGCTCACAAGCGTGTCTCAGTTTCTAACAAAGCGTGGGCTTGAACTGTCACCTGAAAAATCTGCCGCTCTTGCCTTTACGCGGATGAAAACAGACCGATACTCGTTAAAAATTAACGGTACTGCAATTCCCTATGTATCCTCTCACAAATTTCTTGGGATTTTTATCAATTGTGGCCTGACTTGGAACGCCCAGTTGGCTCATCTGCACGTCAAATTGTCATCATTTACTATCCTTGGACGGTTTATAAGTGGCACGACCTGTGGAGCTACAACAAGTGCACTTCTCTGCCTCTATAGCAGCTTGTTTGTTGGCATTCTTCGTTTCTGCCTTCCTGTACTCCATGGCCTCAGTCCGGCTAACACGAAAAAAGCTCCAGTCCCTTCAAGCGCAGGCACTCAGGCTGTGTCTTGGCTTTACAAAATGAACTTCCACCACAGACACAATAGCAGAATCCCACAGTCTTTCCATAATATCTCTTCGCACCCAGGAGACGCTCCGGAATCATATGACGACTGGCACGGCATAAGGCCCACCATCTAGCGAACACCCCCGAAAGATGCTTTTACAGCCGCATTGCCCAAGGGATTTTTGATCACAAGCACGTTCTCCCAACATCTTTTCAATATCATAAGTTACTCGCCATTCTCCCATGGACACTACATCAAATCAAAATCTACAGTACTATTCCGAGAATTGACAAGAAATCTGTGCTCCCCGCTGTCGTCCTACGGCAACTGTCCTTATCATAATACATTGTGGAGTCGTGAGACGTCATGTTTGAAACAGCCGCTTTATAACGTCCGTAGGATTAGAATGCTCGAGTCCAGGGAGCCCAACACGCGCACCCGATTGCGTGCCTGAGTAGTCCTCTTCTTCTTCACTGTAGCGGTCCGCTACAGGTGCCCCCCTTCTAGAATTGTAGCTGCTGCACAGAGCTCGAACGCCAGCAGTGGCTGGCTGAGCGAGCCCGCAAGATCGGGGTAGCCAACGGAGCCCTAGACTGAGGGCACCGACCGGGGACATTAAAGTCCTCCCACGTGTGGAACAATACAGTTTATGATGATGATGATACACTATTGCGTGAAGGAATTATGTTTATAGTTGTTGCCCAGTGTACGTGTTTCACAGGCTTGGTTCTGCATGAAGTCGCACTGTTATCGATGTGGGCAGCTTTTAGGCGGTCTAAGCTAACGACTTCGTGTCGTCCATTCTTCTCTAAAGTAAACGTCTTCGTGTCACTGCGAAGTACTTTGTAGGGACCATCATATTGTGGATCGAGTGATCTTCGGGCTTTATCTCTTCTCACAAATACATGAGTTGATGTTTGTATATCTTGGCTGAGGAACGCACCCCGATTAGATGTTGCTCGTGGCTTGACTGGTTGTAGGAGCTGCATTGTGTCGCGTAGACGAGCCACATAATCTGTGATGTCACGGATTGACGCTAAAGGTGTTGCTTGCAAAAGCTGTCCAGGAAGACGTAGAGTTGTTCCATAAACCAACTCCGCTGACGAACAGCCCAGATCCTCTTTGAAGGCGGACCGGATAACCAAGAGTACTATCGGAAGTACTTCAGTCCACTTAGTTGTCTGATGAGCTCGGAGTGCTGTCTTCAGGTGACGATGGAAACGTTATACCATACCATTAGCTTGAGGGTGATATGATGAGGTGTGTATTCGAGCCATTCCAAGGAGATGCGTGAGGTCGGCGAAAAGTTGCGACTCAAATTGTCGGCCTCGATCAGTGGTGATGGTGGAACGAACGCCGAATCGTGCGATCCATCCGGTAATAAGAGCTTGAGCCACAGTAGGTGCGGTAATGTCGGGTATAGGAATGGCTTCAGGCCAACGTGTGAAGCGGTCTACACAGGTGAGTAAATATGTGTGACCGTTGGACGGTGGGAGAGGCCCAACCAGATCAATGTGAATATGATCGAAGCGTCGATTCGGTAAGGGGAACTTTGATAGGGGTGTTTTAGTGTGGCGTTGGATTTTAGGGGCGAAGCTCCTTAGGGGCTAGACATGTCCGTATGTCCGTCCGCCGTAGGCCCGGCGTCGGGTGCTCGTGCTTCTGCTCGTGAGATCACGTGCTCACGAGCACATGAGCACATGCTCACGTGCTCGTGTAGGGCAAAAATGAATTAGAAAAAAAGATGAAAAAAATGATGAAAAAAGAAAAAGAAGAAAAAAAAAAGTAGGGGGTTCTGATGCCATCCCATTGGGAGAAAGAAGAAGCTACCGACGAGATCGGACGCGATTTTCTGAGCTCCCCGAACAAAATGACCAGCACCGAGCTGCCAACTTCGGGCTCATTATTCGGCCTTCCTAGAGGGGTTTTCTCACCAGGAGGACCAGAAGAAAGGCCCACTGCTTCGAGCAACGTTCCAGCCTCCGATGTAAGCGGTCAGCCCGAAGCCATGGACACGAAGATTGCGAGCAACGCCGAAACCGCCCCTATCGAGACGGGACCGGCAAGTCTTGCCACTCCGACAATGAAAAGGCCAACAATGGAGTGCCCCACCGTTGCATGCTTCGGTGAGCCCTCCACGATTCCAAACACGGCTTTTTCAGTTGAGCAAGCTGTAAGGTCCCTTCTCGCGAGTATCCCGAGAGAGAACCTTTTAGACATATTCAAGGACATACTTGGAGAAACCCATGAAATTGTGCCAACCAAAGCGAAGAAGAAGAAATCGGCTTCAAAGAAAGCTCCGATAAACCCTCTAGGTACAAAACAAACGCAAGAAGCGCCGGCCGCAGCCGGCACCACGCCCATACCAGACACAACCCCGCATGCAGTGGAGAACAAGCGCGCCAGTTCGATACCTGCGGGGACACTCGCACCACCACCGAGCGCGGTCAGCGAGATGCCACCTGCTACACGAGAGGAACCTGAGGACACGGTTGGTTGGACCCAGGTGACGTATAAGAAGAAAAGGAAACGGGTCCGAGGGGACCCGACACAGCAAACTTCCGAAGAAGCCAAGTCAACTCGGCGCTGGCAGTACGAGTATAAGATTCGTTTGACGCGTTCACAAATCTCAATCAAGCCCCTACTTCCACTACTCAAAATGCACCTCACGGGCACTCACATCTCCACGGCCTTCACAATGCATCTCATAGAAAAGGCTAACACGATTTCGGTCCGCACAGATTCGAAAGAGTTAGCCGAGACTCTTGAGAAGATCACAGAGATCGGCGCTGAAGAGAAAGGCAAGATACCCATACAAGTCTTCAGGACTTATGGGAATACACACAGCAAGGGTGTCATTTATGACATATATCCCAAGGAAGAGGACCCGCAGGACGACGTCCTCAATTCGAAAATTGAGTCAGAAAAGCCTCACGTGGTGGCCGCTCGAAGACTTGGCAAGTCAAACACGGCGATCCTCACGTTCGACGGTGAGAAAACGCCTCGATTTGTTCTTTACGGCAAGAGGTACATGCGGGTATTCCCGTTCAAACCAAAAGCAGTAACCTGCGGGCACTGCCACCGTCTAGGACACAAGTTCGATATATGCCCGAATACGGCAGTGTGCCCTATATGCGGAACCGACCATCCAAAACCAACGGACCCGACCCAGGGACCTGGGTGTACCGACACTACACTCTACTGCCAGGGATGTAAAAAGAAGGGCCACCTCGGAACCAACCGCAAATGCCCCACATGGAAGGAAACCAACAAAAGGATGCGGAAAGACATCAAGAGTTTCAGAGAACAGCACAAGCTGCAACAGCAACAACAGGAGATTGCAAATAGACCCGTGAAGACCCCGGTACCGCCCAGTGAGAACCTGTGGGCCAACAAGGTCAAGCAGGGTCTCTCACCACCACCGTTACCATCGCCAACGGCAGAAGCACAAGAATTGAGCAACACGTGCAACTTCCTCAAGGCAGAGTTAAACAGGCTCAACACCATCGTCCAGTCTCTACAGGAGGAAAACAAGAAGTATAGAGAATACGCCAATCATCAACGGGCACTCGCAGCCCAATTCTTTATGGAAAAATGATTAAGGTACTCCAGTGGAACTGTCAGGGGCTTCGCAAACGGGCGGCGGAGCTTCGGATACGACTCCTGGACAAGCCCGATGGACGTCCTGACGTAATGCTACTTCAGGAAACTAACACGTCAAGCATCAACTTTAGCGGGTACACAGCCTACTCAAGCCCATCAATCACATCCAAGCGCCCAGGCCACTTGGCTTCCCCACCAGGAAAAGCTATTGTCTACGCAAGGAGCGACTGGTATCAACACCAGGTCGACCTTACTCCATACTGTGATGAACAACAAGAAGTGGTTGCAGTTCGCGCAACGGTTCAGCAGACGAACCACATGTTTGTGTCCATCGACTACAGACCGCTTAGGGACAAGACGCATACAAGAAACCACGGATGAATCGCTCACCTGCACGATGTATACCCTCGAGAGCAGAAGCACTACGGCGGAGACTTCAACCTCCAACACCAAACGTGGGGCTACGCACAGTCTTCGAGCGGAGCGGAAGATCTAATAGGTGAGATGCAAACATTCCGTTTGCAATTGGCAAACAAGAAAGGAACCAAGACAAGACTGGGAGGAGCCGGACAGAAGGACACGACACCAGATCTCTCATGGACGACAAATCAGTACATACAGCATCAAAAATGGAAGTGTCTCCTAGACCCATGGGGTAGCGATCACTTCCCCATCCTCTTCGAGTTCTCGCCCACAAAGAAGGTCAAGAACATGACAAAGAAACAAGTGGCTAAGACCGTTCACTGGGACAGGTTCAGGGACGTCCTGAGGGAAGACAAATCAGAAGAGTCCAGCTTCGAGAGCCTCCTCAACAGCGCCCTGCAGGCAGCCACAATCAAGACAAACGTCGAAGAAGACGCTCCTAACCCTGATATTTTCCTTCTCAACCTCTGGGCCAAGCGACTGCAAGCGGTGCAGAAGTACCGAAAGGGGTACAAAAACCCACAAGGCAGGCGAGCCATTACTAGAGCGACGGTGGAAGCAAAGGAGTACGCCCAAAAACTAGACTCACGCCGCTGGCTCGATTACAGCGCTTCACTTTCCGACAAGATCTCGATCACGAAGCTCTGGGCTACGAGTCGAGCCTTGCTCGGAAAAAAGAAGACTAAAGGAGCGACGCAGACACTAGCTCTCAAACTGAACAAGTCTTAGGAACAGTTGGCAAGAATATCGGGAGATCTCTTCTTTCCTCAACCTGATCTAACCGGCTGCGCCTCCCCTTACTATCAAGAGATCCTGGCTCCCGATCACGAGATGGACCGTCTCTTTACCCGCGGAGAACTCGAGTGCGCCTTGAATCAAGGGAAGTTGCACACGGCACCGGGATCAGACAAAATCACCACGGCTATGCTACGAAACCTCCCAGACAACACGAAAGAACAACTCCTAGACCTGATCAACCAGATCTGGAAAACTGGCAAACTTCCCCAGCAGTGGAAGCACTCCCTCGTCATTCCAATTCCCAAGCCGGGCAAAGACAAAGGTGCACTCTCCAGCTACAGGCCAATCTCTCTAACGTCATGCACATGCAAGCTGATGGAACGAATGGTACTTGCAAGAATCGTATGGCATCTGGAATCTACGGATGCCTTCCACCCCGCCCAGACAGGGTTTCGACCGTGTCTCGGAACGCAAGAAAGCCTCGCCCTCATATCGGCTGACGTAATACGAAACATCAACCCCAACCGCGCAACCATCAGAACAATTGTGGCGATTGATGTCAAGAAAGCTTTTGACTCGGTCCCACACGCATCAGTCATCAACGAAGCCCGAAGACTCGGCATAGTCGGAAGGCCGCTGAACGTTGTCAAGAACTTCCTTGAAGGGAGAACGTTCTCGGTACGCTGCGGCTCGCACGACAGCGAACCGAGAGTGAACCGAGTAGGAGTCCCACAAGGCTCCGTGCTCTCGCCAACGCTCTTTAATATCGCGATGGCAGCCCTGCCTCACGAACTTGCAAAGATCCCCAACTTGGGCTTCACCGTGTACGCGGACGACGTCTCGATATGGACCAAGAACGACGACATTGCAAGACAGCAAGATACTCTACAAGCGGGCCTAGATACAATCGAAGCCCACCTATGCAGGGTAAAAATGCAAGCCTCTCCGGAGAAAACCAACTACACCGTAATCGCACCGAAAAGACACCGTCTCGCCAAGATTGCAGAACAACTAAACCTCGTTCTTGCAGGCAAGCGAATCGAGCCATCCACGTCTGTCAAGATATTAGGGATCACTATCGAGGAGACCGGCAAGGCAGACATCTGGCTCCGGAACACACTAAAACATTGCAACTCTGCCCTTAATGCCATTCGGCGCATCTGTAGCGCAAGGGGTGGAGCGACAGAAGAAATTGCCAGAAGAATGGTCAAAGCTTTAGTAGTTTCGCGTGTCTGCTACGGGGCTCGGCACTACTGGCTGACCAAGGCGCAATGGCAGAAGCTCGAAGCTTTGAACAACCAAGCAAAAAGAATAATCACTGGCCTGCCCAAGTTCTGCCCCCTGGGCAAGCTGAACGAACACGCTCAGATTAACTCCCTACACGAAACCGTTGTTGCCCGCACGGTCGCACACGGGGAGAGACTTAAACACACACGACAAGGGAGAAGGATCCTGGAACTCTTATTGAGATGTATCGGAGACCTACCCAAGCTACCACAGGAACTCCCGCCATGGGAAGATCATGCAGAAATCACTGACAACAAACCAAGCACGCGGAAGGGCGACAAAAACCAACAAGACCGCCTCGCTAGGGCACACATCAAGATGACGGAGGCGTGGGAAGAAGGAACGAACGGGATCGTGGCTGCATACACGGACACTGCTTCGATAGACGGCCCTGTCACTCTAAAGACTGCTGCTGTTATCTTTCCAACACTAGGCACAAGCGCAACCAAGAACCTTCCCGCCCGCACCTCGGTGAAAGGGGGAGAACTTGCAGCAGTCCGCCTTGCCCTCGAGACAGCCCTTGCATTACCTGAACCACCACCAGAGCATCTCCGGATATTTACGGACTCTCAGGAAGTGGTAAAAGAATGCAGAAAATCAAGAAGCCCTAGCGTAGAAGTGCGTAATATTAAGAAACTCGCCTCACTGCTACTAGCAAGAGGCACGACTACGAGAATAGCCTGGGTTCCAGCGCACGCAGGAATACCCGGCAACGAAGAGGTGCATCGACTCGCCCGCGCGTCCCTTCTCGCTCCCCGTGACCGAGACGATACACCTTCATTGCAAGACCACGACCACGGCTACGCTCCCGTCCGCGATCGGGCACCGGCTAGTCGAGCACGAGAGGAAGACTGCAACGATGGAGGGTACGATCCAGGAGAGGAACGTGCCCAAATCAGGCAAGAATACCAATCAACACTCTGGGAGAAACTTCCCCAACACCAAACCCTCCTCTGCCAACAGGGTTTGGAAGAAGGGCCAAGGTCCTCCTGACCAGGATCAGAACAGACACAACATTAACACCAGCGCGCATAGCATCTTGGAGCCGCGGGAAGAGATCCGGCACCTGCACCAAGTGCAATATGGGCGCCAAGGCGGACACTTTTCACTTGTTGTGGGAATGCCCCAAATACAAGACCACCAGGTCGAAGCATCGACCGAGTAACATCGCTTCTCTGGAAGGTTGGACACACCCGCCAGGCGAAGAGGACAACAAGAGGAGCATCCTCCGAAGTCTCATAGATTTCATCTACGAGGCGAAGCTGGATATCTTCATTTAGCCTAGTTTTCATCCTTTCTTTTTTGCCAGCGTCCAGACCTCGCAGCCGCCGACGCACTCCCCCATCCCTTACCCTTATTTTATGGCCAATAAACGCTTTCTGAACTGAACCGCTGGCCTGTTCCATTTTCAGTGTTCGTGCGTATGGCGCGTAATTTGATCACTTTGAGAAGCGACAAACACGCGCGTGCTGGGCTGAGGACTCGTAAATAATGGAATGGTGTACACAGTCACGGCGAAGTCGTTGGGTATCAGTGTCGCTTTCACGCACCGTGGGGTGTTGACGGCGAAGTCTCTTGGCTTCATTCTCACGAGCATGCACCTCACAGTTCGCCCTGCGACCGAACGGCGGGAGACGCGTCAGCGTCGCTTGCAGGCGCGTCTTTGAGCTTCTCGCAACAAGCGCGACGCTAACACGCGGCGACGCCAAGACACCCGCCTCAGAGCCGTGTATACAGAGAGTTTGGTCAATGGGAGGTGCGGACATAGCCAAGTCGTGCACCACACTCAGAAAGAGGGCTTGGCATGCTCTCTTGGCCAACTAGAAGCCAAAAAGAATGCTCTAGCGGTGGTAGCGAGAAACAGTTTTGGTCGTTTTAATAAGCACGTAAGAGTTAAATGTAGTAGCCCCTTTATGGTTGACAATAAGGTGCACGTGATGTTTCGATCATGATCATGCAGAAAGATGCAAGAAACGAATGCGCCGCTCAACTCTGTTATGCTTGGACAGAGCGTGACCTCTCGGACGGCAGATTCCCGGCCCTTGGCGCTTGGCGTACGGATTATGTTGATCATTCCGCTAGTCGCACACTTCCACCATGATTTCGGATGACCGTGATTGAAACATCACGTGCATCATATTTTCAGTCACCGAGAGTCACTTCGACGCACTTATCAAGTTTGTTTCTGGCGACCACCGCCAGGGTATTATTTCCGGCTTCTGGTTGGCCACATTCGAATTTTGGAAGACGCACTAGAACACGCGCAGCCCGCTTTCGGCCAATGGCGCCTCCTCATTTGTCTCCTATATTTCCCAACGAATGGCCAAGCTCTCTACATATACGGCACTGACCCGCTTTTGCCGCTTTGCGTCAATAAATACTCTCGCCAAGCTTCAGCGTATTTTCCACTCGGGGCGGCTTAGACTGCAAGGCGGCTCGAAAATCCAGCAGAAATCCAGTAACGATGACGTAATGCGCAGGACTACCTTCTGGCTTGTATTGGATGGATGGATGCGGCTGAACCCTTTTATAGTTGGGTTTCAGCTTGCGCCACCTAGAAGTAGCTTTTCATTTCAACGTCTAATTCCGAATAGAGCTTTAAATATTTGAGAATGACGTAGGCTTCCTATCCCGATGTCACAGGAACTGCGGCCATCTAGCGGGTACTACACAAAACTCATACGCATATGTTTTTCTTTTCTTCTTTTTTTTTTTTAAATATACCGAATAAAGCGGATTCTCCAAGCTGTGGCGCATTCTTCTAAAGTGCCCTGCAAGGAACGCTAAAAAAAGGGAAAAAAAGATCTTGACATTGGCAATTGAAGTATTAGCTTAATTTCTCTTTCAAAGATGAAAGTGTTCTATACAATGTATTCGTGCTACTAGGCCTCCGCAGTTTGTGGTAATGCAAAATTGCCACACATGACACACATGCCGAGTCACCGCGCGCAACAAAATCTATGTGGAGCGGATTTGTTGCGGGTTTGAGCAGCACCACCTGTACAACCTGACTGGTGTCCATTGTTGGACGCATGTATAAACGAATTCAAACTCTGTTACGTCACGCCGCGGTGGTGGCGCGTCGGGCGCGCTTCCGGTCTGGGGCGGTGGGCGGAAGTCACCGTATGAGACATGCATTCCTGTGTTCTTTTAGAAGATACCAGACAAAAATCTGCCTTCTCGTCAAAACGCCGCGACGGAGGCTGTACAATAGAGTCGGGAAAGGTTTGAAGGTCAGTTTTCGTGTGTTTTCTGCCTGCTCGGTTCGTCCGAGAACGGGGATAGGGGCCGTGAAAAGGGCTAACCAGACGCTGTAGAACTGCAATTGCTTGTGCGGGCAACACTTTGGGTTGAATTCACAGATACATGTGGTCACCAGATGCATTTGTTTTGTTCCAACAGGAATGAGGGAAAACCGCCAAGTTGTCCGGGCCATTCGCGGGTTCAGTGTGTTTTCAAATTCAAACGGCCGCCTAATCGTTCGAACTGTCGTCTCGTCTTTCAAACTTGTCTGCTTTTTGTCGTCTGCTCGGTCAAACAAAAGCGGCCCGTAGACCAAACTTTGACCCGGTGATTGCGATGAGAAGAGATTGCAGGTCTCAAAAGACTTTTAAGCAGGCTCGGTGTAAACAGTAGATACAAGGTGTTGATCATTGGTACCAGTGGCCATCACCGACTTGTTACGCCTGATTCACTTGATTTTTTCCCGCTTCAGATTTTCAATGTCGACGTCGATCGTCGCCGCTACCGTCTACAGGTTTGTAGCATGAACGACGTCGCGACCAAAAATAGCTAAAAGAATCTCATCATGGTTTTGGCGTCCATTCTGCGGCGTTCACGCGAAAGAATCGCCGCACGTCAAACTATTTACGCAAAGTTTAGCGGCGTAACGAGCCCTGATAATTCCGTTCTGGCGAAGTGGTAGGACATTACTATGAGGACGTAGAATCGACAATTCCAACTGTAAAAAGAGTACGCAGACTCACACAGACACCGGCAACGTGACATTCCAATGGTATGTTGACGCGAGACGCGGTGCTTCTTGCCCACACACCATTGCGCATGCGTTCGAACTGTCGTCTGCTCTTTCAAAAGTGTCTGCTTTTTGTTGTCTACTCGTTCAGACGACAGCGGCCCGTAAACCAAACATTGACCCGGTAATTGCGATAAGAAGTAAGTGCAGACCTTACAACACTTTTAAGTTTGAAGGTTGGTTGAGTTAAGTAGGCTCGGTTTAAACAGTAGATACAAGGCGATGTTGATCATGGTTACAAGTGGCCATCACCGACTTGTAATGTCCGATTTTACTTGCGATTTTTCGTATCGACGTCCACCATCTCAGCTACGGTCCACGCTTTTCCAGCCCGAGTGACGGCGCAAATGAAAATAGCGAGCAGAATCTCATCGTGGGAGTCAGGCTTTAGCGCCCATTCTGCGGCGTCCACGTGAAATGAATCGACGCACGTCACATTATTCACGCAAAGTTTTGCAGTGTATAGAGCCTCGTTAATTTAGCTGAAGCCGCTCAAGTAGTCGGACATTGTTAGGAGGGCGTAGAATCAACAATTCTAACGCGAAAAAGAGCACAGGGACTCACACCGACGCCGACAACATCCCATTTCAATGGTTTGTTTGTGGGGGACGGCGAGCTTCTTGCCCACCCTTCATCGCGCATGCGCGGTGCCGGCGGCGTCCACGGGGGGGGGGGCACTCCGGTTTGTTTGTAAACATGACTTGGTGTATAGGGCTGCTAGATTTTTTAGTGTTTTCTTTTGTGTGTCTCTTTTTTGCTTCAACCCCGTATCTCTTGCGTAAATATCTATATCAACTGAACAGGCAAACTATTTATGGAGATTATTATATTTTATTTTTTTTGTATTTTTATTTGTTTACCACTACCTACTCAATCACATGTCGAACTCTAAAATATGACATAACACTAATGCCGAATGAACACTCTTTATATATGAGATCTTCTTAGGATGCATATATGCAAATATGTTTGAATGTCCAGATTGATCTTCTCTTTTTTTATACACCTTTCGTGTAATCAAGATATAAAAAAATGGAGAGCGCTTAAGCTTCGCCTTTAAGAGTGGAACGCGATAGCGTTATCGGGCCTCGGTCGCATCCCCTTCTCATTCGCCGTGCAAGCGTGCCTTTTGTCGCCTAGTCAGTAGCGTCTCTGGCTCGCAACTGTAGGGTCGTGGGTTCGAATCCCGCCTAAAATTCTTCCAATTTGTATTTAAGGCAAATGAATTACTTTAGAGACTGAAATCATTTGAGACATGCGGTGAACTTTAATTCATATTACATTTCATGTTCTTTAATAGCTTTAATTACACGCGTAAAGTCACGTTCCACGTTAGCGTTGTGGATTGTTTAAAAGTCTCGGGTGAGGTCATGTGGCTGTGATGCCATGACCCTATCGACCAATGAGGATTTTCGCGGCACGAAGCCGGCTTTTTCTCGTCACGCCACTGACGCCTGATTTTTCGCGACACGAACTCCTTAATGCTATCTCATTAAAATTGCTGTGGCATCCTCACTGGTAATGCAGCGGACCCAGGATTGAATCCCGGGATGGCAGTAGATCTTTTTTAAGCAGTTGTAAATATCGAACAAGAACGCCCTGCGCCCAACTACGCTAACAACTACAACGACAACGCGACAGCGAACGTCATATCCACTTGTGGGAACAGCCCATGACAGCTCTCCCTCTCTCTCTCTCTCTCTCTCCCTGTAAAATTAAGCGAACACAAAAGGTTGTCATCCCGTGCCCCGTTTGGCTCTCCTTCTGCGTTCTCTGCGTTCATAAAATTTGAAAACCAACCTAAACTACTTTTTGATTCTTGAATAATCTCCCGTGCCGTACATCGGAATGTCACGGTGTTTCAAGCAGTCGGTGGGCCGGGGCGCCACATATTTCCGGAAAAGCCTATTGGACATGTTGAGTAGCAAAATTGAAGAAGTATTACCTAAAAAGACGTTACGAACATTGTAAAAAAAAATTAAACCATCTTAGATTACGGCTACCTTGAGGTTGCAATATAATAAATACGTAGCTTTATTACAGAAATGATAAAGAGCTAATTATCATTTGATTTATTCAGGAAATCGACAGCTATGATTATCCTTGTACTTATGGTGCGCTGGAGAGCAAAACATAAGGTTTAAAAACAGATATCATGCACCTTCTGTAGTTTCTTTCCTTTTCTTAACGCGCCAAAATTGTTTTTTTACACCATGTACATTGATTTACCCAAAACCTTTGCATTTGACATATACATGGTGACAGGGAACTACATAAAGCTGGATCATATTCCTGCAGGAAGCAAAGTAGAACATATATTGAAAAATAAGTGGTCCTATGTTGAGTGTTTGTATACATCATTAGGAATTCTGTCGGTGTTGCGGCATAACCCAAATCAGGTACCAATATAATAAAAAATAATACTTAGGCACAGAATCAGCAAAAAATTATAAGTGAAAATAAGATAAACTTTGCATAATTTTATGGTGCTTTCTTAAAGTTTAGCCTCAATATTATACGAAGAGAGGAGAGGAGAGGGGCGGGGTTCTTTGGAGATTTGTGGGGCAATGGCCTGCATCAGTGTTGACCAACGTTAATTTTATTTCGTGGTGCACTTATTCGAAGCAGAGGTTTCCACAGTGCACAGCATGCGATGAACGGTGTAGACAAAAATAAATAAATACCAGTAACCCCGAAGAAGAACGGCGTTTTTAACTGCCGTTCTTGTATACTAGATTAGCACAAAAACTGGCTGATACCTTTAGGTTTACTAGGATGTCTCCGTGGTACGCGACGTCCTTGCCGATGGCAACCAGCACATGCTCATATCCCCCGTCCTCCGGGTCAACGGTGGATGTATCCATGCATCCCAGTGAGGCAAACAGCAGGGAAGTGAGAAGCAGCGGGGTCATCATCATCTTGAGGGAACGTAGCCAAAGTCATAGCAACGCTATAGCACGGCAGCCGTGGCCTTTCCGTACCCCAGCGCCACATATCAGGCGCATTCCGAAACGCCGAGCATACCCCGCCTGCACCCTGTGCGGCGGAATTCCTCTACCAGGTTGCGATCACACTCTCTCCCCTGTCGTCTGCCAGGCGCAAAGCAGACGCCATCGCAGCACTTGCCGATGTTTGCTTCACAGGCCTTTCCGCGTGCCTCTTTCGCTACGGAAATTCCCTGACTCGCGCAAACGAGTCAGCCAAACAACCAACAAAAGGAACATTCCAATGTAGCGATAGGTGGCACATTGGACGCTGATAGGTACATCGGCCAATGATAGGCACATTCGCCGCCGTCGTTTCTACAACTATCGTTGTCTCCTTGTTGACCTTTGTATGTACCCACCACATGCTGTAGAAGAATTACAGGAAATAAGGTTTTTTACGCACCAAGCAGAGCGTGGTTCTGTTGGTTGCGAGCAGCTGTTTATGGCTTTGAGGTTCGGTGTACCATACAGGAGGAGAACCAAGCGCTGTATATATTTATGACTTTCGACAGTGTACTGCTGTCCATTCCATTTGTCTGAGTAAATTACTTGTATTCATCTGGCACCTGTTGTTGGCTTTTTCTCGTGTCAGAATTGCTGTGCTAATTATGCTTAGCTGAGTATAGTCCCTTTGTTGGATGTTTGACTGACCCCATTCCATGACTCAGGGAATCTCCGTACCGAAAATGGTACGGAGATTCCCCATCGTTGTAGTCTTGCTCTAAGCAAGGCTACAACGATGGGCGAAGAAATGAGGGGTGCTGGGGAAGCTAGAGAACGGCTTTCGCACGGGGAGATGCAAAGAAGATAACCTCCCCGTGGTCACAAAAATACATCGAGGTGGCAGCCCAGGAAGCACACCAACTCGGAGCACATGGAGCGACAGCTCGCACTGCAGAACCCAGGAATTCTAAGTTCGCTCGACACCGCTGCCCATTTCGATCTGGATGAGCATCGTACCGGCGTGTGGTCGTGTATCACTACTGCGTGGTGCACGTTAAAGACCCCGGGCTGTCGGTTGCACTGCACTGGCTAAAATGCTCATCTACAGCTTGGAGGCAAATCGTGCGTTGAGGCAGACTATGTTCTAGTCTGTAAAAACACACACACAACCCAATTTTTTTCTAGACATCTGAATGGCGTACGGCACAGAGGATCAAGGTATATTTCGGAAAAAAATGAAAGCCGTTTACAACTCCCTGTAACGCCGAATTAGAGCGCAGCTCTTGAGGAGGAGGGGAAGGCACGGGGGGGGCGAGGTCACGTGACCTCGGGGGCGGGTCATGTGGCCTGGGGGTCACGTGACCTCGAGGGGGGGGGGGGGGGGGGGGGCGAAGAAAATTTTCCGGAAAACTCCACACACGTCCCCCTCTGGGAAACGCGAATACTGACCCCTCCATTTTTCTCTTTTGGCTTTTTCTATTGCTTCCTCGATTTTTTGCTGCCTCTTTTTGGCTCAGCTAAGGGGTCAGTGTTAGCGTTTCCCAAGGATAATGCCAAAGCATTTACTAAGAATGCACGAATGGATCTTTTTTAAACTTTTTTCCGGCATTTTCGAACGTAGAACCGAGTCGGCTTGCCGCTTCTTGCACCGTATTTCGGCCAGCCGAGCTGGGCGCTGCATCCGCTTCTCTGTCTCGTTCGCCCGCCTTGCACGCTTAGCAGCGGCATCCGGTGCCCGACGCTGCTGCAAGTTCAGACTCTGCTCACCATCCGCGCGCTCATTGGCTCCCGCCCCGTGACGTCGCCTCCTTCTCGTCTTTGACCTTCACTACTCTCCTCGTCCCTACGCGGCGTGCTTCTCTTTCCATTGCATTGTCCACAGACGGACACCGTCAGCTTTAATCTGTCATGTGGGTACTAATGCTAACGCATTAAAAATCACTCACACACACACAAACACACACACACACACACTAACGAGCGCGCACTAAACGCCCAAGGCAGGCAAGTTTGTCGTCGCTATTACTGCAGTCCAACGTGCTGCAGTCGCAGATTTCTAGTAAAGGAGCGGCAGAACGCCGCTGATTCAGTCCAGTTTTGAGGCAGGGGTGAACTTCGTTTTGTATTTCCGTTCCGTTGCTGCTGACCATTGTAGGGGCCCGAGGAACAGTCAAGCTGCATATTGCAGCTTTCTTTCTCGGGTCCCACCATCACAATCGATGGAAAGAAAAATATTCATTATTATTATTATTATTATTATTATTATTATTATTATTATTATTATTATTATTATTATTATTATTATATTATTATTATTATTATTGTTATTATTATTATTATTATTATTATTATTATTATTATTATTATTATTATTATTATTATTATTATTAACATGCGCTGAGTGGTGCTGTAAGGAAGTCCTCAATCCCCACCAGAATCGGGGAGAAGCAGTGGCGGCGGGTCCGCGCACGGAAGGGCTGAGGCTGCCCTGACCTCTTGTTTAGCCTTCTAGGCGAGGCGAGGGCAGCAGTACGTATAAAAAAATGAAGAGTCACTACATTTCTATGTTTATAAAATGTTCTCTCTTTTGCTACAGGTCCTCAGGCGACTCATGAAGAAACTGCAGGCGTACATTGAGCAAGCAGTGCCACCGATGAACGAGACTTTGGATCCCGCCGGTTATCCAAGCAACAATGACTGCATCTGGATGCCGTGGCAAGACCCGCAACACGTGCCACGCCCGTCCCAGTGCACTTGCCACGCTCCCAACAGTGCTAACAGCAGTGGTTAGCTGGCTGAAAGTGAGACAAGACCCGGTGCTTCTTCGTCCCGATCTTTGCGATAGCATTAGGCAGCCACAAGTCGTGAGCTAAACAGCATCCACCTAAAGCACAGAAATAAAAAAGCTTGTGGGGTTCTTTATGGAGATCCCTCTACTAATAATCGGCGCCAAATCGGTATGCGCTCCGCCCGTCACCCAGGGAGAGACATAACAACGAGAAGACGGCGAATGGGTTTACTCTAGCTCTCGGTTGCCCGTCGTCGAGAACCGGCAGTCCAGGCACGCCGACCCTTGTTGTCGCCCGTCGATCAGAGCTCACAGTCGGAGTCCGTGTCCAGGCCTGCGGATCGCCTTTCCCACGCCAGCGCTGCTTAGGCGGGCTGTCCCGGGCTATCAATGCCAGAGTCTCGCTGCGGAACCACCCCGGGATCATCATAGCCCAGGTCATATGGCCAGGGCTCGCCGTTTCCACCGGTCTTGCTCCAGACCTCGCTGGTGGTCGCTCCGGGGTTCGCCTTGGGCCAGGCCAGGCAGCCCGGCTCCGACGTTCCTGCCCAGCTTCAGCCTCGCTCAGCTCGCACTCTCTCGCGCCAGCTCGTGACTTCCCCGCCGACCGCCTGTCACGTGCCCTCTGCCTCGTCTTTCACCCTCGGCTCCCACACTCTCCCCCCCCCCCCCCCTCAAGGCCCGGACTTTGGGGGACCATACCCAGGTAGCACACTTGCTTGGTTTAGCTGGGGCCAGGATTGGCCCTTAGTTGTGATAGCTTGGCCACGACTGCCCAGCCATTTACGTCTTTATGCCAGCCTGGCGTTTCACAGTCTTTCCTTGCTCCAGAAAGCCACGGAACTGCCAGGGAACGTCTTCCCTGGTTGACCAATCAATTCTCTTGGTCATTGATGGCCAGTGTAAAGAGGCCGCTGCCAGTATTTGATGTACCCTGGCTGTCTATTGATTTTTCTCGGTCAGAGATGGCCAAGGTAGCAATGCCTCCGCCAAGCTTTGAGGTTCCACAGTGGTTCGTAGGAATTCCCTGGTTCACTCAATACGAGCAACAACCAGTGTTTGGGCATGTTGCCAGATCGAAGAGAGGGTGAGCCAAGGAATGGCAGGGAATTGCTGCTATGCAATGTTCCTTGGCTCAAGCTCATATTTTATTGGACCCAGAATGCCCGCTGAAAGCCACTGTTACTCAATAGTTCGTCTAACCTATTTACTTTTTTTTATTCGTATGAGCGTTCTCTTAACATATTTCTGGTGCTTTGTGGCATGAGCCCTCGCACTAGAAAGCGACATTTCAGTGCAAAAAGTCTGTTTTAGCTAGAGACATAAAAAACACGTTTTCCCCATTGAAAAAAAACGACTTGAAAACAGTTTGGATATGAAGAGGCCAAACCCGAAATGAACTGGGTGTAGTGGAATTGCACCGGACAAATCGGAAATCAAACTGTCGAAATTGGTCGAACTCGAACTTTATAACTTTCCCGCTTTTTACCGCGGCCTTTATCCACCCTGGCTAGCACCGAGAAGCCGCTTCCAGCGCAAGTGCCCGAGGCGGGGAGCCTCCTACGTGATGTTGGAAAAGCGCGGGTAAAATCCGGCACCCGCAGGTGCAATGCGCAGGTGAGTGAGACGCCTGGAATGCGCCAGTGCCCCGGTACCGGAGGTCATGCCGTGTCACCGCGCGCAGCGCGGATGCCTTGAAAGGGGAGAGCTGCTCACGTGCTAGGACAGGCAGCGCGCGGGCCAACCAACCTCTGCGCGACGCAGCAGAGGTTGGTTGCACTATTTCTCCACGGAGGCGCGGTGCCGTCGGGGTCGAGATGCGCTCCGATAGCAAACCGAAACTTAAAAACCCGTCCAATATGTGCGATTTTTCAGAAAGCGGTAAAATGCTGCGCGTACCTTCTATCGTTCTGCAATTTGTTGATTTAGTGTTTTTCGATGATGCTGTGCAATTTTCGAATTAAAACCATGCCCTTAAACACAATATTAAAAAAGTTAATTACGCAAAAATAATTAACAACCTAATTATCCCGGACTTTAATAATTTTCCTAAATAGGCCCCTGGCCCAGGACCAAAATGACACAAGTCTTTTTTTTTTTTTTTTTGCGACGCGTATTTTTCGCAATATCGAATTTGTCCACCTTTCGTGAAACACCCTGTATATGTGCTGGCCTGTCTGTTAAACAGCTATGTAGACAACTTACGGAAGAGGGAACAGGTTAGCCAGGAAATAAATTGCAATGTTTGAATGGCAAGCTGTCCGAAGAAAAGTGTTTTTAGACTGCTTGAATGTACCGAATGGCTACTTGTAAGAGACCTGTTTCCTGGCATTGAACTCTCTCAGCTGTGCATTCTAAGGCTGCACGTCTACACCCAAAACAGCTTGGAATGCACGGCAGCATGCTCTCGTCGAGCCGGAAACTACCGGCTTAAAATCTGATTTTCGGTTAACCCCGCACAACCAACGTGAGCTTATAGTAATTTGACGAAGTAATACCACTTTGTATGACTCACACAACAGCTGTAGCGAAACTGAGCTCACACATCGCACGCGCTTCACAAACAATCTTGACAATTCGATGCACAACAACACGACAAAAACGTCACGTCAAATATTCTAATAGGGATATCCGAGCCAATACGGTATCCAAGCAACCTAGGGCTGAAATGCATACGAACAATTATGTTCCATTGTATATGTGATTGGGTAGAAAATAAATAAGCAAAATGATTGGGCGCTTGTGATATGTTCTTTTCTCATTTCGATGCCTACTGTCGCATTCTAGTTTGTAAACGCAGCCAATAAAGCAGCGCCCAGTTTACCTATGTGAACTTTCTCACAGCTAAGCGGTATCTTGTGATACGACATTTGTGACACATTCAGTATACTCCACTGTGTGCTTCTTAAAACAAAGTTATTTTGTCTTCCTTCTCAGCATCGGATAGATTTGGAACAGTCTACAAGGGTCCGAGACATTATCGTTAACATCCTATCCATTGGCTACCATTTTATATTGTGCGATGATTTGTGCCAGTAGAAAATTACGTTTAGTCGTCTTTAATTTTTCTTTGCTTTGTTCCACACCTGTTGGATAGGTTTTTTATTAATTTTTCTAGAGTGCTTTCGCAGCAGTTAAACATTAAGTAAGGGGATACACTACTTTTTTCAACATATTAACTCTCCAGGCTGCTCTTGCAAAAGAGTTGCAAACGCCAGATGACAACCAGTTTTTCACAGCTAATAAAAAGGTTGCAAAACGGAGAGTACCCCCTTAAACTACTTTTTACCTGCTGAGGGAAAATTCTTCATGAAATAAAACTAACTGACCAGCAAATGTGCAACCAGACCGAAAATTAAAAAAAGTTTAGCAGTCGTGTGTTCATTCACAGGACCGCTCCATACACTTTTGTAAAAAGCGTTGATTTAGTGGATTTGGATAATGGCCAGAAAGTTTCCAACTAAATACATAGCTCTAAATTTTCTAGTTAAAGAGTTAATTACTCTAAATTGATTAAAAACAAAGTTATAGAGAACGTAATGAACTTTCATAAATAGGCCCTTTGGCAGAAATCAATAAGACAACCACCAATTTTATTTTTATTTTTTTTTTGTTTTTTGCGATGCGTACAATATTTGCAGGAGCGATTTAGCCCGCCTATCGAGAAACATCCTGTATATATTATGCCAATATTTAATATGGCGATAGCCGCGGTAAAGGTTCAAAAATATTCATAACATAATTTGTGAAACTAAACTCCGGTAGGATCTTCTATGTTGGTCCCTTATGAGCTGGTTCGTGTTATGCGAGAAACATTTGGAAATAGAGGGACATCGCGCAAACCACCCGTGGATTGCAACGATCCACAGGGCTTCGTCACAGGTATTTAGTTTTTTTATCTATTGTGTGTTTTATTTTTCGTTAGTAAGAAGTTTTCACAATGTCGGTGGATGCATCACGAGCATAGCGTGCTTCAAACAAAAAATAGTATTCTTGCGCCATGTACCGGCGCAGATACATTTTATTTTTGCACAGTGGAGTTAACTTGGTGCACTACAGCGTTCGTTGCTGCTGCGTCGCTAATTATCTCAATATAATAATTACGTTGTCGTTGACTCGAGCAAATGAAAGAAACCCGCGCACATGTTTGAAGATCCAAAGTCGACGGACGAAAACGGAGCTGGCTTTAACAGCTGCGCCTTTAGTTGACGCATTTGAAGTACAGCTGGCTTCGACTTTCAACTGAGGAGGAAGGCTCAGATCCATTACATATGCAGTTCCGCCATCGACAGTCTGTATGATGAGTGTGCGGGCCTAAAGATCGTATGCAAAAGGTGGCGTGCCTTGAACGTTTACTACGATGGATATGAATGTCTGCCTAAAGGTACGTCCCCGTCGTTAGACTGCCTACCAGGATAATAAAGAAAATAATAGAGTTTTAATGGCCGGCTGGATCGATGAATGAATAAATAGATGGATGGACAAGACAGTACTCTTTGAAGGGGCAATGCGATAATTTTTGTACTTCCATTAATTACCACTTGGAATTACAACTTGGCGTTCATTACCTACCGAAAACGCGATAGTAATTCTCTTCAAGCAATGAAGATCGCAGAAAAAAAATTAAAGAAACAACTCGCAGTCAGAACGAGTGGCCTCGTGACTTGGCGGCGATTATATGATGTCAATTTTTATCCTAGACGCGCGTTGTGGTTTGCAAAGCACAGAGAACATGCGAAGTTTTAGGCATTGGCAGGGTTCGGGTATTCTCGTCATTGCAGCTATTCTACACGGGCCCCTTCCCCAATGCTCGTCGAGGCACACAATTTTCACGAGCTCGAACCGAGTGCTTACGCAGTGCTCGTGTACAATCAAGGAGCCATAATAAAATATCCTTACAATGGGTAATCCCCGAGGCGATTTTATCACTGCGATTCCTGTGAATACGTCATCAAGTCTTGCGAACGAGATACCAAAAGAAAACGACGGCTTTTGTCTTTCAAATTACGCTGCAACGAAGAAGCTTCTAAGTCAGTTGCCCTCCCTAAGAGCCGACTTGCGCCACACACTAGTGCCAAAAGCTAGCTTAAAGTGAGGTGTGGTTCGACCCGATATCGTTGCACAGTTTCTTTACGTCAAGCAAGGGCTGCCAACCCGAGAAAAATTTGCCAGATTAAGGTAATGTTCCGGTCTTCGTGGTAATAAGGGAAATCTTGCGAGTTTGAGGAGAATTTTGGGCACCTTATATATCGGAAATGTTATAGGACAATAATGATTTTATTTCAAGAAAAGAAGGTTTTAATGACTTTGGCTAGATTTAGGCTATTCCCTCCAGCCGTTAGGCGGCTTGTGGTGCGGCCATCTGGAAACACTGAGGAGCACTCGAACAACTTCTTTCGGCAAGATCAATTATAATCCGTTTTCATAACCTCCGTGAAAGCTATGAAGGAAAGGATCAGCCAAGTGGAGGCTTCTGAGAGCGCCGCTCTGCCTTCTCGAAAAAGAAAGCCTGAGTAAAAAAAGAAATACTGCTATGTCTGGCGATACAGACTTACCACAACTAGTAGTATTTTGTGAAGTGCCGTGCTCGAAATGGTAGTTACTCTGTGTTGTGTTCCCTGTGCTCGAGTTCGAGAGCACTCGCTTATGTTACACCTTCTGTTTTGGACTGAAGCGCAATTGCCGTTATTAAGCAGTACCATGTTCCGATAGCATGCGTACCATCCAAGGTGATTATAGGGTTTCATTCGTCAGTTTCAATCACCCAGTTCCCCTCGTCAGTTTTGAATCTCCATTTCCCCTCGCCAGATTTTCTTTGGCTGCAGTTTTGGCCCGGCGAGCTCAATTTTGCGAGAAGTACGCGAGGCGTAAAGGCTACATAATATATATCTCATCGTTAAAATGGCAGTGATGCAGAAAAACAATGAATATTTAGTTTTACGCAATAACTTGAGCAAGCGAGAGAAATAAATTCCGAAATGGGGAACTTTCGGGCGTTTACCGGCCAAATCCTGACTTTCCGCGTTGGCAGCCCCGCATCGAGCGACGGCGTGTACCACCAAGCCAGAATCGATAATTTCAAAACGAATGCTTATATAACACAAAATAGAGCAAAAGCCTTTAAGTAGGAAAATTTCTGAAAATGCCCTCCGTCTGGCGAAAGAGGCGCTTTGCAACCAGGTACGCGTCTCTTCGGCACAACGGATTGCCTAGAAGAAAATGCGAAGACATTCATTCTTCACAAGACTTCTTTCACGAACCAGATAATGGCCTCTTAGTAGACTCTATTTTTTCTACGTTGAAATACATATGGGCGGTTTCATTTGGATTCAGGCAACGAGGTGCTGTCGTATCTTTTTATTATGCCTCTAAATTTTATATTTCGTGGCGCATGTTCCAAGAAGAACAATCTTTTTTTTTTTTATTTTAATGTCCTGGCATATTTAGTTTCTGAGAAAAAAATCTCAAAGAAACGGGAAAGAACTATGAGGTTTTGACAATTGTCGTGTGTGGCGTTTTTGAATCACTCTCAATCTCAAAGTATTCAAAAGAAAACGTCTATATTTTTAGTGTGATGTATATGCAAATAGGTAAGACAACATTATAACTACTATTTATTAATCGACGATCCAATCTTTCAAAAAATCCCTAAACATGCCTCCGCGAACAACTGTGTCCTAAACTGCGCATTTTTTTTTTTTTTCTTGAGTCGACTACGTTCAGCATAGCTTTTAAACTAATACCATGTGTAGGACCTTCCATTGCCTTCCAAATTAAGCAAAGTTCGTGCCTTTATCACCTACGAGTACTGAGAAATAAATTATGAAACAGAGAAAGTTTTCACTTTTTGTTCAATTTCAACGCGCTGTATATAAAAAAAATAATTTTTAATTTTTTTTTTTCGCGTCGCGTTCTCTTCACATTCTTGTTTTAGCCAGAATACATTCCGGTAGAGGTATATGCACTGGTTTTGAGTTTTAAACCTCTAAATATGCTAAAAAAGATCAAATGCCGATGGTGGGTTTTGACGATTGTCGTGTGTGGCGTTTTTGAACCGCTCTCAATCTCAAAGTATTCAAAAAAGAGCTTCTATATTTTTTTTTATTGTTATATATATGCAAGTCGGTAAAACGACATTCCAACCACTAGTTATTATTCGGTGACCCAATCTTTGTAAAAATCCCCAAACGTGCCTCCGCGAACAAGTGTGACCTAAACTGCGGATTTTGTTTTTTAGTCGTCTATGTTTAGATTTGTTTTTAAAATAATACCACGTGTAGAACCTTTCATTGCCTTCAAAATTAAGCAAAGTTTATGTCTTAATCACGTAGGAGTACTGAGAAATAAGTTATAAAACAGAGAAGAAGGTTTTCACTTTTTGTTCAATTTCAGCACTCTGTATAAAAAAAAAAAAAAAACATTTTTTATTGTCGCGTCGCATTTTTTTTTTTTTACACTTTTCTTTTAGCCAGCATACATTGCATCAGAGTTATATGCACTAGTTTTGAGTTTTAAGCCTCGAAATATGCTAAAAAGAGCAAATCCTGGTGGTGGGTTTATTGGTTATAGCTGTATATTTTATTCTTTATTATAATAATCTAAGGGACGTTTAATAAATAATCGTATAAAAGACATTGATGCTGTTATGCGTATAAAAACAAGTTTGCATTTCCAAACGTCTAAACACTATAAACTCGCAACTGCCGAAAGCGGGTTTTCAGACAATTTCCGCCGGTGCCATGATTGGAGAGGCCTCAAGAATAAACCCTATGCGCTACGTAATCTATGCTCTTTAGAAATATCAAAGTATAATATTGTAAAACATTAGAGTAAAATGCAATTCCTGTTGGGAACCGAGATTTTTAAATGCGAAATTTTATATTTTTAACGCAAAATTAATGTTGATAACAAAACATAATAATGTTTTTAGCATATTTAGAGGCTTAAAACTCAAGACCAGTGCATATACCTCTAACAGAATGTATTTTCGGTAAAAGGAAACTGTAAAAGGAATGCGACGCAAAAAAACAAAGAAAAACTTAGAAATGTTTTTTTTTATATATACAGCATCTTGAAATTGAACGAAAGGTGAAAACTTTCTGTTTCATAATTTATCAGTACTCGTATACGATAAAGGCACACAATTTGCTTAATTTGGAAGGCAATGGAAGGTCCTAGACGTGGTATTAGTTTAAAAGCGATACTAACTGTAGTCGACTAAAACAACAATCCTCAGTTTAGGTCAGAGTTGTTCGCGGAGGCATCTTTGGGGATTTTTACAAACATTGGATCGACGAATAATAAATAGTAGTTGGAATGTAGTTTTATCGACTTGCATATATATAACAATAAAAAAATATAGAAGCTCTCTTTAGAATACTTTGAGATTGAGAGTGGTTCAAAAACAGCACACACGACAATCGTCAAAACCCACCATCGGCATTTGCTCTTTTTTTGGCATATTTAGAGGCTTAAAACTCAAAACCAGTGCATATACCTCTACTGGAATGTACTCTGGCTAAAAGAACGGTATGAAGAGAACACGACGCAAGAAAAAGAAAAAAAAATGAAACATTTTTGCTTTATATATACAGCGTGCTGAAATTGAACGACAAATGAAAACCTTCTTTGTTTCATAATTTATTTCTCAGTAATCGTAAATAATAAAGGCAGAAACTTTGTTTAGGTTGGAAGGTGACAAAAGGTTCTACACGTGGTATTATTTTGAAAGCGATACTAAACATAGTCGACTCAAAAAAAAAAAATCCGCAAATTAGGTCACAGTTGTCCGCGGAGGCATGTTTGGGAACATTTACAAAGATTGGAGCGACGAATAATAAATAGTAGTTATAATGTCGTTTTACCTACTTGCATATATATCACATTAAAAAAATATAGACGCTCTCTTTTGAATACTTTGAGATTGAGAGTGATTCAAAAACGTCCCACACGACAATCGTAAAGACCTCGTCGTTCTTTCCCGCTTATTTGAGATTTTTTGCTCAGAAACTAAACATGTCAGGACATTAAAATAAAAAGGATTGTTTTTCTTGGAACATGCGCCAAAAATATAAAAATTTGAAGCAAAATAAAAAATACGACTGCACCTCGTTGTCTGAATCCAATTGAAACCGCCCATATATATGTGATAGATTTAAAAGAATATTTCAAGGTGCAGTGGCCTAATTTTTTAACAATATCAAGCGAGCGTGGACCGCCAGGACGGCCAGCGCTGTGCCGCGGAAAAATGCGGCGTCACGGGAGAGATTAAGCGCGTGCGCACAAAGCTCTTTCTGGTGAGAGCGTCGTCTGCTAGGCTATTCCGTTGACCGCGCACAGCCCCTGCTCCGTAGCAAAGGAGGGCAGGGCGCTTGCAATGTCGAAGTGCATCGTCCGGGACTCTAGCATCGCCGATACGCCCCTCTTAAAATGCACTTAAAATCCTGTTGACGTTAGCCTGTGTAACCCCGACTTTTGTTTCTGTATCCAAATACTTTATTAGGGGGAATACATTCCACTCCTCTCAAATACAATAGCCTCGGCGCGGACAGGTTTTCAGGGCTTGGCGAGAGCCATCTATCGTCGGGGAGGTCTCGGCCATCGGGTGGTAATGATGATGATGATGATGGTTGTTCTACATACCAAATTTGTAGCTGTGGAAATGCTCAAGACACGTGCCGCGCGCCACATCAAGGAAAAACATGGCGTCTAAAATCTAGCTCAGTGCTGAGCCAAATACTTTGCTGCGCTGTGCCGCTATGATCTTCCCAAGGGTTGTACGTTGCACGTGCCTCGTGCATCGACGCACCTTGCGCTACTTTTGAAACATGAAGGGGCTTTAGGTGGAATCGGAGACGACCCTGCCGCGGCCGCCGCGAACATCCACGTGCACATGCGCGTGGACTGATGCGGACCTCCACTCCGTCAGGGCAGCATTCGGCGCTGTCGGCGTTCTGTCTAATGCAAATGAGCGGAGTGGAATGTATTCCCCCTAGTAAAGTATTTGCTATATCCCTTTGCGTCATGCCGCCCATCGACATTCTCACAGCACGTTCCCGTGTTTTTATGGGCCCTCGTGGAGGCATAAAAATGTGCGCGCGCCCGCTGGTCAAAGAAAACTGTGACTAGCCGGCTACATAGGCTAGAGGACGACAGCAACAATGCAGTTGATAATACAAAACACCAAGCCCAAACGGAAACCCTGTCTACACTTCGTTTCACTTTGTGTTGTACCGCAGCCGACGCTACGAGTTATCTTGGCCAGTCCATCGCTAAAAGTGTGTCACGTGGCTTTCCCGTTGGGTACAACTGCATGGGGAAGCACGATGTCACGTGGCAAAGTGAAAGCACTGGATTGGTTTTGATGCCTCGTAGCATTGTCTGCGGTATATAGTTTAATGCATCGTTGCATTCAGTTTGTCGCGTCACCGTATTTTTTTAATTTTTGTTGGTGTTTACAAAAGTAAACGCAAACATGAAATGAACAAAACAAAAGTAAATTAAAGTCGAGATGACGCGCGGTTTATGCCACGCCTGAGCAGTATCACGCAAGCAAGCGCTGTTCAGATCTTTCATTAAAGACGGTTAGCTATGCCAGCAGATAATGAACAAGGCTGTGTGCGGTCCACGGAATAGCCTAGCAGACGACGCTCGCACCAGAAAGAGCTTTGTGCGCACGCGCTTAATCTCTCCCGTGACGCCGCATTTTTCCGCGGCACAGCGCTGGCCGTCCCGGCGGTCGACGCTCGCTTGATATTAGACACTTTTAGTTGGGCGTACGCAACGAGCTTGCGTACGCAGGAACGTTGCGGGCCGCGAGTGCGCCTGCGCTGAACGTTCTGCGCAGGCGCACTCGCGGCCCGCAACGTTCCTGCGTACGCAAGCTCGTTGCGTACGCCCAACTAAAAGTGTCTATTATTAAAAAATTGCGGTGGCTTAGCTCGGCTATGCCAGGATATATATTGCGTGAGCTCACAAAATGAGAAGCGCTATCAAGCGACTCCGGTGCAGCGTCAGACTTGGCTACTGCGCAATGGAGGCGCACAGCTGGGCACGCGGTGGCGCCAGTGCGTCTGCCGCGGCTATGACGTCACTCCTCTGGAATGCGCAGACGGGCGAGGCGCGCGCGGTGGCGGCGGAGGCCGCGGCGGCAGCGGCTCCGGCGCGCCAGCTGTGCGCCGTGTGACGTCACTGCTCCTCGCGCTTGCGGAGAACAGCGAGACGCGCGCGGTGGCGGCGGCGGCTCCGGCGCGCCAGCTGTGCACCGTGTGACGTCACTGCTCCTCGCGCTTGCGCGGGGAGCAGTGACGTCACAGCATTTGCATCGCCGATGCCGATGCACATGTCATCAGTGACGTCACTGATGACGTCATCAATGACGATGACGTCACTGGTGACGTCACTGATGACGTCATCAGTGACAATGACGATGTCGATGCCGATAACGTCATCAGTGGTGATGATGTCATCAGTGACGTCACTGGTGACGATGACGATGACGTCATCGCGATGATGCCATCGTCATCGTCACGTGACCCCCGTGAGGTCACGTGGCCCCGGTGACGTCACGTGACCCTCGTGAGGCGACGGCGACGCCGTTCGGAGTGAGGAGTGGCAGACAGGATGAGGAGGTGAGGAGGAGAGAGGAGGGGTATACCCCCCCCCTCAGTACCCTTCCCTCCTCCTCTTCAAGAGTTGCGCTCTAATTCGGCGTCATAGGGAGTTGAAACGCTGGCAGATTGATACTTTAGACCCATGTTGCGGATAAAAAAAACAGGACGCGGGATGGCCAAAAAAACATGCTTTTCGTGTAAGGCTCGTCAAATTATGAGGCGCTGGAGAAATTCAGCCTTCTGCGTTAAGTCCTTATTTCGAACTCTTTTTGTTCGCCTTCCGCCCATTGAAAAGCATGCGGGAAGAACCTTAGAACGCACCTGGTATCGCTGCGCCGCAGCGTTCTTCCGCACGTCTGCTTTCCTCGCCGTCACCATGGCAACGAACGCCGAATGAATGGAAGCACGCACGGTACCGCCGCGTGAAGCCAGCAACAGCTGACGCCATTTTACGAACGCCGTCTGCTAGCCAAAGCCGAACGCTGTATGTCAGATCAACCGCCTCCGCCGGTGCTCGGAGGCGGTTGAACCCTACTGAACTCTCTCCTATCAATCTGTTGTAAAAATTTAAATACGCCTCCCCCTCCCCATAATGTATAATATAATGCTGTTGTTTTTGTTGTTGCTTTTTTTTTTGCTTCATATTTGTTTTTGTTTTTTGTTTAGGTACCACTATTACATTCAAGCGCCCTTCGTGGTTTCGACTGCTTGTTCTCGAATATATAAGCTCTCCGGTAACAAACGGATGGATGAATGAATAAGGTTGAACCGTTTTATTGGATGACAGATTGTGTCATCTACCCAGTGCTTTTAATTTCAGCAGTTAAGCTCTAACATGCCAATCATTAGGGTAAAGCCATTTACTAGTAATACTTCGAAAAATTACAACCCGCGAGAAGGAAGCGCCTTTTTTTCAACCGGTTCTGCGCACCCTCCGCCATAGATATGGACAAAAAAATATTTATTCGATGTATGCTGCCTTTGTCCCGGGAATAAAGGCGCTCGGCCTGAGTAACCAAAAAAAAAATTATGCTGGCAATTATTGACATTTTCAACTCAGTAATACAAATATCTAAGTCTTCTCTGACCCACATTCAACTGCACAATGTGTGTCCCGAACAAGGCTTGTGCCTGATTTTGCATTTACACATATTTTTTAAACATGTTACTGGGCTTTAGTGCTGTTTTCATTACACAATAGTCGCTAGTGTTATGATTTACGTAAATGATTGTAATCTCAAAAGAACTTTAGATAAAAATCAGTGCAAAATAAGTTTGCTCGTATTGTAATTTTATGATTAAAATTACGACTAAAACCTTGTTGTTGTTTTTTTTGTATCCTTTCAAAATCTAAAGTATACTTTTGGTATGGTATGAGTGCAGTAAAGTATATTTTAAGTATACTTTGAGAAGTGTTTAATACAAGTAGAAATTTGATACGCTATCAGTGTACTGGGTTTGACCGAGAAAATGACACCCTGTATTTCGGCCCGCATAAATCGAGCATGGAATGGTTGCATAATGCTAAAACTCCGTCAGAATATGACGCTAGTGGTGGAGATAGGATTCAAACGATTGAGAATATAATGTTACCCGAGTTAAAATATAAAAGGTAATGACAAAATGTCTGGATGAACCGATGTCCAGCGTACCCTAATTCTGTCAAAACCAGAAATAATATTGTGGGCGATTATGGTGTTTATTTTAATGAAACAAACTCTATCAACAAGAAAGAAAGCAATGTTAACTTTCTTGCTGACTAGTTGGTTGTATTGAAATTGATTGCTCGCGCGCACACAGTATTATGTCTTGTTTTAACGAAGTCACTCTTAGGTGGACATTGCCTTTTATCCTTTTATCTCTAGATACCGGTAACATCTTGTGTTTTCAAACAGTCGGATCCTGTATATCCCCGCCGCTAGAGTCATATTCAGACGTAGGTTCAGTTTCCTGCAATGAGTAGTGTGTTTATGCGGGAATAAAAGCACGTTTCTCTTTTCTGACAAACGCCCGGGACCTTTGGTGTATTACTTTTTACCAAGAAAGATGCTGGTGATGATGATAATGTCTATTTTAATAATGATAATGATCATGATGACCGTGATCAGTTACCATTAAACTGTTAATTGTCACTGACTTACAGGGGGGCACTCATTGTCTGTGTAGATGACCGAGGACAGGGTGTCTGCGCTCGCATCGGAAGTTCTGAAGTGGGCGGCTTTTACGTTATTTGCAATCGGCCTCCTTGAAGTGGCCCAGAAGAAAAGCTCGCTTGGAAAGGCGTTGGGGAAGATTCGGCGATGTTGCTCACTGATAGACTGCGCATTTCAGGTAATAAATTAGATTTTGTTTTCTTCTCTTTCCGGAGCCAATTTTTAGAAGCTAGTGGAAGATATTGATTCGACACTAAACATGGTGCATATCCGGGGCAGTGGGAATGTGTTCAAAGGGAAAAAAAGAAAAAGAAAACCAAATCGGGAAAAAAAAGTAAAAAAGACACGAATACATGAAAGGATGAAACATCAAGGACGGGGACGGAAACAGGACTTCTTTTATCCTGTTACCTGAAAGAAGTCCTGTTTACATCCCCGTAATCGATGTTTAATCCTTTCATGTATTCATATCTATCTATACACCAACACGCTCGTTTTCAATTATTGCGTAAAAAAGTTCAACTTATTCATTCCGTTTTTCTTGATGCTCTCATTTTCTCGAACATCGTTGGCATTTTTATTTCTTAGTTTCGTGTTGCTCAATTTTTTCTCTTTCTTGCATGGGTAAACTAAACAGTCGACGTGACGCACTGCCTGATTTAACCGTCATATTCCTCGTATATTTGCTTTGTCTCGATTTTTGACCAAATGTGCATGTCTTCCTCAAACATTCATTTAGGAAAAAGTTCCCTCATACGCTAATGTCTTATTGCTTATACATCATACAAAAGATAAGGTGCTCGATGGAGACAAAATTAAAGAGAGTTTTAGAGAACCGTGCTTGGCACGAAATACCCAAGTGTGAGTCTTCTGCGGTGGCATACGCACAGTTTGTACCGGAGGGCCTACCGTACCGTACCTGACGTGGAAATATGGTTCCCTAAAACTCTGTATCTGCGGACACGCCTGACGCGTGTTCGAAGCATGTCTGCATTATAGACCTGTATGCTCCGAACATGTCTCATGCAGTTTTTGTACGACCAATGTTACGAACACACAAAGAAAAACAAACACTCGTGGGAAGGGGTCGGCAGACTCTATTTCGTACGATGTATGTGCAGAGTGACTACGAAGTGAAACACTGGCCCAGTCTTAGTTCCATTGCATCTGGAGTGTGTGTCTCCACAGGTGCGCGCAAGTACCGCCATATTCGGGGAACTTTAGTAGGCCTGCGCATCTTTCGTTTTTAGGTGCTGACATTCTTAGCCGCAACCTTAGCTTGCATAAAGGGGATCATTCTCATTTATCCGGAGCGATCGCTCGTGTCTCAACGTCGGACTACGACGAGCCGCGAAGCTTTGGCCAGCTTTAGAACCGCCATTACTTTTGTGAGTATTTATTTCTAATAACAGTGCCAATACTTCATTGTACTACACTCTAAGAAAAAGTGAGCACCCCCCCTAGTCATCATGCGTTTTGACGGCTGTAACTACCCCACAGGCTTACTTAACTACCCACTTGGCTCGAGCCATTGAGTGTTACCACCCTGTTGGCAGGTGACAAGCATCGGGTAGTCACGTTTTATAAACTCTTCAATTGAACATTCAAGTGCATGCAGCCGTTCAATAGTAAAAGTCACTTCAAAAATCTCAAAAAGTACTTCAAACTTGTTTCCTTTGTGCGTTGGTTACCATTCATTCAAAGTTGAACAGGTCGAAACAGGCATCTGGCTCAGTTCGCCTAAACTGGCAGAAAACAAACATTGCCAAAGAGTACAGGCAACCTTGGTAGGCACTTACTAAAACCCGAGCAGATAAAAAGTATCGCGGTTGTCCTTTTTGGTTTCGTCGCGGGTTTTACCATGTACAGCAGTAAACAGCTGGCAGCTGGCGTCGCGCTCGAGGAATTTAACCAAATCTCTAGAAAGGCACAGGAAGCTACGCACGGGCGTGAGTTGACGTGAATGTTCGCCGGACGAGATTGTGCGGTTCAGGAAAGAGCGTGCTCTCATTGAAGGTGTGATCGGTCAGTTCTGTGTGCAGATCACTTGCAAATGGCCTCCCTGGTTCCGCCGAACTTGCACGCCTGTCATACCCAATTTTTTTGCTTTCAAGTGCAGTGAAATATGAAGCATTGAACACCACGACTGAGGCCGGACAGGACGAACGTACGCAAATATCTGGGATCATGTCGTGTATTTCAGTATTTTTCTGTCTCGGGATATATGATTCGCCCTCACTGGCTCATTTGGCACATTTCATCGAGCATACTCGATAAAAAATGCTTCAAACAAGTGTGTGTCATTCCAGGTGGAGTACTTTGAAGGGGACTAGGATTTCAGGCCTTCCGGCACGCGTTCCTTTTACCTATATAAAAGATTCAAGTAAATTTCCAAAAATAAGGCGTTGGCAAACATACAAGTGCTATTTGTTTTAGATAGTTTAGCTTAGATAATTTAGAAAACGTCTTTCGCGTTCATTGCAGGTGAAGGCACGGGCCCGAAAGCGGCAATTCTGCACTGTCCTCTTGGCGCGAGCGCGAGTGCATAGAACGCATATTTGAAAGACACGCGCTTGAGCAGAAACAATTGTAGCGAAAAGAAGAAAACTGAAGCAACGTTTCGGGGAGGACCGGCGGACGGGCTTGCTAGAATCACCTGCGCGTGCTCAGTGTACTCAACCTGTACTCAACCGCCGCTGAAGTCATTCGGATATGTAAAAAAAGAAAAGAAAATGCACCAGCGTGTTCAGAAAGTTGTGATTGCAGAAATTGGTTTCGATCATTAATACAATTAATTAAACAGGCTTCCGTATACTTGAAGTTTAGGCTAGCGAGAAAACGAAACTGATCAAAACGTGACGTGTAGCGACTATTCAAATTTATTTATAACCTGCAGTTCACTTTTGCAATGGATTACATTAGAGATACGAGCGCTTTCCTGAGGGCAGTAAGGAAAATATTATATACGGGTCAAGCTTGCACAGTCTTTTCGTATTTATGCAAAATATGACAGTGGTCACCATCCTAATCGGTCACAGAAAATACAGCAGTATATAAGCTGGTGGTGTCGACTAGTCGTGTGTATGGAGAGTACCAATATCTGATATTGAACCTTGTGCTGCTTGCAATGTGAACGCGTTCATGTGTAAAATCCTATGGTGTTTGTATGTCGCGTATTTGTGAAGTGTGGTGTGAAAAGTGTACATGCGTACTATAGACCTTTTCTGTTTCCTGTCGTTCTCAGTCACGTGGGTTCCATATCTGGTATGCGGGGCGAAAACAAGTTCGATGGTGTTTGTTATTAGCATGGTGGAAGCTTGAAATAATTGCGCTCTCAAAGGAACACTGCCAACACCGTCAAAACTAAAGTTCTTTCATTCCTCTTATTTCCGTCGATGATAAATCCCCTTTCCGACGTCATAGTCAGCGTTCGGCCAATCGTGGAAGGCCGACCACAGCGACGCTTTCGGTCGCGCACGGGGCTAATAGTCGGTTGCAAGCTAAGAAAAAACCGGAAATGCCTCTCAGAGGAAAATGTAATCCTACGCCGAGAAACGCCAGCCAATCGTTCTCATGACGTCACGATTCCGTGGACCAATCGCGACCCTTTTGAAAAAAAAAAAAGCTCAACATGGCTGCTGGCCTTAGCAACGCGACGCTAGTTTCTCGTGGCAATTATTCTGCTTTTTTGCACCGTGTTTTACGTGCCCGAGGTTACGCCACGAAATCTTAATGGTATCGGCTTGCGTTTGCAGCAGTTTTTGCGCGACAACGTGAGAATCCAGCGACGCTATCGCCAACGAAAATTTCGAAGTGGGCGCGAGGCTTAGCACTGCTGAGCCTCGCGCCCGCTTTATTATCAATCGAAGGCGCTGGAAGACGGTATGTTAGACAGTATCTTGGACAGAAAATGAATTGGGAAGACGGTACATTGGACATGACTTTCTTTCTTTACTAAACAGCTATTTCGTTGACAAAAACGTATTCTAACTTATTTAAACGTCCTGAATGAATTAAATAAATATTGTAGTAGTTTAAGACACGTTTACTGGAGGAAGAAAAAGCAACGTTGCTAGCGAACTACTTTCTTGACGGCGGAGGCACTTCAGATGGGCGCAATGCGCTTGTGGGTGGAGCTAAAGGATTGTTCTTAGGTTGCATCCGACTTTAGTACATGTCTGGCGTGGCGCTAAAAGCAAAGACTGCTGATTTCTTTTTTTTTTTTTTTGTTAGTTTGAGCGCTGTCCGTTAGGTGGCGCGTGTCGCCGCCCAATTCAAGAAGTCGCGCGTTTATGTGTCTACTTATTTTAGTGAAAAACATGGAGGCGTTCCATGGCTCCACGAAGCAGCCTACGGAGGGTTCGATTCTCGGCCTCTCGTCCCAGTGGGATCAGTCTCATAGCCAGTTGAATGGGCGTCCCGTGTGGTGAATAGCGCCAAGTGCGTGCACAGACGCGGTGAGGATTACCAGGGACTTGAAAGTAGATAACGGATGCTAACAGGTGAGCAGGAGCGTTGAACGATCGGAACCGACGCCGCTTGAATCGGTGATGCTTCGCCTCGCCGCTGTCAACCGAAAACGCCGGATCACTTGCGGCAAGCACAGCAAGCAGATGCTCTGTTCAATAAAGACATAATTCCATGTGTCGCTATACGATTCCTTCTTTGAATGTTTTCTGGCTGCGAAGTAAATGCAGCCGGCCGCGCGAAAGCAGTCGCGGACAAACCCCCTCGAATGCCCCCCCCCCCCCCCCTCACATCGTCGCCCCTACTCGTAATAGGTGCGGTGCCGGTGCTTCGAGGCGCGTTTTGGAGTGCTTTAGTGCGCACGGAAGGCAGCGAACGGGTGTACGCACTTGAGAATCGTATTTTAGCAAAAAGCAGTAGCTCGCTAGGCCTTACTCGTATTGCTCCACTGTCGCTTGCCAGCCGCCATGTTGCTTTTGGGGGTGCTCACTGTGACTACCTGTTGATTGCGTGCCGCGTGACTACTCATGGGGTCGTTAGTATAACTAAGGGTGGTCGCGATATCTGTGACGGCTTCTGACTACCCCAAATGTAGTACCCTACGACTACCCTTTTGTTGAGAGTGTAGTTACAGTACCCTTTGGGATACTTCCTTTTGTTGAACCACAAATGCGACCGAACCCTCGCTCCACCTAAGGCATGTTCATGCAAAAACTCTAAAAAAAGGCTCCGTGAGTTCACTCTTGGAGACCTGAAAATGAGGCACATGCACAGACGCCGAGAAAGTCCATCATCATGCTGACTGTTCATGTGCACGTGATGCTTTTTTAGGTCGAATTGCTCAACTGAACTTCCTGATCTGCGAGAATTCCTTTTGATTTGAAATGATTGGCCTCCCACGTGTTCAGTATAGTAATGAGAATAATGAGTCAGTTCTGAGGGTTTTCGTGTCCACAGAGGCAGCCTCAATTACGTCGCTGTGTCACGTAAGATTGTGACGTCATTCCAAAGGTGCTCTAAATGCGTTTTATTTATAGGTTTTCCGTGCTGTCACGTGACCCCTTGATGCCATGCGATACTGACGACTTTAAACGAATTTTTTTTTTTCGTCTTGTCTGTATTGGCTCGCTCTGCAACGACGGAATTCGTGGGAAAAAGCGATAAGCGGACAGAATTTGCCCTACAAGAGGTGGGGCAGCAATGTACAGGAGTTTGCGTTGGCTTTCGTAGAAGACAAGTTAGGATATCGCATTTCTACGTGATCTGCACCGAAGCATGTAAGCTCGCCCCCCCCCCCCCACCCCCCTCCTTTTTTTTTTTTACTGCAGGTAAACGCCATTCATCAAAAAAAGCAGGCACGTGCTCAGAACATTATTGTTTTGTTTTTTTTTTTTTTTTTTTATCGATGAAGCTAATGAAAAACGGAAGGCAGTATTGTACTCCAATCAGAAAGCAGTCTCATAACAGAAAGGCGTGCCCCCACCCCCCACCGCTCCCCCCCCCCCCCTTTTTTTTTTTTTTTTTTGCCACCGATGTTATAAGGCATTTTCATGATTATACCGATTGTCCTTTTCATCGGCTAAACTGAAGAAATCAATCATTGGTGTTTAGAGGACGTGACCACGCGGTATGCGCTCATGGGCTCTTCTGTGAGTGTATTGCTAAATCGGTCTCGCATTGCACGTACTACGTTTTCAGCTGTTGTATAAAAACGCCAGGCACAACAACTTCAGAAACTTTTGAAGAGGACTAGTCTAGATAGACGCTCTCAACTCAAAAAGCGTCGAGCGTGGCTTTTCATAAACACGCCTCTTGCTCCATGATTCGTCCTTTGGCGCGCATATTGGTTAATATTGCTTTTTAATTGGTTCCGGATCAATAGTAAGATATTAAGGACTGGTGACGACCTATGTTTCTTAGGTTGTCGGTGACAATAGCTCTAAATTCAGAATTTTTCTGAAGTCGTTTACAATCGATTTTTTTTATTGTACATCGTTTTACTAACGGTCTCAGCGCAGTGTACTGCTGAAACTCACACAGTTACGAACATATACTTAAAGCGCGAGGATACTACGCGATGAGTGCGCTTAATTGGTCTCGTCGAAGATGTCGCACGCACAAAAAGTTTACAAACATCGAGACATCGCGTTCTTAAGGCTGAACGGTTGTTTTTATGCGGAACGCAAGTTCGTCTCCTTCTTGCGCAGCGGTTACGTTGACGTCGAAACACTGAGCTCTGATTGGCTCCGTTTGTAACGACAGTGGGCAGACTTCAAGGCAGCAAGCGTTGACGTCTACCCACTACCCTTCGATCGGGACCAATAAGAGCTTGGCGGTCAGACGTCAAGATAACCCCTGCAAAAAAAAAAAAAAAAAAAAAAAGACTAACTTACGCTCCTCATGGGCTCGTAGCTTTGGCTACGTTCGGGCTTAGTCTGGAAACAAATACTGAAAAACTCCTCTTTTTTATCTTGAATATATGTTTGCCCGATCCCGCGTCATTACAGACATTTTTTGTTTCCTCTTGCAGATGGCATCGGCCTTGATTTCTTGGCGTAGAACGCAGCAAGGCCTCACAGCTTGGGGATTTGTGTGAGCCCTGCTTGGCGTCTTGCTCACGGCGGATTCTACCGACGCACTCATCATCATCATCACTAGACGTGGCACCGCGGGCCTCCATGGTACGGGCTGTCGCCTTTCCGCGGTGCCACGGCTCTCCTGAGCCAATAAAGATTACGATTACGATTACGATCACAGAGAGGTTAACGAGGAGTCCGGTAAGAGCTTTCATTCACCAGAGAGACCGCGCGTTTCAAGGTTGCTGATGATGTAGCAAACCCAATTACTAAAAGAGCAAGCAAAATTAAGTTCGTTTTAAGTAATGCTATTCGTGGTATTGGAATTGCTGATGTTATAATTATTTTATTTTATTTTGGATTCATTGTTCCTATTTTAAATTTAATGGCAGAAATCGGAATATTAATAAGGATATTTGTTACGTTTGGTATATTTCTATTTACTTTGCTTTTAATTTAAGTAAATCGAAATGGCGATATCGTATGGCGTTATCGATTGGTCATATTTTGTAACGCTACTTAATTCACTCTTTAATGAATTAATATAATTTAAAGCACGACTATTATATCATTGTAAATAAGACCTAGGAAATCATAAACTAAAAGTCACAGTTTCGCCACTATGACTAGGTGGTAATCCACCACGTTTAATTATTTTCTTAGTTTGTCTTTTAGATAATACAAATTCCTATTGAAAATCGCTCTGATGGGACTTCAGGATTTTTTTAAAGGGTGTGAAGGGGACTTCAGGAATTTCTGAGGTGTTTGAAGGGGGTACCGATATTTTCTGGTGGGTTCCCTGGCCCCGTCAGAGGCTCTCCTAAAATGTCTGAAGTGCCCTTTACAATGCCTTGAAATGTCTGAAAGCCTGTCAAGAGCTATTCTAATGGGGTCGGAAAAACCTTCAGACTTCTTGAGATGTCTGTGGGGCCACGGCTTAGGTGGAGAAAAGACATTGCGCAGAATTAGAACATAGCTACGTATTGTTCGCAAAGGGAAAAAAATAAGTATTTGGAGAATGTCGATCGTGTGTGTGTATGGTCAGATTTTTATTACTGCTCTTCTATCAAACACGAGTGGGCTCGTGGACCCGTTTGTCACTAGTCGGGTGTTCGGTCGCCAAGAAGGCCACTGTGGGCGATCGCCCCATGTGGAGAATTGACGAGGCGCGGGCCGAGCGGCGTTTCGAGGTGAACAAGCTTTGCTTGTTGCACGAATAATAATAAAAAAGGGCAAGCCGAGAGCAGCGCGTTGCCCAAAAACAGGGACGCGAGGGAGATTGCGAAGGCGAAGCGGCAACGACTCGTCCGGGGAACCGGTTCCTCCGCGGGGGACGGTCCCCAAAAAGGAGAAAATAAACAGAACCATTTTGCTTTTCACCAGAGTCGGGCGTTATCTCTTTTTCGTCGTCGTCAAAAACACGAACAGGCAACTCAAATTGTCCGCCCCCCCCCCCCCCCTCTTTTACAACGCCTACACACACACACTGCGCTTCTCTCCGCCCGGCAATGGGGAGAGGGTGCAGAACCACCAGGGCCGGGCAACACGCGTCTCCAGTGGTCGGCGGGAGAGAGTGGTGTGAGCAAGCCGAGGAAGCTAGCTAGGAGGCCGCTATGGGACCGTTCGGCTGGGCCAGGGGGCGCGCTGGAGCGATACCAGTGGCGCCGCGCCGTGGCGCAAATTCGCCCTAATTAGCCGTTCGCTGGTCCCATCGCGCTGCCAGTTGCAATGGCGAGCACCGCATTGAAGTTTTCTGTCTGTTCAAAAACTGTTATCATTTTTTAGGGAGGCGAACCTCCGCAAAGAAAGGTTGCCTGTGTGTCAGGTCTCCGGGGTGGAGAAAATAATCCAGGTGTAAGAACATTTGTCGTTTGCGAAGTGTGTCTCTCAAGTGCAAGACAGCGTCGACTGTAACATCCTCCTCGTGATAAATGCTCTTTTTCTTTATGGTTTCGCTAGCTCTTCAAAGTCAGGGCTATTCGGACAAAGATGAGGGTGCAATATTGTTTAAATTGTCCTTTCGCGCACGGCTGCGCTGTCGCATACACTCCTTGAACTCAGGTGAGTTCTCTTAGAAACTCGGAGTTACCGGCTGCTGGAAGCATGCCGCGCCTGTTCTAATTCATCCGTATGAAGTTAATGACGAGGCACGCACAGCCTGATCACTACACTGGGTCAAGTCCTATTAAAAAAACCAAAACGGTACGTCAATAAGGCCACCGCTTTTATTTTGAGGGTGTCCAACAACAAAATAAATTTAAAAAAAATATTACTATACGCCGCGACACCTTGCTGTGATTGCGCGCATCTGTCGCCGCCGTCAAAGCGGTAGGATCGCAATTCATGTACGTGCGTCAATAACCCACTTATAATTTTATTAGCGAAGAGAGTGATCTCCAATCGACTTTCATTTTAGATTTACTGTGTGTCATCCCTTCATCGCTGGCATAAAGGTTTTTTTTTTTAATTTTGATAGATGGCGTCGGGAGCAGCGTCTGAAGGTGCAGCCGACCAGCGAAAGATAGCAGACAACATGCAGACGAAATCCGTTGGCAGCAAAAGCGTCGCCGTTATGCAGACGCGTTTTTTTACTTTCAGTTTTACTTTTATTGTTCGCATTCATTTTTTAACCGAAGGTACATTTCAAAAGGATTATATTCATTTTAATAAACCACGGTGGTCGCGAGCCGTCGCGATAGGGAGGTTGCGCCATCTATCAATAGGAACGCCAAACACACCCCGCTACTGGACCCCTGTCGTCTGCGTTGCTGCCCGCCGTAGACCCTGGCAAGTTTCTTGGCCTTATTTTTTACAGAAACAGAGCTACGCTTTGTAATTTTACAAGAAAAAACCGACCTGTGAATTACACCTTTGACGAAAAGTTTAGATTGCAACGTGCAGGCGTCGATTTTTACGGTCCATTTTAGATCGAGCCTGGTGACTTGAACCACCCTATATATTCAATTTGTTATAATGCATTAAACAAGATATATTTATATATCTGGGATTTTTATTTTGAGTTCGTGGGTCCGAGGCTACTCCCTGTAGCTGTAAAGGGAGCTTGGCGAGCTCCGTTTAGCACAGGACCTCCATTAGCGAAAGGGACCTCTAAGCGCCGTGTGATCACGATCTCCAGCTCCCTTTACTACAGGTACCTTTAGCTTAGGTCCCTTAGCTGAAGGTACCTGTAGTAAACGGCATTCTTGATCGCACGATAAAGAAACGGAGCAGTTTGAGTTTACGTCGATTGCATTCCTGCTAAACCGCGAGAGGAGCACGTGATAAACAATTATTCCTCGAAATCGATTTGACGCGCTGTTTTTGATTATTGTGTGCGAAATATCACATTTAAAACCTAAATATTACTTGTGTTTGCTTTTGCGGAACTTTTTTTTTTCTCGCCAAGTTTAAGGGCGCGCCTAAATAAGTCTTGCTTTAAAACGTCCGACCCATGTAGCCACAATGGCACTAAATCATCTGCGTTTACAAGTTTCCAATGCGAAGTGGGCGACCTTTTTATGTTTAGCAGCTCCATTTTCCTGCAAAGTTCTCACTGAAGTAGCTAAAAAGTGCCCGGCTGAAACGGACCACGACGGATTCTCACGGTTACGCCAGTCACGCAATACAGGTACCTGTGCCAAAGGTACCTTTACGCTGCCGTGTGATTTGGGTGTATAAAACATCGTTCGGAGCGTTCTACGAACGTTTGTATGCGAACATTCCCTACAAGGTAAGCTGCTCAACATTCTAGGAACGTTCGTTGGCGAACATTCGTATGCACAATGTTCTCGGCACGTTCCCATTCGAACATTTTTATGCGCAACATTCTTGGAACGTTCGCTTGCGAACATTCCTAGAATTTACGCAGGTGAAGCCAACTTTACGGAGGTCTCACGGAACCTGTGGTTCGAAACACCCTCCACTAAATGCCACTTTGTGCCAAAAATATGCAAATTAAGTGGAGTTTCTGGAAACTTAGCATAAGGGATCAGTTTTATCTCATATGAGTCTACCGAGGATTGTGATATAAGGTGCAGGAGAAAAGCAACGGTTTTCAAAGCTTAATAATGAACTTGGCACTCACTGCGTGTGTAGAGGGGCAGTTTTGAATAGACCCGATTTTTAGTATCTCAGACAGAGTTAAAACTTTGAAGAAGGCGTTTCCCAGTGGAATTTGGGACGCCATGTGAATAATCGGTTATGTATACAGCACATCTTCAAAGAAGTTGACAAGTGACAGGTAGGAGTGAACTGTATGTGCTCAGGCTGATGCGCTGGGAAAGCGGCTAGCTTGCGCTTGCACCTTGGAAAAATGTTTTGATTAAAAAATATAACCCTGTGTGAGGAACTTTATCACATCCATTTATGTAGTGCAGCCGGTGCGGCTCGTTGGGGCTGTAGTCTAACCAAGCCGTAATTGTTGAATCAGCGTAAATAGTCTTCAGAGAATGCTCCCTGACTGTTGCGATGTACCCACGCCACGTTCTGAGGAGATTGAAAGAATATGTCCCTGCATAAATTTGCAACATTTCAAGAAAATTACAGAAGTTATGAGAACGTTCTTAGAACCTTGTTAGGATATTTGAATGTTGATTGAATGTCCTGGCAATGTTCTATGTCATTCTCAGAATGTTCTAAGAATGCCCCTAGAAAACATTCCAGGAATGTAGCGATAAGTGCCTGCGCTACATTCTGACAACGTTGATAGAATGTTCTTACGTAAATTTGCAACATTCCAACTATGTTCTTTTGAACATTGCGGGAATGTTCTCAGACCGTTCTCGTGCTACGTGGTGCTACAAACACTATACAATTGCAGGAACGCTGCGAGAAAGGTAAAAGCAAATCCCTGCAGCGTGACGCTACCAGACACCAAACATTGCCTCGGCCGCTATGGCAATGCGCACAGGGTGCCAACAGAAGCATTCAGCAATTCACGTACAGTTGAGCAACATATTTCTTACCGGTAATGAAGTGACGACCGCAGACACGGACGTTGTCCAGGTTCTTAAGATCCTTCCGATGTATGCGAGTGCGAGAAAGCCAGAGGCTTTGGCGTTTCTCGGACAGCGGCTTTGTACGCTCACACTGTCGCACCCTTGGCAAGCGGTGCAGCCCTACATTTGGCTCTGTGTTACACTGCTGTGCTGAGGACTTGCTTCTGCTTCGGCAGCCAAACATCGCGCACATCGGCATGCCTGCACCACTACGACCACGACCGTACACCAGAAGAAAGAAACGTGCATTGTGTGCGCCGCAAACGCCGTAGCGCCGCAGCCAACGCAGCAGCGGCCAACGTTGCTGGCGCCGATCACGAAACCGAAACGGAAACTATGTCTGTACCTAGAATTGACCCCGTAAGTGATGACGTCACAACATGGCGTCTGGGTCCAAACAAACCGTTGCTAGGAACGTTGCTATGGACTAATGCATGGAGATTCCACATGAGGCTAGATTTTTGCTACAAGCTTCTGGTTATCTAATTATGAAGATGTTCTTGTCGTCTCAGTGTCGTATTTCAACAATGAAGGCCATTTCTGAAGTAGTACACTCCGTTTTGCTTTGGTAGCAGACGACACGATAGATTTGCTGGCCTCTGTTGCAGCGGGCGTCTTCATTGAAATGCGTCGGTAAACAAGCGACACGAACAAGTGGATTGCCGTGGCCGTAAAAGCCTCCGCAATGTGCGTTTTTTTTTTTTTTTTTTTTCTGTGAAGAACCCAGCTTAGTTCAGAGGGGTGAAAATTCCGTAAAATCAAACCACGTCATGCAGATCATTTACGACGACGACCTGAAGTGCATTACCGGCGTAGTGCAGGCCAATATTAGAAACAAATCGTACACCGTAAAGGTAATTCGTTTATCATTATTATTAAGGTTGTCAGGTTATTAAAGGATTCCATGTCTATCGCGATTTTTCAGTAACCATTGCAGCGATGATACAACCAGATACGACGCACCCTCGCATAGCGAGTCCACAAACAAAATTTGAAATCTTGACCGATCGCCTGAAGTGCTTTTCTCACGGGTCCAATGCGATCTTTTAGCAGACGATCATCTCGATCGACGCCCGGACTTTCGATCAACCATATTTTACATCGCACCCCACTATAAATTCTTTTAAGTTACTGAAAATCATTATATTTCAAACAAATGCAATATCAGAATATCGTCCCACACGATTCAAACAACGGCGCCGGCTTGGCCGGCCAGCGTATGGCAGATGGCATACGTTTTGCAATCGTCGTCTGCTGCAGGCATCTTGAGGACCGGAAGTTGCAGTCGTAAATATTTCAGAAACAACCGATTACCGGCACACTTCTGTCAAAACATATATGACATTCAAGCTATTTGTGATCTTTACAAGTTTAAATCCTACTCCTGATTTTTGAACGGTCAGCTTTTAGTAGCGAAACCTAGCCACATGTATTTGTCCATAACAACGACCCTAGCAACGGTTTGTTTGTACCCATGACGTCACACTTACGGAGGCTGGCTGTGAAGTTCGTGAAACAAAAAATAAGCGCCGAAATTTCGTTTTAGTATCCCTTAGCAACGATTTGTTTGGAGCTGTGACGTCACACTTAGTGCGCTACCAACGTTGTGCGCTACCAACGTTGGTCCGCTACATCTGGTGTACTCGGCTGAGTCGGATAAAGTGATAAAGTGTCTATTTTCTCTCTTGGAAATATAAAACAAGATTATAAAAATACAACTGAGTTTCAAAAATATTATTAAAATAGATGTATCATGAAGTATAAAACTCAAAAGCCGTCAAGTTAGCCAAAAAAAGCCGCTTCTGGATCCATACTAGAGGCCAAACCTAGCCAAACCTAGCCTAACAGTGCTAACAGAGAAGAGATCACCTCGATGTCGTCCTCACGAAGTTATTATGTCCCTTGAGTAAAGATTTTTGGCACTGCGCAGAGATTCAGACTTTGAACGAAAAGTAAATTGATCGTCCCGACATTATTCCGGCATCATGGGTGGCGGGGACTTGGTAAGTATAGTGTCTTTGACCCTACGCCAACGGATTATTTCGCGACGGCCGTCGAAGCTCAACCGCTCAACGTTTTGTCAGTTTTGTTTACAGTGCTTTTTTCATCCACTGTCCTTTGGACAGCGACTCGTGAACCTAGAAACCAGCAGAAAAGCGTGCCGGTATTCACGTTTTTCGGGCTCCGATTCGCGTAGGCCAGAAATCGCCGTCTCCACCTCTGGTGTTTGGTTCTTGTTCGTCGGTTTTCCCCGTCGTGAAACTCGAGGTTCGTGAACAGCCGTTCTGCGACGTATTGTCATATTGTGGCAATAAATGCCTCATACTCAGAGCCCCGCTTTCATGGGAACTTGCGTAGTCCCAAAAATCAGTACTAGGAAAGTGGAAGAAACCATGAAAGAAATAATGTTTACTTATTACGGACGTAGTTTATACAACAAACTGAGCACACTATGAAAATGTGTGTTGAGCTTTTTCTGTGGTGACGTCTGCGAATAGATTTCGTTAGCATAGGCGTAAGTACGGGATAATCTTTCTATAATACTGGATTTGGCATCCTTCAGTTGGCAGCATTTCTTCCCCATTGTATAAAAATTGTGACGAAAAACGGCTGAGCTTTTCTTTCTTCCTCGCTTGACCCCTCCCCAATGTCTCGTTTTCAACACTGAGGGTTATGGTCACCTCGGACGGCCACCTTCCACTGATCGTAATGTGCTCTGCTGGTTCACTGCTTCGCACTGGCAGTGTGCGGGTTTTTAAAACTTCCTCGGCAAAACTTTCTTCTACGGGCATCCACAAAACGAATGTCCGTGAAACGTGAACATTCGCTCATCTGTCTTGTCTCCTTAATACGCACGCCTTGTGTTGCCAAATTTGCTGCATCCACGAACGTCGCAACGTTGAGGAATGCCGTGTTCCAAAATTTACACATCTTACTCCAGGGTAAGAGTTTTGTACCTTTGTGTTCAAAAACCTACCCGCGTCCAGTGTCGCTCTATCTGTGTTATCAAGTGACACGACCCGCCGGAGTAACTCAGATCTATTTTGGTAAGATGTCGAACACAGTCAAAGTGGTTGTCGAGAATGCTCCGGGAGCTCTAGGTTTTCGCTGCGTGTTAAAGATTCCCAGGTGGTCTAAATCGACGCCCTTCGTTAAATTGTTTCGTAACCGCCCATCGAGGCAGCATACACGCATTCGTTATGTCTGTCCCTGTGCACGGTGCGGTACTGTTGGTGCAAACGAGCAATCGCCGGGTTCACTCGTTTTTCTCTTCAAATTAAATGGCTGCCGTAAATCCTGCTAGTGTGGCAGAAAGTTCTTCATTCAGGCCACCATCCTGAACAATAAGGTGCTTGGCCCACTCATACCTTCATCTTTTCCTCGTTCTTTGCGCAAACTGTTTTCACGAAGTTTATCCTGCTAGTCCAACAGTTAACACCATTGCTCTATCCCTATTAAATGCGGAGAAGTGCGTATGTCGTGCTCGCGCTAACACTCAGACAAACAATGGTGCTGGGAACCAAACTTTTCCCCACAGAAGCACATTTCATTACGTGACATTCTGTTTATTTAGCCTTGCGACGAACCACAGGGGAAGCTACGAGCCATCTCGGCCGATCCGGCACCATGAATCTTTTACGTGTCTATGCGCGTAGCGCCGCTGTGCCCCTCATGAGGACCGCGTGACTCTCTCGCGGCAGTGAATTGGCTCGGACAGCTCATAGCGTCCACTGCTGTCCATCATAGGGTGAAACAGCATAGTAGTTGCCGTACCACTGTCCAGCTCCACAAGTGAAAGGGGAAACTCCCGCAATCCCAGATTTGTGCAGCCGTGGCGTGCCCCGTTCAATAAACATTAAAGGAAACTAAAGCAATTCTGTATGTGAGAAGAAAAAAAAAGCACTTTAAAATCATCTTTATTTGGCCTACAGGATCATGAATACCTAAATTATATTTCGGATCGATGCACCAAGTAGCCACGACGGTGCCTGCAAAATAGCGCCGAAGCCCCTCCTTCCCGATGCGCCTGGTGGGAGGGAAGAATTGCAATGTATTGTGCGTAGATCTCAATATTTCCACGCCTTCCGCAAGCCTTAGCCGAGGACCAGAGAACGCTTCGCGCATTCCCTCACGAGCGGCACGCGCGAGGCAGTCGATACCTCCGGGTACGACGTCGCACGCAGTGGTTGGTTTTTCTCTTTTTTTTTTTGCGTCTGTCAGTATGTTTAAGTCAAATGCTCGCAATATCCATATTTCCAGGACAAGAATATGCTAGAAATCACCTCTAACTCTTTTTTTTTTTTTCAGGAACCTCTTTAGCTGCACTTTGAGGCTGGTTCACACATTTGCGTTTGAGTGTTCTCGAATGCACTGCACTCCTTATAACTGCCTACGGCAAGCAAACACACTGGCACCATGTATCGGATACCGCGCGAGCACTTCGACACTTGCTCATACTTTTTATCATTTTTGATGCGTCATTCTTTGATCGGGGGTTTTGAAGTGATCCTGACAGCGTTATAAGCGACAGTTTCTCATAGATGGCGCATAGATTTGTTCTCGGAATTTCTGAGAAACCTTCGGTCTAGTTGTACGCGGGGTCAGGAGTGCTTACAGGACTACCTAATAGATAGTAGGTGCCATTACTCATTGTAGGCAATTAATGCAACGCACACGAGCCACTCAGGCGATAGTGTGTCAACCAGCCTTTACCCTGTGTGCCCAATGCGGCCTTTCCGCTGATAAACGCCGCCTCTCGCAGAACTTGAAGAAGTCATGGCACCCGTCGACGCTGCGCAACATCGAGCGCGTCTGGAAGGCGGAGCAGATGCGCGACCAGGAGCGGGCCAAGATCGAGCAGCTGCAGAAGGAGTTGGAAGAGGAGCGCAGCAAGCAGGAAATGCGCCAGTACGCCGAGAACAAAGGAGTTGTCAAGTAAGTCGGCACCCCGTAGCACGACCGCTGCAATCTCCGTGCTTAGGCAAACTCCCGCGGGTCTCTTAACCTTACGAGTGCCCGGTTTTGTTTTTCCGCGTGTCGAACACAAATTTCGGTTCCATGCAAAAAAAACTGTGGCATGCTTTATGAGGTATATTTATGTATCAAAAACACACTGGTCTACGCGCTCAAAGTTAATTGATGGCTGCGTGCCTCCAACCGAGGAAATTGTTAACAAATTACGCTTTTCGAGACACGGTACTGCGCACAGTTCCGCCTTTACCTCGCCCCCTGGGGTCACTCTTTTCGAGTGGCCTTGATCAGCATTTTTTTAATTTGGATCTGGGACTTTCTTATTTAGGTGATTACTAAATTTGTTTATTACTATACTCCGCGACAACTTTTCTTGGCAATGCAGTGGAAGGTACAGGCCTGCGTCCCCTCTCCCAATTTGAGTATGCGCGGGCTATCCTCCTCTCTCCAAAATGGGGAGAGGAGGATAACCCGCGCACACTCAAATTGGGAGAGGGAATGCAGGCCTGTACCTTCCACTGCATTGCCAAGAAAAGTTGTCGCGGAGTATAATTTCTACATCTCAGTGTTCACCATAAAGCACAAAGTTGAACAACATGGATTCGCCTTTCTAGAACAGGGAAAGATCAAACAGAGTCAGAGGTCACCCTAGACAAGACTTCCCACATGCCGTCAACAGGTGTTATTACGAGAAGAAGCATCGCTCTTCGCGTACAAGTAAAACCGACAGCCCAGTTGGGAGTTAGGAGAGGTGGGGAGCAAATCGAAACTGAAACCTGCATGGGAGCACAGCCGAGTATGGCCGGGCATGGCACTCAAAGGGCTAACATTCGAGACACGGCCATCGCATCTTTTTAAAGTATGGTTTTCAACCGCTTTTTTGAGGGGACCCCTTCTGGATCGACTGAAGTGGTGAGCAACCCCATGTACCAGGCTGGATGGGGGGTATCGAACGATTACAATAAAGATAACTAAATGCTTGCGAACCAACTTCGAAGTTCCGAAACGGAAAATCATCTACCCTACTCACTCAAGTCGTATGGTTTGGTCGATTTATCTTCGTGGGGCAGCTGAAATCAATAAAAAATGAAAGCGTTATTGCTTGGCTCGATTGACTGTTGAGGGCTTCAGAAACCCCGAAGTGCAGTGGTTCTCAACCACCCGGGGACCCCTTTTGGGTCAACAGAAGTGGTGGGGGGACCCCATCCACCAGGGAGGAGCAGATGCAGGACCAGGATGATAGGCGGTTACGATGACAAAAGGGTAAATAAAGGAAGCAAAATGCATGCAAGCCAACTTCGAATCCCTGAAACATAGACTGATCGACCCTACTCACTTAGGTGCACATGCAAGATAGTCAGCATCAATTTTTTTTTATATATTTATTGCTTGGTGGAAGGCTTTGTGGACCCTTAGAAGGCTTTCAGAGACCCCAAAGGGTCTGCTAACACCCATTTGAGAACCACTGCTATACGCCTCGCAAGTGGGCTCATTTTCGTCTTCTGCACATGAGAAAGGAGGTAGCGGTGACGTCAGAACGCCGAGCCCTGATTGGCTGATCGCGACCCCCTATCGGAGCGTCGTCTGCTTCTTTGCAACGTCGTCTGCTCGCAGCGTCGTCTGCGTCTGTCTTACCTTTCTTGCGACTTTCGGAAGTGCTGGTCTTTACGAGCGAGCTCGACTTCGCCTTTCAGAGAGGGCAGACGAAATAACTTGAGCGGTACGATCGTTTTGTCTAACAACTAGCAGACGCGCATCAAGGAGAGAAGCCAAAGGACTCACTGGCGAGGTGTCCCGAGGCGCCGAGGTTTGTTTGCTAAGAACCGAGGGTGTCCGCAAGTTCCCTCCCAAATACTTTCTCCCTCCTTGCGTGTGCGGCGAGACTCCTCACTCTTTAACGGCGTCGGCGGGTTGGCGCAGTTAACGTCGTCTGCTTTACGTCTGCTAGTCAAAGCGATGGCTGCTTTACCTTTCCTGCGTCTGTCGGAGATTCACCGCTTTTTCACCGGCGAGAGTCACCACTGCCTCGGAAAACAAGGAGATGACAAGAGAAGAGATTGATCTCTTAATCTAAAATTGAGGTCAACGATCAAAGTATAATACGGGAAGGGTTCACAAGGGTCGCGCGGGCATATTCCATTCAGCACGCCAGCCGATCGTGGGCAGACGATCTTGGCCAAGGACCGTCGGAGCACCGCTGCGCGTGAGTCGAAGTGCCTGCTAGGCCTATCTGCCGAGCTCGCTTGGTCGGGGTCCGTGGAATCGTGGCCGTTGGAGCATTTCCCGGGTGTTTGTGGATCCAGCGTTCTTGTTCGTTGTGGTTTATTTCAAGCACTTTTTACTTTTTTTCTTGCTGATTGTAGTCGGGACGCGTGAGAAGAGCACATACAAAAATAAACGTCCGTTGGTCGTCACGACCAAGTAATTGGGCGACGCTGTCGGCCATGCTGATTTGGTCGTAAGAAGCGCGTAAGACAGCTTTAGAGCTGTCGTAGGATTCCGTCTTAACCTGCGCAAAACTTACGATAATTTCGTTTCGTGAATACGAATTTGTTCTTACGTTTTGTCTTACGCACATTGTTTGGCGTAAGATCGTTTCGTGAATCTGGCCTCTGCACTTCCGAAAGTCGCAGGAAAGGTAAAACAGACGCAGACGACGTTGCAAAGGAGTAGACAACGCTCAGATAGGGGGTCGCGATCAGCCAATCAGGGCTCGGCGTTCTGACGTCACCGCTACCCCCTGCGCAAGAAGCAGACGAACTTGCCCTCCGCATAGGGTCTGTGGATCCCTATTTGAGAAGTACTGCTTTAAGGGGGGAGATGAGCCTCAACTTCAAATTTTTTTTAAAAAATTCATTTTTCAAATTTGCGCTCTTCGGTTTAACAAACTAATTATACACCCTTATACTAAATTTCATAACCGTGCGCCATATAGTTACGTTGATATAAAATATTTTCAACACGTTGTGAGCCAGTAACAATGTAAAGGAGTTCAATGTTCGAATGCATTTTTCTCAGTTGCACTTTTTGCTGCAAATTTCATATGAAGGAATCTTTTGTTTGAAGGTAAGAGTGTTCTGATACCACAATCAAGATGTTTCTGAACTGAAATTTACTGGGGAATCGGGCTATCTAATTTATTTTGTTTTAAGTTGAAGTCCTCACTAAGAAAAAACTATGTTTTCAAAAACTGTGATAGTACAGATATGCATCTCATATTTTGAGGTAATCACTCTTCCTAAAATATTTACAATTGAGTTATAAAAACTAGATAGTTTGAAGTCCCATATTCCCCACTCTATATTCAAACATTCAAAATGGTGCTTAATAGGTTCATTTGCATATCATAGATTTCTTAACAAAGAGTGACACTTCTTCTTATGCAGGTATGCAGAATCGCCCTAGAGAGCTGAAAGTTTGCACAATACACTTTCAGCTTATGTTTAATCTCCCCTACAAATTTCATTCCGATCACTTGAGTAGTTTAGAAGTTAAATCTCTAGCCAGTGTCCCCTCTTAAAGGAACAGTGAGTTCCCAAAAAGTATTTTAATAGAGCCCGAATTATGCGTTACAACATACGACATAACAAGCAAAAAAAAAAAAAAGTTTCACGTCACACTTTGTTTGCTTTGGCTCTTCATGGAGATCAAGCACCCAAACCATTGTTTTATTGAATCTAGTTTAAAGAAGTTCGGTTATCTCGGACATTTTTAAGGAGGGGAAAGTCTTGCCAGAGTTTCCTACGAATAAACTAACCCGTTTTGCTGCAGAAAGCGCCAAGAGCGCCTTGACTGGATGTACCAGGGAGTGGCCGGTCTCGTTGACCGTGACCAGTACCTGCTCGGACGCAAGGTCGACAAGAACTTCGAGATGCTCAAGAAGGAAGAGGACGGCGTCAAGGAGGAGAACCCGGGTGAGTCCACTCTGACCCTTGGCGTCAAACGAGAATTGTCCTTCTGGCAGGCATTGTGTGTTTGGTTTGGTATCGACAGATTTCCAGAGCAAAATTTCACAATTAATGACTCGAAAAGCGTGCTCGATCCAGGATTTTTAAAAACTGGGCTGACCTTCAACATTGATTGCCTCCACTTCAATATAAACATGCGCCCTAAAATGCCTAATTTAAAATGAAATCAGTAAATATTTGTTATTTTGTCATCTATTAGTTGCAGTCTCTTTCGAACATAATGTCCGCCTGGCCGTATAACTCATTTGCATAGATCATATTTGTGTAGCTCTCACGGCTTTATTTCTTTTAAAGTCTGTATTCAATAAAAAAAGAACACCCTGTATAGGTGGTGCACACAGTGGATCCTAAACTGTAGAATGAGCCAGAGCTGCACGTAGAAAGCTCGAACTTTCAGTGAATGTGCCCTGCGGTGGTCAGTAACACCTCGTAGCTGTCTTCCCGTAAGAAACGAGACCGACAAACTTGCCAAAGTCAATGGCGGACGTGTTCACATATGACCGAGTTAGCGATGAATGTGACTTGTGGCACCCTCTCCCGACGGGCGCAGCGAGCAGACAACAGAGCGCGTGACTTCGTTTGCGTCTCCTGTGTACGAGAGCGCACGCAGACGAGACGTGGGACAAAGCTGCGGCCCGTCGCAGCAGTGCAGGTCTGCAACACCGTAAAAAGGACGTTAGCCTCGACGACTAAGTACCAAAAAGTTAGCAGTATTGGCGAGGAGCTCGATGGGAGGCTCTCCAGCTTGTTTTTCCCAGAGCTCAGTGTTCACCCAACACTAAGCCTGTGGACTTGATTCTATATGTCGTCTCTCGCGACAAAATGTGGGGCAGGGGTTAATATAAAGAGTGGTGACAATAAACAGCGACGTTGGCGGGAGCAACAGGCTGGATCTGTCTTGAAAGCATTCGGAGGATGCGAGCTTGACTTACCTCATCCTTTGTGCTGAGCAGGTGCTGAAAACATGCACGGTGCATGCTGTGTTGCTCACGCAGAGAGGAGGGGCTATGAAAGGGCCCCTCCTCGGGTGACGGGAAAACGCGAGTCCTAGCCGAACGCCGACACAGTGTTCGGCTACATTGGCCGAGCGCTGCGTCACTGTTGTTTTTGTGCTCGTGGGTGTAGTTCTAAAGTTAGTCACTCGGGGCGCAGTGGTTGGATCACCTTCTGCCCCCCCCCCCCCCCCCCCGACAATAGTGGTAGATGAAGGACACTTTGTACATCAAGCTCTGCTGCGTACGTGTCACTTTCAGACCAGCAGCCAGGTGCACTGTTCACCGTGGCGACAACCAGCGCCACCGTCGACCTGGAGAACAAGATACGGGAGGACCCCCTTTTTGCCATCAAGTAAGTTGGATCAAAGAACGGGAAAAAGCTCTGCACATGGTCGCTGGCAGCTTAAAGGGGCACTAACACCCCAAAGGTCTATTATATTTTTTATTGCCTAAAACGATGGAGGTTGTAGTCATAGACACGCAAAAAAATACAATGTAAAAAAATTTTCTTGCGCGTGTGCACGCTTTTTATTTTTTTTTACTTCCTCGCTTCTTTTAATTTGTGATGTAATCTATTATTAAATTTAAAAGCTTTGTAAACAACATTCCTATAATATTTAATAACGGCATCCGCAAGACATGTTTTTGAACGCAATTGCGAATGCACTACGGCCCTTATTTGTTTAAATACCAAAACTTGAAGTCTGGAATGATGTTGCCGCCTGGCTTTTTATCCTCCCTCGAAAAACATGGCGGCGCGACGGCGCTCGGTACATGTAGCACTGAGGACGATCGGTAAGTTGGGTAATCGGTCAAAGCTCTCTTTTTTACATTCCCGACGACCTCTCACCCTGCAGACTTAGAAAAAGAAATCATCAAACAGTCAGAATAACTGCGTTTGGGGTCCATGTACCGTAGTTTCGATTGCGACTCCGGCGGGGCACCCTCTCACTCAGAACCGGCACGACGTGGCCCCTCACGTCGCTCACCAAAGTCCACTGTGCATTCTCTTCGACCTCACACTGTTTCAAAGAATTTGAGATCGCTGAAAGGGCCATAAAAGAACTTCAAACTCAAAAGTGAAGCGTCGTCTGCTCACATCGATAGGCGGCACGCATGCGGTTGATCGCGGGATGCGGGCAAACACGACTACTTCGGGTCAGTTCGGAGGCGTGAGAGAGACTGGAGTTGCAGGACAAGTCAATATTTGAAGTCACTGCACTGGCACGGATCGTGCGGAAACTTCAAATTCGGGTTTGGGAAATTATTTTTTTACTTCACAAATACTGAGTTCCGAATTTTCGGATTTTGAGGGTAATGTCCAGGCATTGTTTTTATTCGTTTCGGATGATGAAAAAGGAAAAGATTTTGCCCCTTTAAAGGGAAGCTAAAACACTTCCTGAAAAAAACGAGTTAGAGGGGAATTCTGGCATATTTTTATCCTGCGAATCTGAATATCAGATTTGTTTTCCAGATGTAACTAAACGCGAGAAAACGCGAAAAATCTCCGACCGGTCGTGACGTCATACTAGGATCTTTGGGACGCCAAGCGCAAGTCGCTCGTGTGGGCAGCACGTGCAATTGCAAGCTTGCCAAGTACATTTCTTTGCACTGACACCAGTCATGACATCTCTTTCTTGCCTTTTTGAAAATAGCAAGAGTATGCGTGCATAGCTTTGACAGGCGCTGGAGATGCGCGCAAGCAGTAATTCCAAAAACTTCTAGTGTGACGTCACGTCCCGGGAAGGAGGGGCTTTGGCGGTACTTCAAAAATTAATTTCTGCAGACTCCGTGCACCAAATTGAGAAATAATCTTGATATGAAGGCCATTGAAGTGTTTTTTCTCAACTACAGAACTGCTTCAGTTTCCCCTTAAGTCCAGAAGCAACCGACGCTACGAGCTGGTGGGACCAATCGGACAGCATCAAAAGCGCACCATCATGGTATTCGTCATGTTTCCGTAGGTGTTCTGTCATCTCTGTACCAATCATAAACAAAAAAAGCCTAGTGAGTTGCGCTTTTGACGCTGCTTGAGTGGTTCCACTACCTTGTAGTGCCGGCTGCTTCTGAAATGGAGCTGAAACGAGGTATAGAGGTTCAAATGGCGCTAGTGTCTATGCGACTTCCAGGATGCAGATTGAAGCAGACAGCAGCCAGTCTACTTTTGCGGTGTTCCTGTGCATTCTTATGGGAAAACGCACGTGCATCTTATCTCTTTGCCGGAAGACAACATGGATCACTTTTGTTATTTGGGCCGTAACGAATAGTATGTACCTTTATTATCATTGTAAAAGTGTAATTGCTTTAGTTACAGTATTTTCTTCACCAGTGAACGAGGTTAAACTTCGCTATATTTAAGGCTCAAGCCTCAGCTCCACAGCAGATGTGTAAAAATGAGCGAAGATTCTAAGCAAAATAACTATTGAAAGAAATGAAGAGTGTGTTCAAGGTTTGTTAGTATTCTAGTGGCACTTATATATTGCTAATATGCCAGTCCTGTCGCATATATGAAAATTACCCCGTCGTGCATCTTTACGAGCGGTTAAAAACATTCAAAGCATAAAGTATGTGGGCTATGAAGGGTGTTTCTTTTTATTATTTTCTACGCCGGGCAGCTTTCACCGCGCGCCTGTGCTCTGGCTTATCCCTATTTTCAAAGATTTCAAACGTGCGGGTGATGCTTTGAACGCAGAGCAAGCATCTTCGCACATATGCACGAGCATAGAGAAAAAAGCAGTACTTATTTGTTGCAAGTGGGACTGTATTACCTGACCTTCACTTTATGCTGATCGTCTACATGAAGGGGGAGTTACTAATCCAGTGTTGCTGCATAATTCTTGGTTTCCCAGATGTCCTTCGTTTGTTTTGCATGTAAATCCCTTATGCAGAGAAGCACCGACGCCGTGTTCATGCTAAGAGTGTCTGACAGTGCGCATAGATGCATGTACGGAGCTATCTTAGCACTGCGTTCAAAGCCATAAGTTTGAAAGAAAAGCCCTAACTGACAAACAAAAACAAACAGATTGTGCAGTACAGCATTTGTGCTGCGAGAACATTTTTGAGTTGGGAACGATACAGGAGCATGCTTTTGTTTCAGGTCATCAACCCAGAATTAGCCTGTTTAAAAATTTCTTAAATGAGCCTCGCAAAATAAATAATGTAATAAAAAAATGTTTTTTTTTTTTTAGAAAGGCTTATATTTTGTGACGTATGTGTCTTATCCAAGCACTAAAAAAAAAAAATGCTGTGTTCATGTTTTTTGCTTTTTGATGTGCTCTTCATCGTCGTTACTGGTGAATGCCGTACTCTCATTCGCCGCACCCCGCAGCCAATGAGAGCGCATAACGACAAGACGCTCGGGACTCGCCGTACCTTGCTTTTCCTCAGCCGTCGGTAACCATTGTTGGCCAGGTCTTGGGTGCCCAAGCGTTCGTCTTTCCTCCTCCAGGAAACAGGAAATGAAGACCAAGAAGACGCTTCTCAGCAACCCCGTCAAGATGAAGCACCTCCGGGACATGGTGAGTAGGAGCCTGCTCCGTAACCCTAGCGCACTGAGCAAAAGCTTGCGCTGCGGAAATTTGGAAACAATTTTCCCGTGTTTAATCCCCTGCCTAGCTCCCTCTCGTTTCGATCGAGGCACTGTCGTGGCGGCACGTGATTGCCCGAACGCTGTTGCGGGGATGGCCAGGCGAACGTATGCAAAGAGCCGTAAAATGGAACCATTTTAAGCGAAGATCCTCAATGAAAAAGGGGCGTGCAGTTTTTTTTTTTTATTTCTATCATTTTGCGTGGTGTCCACATCAAATTCCGCTCATAAAGCAATTGCTCATTCTGTTTATTTATTGTGCGTCCCCATTCGTGAAAGAAACACCTTGTCCGATGTTTGTGTGGTGGCATTGGGCCGCACAAATGCGACCTTTTATTCTATATTTCTTTCCGTCTGATTTTGCCGCAGGAGAGGGAAGGAGGGGGGGGGGGGGGGGGGAGGGTATGCTTGCCAGGAAGCCACGAGCCATATTTGAACCCTTGTGCTATTGCATACTGCACGTTAAGAGCCGAGGTTGGCAGTCGTGTTGCACTCACTAAATTGCCAAACGACAGCGGAGACAGCGTGCATCATTTCAAGGCCGAGTTCCTTCCTTCTGTTTGAACCGACATACAACAAACTTGATATTTTATCTTTTGAAAGGAAGCTGTTGTCTGCTTCTTTTGTCACTAAAACGTAAAAATGTTATGCAGGGTAAAAAAGAAACAATATTGTTTAGATAAGATTGGGAGACACAGAGTATGTAGCATGTTTGGATCTGCGCTTTTCTGAGCTCGGGAGGCGGGCTAGATTTAGGTGTAACAATCCAGGTTACTGAAAAATTTAGCGGGAGACCTGAATTTGTGTATAATTATCTGCCAACTTAGTTTCCGTTCCCTAAATTGAGTGGGGGAGCGTTTTTCACTTAGTTTAGAAAATTTAGTCCGTTAAATGTTTGCATAACACTTTTTTTTATTAATGAGTCCCTAACTTTATGCACGTTCTGAGTAAAAGAAGTTTTCGAAAACTTCAGGACTACTACCATAGCTTGCCAAGCCTAGCCCTGACTATCTGTGGTCCCGACAGATTGAGCGGTCTTTGGAGAAGAAGAAGAAGAAGAAAAAGAAGAAGAGGAAGAAGGAGAGGAGGTCTTCGACGTCCAGCTCAGACTCCTCCCCCAGGAGGAAGCACAGAAAGCACCACTCGGAGGCACGGACGAAACGCGCCGAGAGTTCGGACGAAGAGGTAGAGGAGAAGCGGCCAAAGCCGATCAACATGCCTCATGGGTTCGGGCTGCTGGTGAGTGGTCTCTGTTCGCAACTTTCGGCGGTGGTGGTACCGCGGTGCGGGAATCTCGCTTCCTCGTTCCTGGATGATCAACTTCACAATGAAAGGTGCTTACTTACACCTTCCTGGCGTGAAAGTATGAAGCAAGTCTCCGACATCGCTCGTATTTAATAAAATTAGGATTGCTTGCACGTCGTAGACCCAACCTCGAACTGCTCCTCTGTGGCGGTCATCCGGGTGACAGCCATTTTAATGGGTGCAAGTGCGTCCCTTATAGTCGTGAAAGTTTTGGATGAGCGCCGAGTCCTTTCAGCGGTGCCCTCTTATGGTTTCTGTTGGTGATGTCACGACCGGGACTTGCCTTGCTGTGGCGTTGCAGGTTGTGATCCAGGCTAAATTTGCTGGATCCCAAGGAGGTAGCACCAAGGTCGCCGTATGATTGCCATTTTGATCCATGGAATGAGCAGTTTGTCCCTAACCTTTCCAGTCTTGGCGAGCTGATCCAAATTTGTGGTGATAGGTTGCTTTATAATGACATTTCTTGTGTACCGAGATTTCGTTATCCTCACGCCAGTGAAACAGGTGCACATCTTTATGCCGCCAGCACACGGGGGGGTCGGTGCTTGGTGGCATTCAAATATAATTTTCCTCTTATAAGCTATGTGTGAAGAGCGATATCATTCTAAGAGATCTGTGGAGATAAGCCAAATCGATAATTTGATTGGATATATACAGTGCGAAAGACATTTTTATTGACATGGAACGCTTTCAGTACAATGATGCACCATCACGATATTGGCACCTGGTTCAGAACGACCTATTCGAAGCTTTGAAAGGACCAGAATGGCAATTGCCATGGCAACAGATACTGTTCAGCCAATTGCCTTGCAAGGTTTTGGTTGTCATCGTACTGAAAGCGTTGTCAGTAAAAATGTCTTTGGCACTAATCTAGGCTACTTACCATCAGTTGCAAGCGACATGTTCGATAGTGTGTGTAAAAAGCAAGGTGCGTGTGTGTGCTCATGTCTGACTTTTTTAGCGCAACGCCGAAAGGAGCTGTGGCTACCTAATCAATAAATAAATAAATCTGCAACAGAAACCGACATCACCTTTGGACCGGTCGTAATTCGTTGGCTCTTTTTGAGCTTCTTCGCGTGCACATTTTACAAACTTCTTTTTTTCCCCTCTCGGCTTTAAAATAGCCAACATTGGCCAGTTGGGAAGCTCATTCAAGTGTATATAATGGAAATGCGTCGTTTTTGGGAACATTCAATGACCCCAGTTTCACCCATCGTGGGATAAATACGATCAGTAAGAAAATGCCCCCTACCTTGCGATACACTGTCTCGATGGCCATCTGAGCGTTAGCAGACAGCGGCTGGGAGAGAAGACCCAGCTTTTGGTGCCTGGAACGAGTCTTTGACTGTTGCGTAAATTTCCACATCCTAAAAAGAGGTCCCTCTATTTCCGCCTTTCAATATCACAGAGGTGTCACATTGTCGCCGCCCACGGTCCCGGTGGTGTCATGGCGGCATTGGTTGAGGTGGCAGACACCTGTTTTGCTGCAGGTCGCTCTCCAGCCTGGCATTCCATGGAAGCTTCGGAAGCCATGGAAGCGCGACAGCTGCAACACTCGCATTTGCTCATTCTTTCTGCCGGGACTCCTAGCATCAACCGCCAGGACCGCGGCGTCCGACAGCAGGACAGTCCGACTTCTCCGACATCATTTTTTGCCACTTCGGGACTACTTTTGATGTATGAATGGATTAAAACTCTAAACTCGCCAGTCGAAGACGCATTCCGGGCACTGTACTTAGCATCTAGCAGGGTCCGACAATGGCCTCATTCTTAATTTGATGCGACTGTAAGTCATTCTAACTGGAAACAATATTGAGCAGTATTCACCTTCTGTTGCACCGAAATCCTAACGTTAATTCCAAAACTGGCTCAATTTCATCGTCTTCGTAAAAGCAAACGAGTCAGCAGCGTTGTCGGCAGCTTCTGCCGTTAATATCCTTGGTGAAGCACTAATACTTTGCTATGCCTCGCTATAAAAAAAATGCAAGAAACGAGGCTTTGGGTGCTTGAAATTGCAGGCTCTTACCGCGTTTCCTTTTTTCTCGTCTCTAGGTGAGGGGCAAGCAGCCAGTGGAACGGCCTCGACAGGAGAAGCCGGCACGGCCTATCCAACGTCAGGAGAAGCCACAGAGTCCTCCTCACAGACACAGGTGACTGCTGACATTGTTTGTTGTTCTGGCACCGGGGAAAGTGATGGCCTTTGCATCCGAGCGCACTACCTTCTTTAATATATAAAGACAAGCATTAGTTCATCTACCGGTACACGCGTTGTGCGTGTTTTTCGGAAAGCTGCAAGCACGAGATTCTGGCTTCTTCAGATCTTCCTGCTACGTGAATAGATCTATGTGTACAAAAGCAGTCTTTCTCATTTTTGTGTTTTTCTAATTTTATGCGCTGCAAGTTTTTTTTGGCATTTGTGGTTCTAGAGGCCACATTGCCAAGCTCTGAAGCTGAGGCCTCGTTCCAAAACTCAATCACATGAAACGCCCTTTTGTTTGAGTTGATGGTCTGTGGGCCTCCAATTGTATTTTAAATATCTTATCTCTGGTTCGGAGAATCGGGTTACTTCCTTCCCGAGCCAGTGTCACAGTAAACAAACATTCAAAAGAAGGCTAACTCTTGCTGCATTCACTCTTTTTCGAGTGAGTTGAAACGTGGTTGTGCCAGTGTGCAAATAGCCCCCAACCACTTGTGGGTCTGAACTAGACGGGGCAGGTTTCACAGTATTTCCGCAATTAAATATACACACTCTCTTCTGGAAATGGCTGCTGATAGAACCGCAAGACTTAATTCACTCTTATGATAAAAGAATAATGAGTAATAAATTACGAAATATACGTCAACCGGAGTGTGCCGGGGCTACCCAATAGATGGCGCCAGTGAGTTTTTGGCCGTACAGAAAAGGGTGAATTCTGGAAAGAATGAATGAAAGGGGTAGCTATCCCTATTAGAAAAAAAAAGGGGAAAGTTGTTAGGGGCTTCCCTAGAGCCTGCAATGGTTTCAAAACACAGACTAACATCTTGGGCGTTCTCTGTGGAGCGCAGGCGGCGGCCCCTGAGCGAGCGTGAGAAGGAGGAGGCTCGCCGGCAGATGATGGACAACGCCCAGTGGCGGGACGAGCAGCGCAAGACCATCATCTCGCAGTGTGACCGGAACGAGGCCAAGAAGGGCTCCGGCCACGGCTTCCTCAGGCGAGTGCACTCAAGGTGGCTCTGGTCACCGTCCGGTTGAGTTGGGAGGCGCTGCGTGCATCTACTAGTGATGACATTTAGGGGGAAAGGCGCTGGTCTTGTTTGCTAGGTGGTATTAGTTAGAGAAACTTCGAGTAACCGAATGTGCTCTGGTTGCAGAGTAGAATATTGCAATGGCCTTCTCCACGGGGTGTGTTATAGGGATGGGTTTCGCGAGAAAAGCAACATGTTACGCTCGAGAGCAACACATAAGTCAATGTCACATAAGCAGTATATCCCCATAACGGTTATATTACTTACCGTAAAATACCGGTCAAGCGCCCACTCAAAATTTAAAGATGATCACGAAAAAATAGGGGATGGGCGCTTGTCTGGTCATCAATTTTACGTATAAATGTACTGCACGTATTTCCTCAGATCTTATAAATTTGGGTCTGGGCGCTTATCGTGGAATGGGCGGATGCGCGGTATTCTCCGGTATGTGACTCCGACATTAGTGTCGAGTCACACCTTGGCATCATGTGACACTGATGTCACACATGAGACGATGTCATGCGACTGGCATCACGGTGTCACGTGCAGGGGCGGATGCAGGAATTTCCTGAAGGGGGGGTCAGGTGTTGGTCAGCGTAGGAATTCCCTCCCCTTTTCCTTCGTTTTACACCCTAAATATTGCACATGCAGAAATCAAGAGGGGGGTCAGGACATCCGGACCCCCCCTCTAAATCCGCCCCTGGTCACGTGACGTGGCGTCACGTGACGCTATGACCACATCATGTCATGAAGTTACGTGACTCTGGGACATCACAAAGCCAAGTGATCTTACGATGTCACGTGACATCACATACTCACAGTGCATCCAGCTCATTTGCAACACATTTCGTGCGTCTGAGTTTGTCAGATACGATCAAGGCATGCTTGAATCTCATCCAAAGTCAGCATTCTCTCTCAACCCTCTCCCTCGGAAGCATGTGTAGTTGCAGTCTGCTAGTCCTTGTATTATTTTTGAGCATGGTACTCCTTTCCCATTACAGAAGGAGTTGGCTGCGAAAGGAAAACGCATGCGCTACTCTGGCTCTTCTATTTAATTACTTGAGAGCCACTGTGCTTTGTCTGCATCTGCCTGACAGCAACCTTAGCTGACACCATGTGGGTGCAGACGAGAATAAAGCACAGCAAATTGTGAGCACTGGCATCGCTGGTCTTGAGAGAAAGAACAAAAAAGAGCTGGAAAACTGTTTCTGTTGTGCCGTGATACATTGAACCTGCTCAATTGCTTGTCAGCTTCAGTTTTTCTTAATATAATGCATGATAGACATATTTTCTTGCAAAAATTAAATGAATGAAGATAGGCCACCTGGATTGTTGAACTGAAGCAGAGAATTTGAGGGTGAAGTCCACCTCAATTGTGCATCGGAAAAGCCTCCCTTTGGGGTGTTCGGAGGAGGCAGGATTAGCGGACTACTCCCAATTCCCATCTGTGCATGCTCGGCACTTCTCAGTGCAGTCGGTTGTCAGGAGAACTGAGCCAGCTCAAAAGTCCTTTGTGGCAATGCACCTAATCCTTTCTGACCAGTCGTACGTAGTGAAGGCACTGTGAAATGTGGCGTTACTGTGGCTGCTGAAGCTACCATGCAAACGCTGGGGTGGCAGTTACATTTTTTGTTATTTGTGTCGGTTGCTGCTTGTCCTCTGTCTAACAAGGCGTTCGCATTGCAGGCCCCTGTTGAGCCAGGCTGCCGACACCGGCAGCGTGCATGGCCGAATCAAGCAGAAGATGAACAGAGTTCAGCGTGGCAGCGACGCAATGGACACTCACTTTGCACGCAAATAATAAACAAAACATCTGCTCCAAGATTGGTCTTCCATGGGTTTGTTTGGGACAGCGCCCTTCCAACCCTGTGTGACGCTCGAAAATGTTGCCAGAGAGGAGTCACTATCCAGTCATGCTTTTCGCTATATCTAGTTACACCCGAAAACTGTACAAAAAAAATGTTGAAAAATTTGCAGTTGTATTTCGATCTGTGGATCAAACGTCACATGTAGAATTGCGTTCTATGAGGAACATGGCGGACAATAACTCCAGTCTTGGCCTTCCAGGCACGCAATGCTGTGTCTGTACTCTGTTCCACCTTACATCCGACCACAGTGGACGCTACGAGCCATCCCAACCAGCCCAGTTCTGTGAACGTAGCACGTGATGTGCTCTCCGCACGTCACTGCACTCCCTCTCCAAGGTCGCATAACACTCGCACGGCCTTGGAGACTTCGATGGCTCGTAGCATCTGCTGCGGCCAGACGTAAGGGGGAACAAAGATAGCGTCGCCACGTCCTCCTTTTGTACCAATCCTTTTTTTCTTGTTTTCAAAGCTTTTGCAGCTGGCAAAGCCTTTTCAAAGCATCTCTAAATCTTCTCTTCAGCCTCTTGTTGTTTTTTAGTTTTTTTCATTTTTTACAGTTGCATTGTCTGGCCAGCAGAGGTTGAGGAGTGGGCGTTTGGCAGCTGGCGAACTCTTTTTGCCCGTGGCTCGCTTCACTTTTCGAGGCTAAATCAGAGTTAGCTTCAGTAAGAATGCAATCCTGCATTAAGCTGTGTCTTTTTTTCTTATTTGGGACATCTAGGTATAAGTTACTCGCTAGGTATGTGTGATTCTATGTTGACTTGCAGCAATACAGAGAGCAGTACCGATGTACGTAAAGTCCCAAATGATTGTCCACCAACGGTTAAAAGATAAAAATACTTAAAAAGGGGGAAAGGGGTGATCTTTTGGGGTGTGATGGCAAGAAGTTATACTGCAGTGCCCTGCTTGTAAGCAATAACACGTTTGTCCCCATGTATGGGGACTATGCATGCGCAAGAAGTAGATTCGCATGAGGTGAAGCACATGTGCCCTACCAGCAGCAGTGCCACCGCACCATTGATTTCATGGTGCTTTCTTTGTTAGCCAGGGAATCTTTGTCTGTTGTACGAGGGATTATGCTCATTCATCCCATAACAAAATGTGATAAACTTCTTGTCTCCATTGCTGATAAAGTTATCTGCTCACCAAACCCACTGCACACTCGAACGAAACCCTAATTAAAAATAGTTACTCGAGCCTAGGCCCAGAGTGCAAATATGCGGAGAACAACCACCCAACCAACTTTGCCCGGCGGCACGTGTGCCATGCGCAGAGCAAACGCCGCCGGGCAAAATTGGTCGCTTGTTCGCCGCATCGGGCTGCGCGCATCCCACATTCGGCATCTAGAAACACCAACGGAGCTGGCCGTCTGTGTACATATAGGTAAGTAAATATAGTTGATTGTGGTGTGTGGACGGCTATCTTCATGGAGCGCACCTAGAATCGAGACTGGTGTTTTGTTCATTTCATTTCTGTTTGTTACAGGGCTGCGGACACATTCTGGGCTTACGCAGTAGCTCTCTTGATGAATATCAAATGCCGCACATGCGTCCACAACCCACTGACTCGCATTTTTGCTGAGTGATAAGTGCTGGAATGGTGCATTCGCAACTCCAGCGAAATTGACGTCACCTAGTGGCTGAACAGAAAGCTGTGGCGGCAGGTTCGCTCTCCAGCCTTGTCGAGCGAATCAGGTATTCACAGCGCCTGGCGGTCAAAACACGAAGCCGAAAATAGGTTCAAAAACATCTGATAAAAATCGCCGATAGGGCCAGCTCGATCTAACCGCTCATTCACACTGGAAGCGGATCCGCGTTCGCAAAGCGATTGCGAACGCGGTTGTATAAGGATCCAGTACAATTGCATGCGCACTTGATGTCATCGAGTGCGCATGCAATGGACCTCTTGGCGAATATGTGCTGCCACCTAGACACGCGAATCGGTTCGAGACTAGGTGACTGGAAAACAACGCGCGCCCAAGGCCTCTCCCACCCGTTCCACACCCAAAACGTCAGCTACATCCTGTTCACTCATTGAGGCGATGTGACCTAGATACGGCTCCCCCAAGCTCACCTTTGTCCCCATCGTGCGTAATCTTCCGCCCCGAGGTCGACACAACGAAACCGCTCAAAGGCGAGAAATGCAAGATGGCGGATTGTTTGGAACTAGATACTCTCGAACCCAGGCGCATAAAATACTCCGCGCATGCGCACCGCGTATTTCTACAAAAGGTCCATTGTGCTGGATCTTTATACAACCACGTTCGCAGCTGCTTTGCGAACGCGGATCCACTTCCAGTGTGAATGAGCGGTTAGTGCTTTCACGTTCGAGCCCAAGATGTAGGCTCGATTATGTCATGGTGTCGCATGACACACATGTGACACCATGACGTCACATAACACTAATGTCATAACAATGACACCATGACGTTACGTGACATTATAACGTCGTCATGGTGTCACATCGTCATGTGTTTTTCTACTGGTTACGTGCGGGATGTGACACCGTGTCGTTGGATGTCACGGAGGACATATAAATGCTATGCATTTATAGATCCTCTGTATTAGCTCCATGGGGATGTGGAACTAATTTTAAGGTGAAAGCCTTATATGTCCCATTACGCGAAGCGGCGTCGGCATTGTCCCCGAAAGATGACCATAAAAATATGTCATCAAATACGCGCCGCTCAAGGTCAAGGTGAACGCGCCTCAGAAATAAAACACAAAGAAAAGCACAGCAATGCAGATACTTCGTGACGGAAGCCGTGGAGCCGGAGGGTTCGCCCTTGCCTGCGCAGTGGGGGAGTGTGATGTCACCGCCGAAGCGCTGTGTGCAAAAGGAAGTCATGGCGCGCTGCGTGTACGAATGCTTTCGCATTCCTACACGTCAGCAGTTTTAATTGTCTCGGGCATTTTTTTTTCAAGCTCCGATTTTTGTGTTTTTTTTATATACGTTGCATGATTTACATATAACAATTACGGAGCCAAACTTTGTCACATCTAACAGATAACAAGCTGAATTACATTCTAGAAATCGTATTTTCTTCCCAGATACGTGTCATTTTAACTTCAGAACAAGAATGCAAGGTCTAAACACTAGTCGTGGGATAATAGTAGATTTTGAGTTCGAAGCGAATACTGGTTTTGGTCAAATATTCTCAAATCGAATAGTTTCTCAAAGTCTTTCACTATGTGCGCCATGCTTAAAGAAACATATAGCTGAACTCCCAACCTTGCACTTTTCCACTTCTAAGCTCAGTTAATCTTAAAACTATGTGAACTGTGGTATGTAAACGAGAGATTTGTGGAAACTATCTTAATTGAAGGGATTTACAAATTGCTCGCTATTTGCAAACATTCTTTCCAGCATTTCAAATTTGACTTAGAAAAAGAAACAAGCACGAATTATCAACGCAGGCTGTCAAGACATCGCTGCGGCTGCCCAACAAATACACTTGCATAATCGCGGCAGGTTAGCCCCGTTGAGTGCGCTTCTCAACGAGCAGCTGTGTACTGCGGGGAAGCAATATTAGCGGAGCTCGCGGGCTCCGCGCTCTAGCAGTACACTTAGTCCTGTGAATGTCTTTGGGATTTCCTAACGCACCAGGGATGTCCTATGGATATTCATAGAACATTTCTGTTGCTTGGCCGGGTATTCGCGTCTCCAGCTTGTTGTTCGCCGTCCCGCGGCGGAAACGGGAAGCGCTCTAGTGAGGGCCCCCGATTCCCCTGCTCAGCGTGCACGTCGGAACTGCTCGCGGTTATGGCTCGCGCAATGTCATTTCCGAATGCAAACAACGCTCTTCACTGCTCCAGCGTAGTGCTGCAGACGGTATGGGGTTGTATACCTTATTAAAGAGTTTTAGTATCGCGTATAATAGTAAACGCTAGCGCTGTGCGTTTGCGCTCGAGTTGCGTGGTCCACGTTGCGCATGCGCGTCATCGCCATGCGCCAATCTAAGACCGCAATTTCGGGCTCCGCGCACGCGTAGTGAGGAACACGCAACGCTAACGCAAACAGACAGCGACTAAAACTCACTGCTGATTCACCGGCTTCCAACGCCAACGAAACGTGCTGCAGTGAGCAGACGTGCAAGCAGTAGGCGTTCCTTCGAACTGGAAAAGCTGAGATTGGCAAAACGATGGCGCGTAAAAATGAAAATGACGAAATATCATAAAAAAATTGGTAACTAATCAAAACTTTTTTTTTTTTTGGGGGGGGGGGGGGGGGCATTTGGTCTGGAAGGATATTTATTGGCGGCGACTTTGGAAGTTTTGCCGATTGCCAAAAGTCGCGACTTTGATAGCAGCATATGCTTTACCCGCAATTAATGTAATTTACATGGATTTTTCATATTAGCTAGAATGTTTTAATTTATTTTAGACTGTTTTTTTATAACTTCGTAACTAAAAACGCTGCAATTGGCACCAGTGATGATAATTAACACACTTTTGTCTGTAGTACTTGTTCGCGCGTTTGAAATTAGATCATAAGCAACAAATTATATTAGAGCTTGACAAATGACATAGTAAAATGTCTTAATTTTAATAATATTATTATTAACACAACCCGCGGCAATATATGCCCCAATTAACGCCACGATCACAAAAATGCGCCATTTAACCGTAATAGTCTTTCCAGAAAGGTATCATTTTGTTTTTATTTTATCATATGAACAACTCTGACATCGTTATAAAGATCGACAGACAGTGAAACACTGGGTGCAATATAAAGTCCTATGCGTCACGCGTTGCTTTAAAAAACATACATACTCCTGTCCGACACAGATTTCATCTTTGGGTTTTTGTAGTGAGAACAGCGTTTCTTAATTTATACGTTTTGTGAAGATATTGTAAGAATTTGATTTATTCTGTCCTTGTGCTGGGAATAATGTTAAAGCAATTAATCAACTAAATACCCAAAAACCCATGAAAAGGCCGCAGTTCACTATTTAACATGAAAATTATCTGAGCGAGAAAAGGCAGCGACAGCGCACAAATATCAGCACTGATTTTTTCAACAAATACAATATTCTATGTTGCCTCTAAGTGTCTGGATCGACCACGTGTGTCACAAAATAAAGTTTCCGCGAAGAACTTCTTTAAATAAACAATTACGATGTGAGACACACCTCGAGATATGAAAGAATCCGAAATTAAGAATTAACCTATACCGAGAAATTAAATCCAAAATAGAGGTTAGTTTCGGTTTCGCTGCAGAACTAAAACGTACCTCCTGGCGTAAATATTACGATAAACACCGGTTTTGTTTTTAGGATAAAGAGGTGACCTGTGCTCATAACACCCTAGCTTCCTCGTATTACCAGAAATATGTTTGTGTCGCTCAGTGGAGCCAGCACACTAGACGGCTTCAGCAGCGGCACCAATTTCCAACCCCCACTATACATGGCATTTTGAAAAACGAGTGGCGCCACATATAGTGAATTGGAGTTGCCAATTGCTTCCCCGCAGTGTGTCCAGGAAGAGCGTATTATTAGAAACTGCTATTCGAATATTCGCACACTGTACACTACAAAAAACTCACCCGAAGAACCTTGCACCGAACTGACGTCGTACGTGCACGCGGGCTATTCTAACTGTTGTACGTATATCGCACCAGCACCAATGTGATCTGTACATAAAAAAAAAATAAAGCGTCCCTGCCATTTCGCTTTTCTTACTACACTTAAAAGCAACATGCCTTACTGCTCCCTGTAGCTTTTTGAACTTGAGAAACACATGTCCCCTTCAGAGAAGGGCGGCTATGACGCTGGAACCAAAAACGATTGCGCCACATTATTGTTGCTGTAGTAAATAACTAATAAAATGGCGCTATTGTTTTCTGTTTCTTCTTTTTTTCTTTCCAAAAGCCGATGGAACAAAATTGCTTCTATCACCACCTTCTATATAAGAAAGCCTACTAAGTGCAGAAATTTCCTGCGTCACCAGAAGGGATTCGGGTTCTCACTGATTGGACAGGAGTTCCGGCCAACCGCTGACGCCGCAGTCGCGTCCAATCTGCGCCCTACGGTTGCCTCTTTGAGTGACGCAGGAAAATTCGGCACTTAGGCTTTTCTTTTTTTTATCTATAGGAGGGAGTAAAGTTCTTGTTTCCTCCAAAATCGTTCGCGCAGGGCCTCCAGACAAAGTAAGACAACAAATAAAAAGGCTCCGGAACCTTACACGTCTCCCCCAAAACTGTTGCACGGCTTCTAGACGTGCCAACAGTAAAACAAAAAAGGATTCCGGAACATTAACTAAAACTAAAACATGCACTAAAAAAAAGAATCACGTAAAGCCAGGTACGACATATACTGTATGATATAAGAAATATACGCTAAAATAACGCAATGCCGGTCATAACGCAGGCCGTCCCACCGGCTGAGTGAATGGAAGCGTCGGCATCTGCAGCCGGCGCGCCAGCGTGGTCTCGTGCGGTTTATTCCTCAGCGTGCCCAGCCCGAATGCTTTGAACATGCAATTTCTTGCCTCTGGCATATTTTTTAATTTCTTAATAGTTTAGCGCACTGAGATACGGGATCTGGGCCACCGACCGCCCCCCACGCAGTCGCGCTTTCTGGACTTTCGCAGCTAGCCCCGAGCTCGAGCTTCCGCAGTGCGATTTTTTCTTCCGACTCCAGCCGGAGCTTCTGCATCTCAAACTCGAGCTCGAGGCGTCTCAACGCAACGACATCGGTCTCGGCGCGGGTATCAGCACCCGTTGACGCCTGCCTCTCCGTATCCGACCCCTCCGAGCCCTCACTCATGTTTAACTCTGCTTTCTGTGCGCTTCGAGTCACCACAACCATTCGCTGCTACTTTTGAGACCAAACTGACACGCCAACCCCAGAGCGCGAAGCCTCCACTCACCCAAGGTGTTGAAGCTTGTCGTGCACTGTCGGCGGCCAGTCCTTCTCCCTCGTATACCGTGGTGGCGCACCCGTAGCTGAACACACTCCAAAGCTTGAGGCTTGGTCGGTTTCAGCCGACCGCGAGAACCCTGTTGTCGCTCGGTCGTCTTCCGCCAGTAGCCCCGGCTCTTGCGCAGGAGTTTCTTGTCCGTATAGTGTCCTCCGAGGTCTCCCGCTCCGTCGATTTTTGTCGACCAGCGGGACCTTGCTGCCGTCCGGTCGTCCTCTCCACCTCTGCCGGGCGGGGTCAAGGGGTCGCTGACGTCCTGCTGGCTCTCACTCCCGTTCTGCTGACCCAGTCAACCGGGAAGAGGGTGCAGCTCTTCAGTTGTCTTCCCTCACCGTGGCCCCGGCTCTGATGCTGGTACGGAACCTTGCTGCCGTCCGGTCGTCCTCTCCACCTCTGCCGGGCGGGGTCAAGGGGTTGCTGACGTCCTGCTGGCTCTCACTCCCGTTCTGCTGACCCAGTCAACCGGGAAGAGGGTGCAGCTGTTCAGTTGTCTTCCCTCACCGTGGCCCCGGCTCTGATGCTGGCGCGGAACCTTGCTGCCGTCCGGTCGTCCTCTCCACCTCTGCCGGGCGGGGTCAAGCGGTCGCTGACGTCCTGCTGGCTCTCACTCCCGTTCTGCTGACCCAGTCAACCGGGAAGAGGGTGCAGCTATTCAGTTGTCTTCCCTCACCGTGGCCCCGGCTCTGATGCTGGCGCGGAACCTTGCTGCCGTCCGGTCGTCCTCTCCACCTCTGCCGGGCGGGGTCAAGGGATCGCTGACTTCCTGCTGGCTCTCACTCCCGTTCTGCTGACCCAGTCAACCGGGAAGAGGGTGCAGCTGTTCAGTTGTCTTCCCTCACCGTGGCCCCGGCTCTGATGCTGGCGCGGAACGTTGCTGCCGTCCGGTCGTCCTCTCCACCTCTGCCGGGCGGGGTCAAGGGATCGCTGACGTCCTGCTGGCTCTCACTCCCGTTCTGCTGACCCAGTCAACCGGGAAGAGGGTGCAGCTGTTCAGTTGTCTTCCCTCACCGTGGCCCCGGCTCTGATGCTGGCGACTTTTCGGCGTCTCCTCCCGTTCGCTTGGCTTCTGCCAACTGGGAGGTCGTTGACGAGGTTCTGTACTCGTCCCCGTCCTGGCGTCTCCTTCGTCTGGTCGTCCCCGCCGCAGTCGCCGTAGGAATGTCCAACGCAATCCTGTCGACTGCGCCAGTAAAGTTCTTGTTTCCTCCAAAATCGTTCGCGCAGGGCCTCCAGACAAAGTAAGACAACAAATAAAAAGGCTCCGGAACCTTACAGAGGGGTTGCTTCATTCGACGCTGCGATTTAATACCGCTCAAGCAGCGTCAAAACTGCATCGTCCCAGCTGCAAGTCCCAACGTTGTCTCGTGTGAGATCCGGCGTCCCGATTAGTAGACCATCCACATCCCGCACAAGTCCGACGGGCTCTTCTGGGGACTCCATGAGGGGCCCTCGCTGTTCGCGTTTTTGGGGGATGTAAATGTTAAGACATCACGAGGACGTCGAGAGAACCATCTGTGCTGCCAGGGCAAGTTTCAGGAAGACATCTGGGAGCTCCCGGGTACATTTTCTTGCGATCCGGGAGGGGTTTCTGTCCTCCATACATTTTTAGGATAAATACGAGCAGGAAAGCATTTTTGTTTTTTTAAACAGGACACCTGACTGATAATTTTATTTAAATTTACTCGGTTGCGCCCAATCAGTTTCCACTCGTTGGAGATCGCACTTTCCTATACGTAAACTGCGCGGCAATTTATTTCTGTGTTAAATGAAATACAACATATTCATGTTTCGACAAATTTATTTGGAGCATGTTGGACACAAATATTTATTGATAGATTCAAATGGAGCACATTGTTTTCCAACCTCTTAGCTCGGGCTCTAAATTGAAGGTTAACTGCTGTGCTCTGTCGTCGGTCTACGTATGCATCCGTGTGGTGCTGCTAAATCACAGCTGCCCACACATGTCCCATTCTGGCATTTCTGAGCGAAAAAAGAGAGTTCATCGAAATGAGTAAGCCTCATTAACAGTGAGAGCCCCGAGTAAGATTACACAAACGTAATTAAAACGCAGCTATGAACAACCAATCGTGTGCGTTTTGGCGGAATAATGAGAACACCGTGTTTACTCAATATTCCGTCGAAATTTCAGACAGGATATGTCGCGATGTCCCTTTTGATCATACGCATGGGTTGCGCGGAAAATTAATGATTTGGTGAGAACATTTTGTACGAGAACATTTCTGCACATGACATTTTTGTTCGCCCGTCTTTCGGCATGCAATTATTTTGGTGCGTCTGTTTTTTTTTTTTTTAGTATATAGCAAAGCAATTTTTTTTTTTCGTGGATCCGGCATTTCTTGCGGAACCTTCTCTAAAGAGATCCAAATGCATTTTTTGTGGTTTCCTCTTTCGGGTGAAACGTTTATGCCCTTTGCCCCATAAGGACATGCAGTGTGTTCCCTTTATGTTGAGTTTTTACTTTCGTAGGAGTAGAACTATTTGTGTCACTTCTTCTATGGGACGCCATTTTGTTGGACGTTGTTTGCAGCGCATGCCCAGATCGATGCGCGAGGGCAACTTTTTCTGGCATTTCAATAATAATAATAATAATAATAATTGTGGTTGTAGGGATATTTATACAGCCTGTAGTTGGTCAGCCATTTAAAGTTGCGACGGGTCACTCGCTGTAGATGAGCAATTTAGCCAGTGCAGTACAACCGCTAGCCTGTGGTCTTTAACGTGCACCACGCACTAGTGATACACGACCGCACGCCGGTACGATGCTCGCCCAGATCGAAACGGGCAGGGGTGGGGATTGAGCCCAGGATCTCTGGGTTCTGCAGCGCGAGCTTTCGCTCCACGTGCTCCGAGCTGGTGTGCGCTAGCCCACTCGGCCACTCGGCCAAGCAAACACCGAGCGTGCTCAGCTTTGATCGGTGCTCAAAGTGCGCGAGCGCACAGGTACCCATAGCTTTCGCTTCACTACCTGCGATGAATACGCGAGGATGCGCGTTCAGTGTCAATTCTACACAATCAGAATCGTTGTTCTTGGAAGGCGATGAGTGGGAGCTAGTTCTGAGCATGGCGCTACCTACAAAGTTCAACAAAAACAGAGGGACGATTTTCGGTTTTAATATGTTGAAAGTTCTCTGCAATTCATGATCTCTGTAATTCTTAACTTTTACTCGAGTTGCGCCCAATCAGTTTCCACTCGTTGGAGATCGCACTTTCCTATACGTAAACTGCGCGGCAATTTATTTCTGTGTTAAATGAAATACAACATATTCATGTTTCGACAAATTTATTTGGAGCATGTTGGACACAAATATTTATTGATAGATTCAAATGGAGCACATTGTTTTCCAACCTCTTAGCTCGGGCTCTAAATTGAAGGTTAACTGCTGTGCTCTGTCGTCGGTCTACGTATGCATCCGTGTGGTGCTGCTAAATCACAGCTGCCCACACATGTCCCATTCTGCATTTCTGAGCGAAAAAAGAGAGTTCATCGAAATGAGTAAGCCTCATTAACAGTGAGAGCCCCGAGTAAGATTACACAAACGTAATTAAAACGCAGCTATGAACAACCAATCGTGTGCGTTTTGGCGGAATAATGAGAACACCGTGTTTACTCAATATTCCGTCGAAATTTCAGACAGGATATGTCGCGATGTCCCTTTTGATCATACGCATGGGTTGCGCGGAAAATTAATGATTTGGTGAGAACATTTTGTACGAGAACATTTCTGCACATGACATTTTTGTTCGCCCGTCTTTCGGCATGCAATTATTTTGGTGCGTCTGTTTTGTTTTTTTTAGTATATAGCAAAGCAATTTTTTTTTTCGTGGATCCGGCATTTCTTGCGGAACCTTCTCTAAAGAGATCCAAATGCATTTTTTGTGGTTTCCTCTTTCGGGTGAAACGTTTATGCCCTTTGCCCCATAAGGACATGCAGTGTGTTCCCTTTATGTGAGTTTTTACTTTCGTAGGAGTAGAACTATTTGTGTCACTTCTTCTATGGGACGCCATTTTGTTGGACGTTGTTTGCAGCGCATGCCCAGATCGATGCGCCGAGGGCAACTTTTTCTGGCATTTCAATAATAATAATAATAATAATAATTGTGGTTGTAGGGATATTTATACAGCCTGTAGTTGGTCAGCCATTTAAGTTGCGACGGGTCACTCGCTGTAGATGAGCAATTTAGCCAGTGCAGTACAACCGCTAGCCTGTGGTCTTTAACGTGCACCACGCACTAGTGATACACGACCGCACGCCGGTACGATGCTCGCCCAGATCGAAACGGGCAGGGGTGGGGATTGAGCCCAGGATCTCTGGGTTCTGCAGCGCGAGCTTTCGCTCCACGTGCTCCGAGCTGGTGTGCGCTAGCCCACTCGGCCACTCGGCCAAGCAAACACCGAGCGTGCTCAGCTTTGATCGGTGCTCAAAGTGCGCGAGCGCACAGGTACCCATAGCTTTCGCTTCACTACCTGCGATGAATACGCGAGGATGCGCGTTCAGTGTCAATTCTACACAATCAGAATCGTTGTTCTTGGAAGGCGATGAGTGGGAGCTAGTTCTGAGCATGGCGCTACCTACAAAGTTCAACAAAAACAGAGGGACGATTTTCGGTTTTTAATATGTTGAAAGTTCTCTGCAATTCATGATCTCTGTAATTTTAAACTTTTACTCGAGCTTTCAGTACTAAACTTTTCTCTTCATTTGTTTTGCCGCGAGATGTTCCTGATTTAGTTGTAAGAGCTTGTTTTAGCGTTGTTTTCTAACGTTAGTTGATGACCGTGGAGGTTGGGTAGACCTTTGTATCGACCGGTTGGGTAAAATACTTATAATGACAACGTTTGTTTGTTTGGGGTTCTATAGTCCGTCGCAACTCAAGATGGTAGGGCGAGGGAAAAGGAAGGCCGGGGAGGAGGATACAAGCGGAACACTGGAGAGAGGAGGATGTTTCCCCCTCTCCTTTCCAGCGTTCCGTCTGCATCCTCCTTTCCGGCCTTCCTCTCCCTCCCCTTACCTTCTTGAGTTGCAACGGACTATAGTAGGATGAATTGCAGTTTTTGCAACGGCAGCTGTTAGTACCAAAGCGCTGGATCTCCTGACTTATCCAAGTACCGCCATCTTTGATATTGATCGTGCCGCGGGCGCTCCTATTGGATGTCGGCGACACATCACCATTTTTAGCTCACGGCGCATCCCACTTCCAGACGCGCTCTCTCCTATTGGTCTGCTGCAGCTGCCGGTGACGCGCCGAGGTTTGCGAGCATGCTCCTATTGGTGTACTGTAAATGCCGGCGCCGCACCGCCGCGACAAACTAGATTAGCGGCGACGCTCTGCCATTTCTGGCTCAAGTGCGTCCCAGCATGCACCAGTTTGGTGGTACTTGTTTATAAAATCCATCCAGCGCTTTAGTTAGTACCCCTTTCGGGCGAAATCTGGCGGGATCCGTAAGCATGACCCCTAGCTACTATCACGCACGAGAGGCAGCCCGTAAGCGCCTTTCACCCATCTTCTAAGGCACATCTCTGACAACTATTCTACTACTACGAAGCCCCCTAAAGCAAATATCCTAATTGGCCCACCTTTTAACTACGCAGCAGCCGCCACTTTTAAAGGAGCTGTGCAACAGTTATAGTGGTTTGCTTAAATAATTTGGGAGTTGGTGTCTTGACCTTTCTGAGTAAAGAACAAAAAAACACTTTTGCCTGCATGTCCTAGTTTTTATTTTAAAAATGGACAAAGATTGAGGTTTTCAGCGCCTCTCAACTCCTTCACCAACTTCCGAGTCACGTTCGCTGTGACGTCAATGGGGAAGGCCCGGGGTTCCGGTGAAGCTCTCTCTTTAGAGCCATCAGTGAGCACCGAGAACTCATCCGCTCGCGACCGCGTGACCACGTGCTGGAGCCTGGCGGGCGCAGCGCGAACAATATGGTGAAAGGAGGAAAGTCTCATCCGGGTCCGGCCATACCCGTCCGGCCCTGTCCCCCCTCCCCCTCCGGCTTCTGGTGGCTGTTCCGCTGCTGACGGTTTTGTGGAGCTAGGGTAGAAGGCGCCACTGAAACTCCGTATAATAAAAGTTTTGTCGATGATACCAGGTTTTTGACGCATTTATATTTTTGTTGGAACGACAAGATTTATAGAAAAGTTACCTTTTATCGAGCAGGTATTCGCACAACTTGCTATCTTTCTACAAGATTCCCCATTGACGTCATGCCGCGTGTTTCTCATGGCCGCCGCTCGCGGCTGCAGGTCGAGGAATATTCTAATTTTTGCTTCGCGATTACCTGGCGGAATCGCAACATTTCGAAAGAAGGAGGTGTGTTTTCTGTCCTTTGTGACAAGGTGAACAATGTCAAAAGTAGAAAACGCCAATTCTTTCAATGTTAAAATCGTTGCACAGCTCCTTTAATCGCAGCGCACTTTTCCTAGTCATTTGCTTTTTTTTTTTTTTTTTGTAACTTACAATTTAGAGCTAAGATTTGGGTGATGGCTTCTTTTCTTTTTTTACCTCGCTAACGAGCATTCGTATCCATATTCAAAAGGCAGTAATATTTAGTATATTCCCGATATTTAGTTCCCGATATTTAGTATATTGCTTTTTCAAGATTTTCTGTAGCGATTCGTCACGGTTAATTGCTGCTCAAATATATTTTTTTTTACTAAAACATTCGCGGTTGTACTCAATTTAAATATATATTTATATCATTCAATCATGGCGAATACTGAGAAACCTAAATTAAGAAGAAAAATAACAGCTACTGCAAGAAATTAATCAAGCATGGGAAAATGAAGAGCTCCTACTTGCAGCCTACGGAAGTAGACGATATAATACGTTTTGTAAGCCCCATTTTGTTTTCGCAAATTTTGAAACAATTCATTATGGTCAGTGCGCTTGAACCACGGAATTCACTGATCACAACTGCCATCACAGCTAAATTAGAGGGTCACAAAAGCAGACATTTGTTTAAGTATCATGCCGTCAGCAGGCTTATCCTACGTTATCTAGGGGATTACACACGTTTGCGACGTCTCTTTCAAGAGACGTCCCAAACGTTTCCCGGAGAAGGAAAGACAGGGCACCCCCCCCCCCCCCCCCCTCCGGGCTGGGAAATTGAGAGCTTTCCGCCTATGCCCGCATATATTGTGTGTTGTACGTTTGCGACTCCTCGTAGGCTTCTGGCTAATTTCGTCATAACAATATTGAAAAGAGTTGTTAGTGAATGTTTCGGGATGCTATTTGCCGGTGCATATCTCAAATGTCCTATCTCGAAAAAAATTGACCGCTATCTCCACGTGCTGAATGATGTTGATTGAGGCGAAGCTCTGGGGGTGCTTGTCTGCGTAGACGCTGAGCCGCAGCATGCCGAGCCTTTCGTTCGTTTTCATCCATGTCAGAAAGACATGGCGCCTTCTCGTCTATAAACGTTGAGCCAATGCATGCAAAGTTTAACTCGATTATATACGCATTTGACCGCAGCGCCCTCTCCTGTATAGACGTTGAGTGGCTACATGCAACGTTTCATCCATGACATCCCCAGCTCTTGAGTTACTACCACATCTCAGAGCCCTACTCGTCCCGCAGTCGTGGCCGAGGATTCCAATTTCGAACGCGGTAGCGTGCGCACGTGGAATGGATCGCTCCGCTGTGAGCTTTATAACGGCGGCTCCAAGCCGCGGTGATGCCGTACGCGGTGATGTTCCAAATGACTACGCAGTGATACTGCCTACTTTGCCGACAGGAACCCCATGAAATGCAGCCTTGTGCTGCATGCTGATACCCGGGGGCGGCCGTACCGTGCTGAAGACTTCGTAGGGCCTCTGAAACAGGTGGGAGTTCGAGAAGACGTAGCAGGACTTGGCGCGTTTCAAATGGGGCACGTCTGGCTGCTGAAGCTGCACACCGCCTCCGCCAAAGAGAAGCTTCTGCGAGAGGGGACCATGCTGGTGAAGGGGCGACCATGCCTGGTCATTGGTCCAGAAAAATAAGAGCTGAAGGTAAAAGTCCACTGGGTGGCATTCGACGTTTCTGCAGACGCCCTTTGACGGGCCTTCGAGCCGTACGGGGAGGTCAAGGATGTCACCCGAGAAGTTTAGAATCGAGGGCCTGGCAGACGCAGATTCCACTACTGTCATCGTACACATTGTGCTCCGTGAAGACTTAACCCCGGAGTGCCTGCCGCATCAGCTCCGCCTTTACGGAGGCACGCTGCTGGTTGTTGTCCCCGGACGCGCACCGGTGTGCCTCCGCTGTCGACGCACGGGACACAAACGGCGCGACTGTAGAGTGCCGAGGTGCGAGGAGTGTCGAGCCTTCGGGCATGAAGGCTCGGATTGCGTACGGTCGTACGCTCGAGCTGCTGCCAGCAAGGCCATCGACAGCCAGGACAGAAACCTCGTAATGGATGAGGAAGAGGCCGAGGTGGAGGCGACTCCAACCGCGAGGATTTCTACGCAAGACCCTCAGGCGTCCGGTGAGCAGCAACGCGCGCCGTTAGCGATGCCAGAAGGCCAGGTCACCGTCGTAACAATGACAGCAGAAAGCACTGTTGGTGAAAATGAGCGTAATGCGAAGACCGCCAGTGAGGCGACACCGACTGCAAAGGACGCGACTGACGCACTGGACGCCGGAGATGAAACAGCAATGGACTTCGTGGCTGAGGCGGTCAAGCGGCGGCTCAGCGATACGGAGGAGGGAACCGACCAGTCGCTCCAGCAGACTGAGAGTCCCTGGTTGGTAGTGACGAGCAAGAGGGGACGACGCGCTGGCCACAGCCGGTCTTCGTCTCTTCCCAGGTAGAGCGAGAGCGGAACACTTCTGGTTAAAACATGGTTGGACGAAAAGTGCAGATTTGTTCCCTGGACTGTGAACTGTATCTTGCGCAAAAGGCGGTATGCTGATGTAGATGCTCGACCAGTGTGTCACTATTTTAGTCAGGGCATTATTGAGATTAGAGAAGTGCACAAGGTTTTGGGAGATGGGCCTGATTGGTTGCCAATCCTATAGACCAGGGGTGGCCAAGCTGCGGCTCGCGAGCCGCATGCGGCTCTTCGCGTGTTAAAGTGCGGCTCGCGGCTCCCTCCCTCCCCCCCCCCCCCCCCCCCCACCCACGCCACTTCCCCGCCTCCCTCCCGGTCAAACGAGCACTTCCCCAGAAGGAGAAATGGAACGCGTTTTAAATCGAAAGACAGGCTGCGGTATGGTAGTCTTGTGCTACTACTTCCTTATGTACAGTTGAACTGCTTTTGACTCAGATAGATTGAGAGTAGTTCGAGTTTCGTTTATTGCTCTAAACAAGTATTCGCCCCTCCCCCCCCCCCCCCCCCCCCCCAACGGCTCTTGAAAGTTTCGTGGTTTTATTTTCGGCTCTTAGGTCGGGTCAGCCTGGCCACCCCTGCTATAGACAGACTGGTCTCATTAAGCTCATGTTAGTCAGTCTGCGTAAGTCGTAATTCAGCTTGCCCTCTTTTTATAAGTGTTTCTGAAAGTGTATTTTTTGTGAATGAATAATGCCTGGCAATGAAGAGAAAAAAAGCAGTTGTGGCCGAGTGGTTAAGGCGATGGACTAGAAATCCATTGGGGTCTCCCCGCACAGATTCGAATCCTGTCGACTGCGCAGCCACTGTGCTGCCACGGTGTCACGTAACGTGAGGTGTAAAAATCATGTGAACTCAGGTCACGTGACATCGATCTACCCGCTAAATTTAATGGGGACACTGAATGGCTGGCGGGTTTTACCGTTTTCCCCCCTGTTCATGAAAAAAAAAAAAAACGGGATTAGTTAGGCCTAATGTTTTTCCTAACACCTACACCCATGAATTTTAAGTAAAACTATGCAAATCTTGTCCGATTCAAATACATTGGAGAGAGATGTATTTCTGAGTGTTTGGTTGAGTTGAGAAAACGTATGGCTGCACCTGACTTAGGGCTCCCGCAGTGCCGAAGGAAGGGTTAAAGAGAGTTCTCAGACGCCTATAGCCTTCGTGGCTGCATGGTCCGTCGTCCGCGTAGAAAAAAATGTGGAGCTGAGTTCACAACAGTCGCACTGCAGGCGGAGGCTTGCCCTGCGGGAGTACCCAGTGCTCGGACGTGTTGGCTTTATTTATATGCCCCAACATTGGATGGATTTCTGTCCATACAAATTCGACAACAGCAGCCTGCATCCTCTTTGTTTCGTCCCCGGGTCCAGTTTCTTCGCTCTCCGAGCAGCGGCGCGTGCCCAAGGCGACTCTAAAGAGGGGGATCTGTGGCGTCAATCCAAACGTCATGTTTTTCTTTCCGTCCACTTTCTTTCTTTGTGTAACACAATTATATATAAGTTGCAATTACGTGTTCTACTTGCTGATCCACAGCCTCCTTCCGAATTTCCTCGATTTCTAGTGTTGACTTCCGCCGCTTGGCATCGAGTGCTCGCGCGTGCGCAGAACGCTTCTCGGAAAAGGTCCATTCCACCATATTAGGGAAGCACGTGACGCCTGATTGGCGTGCGCCTTGTCCACGGTGGAAGAAATACATTTAGGTGGTGACTCTGGCCGCTCTTCACGCGTGGAGCGAGCGACTAGATCGTGTTCGGAGCTAGCCTCGAACAAGGAGTATACTCTGTTTCACCTTATGATGTACCGCAGGAAAGGCTACAAGCACGAGCTCCTTGCTCTGGGGCACATCCCGGCGGCACAAGCTCTCGTGACTTAAGAGCAGCTGCCAACGCTATGAACCCGCGCTTCTAGCCTTCGCTGCGGTACAACATAAGGTGAAACGAAGTATAGTTGTTCCGCGCCGCCGCGGAGGGCGCTGAGGTGTGAGCACCGTGGGTATGAGATCTCTCCTCGGCGGCCACGGTGTCGGGGGCGTAGCTTGCTCGCCTTTTTCGCGGTGTGGTGGTAGTGTGCGGTCAGTGGCTGGCCTCATGTTTTGCTTTGGTGCTGTGTCGATCACAGGTGCCACAATCGTGCACGAAGATGAGCCTTAACCCGAAGAAGAAGTTATGTTATAATGATGGGAAAATCTTGCTTTGTTCCCAACTGCAATTCGGGGCTCCCGAACTGCGCCTGGAGCAGTGGCGTCGTGCAATCCCGAGGGCCCATCGCAAGTATACCTAGTCACCTCATCTCGTTGACCAAGTGAAGACCAAGCTTGACAGTCTAATTTCTGTCGAAGACTGGGAATGCGAAGATGTCTGGACAGAAAAGGCTCAAGAAATCAAGGCTGTGGACTGAATGCTAGATTATGTAACTGGGTTTTTGAGCGTGAAAATAAAAAAAAAAGCTACACACTGCCCTGCATGCCGATCCGCTTTTAGCATCGACAAGGACACTTCTACTGAAGCAGCACTGACAAACGTGAAGAACAAAGGAGGCGTTATGCACCCCAACAAGAACATTTTTCAGCTACTGAAGAAAGCGGAACAGTTCTTCGTGGAAAATAAGAGCCACCAGACTGTCTACTGGGACACAATCGACAGTGTTCTTGACACATGCACAATAACGTTTCCATGCGCTGAACACAAAGAGGAAACAATTGCCCAGTTGCTCCACTACTACTTCAGCATGCGAATGCGACAACACCGTAAGCATATTACGATGAGTAAGAACAAACAAGCTCAAGAAATAAAGAAATCAGCAAAGCAGCGCTCGTCTTAGTTTAAGGGCATGGGCGAGAAACACAGGATGTAGGAGATGGCGTTCTTTGGTAGAATGCAGTGAAATCAGCTTCTATGTACATTTTAAAGCAAAAATATTTGTCAGGTATTTGTTTACCTGTAAGACGGGGTGACACCATATTGTGAGAGTATAGATGAACAGTGATTTATGTCTTATAACCGCTACTGTTTTGTGACTTTCAGTCATTCTGTCATCATGTCAGTCAGTATGTCATCATACTCTGTCATCATTTTATTTATTTATTTGAAATACTGTGTGTCCTACACAGGACCAAGATAGGAGTGGATTTTGCACAACACAAAAAGCACGGGCTCACTATGTCATCATAAATAGGAATGTTTTCTGCTCACAAGGTTTGTATGTTCCACAGTACAAGTTGACATTGTATGTATAAACCATTTATAATGCTAAAACCTTTATCCGCATGTAAAGAATTATGCAGGCCCCACTATGTAACATTATTAGAATTTATTTTTTTCAATAAGGAAGGAGCAGGGTGGAAAAAATTACCCGACCTCATATTATAAAGCCACGCAATGTGTGTAAACAATTTACGGAACTGTTACCAAACATGTTGTTTGACAAAACATGCGAGCACGACTCAGGTGTTTGCTCTAATTCACTCTAAATTATTGAAGGCCCAGTAGATTATGCCGGGAAGTTTTATATTTATACGAGTATTTTTGTCACGTTGAGTCATCATCGGAATGTTCTCGTTAAAAAAAAAAAACAAAAAAAAAACAGGAACCGCACGGGGGAAAAGACAATCAGTGCCAGTGCGCCAACATAAATCCATCATTTCACAACAGGGACCAAGTAAAGAATGCATAATTTCCTTCACAAGCCCTCTATACAAACCTTCACAAGCCCCTCTATACGTGGGCGTCATCTATCCCCGTGCGAGTGAAGCGCGCTCGGTGCGCCGAACATAATGTGGTCGCCGCGCGAGACAGAGAGTCATCACCTAAATGTATTTCTTCCACCGTGGCCTTGTCGGATTCGGGCAGTTTCCGACGCGCCTTACAACCCGAGAGATATGACGACGTTTATGTTTCTCGTGCTTTAACCTTGCGCTTTCGTTTTGTGTGTGTGTGTGTTTTGTTATTACACAGAAATATTAAAGAATTAAACAATAATTTAACAGCAACGAGAAAACGGAACTATTAATATGGCTGTTGCGCATCCGCGATATTTAAGCCGCTGTTAAATTTATGTTGTCAACCTCTCGTCAGGTCAATTGTTGCTGACTCAACCCTCTTGATGATGTCGACGTTAGATTAATTTTGCTGCTCACGGGTGGAAAAAACGTGAGCCGGCAATACTGATACGATTGGGTCGCCCATAGACGCTTTACACACCCTCCAGATCGCAGCCGCCATTGCTGACCTTCTCTTAAACAGGCGTTGACGAGTCTCCGCTAAGTCCAAGGCTGGGGAAAGAGCACAATAGTCTGAAATGACAATAACCTGGCCTGTCATGGTAATAATGAAGTGAAGTAAATGGAATAAAGGTAAAAAAAAACCTGAAGGTCGTTTTTTGGCGGCTCCCATGCTCAGCTGCTGCAAAGCGTCCATAATACCGGTGGCAGCTGTGCTAACGCTCCTGTTTGCGGTGCAAATGTCGCGTCTGTGCGCGTGCCACGTATTTCGTTCTTTATAAAAATAAATTTCAAATTCATCATTACTCCTTTAGTGCAAAATATGATACGCATGTTTCAAAACTTAACGCACAATAAGAAAACAAAAGTGCACGTTTTGATAATTTCAAAGACATATCTCTATGCATTCCAAGTTTCTAGACTTGTAATGCATCCAAACGCGTTCTTATTTTTTTATTGAATAGATGAAGAACTCGTTTAGTTCCGTGTATACGTGTATTTCTTAATTAACATGCTCACATTTGTTTTTAATATTTATTCAAAAAGAGCCTTTTTTTTGCGATTTTGAAGTCTCGTAACTCAGTTTCACGTCATAAGGCAGCCACGACATGTGAGGGAATGTTCCTGGTAAACATACGAACTCAGCATAAAAATTATTAGAAGTGCAACTTCAGCAGTTTTTTTGTAAACACCACTTGACTCTTGTGCCATCCTGAACAACTGTTCCCCGACCACTGCGATTGAAAATGTGTGCCATTATACTTGCTTGAAATAACTGTAGTGAGCCAATTGAAATAAGTTTCGGCTTACGATAATTAAATGCTTGTCAATACAAACTTGTTTCTTAAATAAGGAAATGAGAGAAATAGATGTTCCGCATAAGTCCTGCAGGCAGACGGCCTCATAACATGTGGGTCTAATTACTCTAGAAACTTCTCCAAGTCAACCCCAGAGCAAAGAGGACAACACGGTGAGGAGGAGCATGCCTCTCAGAAGGAATTAAAGCGCTGTAGGTGCGGTAGAGTTACAGCGACCCCTTCGAGCTCCCGTCGCAGAGAGCAACTACTTCCCATACAAAGGCCGTAAGAGCTTGCGCCTGTTTACTCTAGCCCGGCCATTATTCTTCCAACTGCTGAACGAGGCAAGCGCATGTTCATCAGCGCATTCGGCTTCAAACCTAAACACGTCAGGAGAATAATGCGGAGTGAAACCTAGCGCTGCAGAACCCAGGAATCATCGACTGAAACCACACCGCCGCACATTTCGATCTGGATGAGCATTGTACCGGCGTGCTAAATTTCTCACCCACGTCGGAGAAACTAAGTGCCTCTTAGGATTGTTTAACTTTCCACTGCCTAAACATCTAACAAAAGATTATTTACGGTGTATTTGCACAAACGTTTTCTAAACCGAAACAAGCAGACGTTATCGCGTTTCGAAGTCACGTGCGCCAGATCACGAATGCTTGCAAATCCCCGTACTGCGCCACTTCGCCAAGAGCTGGGGAATGTAACACCGTTTCGGCGAGAAAATAATAATGCGTCGAACGAAAATTTGATGCTCTGTATAAAGCAAATGGTGGAAGTTTGAAGTCGTCGCCTTCTTGCACCAACAGCGACAAGGTTGACAATCTGATATTGGGATTACTTTTTCCTTCATCGACACAAATAGCAGCACCCTCGGACTGTCAACTTCGACGTTGTGTATTGAGAATGCAGCGACTTCAAGCATCTACCATTCTTTTCACAAACATCAACAAACTAATCGACCGCATCGTTCGACGCCATCTTCCTTTACATGCCGCCTCCATGTTTCAGAACAGGCTGCCGCAATGTTCCGAAACCACGAATGGTGCAAACCTTGAACTCCATATGATAGCAACGACGAAGTGAAATTTATTTCCCTTCACTCTAAGATAAATAAACAGGCATTTTTTAAGGCTCTAGCTTCCCAACCGCGCCGGTTCTGTTCTGTCCGCCATCGTGCAGAGATTCTTCAGCTTTCAACCTTACTCTACTCGTAGACAACTCGTGGAAAGTGTCATGTCTAAAACTCAGTGACTGGGCATCATGGTGAGACAAAAAAGCCAGTCATCCTGGCTCATATTTGGCACTCAGAAAAAGGGTAGAATAAACCGCTTTCCCGTGACGTGCGCTAAAGATAGGCGAAACGCTCATTGTGCCGTTTTCCTGCTGATTAATTTTTGTTTCTTTGTTTTAAATAACCGCAGTATCGCTATTATAACAGCAATTGCTTGGCAGCAACTTGACCCTCTAGGTCTTGAAGGCGCTCTCGAAAGTTCAATTAAAAAGAAATCTCTCGCTGTATACCTGGGTGACTAATCCAGTAAACGTTTTCTGAAACTGAACCTGACAGGCATGCCGGTTCAGTGGCTCTAGTAGAACAGTATTTCTTTGAGTTTAGAAACCTCACCTGAAGTGAAAAAAATTAATGGATTACTAGTAACTTAGTACGCAAAAAGTGTTTGAATTACAGAATCGTTACAGCTCAAGAAATGTAATGGAGGCGTTACAAAATGTCAACAAAATGTAATGGACTACAAGTAACTTGTAACGCGTTGCGAACAAGTCTGCCAGCAATCTGCTGTGCGAGTTCTACGAAAATGCCCTAATAGGGCCTTCTCGTAGGTCCTAAACTGCGGAATGGGGGCCTAGCATACGTGTGCTTAATCTGCACTCAATGTTATGGCACGAGCTCCAACTGGTTCCCGCTATACTTTGTCTCATCCTACGATGGACTAAAGGCCAAAGCCACGGGCCCCCAGGTCCAATCACGTTACACGCTAAACTGTGACATGCTTAACATTGATTAGGGGTGGACGAATAATGCTCCGAATCAAAAAGCGCTGCATCATTTCTATAGCTTTGACCCTGCAAAGAGTTTGTATGTTGTGGCTTTGCGATGTAAAATTGATGAGTCACTCAGTGCTATTTACTTCCAACCACTGTCCACCCATACCCATTAGTGATCTTAGATGGAGGCACCGACACGTGCATCGAAGCGAAATACCACGCAATTTCTAAGTGGCTTGTGATTGGATCTGGTGGCCCGTAGCTTTTACCTTTAGTCCATCCTAGGGTGAGACGAAGTATAGCATCGCATAGCTTTTGGGTATGGCCTAAAGATTCCTAATGGTGATTCTGCTCGCTATTTTCAGTTGCGAGGTCTCTCGTGCTGCAAAATAATTGTAAACGGAAACTGCGGTGCTCGACGTCGAAACTGATCTTTTCAAGCAGAATCGAATTATGTAAATCAAACATAACAAGTCAGCGTTTTCTAACGGTTACAATGTTCAACAATTGTGTCTCCTGTTTACACTGAGTCAATTGAGCCTGAACACACATTCAGTTTATAAGTCTTTAGAGGCTTATTATTATCTTATATCGCAGTTATTGCGAAGACAGCCTGCATATACCTTCATGTGGTCTACTGTTCGTTGTCATTTGAAGAAAGAAGAAGGTCTAAAGTGTTTTGCCATTTGAACGTGAACGTGCAGACGGCCATGGGAACGTGAAGACACACTGCATTTTGAATGATCCGGACCGCTTGGCAGTTCTCCCGTGTACATGTTGTAAAAATACAAATAAATATTAGAAAAACAAGTGTGCGTGTGTTAATAATAATCATAATCTTTATTTTTAAACATGCATGTGTCTGAGGGGATGCGGCAAGAGAACACAAAAGAAAATTCGGCACAGGCAGATATTAGACTGCTTACGTGTGGGAATGCGAAAGCATTGTAGTCCCTTTGGTTAATGTTTTCGATTTATGTTTTAGACATGCATTAAATTTCTTTCTGCTGATTCAGCGTGTGACGTGGTACACTCATGATGTGGTGCCTCCTCATCCCCATTGGCTGCGCCGTCACGTGCCTATAATGACTCACGCACAAGGCAACACCTTTAGTCAGCCAAATGGCTGCGACGTGACGTGTGCAATGACGCACGCACTAAGTACACCTTTAGCAAAGCAGAAGCGTGGAGCCACCGTGGCTTCGGGGAAGCGTGCCCGTCATGCACCCCGGAGGCCCAGGTTCGATTCCCACCCTGACCGGAATGGACGGAAGTTTTTTTCCAAAGCCATTAATTTATTTTGTTTACAGGAACCTCCCTGGGAAATGTAACCTTAAATCGAACATTTTTTTACGTATTTTGCTCTTTGCGTCGTCGGCCATTTTTGGTACCATCGCTCGGTCACGCCGCCGACGACGCCGGACTTTGGCGTAATGGGGCAAATAATCTTTTCGCATTAAAAAGTCTTCTGACGAGGCCATCAGCCCTTTCTTAAAGTAGTCAATGGTGTGCAGGATTACTGTGTAATCATAAAAAAACAATTATACAAACAAATATTCAAATTTGCATTAGCTAAGCATCGTAATCACAATAATTCATATCATAACATGCCCACAAGTTTAAAATAGAAATCATTCACATCGACATTATTGAGTTAACATTCATTAACATACAATGTCAGCGTTAATATAAAATTCTTCATTTCTGTTGCATTCAAACAAAACATATATATAAAGATACACGAAAGACATTGGTATATTTTTTCAACATCAAACTATCAATAAAATAAATTATTAATAAAAATATATCAAAAGCAATGTAAAAAAAAAACACTTCGAAATCTGCTATCTACTCCCTGGACGATTTTTAAGTTTAGGTCACTGGGGCTAAGAATTACGCTTTTACTCTTTTCTTGAACATGCGGATTCTTGGACTTTGGTGTACTATTTCAACAATATTGGGGTAGGTATTTATAAGGTCAGAAAATTGGTAATCAAGTTTATTCAAACTATCATCAATATGATGAGTTTTATAGAGTGCCTGTCTGAACACCCGTCTTGAAAAAGAAATTCTGCTATTGTTTGTTTTATCATAAACCAAAATGCAGTCAAGGACTACAAGGTACACAAGCACAAACACGTATACTAAAAGCGCATGGCCACGGTGCGTGGTTGGCGCTCGATTGATTTAACCGGTGACAACAAAACGCACTAAACGACGTCGAGCTCCGTGACATGATGTTTTTTGGCTCTGCTTGACTGGCATCATTGACCTGCTATGCCAGCTGCGCTCCGACCAGTGTTGTGCCCGTTACCGAAAAAAAGTAACGAAATAGCGTTACTCGTTAGTTTGATAAACATTAACGCGTTATTGAGCTACGTTACTTTTTTTGCAAACGTAACGATACACCGTTACCGTTACTTTCAAAAATAACGAACGTTACTTTTACGTTACTTTTACGTTACTTTTGTGTTCGAGTATATTAGTTTGACAGCATGTGAACGGAGACTGCTGGAACACAACCAGCCAACCAACACCCCTCATCTTTACGCCAGTTTTAGTAACAGTCCGGTTCATACTATTACCAGAGTCTGATTTACTTCACTATGTGGAACAGGACACCGGTTACCAGCACACTCTTCACAGGTTTAAAACTGTTTTTATATTTTTAATATGACCTTAGGGAAGTCAAGACTAATCAAGCGAAAGGTTCTTCTGTGTACAAAAGTGGGGTAAGGAACTTTCAGGCAGCGAGGGGGAGAGCGGGAGTAAAAAATTCCACAAAGGGTGTTTCTTTTTTTTTTTTTGTAGCTAGAGAAACGAGCAAATCGCGGATCTCTGTTTCTTCCCCCCCCCCCCCCCCCCTTTGCCGCTGTCCAATTCTGCTGCCCAAAGCAGAGGGGGAAGAGGAGGGAGGGGAAGGGAGGGGGCTGTAACGCAGTCGTTCGTTCAAGCCTTGTGGGTGGTGACTTTATGAAAAAAAGAAAAGAAGGACTTTTTTTTTTTGCCTTCGAGAAGCGAGATAGTGTCGCCTTCTTTTTTGGTCAGAAAGAAGGTGTTTTTTTTTTTTTTAAGTTTACTGTGACGGATGCTGGTTCCGTTCAGCGATAAGCTTGTGCAGGATTTTTAGATGGAGGGGTGAATAGATGGACTGATAAGTGAAAACCACCGTTTTACGAAATCGAAGGTTCAGAAGTCTTAGCAGCAAGATACGGCATTGCCTGGGCACTGCGTGCTCGAGCGCAAGTAGTTGCCCCTCGAGCAGAGAAGCGAGATCCTCCATTGAGCTTAGTGACCGAAATTTAGCTCCCCTAACGTCTCCAGTTTTATGCACAAAATTGCTATTCTAAACGTTAGATCAGGCGTCGTGACCTTTTCCCAAATACCTAATGTACTTCACCAGTTTTGGTCAAAAGTAACGAGTAACGTAATTTGATAGCCGATACCGTAAAAAAGTAACGAAAATATTTTACTCGTTAGTCATTCAGAATAGTAACGAGTACGTTACTGCGTTAGCGAAAAATGTAACGCGTTACCAGTAACGTCGTTACTAGTAAAGCGTTACCTCCAACACTGGCTCCGACTTACAGCGAAAATGAATTTAAATGTTTATGTCCTGCAAAAGCTCTGTCGTTCACGAAATGCTGACACGGCATGTCTTATATATGTTCTTTATCGTTTGATAACATTCTTCACTGATTGATTGAATATGTTTTTAATTCTTGAATAGTTTAAACGATAGCTCCTGACTCGTGAGCCTTTAACGAAATTGCTTTGCAAACCCTGCAGCGCGGAAGAAAGCTAATCAAAGAAGAAAATTTGCCCAACTCGTCAAACACAAAGTTAGGCACGAAGTTCGCAGAGCGTCCTGATTGGACTCTCGCGACGTTGGCGTCACGGCACAAAGTTGTAGCGAGCTTCATCGGAGCGCGCGCGAGCAACACCGTGGGGCCAGCCGATTGAACGGCTGCGGGTAGCGGACATTTCATCGAACGCCGTTTCATCGAACGCCGTTTCATCGAATGAATGGACATTTCATCGAACGCCATTTCATCGAACGCCGTTTCATCGAATCGCTAAGGGCCGTTTCATCGAATTTATCTGTACCGAGTTTTGGGGTAGTGTTTTTTAGATGTTTTACCTTGCATTTGTTAAGACTAAGGTAGTCACTTGTGAAATTGTTTTGAAGCTGGAGTCAAATTACTAGAAATAAAAAAAATGGTATAAAAAGAAATAAAAACAATGGGTATGCGACTTACTGAAAAGCTTTCGTTTTTTTACCGGCTGTCTGGGGGTTTCAGTAATGTGCAATTCACACCAGCTCGTTTGCACCCTTACGCTTAGTCCAAGGTTTATTTACGGAAAGCATTTAACTGCCAGGACAGCACGCGGAATAAAATATAACGATACTCAGATCATCAACTTTATGCTCAGGTTGAAACTTGAACGTTTCTGTGCTTTTTTTTTTTTTTTTAGTTTTCAACAAAGTGTCTGCCAACATTGTTTCGGGCTACACCCGGACCTGGAACCACCTCCCCTTCACTGTCATCTTTATCGCCGACCCTTTTGCCTATGAATGATCTTCAGGGCGCTTTTTTTAGGAAGGCCAACCCGCACCAGACAATACTAAAGCCCTGGGTGTACTCTGTCACCCAAGACAGAACCCTTCCGGATCCTCATATAACCCAAGGTTACACGTACACGCTGCCAGATGTCTCATTTTTAATTGTTTCATGTGACATGGAGAGGGGTCATTGTTTCATGGAGGCTTTCTTCTCGAAGCAGGATATGTTCACGATGGTACTTATCTCGTCACTGCACCCTGCGATTTAAAAAAAAAAGGAGAATTAGATGACATTGTGTATAAAAATTAAAATAAATTACAAAAATATTACGGGCTGTAATAGTGTTCGATGAAACGGCGTTCGATGAAACGGTGTTCGATGAAACGGCTTCGATGAAACGGCGTTCGATGAAACGGCGTTCGACGAAATGTCCGGACCCAAACGGCTGCACTGATGACGTCGCGCCCGCGTGTCCCTACATCCCTACGCCGCGATAGAGTCAATGAAACGTAGATTGTACCTAGGCGGGCTGTAAATACTCTGAACTTTCTCGTCGCAAGATCGTCGTTTGTGGAAGTTATTGCTGACGACAAAGTGACGTTTCACAACTTTGGAAAGGAGTTATTTGAGGCCAAAATCTTCGCTTCGGAATCGAGGCGAAGATTAAACTTTGTGATATTGTGGAGCCGTGCGCGGTGTACGCGGCTTTAGAGCTCATCTTCCGCCATTGTCAACAACGCCACCGGGGTCACCCACAGGCGTTGTGTATAGAGACGTCGGAAAAGTCGAAGAGATGAGAGAGAGAGGGGGGATGGCGAGAAAAAGTCGGGCAAAGGGGAAAAGAAAGGTATAACCAACACAAACACACACTCAAATAGGGGTCAGGAAGGGCCGTAGAAGTTGTTCGGGGGAGAGAGAGAGAGAGAGAGAGAGAGAGAGATAGGGGGTGGGTGGGGTGATAGTAGTGAAGAAGGGGGACATCCCTTCCCCCGAAGTTTTAGAGCGCAACTCTTATGCGCCCGTTTCGAGCTTGAGCGGCGTCGCCGTCGGCGTAACCGCGCGCGCGTTGCATTATGGGACGTTTTTTCACTAAATGTAGCGGGGAAATTGACGTCACGTGATTTTAACTCCAATTAGGTTTCCCCGCTAAATGAGAGGCGAGCAGGATAGGAGGAGGGGGTGGAGGGGCATACCCTCCCCTCCTCCTCCTCAAGAGCTGCGCTTTAATTCGACATTACAGAGAACTGTAAACGTCTTTTTTTTTTTGTATCAGGGGCTGGGGCGATATCCCCCCCCCCCCCTACACCCTTATGCCCTTTGCGCCCCCTTGTTCGACACCACTTGGGGGGGGGGGGGGGGGGTGAATCGCCCCCCGCCCTGTTCTTCTGTTTCGACGATCCTGTTTAGAGGCGTTCAAACTGAGCGATGACGAGGAACAGCACAGCGTGCAATTTTCGAAATTATGGTTCTAGAGATTCTGGAATTAAAACGGTGCGCGTTCCATGAACTTACGAGCGGCCATGACAGACTTTCAATCGAGAGGCTCGTGCTAGGGCTCGTTGTGGCCAGGCGCGTTCAGTGACGTGCTTTTATAGTTCATAACTTTGACGTCAGGGTCAGGATGATCAGTTGTGAACGACAAATTTGATGGTGAGTGTTTGAGTCGTCAGTGAAAAGTTTGGTTGTGTATACGATGAAAGCTTGGTATCCTCGCGTTCTCGAAACATCACCGTCAATATTGACAAACTGACATTACTCTTGTTTCAGTTGATGAACGCAGAATTAATCCCAGTTTGGCTAATCTTTAAAAGTCTATCATAAAATAATTTTATCTCCCGCTGATGGGGGACAACTGCCCGGAAGTCAAATCCGTCCAAAGGTGGACAATGCTACTCGGCTGGTGGTGACCTAGCCACGTCGGGCTACACTCTGATCAAATTCAAAAGGCCGAGATAAGTAAACGGGACGACAGGGACGTTTTTTTTAGTAAATTCTGCTTTATCGGCGGAAATAAGAACGACATCAGACTATCAACTTTGACGGTGTTGATTTTAGAATGCAATTACCCAAGCCTCCGCTGTGCTTTTTAGAGACCGGTCGCAGCTGATGTTTGTCTCCGCGTGCTTTTTCGTGCTGCTCTAGCTCGGCGCCTAGGGAGTTGTAGGGATATTTCGCCGTTGCAATGAGAAACGTCACGACGATAAACGGATCTGCGGGTTTGTGAGAAAAGAAAACTTCGCTGCAATCTTTCGGCTCCTCCCCCCGCTATGTCATAACACGAAGAACGTTGTGTCTGACGAGTTTAGCGACCCTGGGCCACAAAACTGGGCACTGCTATAGGAAGTATTCACTGGCGGCCATAGCTGTGTGCACGACTGCTGAGCGCGTGCTGATGGCGAGCTTCCACAGTTCTTTTGTAACGTGCATTCCGCACCCTCAAGATTGCCGGTCTTAGCAGCCTATTAATGTGGGCTCGTTCAGAGCATGCGCTTTAGACATCACCTACAAATATGGCGCCCAGTGAATACTCCTTATACTCTGTTTCACCTTATGATGTACCGCAGGAAAGCCTACAAGCGCGAGCTCCTTGCTCTATACTCTGTTTCATACTTAGCGTGCAACGCTGTCAAAGCTACTGGCGCGAGCGCGTGGCTTCATCTATGGTTTTGTATGCGCGAGAACGCGTGCAAATGATCAACGAGATCAAGCTCCACGCTCGCGCCAGTAGCTTTGACAGTGTTGCACGCTAGGTATGAAACAGAGTATAGGGCACATCTCGGCGGCACAATCTCTCGTGCGTGTAGCTCCCAACGCTAGGAGCTCGCGCTTCTAGCCTTGTCTGCGGTACAACATAAGGTGAAACGGAGCATCACTGGCACTAGGGTGCCTTCATGTGCGCTTTGCTTAGGGTGGAGACATCTCGCCATTTTGTCCCACACTTTTATCTTTCTTTTTTTGTTCAGAAGCGCGTGCAAGAGCGTGTCCCTGCACGCGCTTGTGGCACTGACTGTGCTATGGCGACATTTTGTTTTCGTCGATTTCTTTGTATTTTCCCCGTGAGCGCGTGCTGTCGGCATCGGGTACTACAAAGGGTGGCATCACCCTTAACAGAAGGACATCGAGGCACCCTAACTGGCACGTTTGCTGGCAGATGTGTCAGCGAGAGCACGCGCTGATCGCTGAACGTGCACGGGCGAGCAGCAGAAAGGACGAATTTAAGAGCAGAGGAGGAACATCAGTGGCACGAGCCAGTTTTCTGGCCACACGGATGAGTGCCGTCATTTAGTGGTTGAACTAATGGCTTGTTCAAGGTGGCCGCCGTGGGACCGCCACCTTAAAGGGGCCCTGCAAGGACTTTTTTACTGGTTTTTAATTTGCACCGAACCTGAGCGCCTGAACGCAGTAACCTAATGAAACTTTTCTCGAATTTCGCTATATTTTAAAAGTTATAGGCAAATTAAAATTACAAAAACAAGCAAAAAATAATCTCCTTCATGACGTTTTTGGTTGCTTGAGTGGCCGTGAACTAGAGGAGGGGTAGTGAGCTCAGCGAGCGCTCACGGCTGCCGCACTCCGTGTCGACGGCTCGAGAGGGCGCCACTAAAGCACGTTCTGGATAGGCTGTATGAAGCAGGCAGCCAGCTAGGGCGGCTTGCTTTGCATTTGCTGCGCGATTAAACACTAATTCGGACTGACACTTCATTGGCCAGAAACGACAGCAAACACGGAGTAAAGGTCAGTTCAGAACGGAAGCCACTTCGAGCTGCCATACCGCCAAAGGGCCAAACCGCAAGCCAAGGCTGCTCGCCCAAGGCCTTCGGAACGCTCGGAACTGGTCGGATCCTCGAATGAAGCATCACCGCGTACATCCGGGACCTCTCTACGCTCGCCGTTCGTTGGTGCCTGATCCCACTACACCTTTCTAGTATGCGCCACCTTTTCCACCGTTTGGCGGCGGGTATGTCGACGGGTCATTTCTTGTTTCCGCACTTTATAAACAGAATTTGTTTATTTTCTGATCTAAAATACTGAACAAAACTACTTGTATCAGTAGTTGAAACGGTTCGCGCCACTTATATTTTGTATTTCGACTAAAAAGAAGCTTTTAGCGGCTCTGACCAGTAGTAAGCCCAGGACCAAAGACGTCACATTTTGCGCGCTTTCGGTACCGCGGGTCGCCCCCGTAGGTGGAGGAGGTTTCCGCGTCGTCCGGTTAAAATATGACGCACTGATATTTAGTTCCTCTCTCCGTGCCCGCTGGCTTGCCCGAACCCCAAGAGACGTGGAAACCGCAAAAAAGTAGACGCTTAAATATGATTGCGGGGCCCATTTAAGTCCAGGCGCAGCCCACGCCACCCACGCTACGAGTTAATGAGATCAAGCAGAAAGCGTCAAAAACCCACCATCATGGTGTTCGTCGTGTTTCTGTATACGTGTTCTATCACCACTGAACCAATCATAAACAAGAAAGACCCAGTGACTCGCCCTTTTGACGCTGCTTGATTGGTCCCATGAGCTGGTAGCGTCGGCTCCGTCTAGACTTAAGCTGAAACAAAGTAGAGTTCAGCAATTCGAGTTTTAGTGGTCCACGATGATGTCGTTGGGTAATAAACGAGCGCCAGTTTGAGAAAACACCTCAATGTATCCGACACACGAAAGCTTGAGACGCAGACGAAGCAATCTGTCACGCACACGACTCAAACACTCTGGATTTGCGGTCACTTCAATTTATAACGAATACCAGCACTGTTGAATTATCGAACTACCATGTTCATGGGAGCCACTAACAATCTACTACAAAATTAGTGTTGGCTCATAAACATTGCCGACCGTGCGTCACGTGATGGAAAAAAAAGGCGGTGACAAGGTGCTGGTGACACTGGTTTGCACCAAAACGTCCTCGCTGTTTTTTTTTTTTTTTTTTGGCGGGAGGGTTGTTATCAGGCCAGTATATGGGCCTTTACAGCGCTACTCACCCAGGCGAAAAATGATGAGTAAGTGGGCTGTGGACGCATGCGCGGCGCATCGTTATTCGTGGAAGAGAGCTACTGCGCACGCTCAGAACGCCGTTCACAGCCTGCAGTAGGCAAAGATGGCGGCGCGCAGAAGGCGATTATCGGAAGTGTCTATACTCACTTGTGTGTGGTGGTGGATGCTATGCGCTCGCCGGACCAATCAGCCGCCTCCCGTTCATCCCTTGACCCCGCCTTCTTCTAGTGCAGGGCTCTCCAAACTTTTTGACTCGGGGGCCGCATTGGGGCAAATTTTTGTGGGCACAAAATATAAATGTGTATTGTATGAATTTGTTTTAGTTATTATTATTTAATTAGTTATAGTAGTGATATTGTAATTAAAAGTACTAGTTGGGGTGGTAGTAGTAGTAGTTATTTCCTTCCAATAGAAGATATTTAGTGGGTTGGGGACTCTACTTTAGTGGAAGAAATCAAAGTAAAGTACAAATATATCTCAGAACGCACCGAACGCTTTTGTTTGATATATTTAAATGTGCACTAACGTAAAAATATTATATATACCATTTATCATCTTGCGGTGAACTGCAGTCAAAGATACGAGCCGCGATTTCCTATTACGAGCCGTTGGAGACTACGCGGTATATTGCCCTGGCGTCCGTATCAATGCGCCGCTTTTATGCGCATATCAGAGATACCAAATGGTCTTCTGACTGGCTCGTGATTCAACCATATTGTAGTCTATCATAAGTTGAGAGTCCTATTGAAGACGAAGAGAAAATCTGCGCTATGATTAGACTATCTTTTTTAAAGGCATGGTGAACCGAAATTTGGACTTAAAAAAAAAAAAAACAATGCAGGAGATGTAGGCGGGACGCTACAATGCCTACAACACTACTCGTAAGGCGATATCTCGAATGAACGGCCATATTTTTTGGAAAAAGAGGTCGAGATTGAACGAGGCCGACTAGGCGCGTGAAGTCAAGATATCTCGTTTCCTCCTCTCTTTGCTTCGCCCCCTCAAGGCGGCGAGGCGGAGAAGACGCGAGGCCGTTCCCTCTCCTCCTCGGAAAAATAAGACGTAAACATATCTTTCAAATGCGCCTCCATTTTTTTTTTTTTAAATACGATCATCCATTTGAGATATCACTGTATGATCGAGTGATGTTTTCGTGTTTGTAGCATCCTGTTGCACGCTTTTGCCGCCGTGTTTTGTGGAATCCAGATTCGCCTCCAAATTTTTTTTTAAAATACGGTCATCCGTTCGAGATATCGCTGTATGAGTGATGTTTTCGTGTTTGTAGCATCCTGTTGCACGCTTTTGCCGCCGTGTTGCAGTATCGCGTATTCTAAACTAGAAATATTTTACGTCTTTTGAAATTATCATGCACAACATATTTAAATGAACTAAAAATTGTTTCTTTAGCGGAACTTTACAAAGGCCGCCAAAATTTTCAAACATACGATAATTTCATTGGTCCTCGCAAGTACAGAAAAGAGTCCGCACGTATTTTATTCCTGCGTGATTAATAGGCGGTTCTGCCTTCTAAAACTGAAGATACTCATTCACTGACACTTCCTTAACGCCATCGCACCAAAAAGTAGCTTCTCCAAAAACTGCTTGAGTGCCCCTTTAACAATCCTCGTTTTCCTCACCTATAGCAAGCCTGCAACAGCCAGGCGGCGCCAGCAGAGTGAAAACCCACGGTTATACCCAGCCTCGTTGTAACTTGAAAAGTGTGAACGATAAGCCCCACATTGCGTCCCGACGGCTTCGATATGCACTACGTATAAAAGGGGGGCGGTATTTTCACGACTCAAGAAAAAAGTATTAAAAACGTTCACCATCACGCGCACCCCGATATCCTGTGCTCTCCGAAAGCATATTATACGCCTGAAAATTGTCTGGCGGCAATTGACCTTTTTCATAGTTTGGCCACGATCGTGGCGCGTCCTCGCGGGAATCGCTCGAAACACAATTGGCGGCTCCGGGACCGTCTCTCCGTCGTCCGCGCCAGGCCTGGCGTGTCTCCCGGTTCATGTCTTTGCGTGTGTTCTCTGGTGGCGTTGTTCCGTCTTTCACCATTCTGAACGTGTATTTCTGTCCTCGTTTCGCGTGCATATTTTCTTCGAAATGGCTGAGGACGACCTGGGGCCCTGATTTGAACTCTTGGCGAAAAAGTCGGCGAGAAATACGGTAGCTGCGATTGGCAGTGCCAAAGTCAAGTGCGACATCGGCCAATCGCAGCCGCCAATTTTCTTGCCGACTTTTTCGCCAAGTGTTCAGATTAGGGCCCCTGGAGGATTAACAAAAGCCACTATGAAACAGAAAGTCTATGATACAGAGGATCTAGAATGGATAGACCGCCGACGTCGCATCGGTTTCTACCATCGACTCGCAGTCACTTAATCGTCACTTCGGTGTCGCGTCTTGGAAGCAACTAAAGAAGGAGTCGGCTTTCGAGGCAGAGTCGCAGAGTGTTAAGTAAGGAAAGTAATGGTTTCCAGTTTCGATACCCACCCAACAATTCCCCTTGTGCGGAGCTTGTGAGCTCCGTTTATGAGGCCCAGCCACTACAAACAGCTGATTTTGCTCTCCTTGATCGCTTAATTAAGTTATTGAAGCTTACTGCGTCCGTTACTTCGCCGTCCCCTGTACCGCGCGAGCGCGCGGAATATCGCCGTATTCGGGAATGTCTAAACAAACTCGGACGGTGTGAAATCCGGGCGGTCTTGATATTGCTAAGGCTTGCCTGCACCGTCAAAAAGTAAGGAACGGTATGTTAGAAACAATCTCTCTTCGAATTCGGCACGTTTACGAACCTTCGACAAAGTGGTTCTAGCAAACAGGGGAGTTTACGGTTGGTTGCCAAGGCATTCCATCGTGGTTCTGTCTCCGTAAGGCTTAAATTCGTTTCGCACGCTTTAAATGCTGTGCCAGTGACTGATATATTTTGTGTTTTCTCTTCACTTTTAACGTGGCAAGACGCGAATGTGTATAGCGCACGCTTGAAGAACAGAAAGCTTTATCTTGTTACTCTTTACTTGAGAACCGGCTATGGCATGATTACGTCACACAACCGCGTGTGCACATTCACTGTTAACGGAAATATAGTCAGAGTGCAGGCGAGCTGGTGTAAGTTGAACATGATGGTAAACTTGATATACGAATACATGGAAGGAGAGAACATTGAGGACAGGGCGGAAACAGGACTTCTTTCAAGAAGTGCTTCCTTGATGTTTTATTCCTTCATGTATTCGTATCTATTCATCAACACACTTGTTTTCAGTTATTAAACCTGAGACTGGGGTAGCAAAATGAAAACGCAAAGGAAGAACAGGCAACGTCTCAAGAGACGTTGACTGTTTTTTTTCTGTCTCCTTTTACGTTTTCGTTTTCCTAACTAGTTTCAGGTTTGCCATCATGTTCACATTTACTGTACTTTAGTTAAAAGCAGAATGTCCCGCCATCACACTGATGACCCAGCCACCCAACACGGAAGATTCGCGTCCTAGGCTTTTGAAAGCAGGGCAAAAAGGGCGGGGTGTTTGACATCGGGTGCTTTCGTGCACCACCCGCAAAAGGCTGCTGAAACTCTATAAAATCTTGCGTTTGAACCATTTTTGCTGTTATTTGTGCAACCTTGGGTCCGGACATTCCGTCTTACGCCGTTTCATCGAACGCCGTTTCATCGAAGCTGTTTCATCGAATACCGTTTCATCGAACGCCGTTTCATCGAACGCCGTTTCATCGAACGCCGTTTCATCGAAGCCGTTTCATCGAACGCTTTTTCATCGAACGCCGTTACAGCCTGTAATTTATATTAATTTTTATACAGAAGATCATCTTATTCTCCCTTTTTTAGATCACAGGGTGCAGTGACGAGATAAGTTCCAGCATGAACATATCCTGCTTCAAGAAGAAAGCCTCCATTAAACGATGATCCCTCTCCATGTCACATAAAACTATTAAAATGAGACAAAAAACAGAAAGCACGATGTGCTTTCTGGGAAGAGGGTAGTGTTTTATTGTCTGACAGCGTGTGCGTGTAACCTTGGGTTATGTGAGGATCCGGAAGGGTTCATTCTTCTTGGGTGACAGAGCACACGCAGGGCTTTACTATTGTCTGGTGAGGGTTGGCCCTCCTAAGAAAGCATCCTGAAGATCATTCATAGGCAAAAGGGTCGGTGATAAAGATGACAGTGAAGGGGCGGTGGTTCCAGTCCGGGTGTAGCACGAAACAATCTTGGCAGACCCTTTCTGCAGCTTTTGTCTCTATATAATTTCAAAACTAAAAAAAAAAGCATTAAGATGAAGCAGAAAAGTTTAATCTGAGCAAAAAGTTGATAATCAGAGTATCGTTACATTTTATTTCGCGTGCTCTCCTGGCAGAGTATCGTTATATTATAAGCGTGCTGTGGCAGTTAAATGCTTTTCGTGAATAAACCTTAAACTAAGCGTAAGGGTGCAAACGAGCTGGTGTGAATAGCACATTACTAAAACCCCGAGACAGCAGGTAAAAAACGACACAGACACTTAAAAGTGTTTTAAGTGTCGGTCCCTTACCTGCAGTGTCATGGTCTCAGTCATGTACACGGGTAAAGCTTTTCAGTAAGTCGCATACCCATTTGTTTTTATATCTTTTTATACCAACTGTTTTTATTTCTAGTAATCTGACACCACCTTCAAAACAATTACACAAGTGACTACCTTAGTCTTAACAAACGCAAGGGAAAACATCTATAAAGCAGTGTTATGCTCTAAAACTCGGTACAGAGAAATTCGATGAAACGACCCTTAGCGATTCGATGAAACGGCGTTCGATGAAATGGCGTTCGATGAAATGTCCATTCATTCGATGAAACGGCGTTCGATGAAACGGCGTTCGATGAAATGTCCGCTACCCGTGCAACCTATAGCTGCATGGTGGTGAGGCATGACGACTATGAAGCCTAGCCGCGAGAAAAGCGAAGGAGTCGAGCCTAACTAAGCACTGTCCGAGCGACCGAGCGGACGAGAGAGCCTCCAAAAATGGCGCCTTTCCCTTTCCTCCCCTCTCCCAGAGTCGGCGCATGCGCCTAGCGATCTCTGAAAAAGGTCAATTAAGCTAAAATAATTTTCATTCACAGTGATATTTTTTGTGTAATTGTAATGGTAAATATTTTATTATGTGTGTCCAAGTTGAAAACATAAAACTCGACTGCTGCAGACCCCAATGCATGAAAGGGAAATAAGAAACAGTGAATCTTCTTCGGCTTATTGTTTTCTGTCGATATTTATTCTTATACTAACATGCTCTTACACAAAATTAGAACCTTATGTTGTTCTTTTTTCGAGCCTTGTGAGTTGCAGGTTTTTTGCCTTGTGTAGCCGTCTTGATTAAAAAACGCTTTCCACAACAACCCTTTCGCATGACACAGTGTAATTTGCAAATAATTGCAATAGTTTATTTTTCAACTTTTGGCGAGCAATTTTCGCTCGCAATATTTTGTCATCAAGGGGAGGGCACAACGACACATGCGCGTCTGTCTCCTGCAAGAACAACGGCCGCTTCCCGCAGTGCTTGTATAGAAAATGGCATATCATCGAGATTACCACGTTTATCAGCGACCTCCGCGCCACCCCGTGGCCCGTTCTTCGGAAGCGCCATAATTTGCTTAGTGCATGCTACGGCAATGTGAAATGCGGGACATTTTGAAAATTTTGGCATTTCTTGCGGGACGCGGGACACGAGCTCTCAATGCGGGACAGTCCCGCGAGTCGCGGGACGGGTGGTCACCCTAGCCCCATCGCTTCCGGACGATATTTAATCCCTTCAGTAATAGGGAGTTTTCGTAGATCGTTTTCGCTCTCCCGCAAGGCTCTCCGCAACCCGCTATGATACCCGAAACTCTACAGTCAAGGCCATCGGCGCGCAGGCACAGTAGCGGCCTCTTCGTTGCGGAGGGCTTAGCGGATGGGGAAACGCGGTCTACGAAAACTCCCCATTCTTCAGCAGTAGCAAGCAGACGGAGCCGCCACGAGTTCTCGATAAGCAGACGAGAAACTCGCCTCTGCATGACGCGTCTTGGCACACTGATACGTACAACGGAGAAAATATACAAATATACCACGTGGTTTCTAACAGGCTCGTGATTGGACCTGGCGGCCTGTAGCATTGGCTCTAGTCCATCGTAGGATGAGACGGAGTATAGCATATATATATATTTTTATTTTTTTTTCACACGTTTTTTAGACATAGTTTTTCTTTCCTTGCACGATTTAAAATAAATCGCCCATGCACAAATAGAATATGTTATGTACAAATCAAGGAACGAATGTTTCGGGAATCAAGCAAATTCGAAATCAATTTTTTTCAAAACCACCAGTTTATTTGCTTTGTTTTTATTTGTAGCAAGGTAAGGTAATGGTCTTTCAGAAAGAAAAAAAATGATATAGTATTGTGCTTTCTGCTATTAAAGCTATAATCGTGTTCAATGTTCTGTTAACGAAAATTGGAATATATTCAAACTAAAAGTAAATGAGCTCCTTGAGTCGCACATCCCACTCAAAAGAATTTACTCGAACTCAAATGCACCATGGTTTACTAGAACAATCGAGATACACTTAGGGACAAGAAAAAGCATTTTTTCCGTGCCGCTAAGCGTGATCCCACAGCTCACCGATGGGACGCATACCATGTCTCTGCTGTTTTGTACATGACAGCTGTGTGTTGTGCGAAAAGTACTTACTTTAATTGTACATTACCATCTATGCTAATCAATAACCCCCGCCAGTTATGGAACACCACGAAAGAGAAAAGTAATACAGTTGTAGAGCTCAGAGCCGATGATGGTAGCCCTATTTCTTGTGAAGAGTGTGCCAATGAACTCAATGCTATTTTTGTCAGCTGTTTTTCTGACCTCCCTATAAGTAATGATCAAACATACATGTCCTATGACTACCTCCCCATGTACCCCATATCAATTAGTCCTGAAGGCATTGTGAACATAATCGATTCCCTTAAACTATCCTCATCATGTGGTATAGGCTGTATAAACTCCAGGTTTTTGAAGAATACTAGAATGTACGCCTCCATTCTTCTTGCGAGTATATTTTCTCAATCCTTAGAACAAGGTATTTTGCCAGACGACTTGAGAGTAGCCAAGGTGGTCCCAGTTCACAAAGGAGGTGATAAATTCAACCCTCGAAACTCTCGCCCAATTTCATTGACCAGTGTCCCAAGCAAAATTTTAGAGCATTTTATTTACTCTAACATAGTCAATTTTCTAGAATCAAATAAGTTTTTGTCCCTTTAAATACGGCTTTCGAAAGACATTCTCATGCGAAACAGAACTTGTATGATTCACGCATGACCTTCATTCTATCGTTGACGTTTGCTCCAAATTAGATTGCGTATTTTTAGACTTCTCTAAAGCCTTTGATTAAGTTCCCTATACCTTACTCTTGTCCAAGCTTATACTCTGTTTCATATTTAGCGTGCAACGCTGTCAAAGCTACTGGCGCGAGCGCGTGGCTTCATCTATGGCTTTGTTTGCGCGAGAACGCGTGCAAATGATCAACAAGATCAAGCCCCACGCTCGCGCCAGTAGCTTTGACAGCGTTGCACGCTAAGTATGAAACAGAGTATAGTAAACTAAATATTGATCCGGCAGTACTCACGTGGGTACATTTATTTCTAACGAACCGTAAACAATTTGTCAACGTGAATAACACAAGCTCTGCTATGGTATCAGTAACATCAGGCGGTATCAGTAACATCGGTCCGTTATTATTTCTTATATACATTAACGATCTACCCTCTCATGTATCCTCAAAAATTTCTTTATTTGCTGATGACTGCGTTATTTATCGATAATTTACTCGTGATTCTGATTCTAACCTACTACAAAACTATATTAACTACTATGTTTCCAACTGGTGCGACTCGTGGTCCATGGTACTAAATTCTAGCAAATGTAAGGTTATGAGAGTGTCCCGTTGTACTTCATCTCAGCCCCATTATACACTAAATAACCATCCCCTTGAATTAGTTACGGCCCATAAGTATTTAGGAGTTCATATTACATCTGATTTATCATGGAGGACTCACGTTAACTACATCATTAACAACGCTAATAGCATGCTACGTTTTCTTATTAAAAGGAATTTTTTTTAGCACCCCAATCTTTGAAGCTAACTCTTTATAAAACCCTTGTACGATCAAAGCTCGAATATGCATCTTCTGTTTGGGACCCTGGTCAGTCTGTACTAATTTGATTTGATTGAAGCCGTCCAAAATCGTTCTGTTAGATTTATATCTTCGAATTACCATCGGACAGCCAGCGTAAGCACTATGAAGTCTAATCTTTCTCTCCCTGAATTGTCAACTCGTAGAAAAGTAGCCCGTCTAAGTCTGTTTCATAAACTTTATTTCACTAATGAGACGCTGCGTAATAAGCTAATTATACCTCCTCTTTACGTTTCACCAAGACTTGACCATCAACAAAAAGTTGGCATCCCATATGCTCGCACCAACGTCTTCCGCCATTCCTTCAGGCCGTCTACATCCTTTGACTGGAACCACCTGGCTGCACCCGTAGTCTCGATCATAGATCACGACCTTTTTAAAAAAGCCTTGGAATGTATTTTTTTCTAATCTACACTGATTGTATTTCTGCGTATCTGTGTCTGTGTTTTTTCAATACCTCATGCAACCACTTTCCCCTCTGTAATGCTCACGCCCTGAGGGTAAAATAAATAAATAAATAAATAAATGTGCATTATTTAGTCAAACTTCGTTGCGGACTAAATTAACTTTTGCTCCAAATTACGCACAATTTCACTTATTATTAAGCTTACATGTTAAATAAAGTGTTAATATTTGGTAATCAATTATACCCACGCCACAATATTGACCAGAATAGCAACTATGCGAGGGTGTAGTCATAGCGAACAACTGACAATATTCAATATTTATTTTCGGTCATATAAACAGAGTACTATTATTTCTCGTAATATTTTGATAAAGCGCAATCATGTCTTTCTACTAATGAAACATGAGGAAGATAAAATATTAGGTTTTAGTTTTAGTGAAAATCGGTCTCTAATTTCCTAGGTTTTCAAAATATTGGTTTATTATAAGTAGGGTTCCGCGTTTTCGGTTTTTATTTTTTCAAAATTCGGCGTACTTTTTTCGGTGTTTATTTTAAGATTCAGTTTTCGGTTTTTTCGTTGTATATCTATGCCCACAAAAGTTTACCGGTTTTTTTTCGGTGAATATGAAAGAAACACCATCGGACACCGGATCAGATGATCCTTCTAACTCTGATATTTGTGATCCCTCAAGGAATAACGGCACAGATACATTGACAATAAAACCAAAAAACATCGACACTTTATTTGGCGAATAAGTGCAACTGCAAAAAAAAACAAAAAAAAAACACACCCACACACAGAAGTACAAACAAGTCAGTGCCCAAAAAAACATGGAACTTCACCTTCTGTACATCAGGATTACGCGATCTTATTATAGTAAACACATAAGTACTGTCCCAGGTTCTCCTCGTTGATCCACGCTCATTCTTTCTTGTTACTGACCCTGGTCTTAGAGAATGCCCTCCCAACGTTAACACTGGACACTGGCAGGCTGAGGAGGTGAAGCGCTGCCTGATTCGAAATCGGCCAATCAACCAAATGTGACTACCAAAAGAGACACGGTGCGACGTTTTGAAGCACATATTTCGTACACTCACTAAACTCTGGCTGCAGATCTTGCATGAAGCTAAAAACCTTATACTAGCCCACACCCGAACTTTTGTTTTAGCACCAGGAACGTGACACACTAAGCCCGATCACAGGAGGGACACAGGTGTCCCGCGAAGGACAACCGAAGACCTCTTTTGTTGCATGTTGAACCTTGGAAGAGGGCAATCACGAAGAGGTCACACAGTGTCGAACCTTGCAACGCCTTCTCTTCCCCCCATCCTCCCCCCGCCCATCTCGAGGCGACCCTAAAAAACTGTCCATTTTCCGTTAAAACAGAATTTTAGAGAATGGATTCGGCTTACTTTTATCGGTTTTTATCGGTTTAAACCGAAAACGCCTAACCTAAGAACTGACCTTTTTCGGTTAAAACCGAATTTCCGAAAATGGATTCGGCGTACTTTTATCGGTTTTTATCGGTTTAAACTGAAAACTCCGAACCCTAATTATAATGTATGCAACGGATTTTATTTTGTGCATATAATATTGAATTTGCCTTCAATGAAAAGACCTAAGTATGACTCATGAGCTCTGATGATGTCAAGATTATTAAGATATATTAAAAAGGTCACACTTAAGAACTTGCCAAACTCTGCCAACAATCATCAAAGAAACACAGTTAGACATTTTTATTGCTCTTTTAGATGAAACTTATTTCAGTTAATTAAGCATAACTCAACCTATCTTGAAAGTGTCTGAAAGTAGTCCTAGTGCAATTATTTAAAAGGGACAAAATAGCGAGCGGAAAACGTGATTTCCGATACATGGGAAAAATATCAGTCAAAACACTGAAAAAGGGAAAAAAAAATGTCTGTCAAGCATGTTCTTTGTGTTCTCACTCATTTCGCAAATGCTCCCAAACATATATTTTTGGTCAAAATTAAAAATTTCACTGCAAAACCATTTCTGAATGAGGTGAAAACGTGGTTTCTGCCACCTGTCGGGAGACGCATGTTTGACCGCTCGCAGTTTTGTTACTTGTCAATATGCTGCACTAGGACTTCTTTTGTGACACTCTCGAAATAAATTTAATTTTCTGAACGAATCTGAGAAATTCTTAAAATTTTCGAATATAAAGAATATCGAACTCTATGTACCTCATGCTCATTTTTGGCAAAGTTTGGCAAGTTCTTACGTGTGACATATCTGAAATATTTCAGTGACCCTAACATTATTTAATTTTAACGAGTACAAATTCAATATGTCTGCAAAATAAAATAGGTTACATACATTTTAATGAACGAACGTTTCCAAAATCTAGAAAATTAGAAATTGATTTTGTAAAAAATAACTTATTATAACTTAAATAACTTTTTATTTGTAGCAGAGTATGATTATGGTTTATCAGAAGAAAAAAAAAAATAGAAAACACAGTATTTCACTCTGCAACAAAGATCGCCCTTTTACAACGCTCATCGGACAAAATTCTAGTTTTATATCCGGTCATATAAACAAAATTCAATATTGTATATTTATATCTGATGATAAACCACTATCATACGTTGGTACTAACGAAAAATAAAGCAAATAAAAAAGTTTTTTTTAATCGAATTTGCTAGATTTAAAAACATTCGCTCATTCAAGTGTACCTTCATAACGTCTTTTTATTGTACCCATAATATTAAATCTTATTTAATAAAAAGAGCAAAGTTTGAGATTTCTGATGATAGCAAGATCATTGAAATATCTTAAATAGGTACTACTTAGAGGGAAGCTGAAGCAGCACTTATCTTGAGAAGAATAAACGTACACCGCACTTATTTTGAAAAATACGTGCAGCGATTGCCGCTGTCATGCGGCAGTCCTCTTTGCCGCCTGTTATCTGCCCAAAGCGTCGTGACGTCATTGACGGCATCCCCTAGCAACACCTCCTAGACAGGGGCATAGCCAAGGGGGGGGGGGGGTGGGGGGGAGGGGGCTAATGGGGCTTCAGTTCCCCCCCCCCCCCCCGATTTTGAGCCCCCCACACTCTCTCCGCACCCCAAGTCATGGACATCCCAGCCAACACAGCCACCTCAGCCCCCCCCCCCCCCCCCCCCCTCCCCCGAAAAATATTCCTGGCTGCACCACTGCTCCTAGATAACAAACCCGTAGCGCTGAACGAGATGTCGTCCCCAGCGAAGGCCAACGCTGGGCAAGATTGGAAACGAATGCTGCGTCATCGCTCGGCTTGGAGTCGAGTTTGAGCCGAACGTTGACGCAATCGTCGTGTCCAATCTCTGCCCAGCGTTGGCCTTCTCTGATGAAGCCATCTACTTCATCACTACGGCTTTGTTGTCTGGGAGGTGTTTCCCCGAGCCAGCTTAGTGGCGAGCAAGGGTCATCTGACCCCGCTGATGACGTTACTTTTGCTCGTTTTTCTCTCCGTTCTCGCGCTTTCCTACCCTCGGCGTGCCGCAACGGGCGGGTCTACATCGAAATTTTAATTGGCTATTACGACGCTCCTACTAATAAGATCGAAAGAAAATTTAAGACATATACTTTTTAACGTGTCTACAACATTTACTGTTCGTTTGAATTAAAGAACCTCTTCAGCTTCCCTTTAAAGGTATACTTCAACGAAATTTGAAATATTTTCGTCGTGTTCAAAAATTGGTTGAATATGCTCCACAATATCCGTAAATGACAATCGCACGTTTGTATTTTGAGCCTGATGGCTATATTTTTCGTTATACACCAACTCATGTTTACAAACAAACCGGAGCGCCCCAAGCGGACGCCACCGGCGCCGCGCATGCGCGATGGGGGTGTGGGCAAGAAGCTCGCCGTCGCCCATAAACAAACCATTGAAATGCGATGTTGTCGGCGTCGGTGTGAGTTCCCCTGCCCTTTTTCGAGTTCGAATTGTTGATTCTACGTCTTCCTGGCGATGTCTCACTACTTGAGCGGCGTCAGCGAAATTACCGAGGCTCGTTACACCGCTAAACTTCGCGTAAATAATGCGACATGTGGCGATTCATTCCGCGTGGACGCCGCAGTATGTACGCTAAAGCCTGATTCGCATGACGAGATTTCGCTCGCAATTTTCAGTCGCGACGCCGCTTGGGCTGCAAAAGCGTGAACCGTAGCTGAGATGGTCGACGTCGATACTGAAAATCGCAAGCAGGATCGGACCAAGTGAATTAGGCATAACAAGTCGGTGATGTTCACTGGTAACAATGATCAACATCTCCTTGTATCTACTGTTTACATCGAGCCTGCTTACCAACCTTCAAACTTAAGTCTTTTGAGGCCTGCACTTACTTCTTATCGCAAGTACCGGGCCAACATTTGGTCTACGGGCCGGCGTCGTCTAAGAGAGCAGAGGACAAGCAAAAACGTTTGAAAGAGCAGACGACAGTTCGAACGATCAGGCGGCCGTTTGAACTTGAAGACGCACTGAACGTAGTCCGCAGGTGGTCCGCGCAACTTGACGGTTTTCTGACGTTCATGTTGGAACAAAACAAATAAATCTGATGACCACAAGTATCCGTGAATTCAACCCAAAGTGCTTCCCGCCCAAGCAATCGTTGTCCGACGGCGTCTGCTTTTCCCTTTTCACGGCACATATCCAGATTCTCGGACGAACCGAGCACGTGAAAACTGACCTTCAAACCTTTCTTGACTCTTTTGGTGCGGCCCCAGTCGCGGCGTTTTCACGAGAAGGGAGGTTTTTGTATGGTTCCTTTCAAAACAACGCAGGAATACACGTCTGACATGGGGACTTCCGCCCACAGCCCCAGACCGGAAGTGCGACCGACGCGCCACCACCGCGCCGTGACGTAACAGAGATGAGTTCGTACTCTGGCAAGCGCTCGGAGAAGTCCCAGCGGAGACCACGTGACATCTAACGCAATCGTGACGTAGGTCGTCTCGGGACGAGCAGAGCTACGGCGAGGCTGACGTCGAGAAGATGGCCTAGTCGTTCCAGCCACCGAAGCGGCTGATTTTGTACGAATTTTGAGTGACCGGTTAAGCTTCTATAATCTTGTAGGGGGACAATAGCGACTTCTGCGACACACAAAAGGCATTCTCGGGAAGAGGAGAGTTCCTCCTTCCCCTCTTCTCTCATCGTGGCCGGTGGCGAGACACTCACCTTCACTAGCTGTCAAGGTTCCTAGACGGGCATTACAAGCGAGGCGTTAGCGACATCCACCAGGTGCTCTTTGCTAATCGTTTAATTCGTTTTAAAATTCTCTTTCGAGACTTTTTTAACAAGATATTGGTATGTTCGATGTGATACTGCTCCTTTGAACACATATAGACCAAAAAATGAGCGCCGAAATTTGGTTGTAGTATCCCTTTAAGAACTTGCAAAACTTTGCCATAAATTAGCAAGGGACACCGTTCGCCATTTTTTTTTTCAGTTGTTTTACAAAAATATATGTTTTAATTGAATAAGCATAATTACATTTATCTGGAGATTGTCGCAAGAAAGATCTAGTGCAATATTTTAAGAAGTGACAAGTTAACGAGCGGTCAGTCATGCGATCCCCGACACGTGAAAACCGAAACGTCAGTTTTAGTCAGTTTTCGTCTCGGTCGCTTCAATGGTCAATAACTTGAACAAAAAAAAACTCCGCCGAGTTGGCCGTTTGCGTTCTTTTTTCATATCAACAATGCTCTCAAAACATATATACTTTTCTGGTAAAAAAAAATAATAATAAATAAAGTTCGATCCAACGAGCTTGAGTAAACTTAGAGCGGTAAACCAGCGGCCAAAAATGGCAACCCCCCCCCCCCCCCCCCCCCGGTTGCCGCCATCTTGACTAGGGGTGTCGCGAACCGCCCGAGGTTCGAGTTCGACCAGGTTCGACTTTTTCGAACTTTTAGTGGCAATTTCGACGAACCTTGTATTGAGGTTCGACTCGCGTGCGCATGCGCGACAGGCTGGCCAGTTGGCTTCGGATTGGATGGTGATGGCTAAGGGATGAATTAAGAGCAGCACTGATTGGTTATTTAAGTTAATGCAGTACAAGAAAATTAAGTTATTAACTTCTTCAGTGAATAAAATTCATTTCTTTCAATTGTAGCTGTTCATAAAATTAAAATAACCCTTTTCATAAAAAAAAAATTCTCCAAACCGAGACATGCTTGTATCAAGGTCTGGCCACACTGTCCACAAAGTCGAACCGGTCGAATCTGGTGAAAAGTTCGAAGGTTCGTCGAACCGGTTCGACACAGTCGAACCTCGAAAGTTCGACCTAAAAATCTGGTTCGACAAAAGTTCGCGACACCCCTAATCTTGACCGTTTGCGACATCAGTGATCACGTGACCTTAAGATGGCTGCACCCAAAGGTGCGCCAGATCAGATTGGGCAGATTACGGTAAGCACCGCCGCGGTCCAAAATTTACTTGATCTCGCTCTAGGGTAAACGTTTGAAACATTGGCGTTCAAAAACCTACCCGCGTCCAGTTATTCTATCAGCCTTGTCACGTGACATGATCCACCGGAGTAACTCTCGTTGGGAGTTATGGTGTTCTAGTACACCAATTTATGGTGTACTAGAACTGGGCAGTGTGTCGTCCACGCCGAGAAGCAACGGAGGGAGGGTCGGCGCAGCGATGACGGCGCGCAAGGACGGCAGGGGGCGCTGCGGGTAATAGGCGTGCTCCTTCCCGCTCGGATTGCCGTGTTGTCGTACTGCTTGCGATCGCGTGGTTTGCGTTGTCGCTTTGTTTTGCTGCAGTTCTTTTTTTTTTTAATGGTTGAGTGAAATGGATCGTGATCGGTGCCGCTCAGTGGCATGTAGACAACGCGTGCAATGACGGAAAAGCGGCTGGACACGAGAGACTGGACGTGTTTTGTGCCGGGGCAGTGATTTCCCTACACTCCCCTACGGGGGTGTACTCCCCCCCCCCCCCCCGCTTGTTTTTCCGAAGGCACTCCCTTAATTCGCAACGACCCTTATATTCTCAATGCCCCCCGAACCCCCCCCCCCCCCCCCCTAATTTCAACTCCTGGGGTCCGTGCCGGGTTGCAACGGTGGCTTCCGGTCCTGCAAAGGAGCCCGTTCCCTTTGCGTGTCAACTTAGTCAACTCGCGAAGGAATAATAAAATACCCAAAATCGAAAAAAAAGGATGCTCGTTGCGATTAAACATATTGCGACTTCTCTTTAACTCGTGCGCTCACGTTTTCTTAAAAATTAGAAACGTAAAAACTCTGACATAACTTGAACAAGAAAGAAAAACCAAGCAAGAAAGACATCCAAAAAGAGGGGTCATTTCTGAAATTCGCTAAAAGCTAAAATAAATCAATCCCAAACTTAACGTGGCTGGTTTTAACTTTTAGGTCATTTTATTAGTTAGATGCAGCATACAATTTTGGACGTTAGGTATCAGAGTGACAAAGATTCGCGAAAAAAAAATCTAGTCACACTTACTGACAATGACTTTCCAACGTAGATGCCCAAGTCATTTGGGTAAGTCGCTGCAGAAACTGGAAGATGCTGGGCAGAGACGGATCGGTCAGAGGGTAAGGATGAGGGCGTCTGTTGAATGATCCACTTTTCAACGCTGGGAGTCATATATTCCGATGGTGATGCATCCGTTGGCTCCAAATCGCGATTTTTTTTAAGGGAAGTACTAGGTAAGCACTGAATTTGGCTGGCGCTTCAATGAGGCGGCCTTGGTGATATAGGTCATCGCGGACTTTTGAATTCACACACCAATCAGTCTTAGCAATTAGTTGTTAGACTTGCACTGTGGAATGGGTGCACAATGAGCAGTACCAGTAGAGTAGATGCTCTAAGAAAGATAAAAATCGGCAGTTTGTTGTGTAGCTCGAAGCCCGGATGTCACTCCTGATGTGAGGGGGTGGCGCGCCGAATTCAATCGCTTCTGTGAAGTGCATGAAATGACGGCCTGGCGGAAAGGAACAAATAATTAGAAAGATAAAGAACGAGACAGAAAAGAGAAAGAGTAAGAAAATGCACAGCAAGAAAAAGAGAGAGAAACGTAAAAAGAACACGGAAGAAAAACTTTACGCCTCCTCCCTCTCTGGGGACGGCCAACAAATCATTTTAAAACACCCAACAGAGCCACAGCCTACAGGGTGACCCCCGTCCAATGGCCAATTTCAAAGGACACAAAGTGACAGTTAGGTAAAGACATATTATTCTTTTTTTTTTTTGTTGTTGTTGGTTTGTGTTGAAGCGGAGCTGTATCGTCGGAAGGATCGCCCCAGGCGGCGGGGGAGTACCGGAGTGGAGGGAGTGTCACGAGTCATGACAATGTCGCTCTCAGGGGCGCTTCGAGCGGGCGTCTGCCTAATTGGGAAGCACGGGATGCATGGGAGGCTGCCGGGTGTGGTCTCGAGTCGTAAACCGTACCAAACATATCGGCTTTGGGTTCATTGTGTGAGCGGGCCGGGTTTGTGGGAGCGCCCATCTCCACGGCACTTTCTTGAGATGTCCGTCGAGGAGAGCGTGGGGTCTTTTGTGTTTTATTTTGGTTGTCCGTTTAAGAGAGCGTGTTGTTCTGCTCGTTTGCTTTTATGACCGACCATCTGCCAGAAAGAAAATAGCGTGGGAATCTGGGATCCTGTTTGGTTTTGGAGGACGGAAAGTGCCGGGCGGCGACGTCTGGTCGCGCCCAACACTGTCAATGTACTACGCGTATGTTAAATAAATCTATCTAAGTTAAAGTTTAATACCACCCTACTGAACTTCACTTCGCAACGTGTTCGTCATCAGGCCCATTGTTGCAAGTGGCCAAACACTGTCTACATCAACGACCTTCATAACTGTGACACTCCCGTATCCTCGGTAGTACAACCGGCCAGAGCCTACTCGGCGCCACGCCAAGTCCGTTCACGACAACTACTTCGCACCTTCGTAGTTTCGCTAGTGCTCCGGTCCGCCGTCTCGACGGCACCCAGCCGCGGCTCCTCGGCAGTCACAATAGTTTGGGAGAGGAGGCGCCGGGGACCAGCCTATCTCCGAAATCCAAATCCTTCAAACCCCTCACAAAGCAGGCCCGCCGTAGAAAAGACATGACCCCCACGAAGACTAGCGTAAGTTGGCGAAGGCCACAAGCGCGAAGCGCGCTGAACTGAACTTATCACCTTCAAGAACATTTCCTGCAAAAATACGCAGTAAATGTATAACTCGATCCTAGATGGTTCGAAATGTGATGACGCACGCAGTCCATGCAATCAATTCATATAGAATCTTTCTGAAAAACCTTTTTGGAAACAAATATGAAAGTTTGTGTGTAACGCATATCTCAGCTTTTTTTTATACAACATCTACCCGCGCTACACAAAAATGAGAAAGCGTTATAATAACCTAAAGTGTGGAGGCTTTTTCTCTAACAGTTGGGGACAGAATGCGATTCAAAAACGACACAGCGGTTAACTGCTGGAGCCCAACGTCCCGCTTCGTCTTTTGGGGGAGTTTATTTCTTCAAATAAGAAACATGTCTGAACATAGAATTAATAATGATTTTATATCTCCTACAGTAGATAGAGAAATTCAAGGAAAATAAAATATACGAATGTACACACCGCGACACCGGCGGTATTTCACTTTGCTCAAACAGCGTGTCGAGGGACGCAAAACTTTTAACACCTAGGTTGGGGCCTGAGGTGAGCCCGTTTTACCGCGTAAGTAATTGCGAAAATAGTGTCATTTGTTAATGTACTTACGATAAAAAAATCCGGAACTGACTCCTTCGTACTAACTTTGTCACGCCGTTTGCATCATCGTCAATGCAACGGGGCGAAGGGGTTCCGAGATTGACCGCTACAGAACTCTGGGGGGGGGGGGGGGGGGGGGTTAGAACCCTCAACCTTCCCCCCCCCCACCACCCTCACGTGGGTGCGCCACTGTGGGAGACTGTACAGACCTCGACACTGTTAGCGTGAATACGATCATCGGCAGTTTTTGCACTTTGCTCGGACAGTGTATCGAGGGGCGCAAGGTTGTGACACCTAGATTGGCGCATCAGATGAGCATTTTTCACGTACCACATAGATAATTTTGGTAATAGTGTGTCATCTGTCAATGTCGGATTGTATATTACGGAAATGACTCGCTCGTGCCGTGCACATCACCAGTGCAGCGACGAGGGGGGGGGGGGAGGAGGATGGGAGGGGGCGATGAATTTATTTACCCTTAAAGGTCCTCGTTGTGGACATTACATTAAAAAAATCGTCAAAATATGCACACACAAAAAAAAAAAAAATTTATCGTGGAGCTCTGGGGGGGTCATGACCCCCCAAACCCCCCCCCCCCCCCCCCCCGTGGGTGCGCCGCTGTATATATATATATATATATATATATACAGGAGGTGGCGTCTGTATTCTCCATACATGGAGCGAAGTGTAACAGAAGTAGGCGTGGCCACGAACTCTTCCCAACCAATGAAGAGCTCGTCAAATTGATTTTTGGGGCAAACAACCCTCGTTGCCATGGCATTTCCGTGGCAACGCTGTTGTTTGCCCCAATATTTCATGGCAGCGAAGGCGGCGTCCACTGAATCGGTGTCGAACAGGCGAGATTTGGAGCCCAACACTTGCCTGACCAGTAGGAAGTCGGCGTAAGCTAAAAGATTGGCAGAAAAACACCAGGGAGGTGTGGAATCAGACATGTCGGAACTTCGAGAATTAAGAGGGGGGGGGGGGGGGGGGGCATTTTATTTTATATTGCTAACTTGAATTTTTTTTTTTTAATTTGCCTAGGGGAAGCGATTCTGCACCCTGCTCCCTTTGTTCGCACGCCACTGTGTAAAATTACGCACAAAATCGGCGGTGTCACAGGCTCACAGCACCGGGCGGTCGCTTTGAAGGAATCGCAAGCGTAAATGAAGGTGTCTAGGCTAGGTGGCGCAAGCTGTCGCCCTATTTAATGAATAAAATAATTTGTCACGTATCAAATTTAAAAAATAGTTTCCAGGGGGCGGAACACACCGCCCGAATAAAACAAAGTTTAGTCATATTTATCTATTCATCGACGTCCTAGCTTTTTTCAGTCGCTTTTACATCCATCCAATCATACACTGCCGAAAGCTCGAAAAGGGCGCCCGTTGTCGAATAAACGAGGCATCACAAGCGGCATGTCGCGTTCGTCGGTACCGCCCTTTAACCCCAGTTAAAGGCAGAAACCCCTCATCGAAAGCGTCGCGGGACCGCCACCACAAGCCCACCATGGTCCTCCCATTCCAACGGCTGCCACCGGCGCCGGCCGCCGTCAACCAGACCACGCTGCATCCGCAGCACGCCAGAGAAGCCCTCGAATCCGCCGTCAAAACGGTCGAAAGTGCCCTGCAATCGGACAGTTCCTACCCGCAGCTCGTCGAACTCTTCATGACGTACGGGTCGCTGCCGAGCGAGAGTGGTCTTCACGACCTCGACTACCCGGCGGACCCCCTGGGCGCCGCGGCCGCCGCGCCCGCGGCGCCGGTGCGAAGGATCCCGCTCCCCGCCGAACTCACCGAGCAACTGTCGCACATGCAAACGTGCTGTCAGATGGGCCTCTTTCCCGAGATCGGACGCGCCTGGCTGTCCGTCGACAGCGATTTGTTCGTCTGGAGGTACGAGACCGGCGAAGACCTCGCCTACTTCGACGGGCTCAGCGAGACGATCCTCAGCGTCGCGTTGGTGCGACCGCGGCCCGGAGTCTTCAGAAGCCACATCCACTCGCTGCTGTGCCTCGCGACGCCGGTGGAAGTCGTTTTGCTCGGCGTGTCGTTGCAGGGCAAGGCCGGCGAGGAGTTGACGCTCGTTCCCGAGCCCTTGTTCACGGTGTCGTCGGACGGTACGGCGATGGTGTGCATCGCCGGTTCGGCGACGGGTCGGATCTTCCTCGGAGGTCGCGACGGCTGCCTGTACGAAGTGAGCTACTCGGCCGGGGACGGCTGGTTCGGGAGGCGCTGTCGCAAGCTCAACCACTCCAGTTCGGCGCTGTCGTTCCTCGTGCCCGCCTTCCTGAGCTACCCATTTTTCTCGGAAGAGGATCCGCTCGTTCAGGTGGAGTTGCTGTCGTTCTCCTACGAGTTATATCTCGATAACATCGTTCCACCGACTGTACGACAAACGGTCGACTTGATTCCACCGAATAGACTCTCCGTCGTGCAGTTGGTGTCACTTTCGATATGGGTGTCGTTTCGTGCGTTTCTACGAACAACTGACGTGTGTCCATAGGTAGACGGGTTGGACATAGAATAGGCACTGTGTCAACCAATTTTTTGAAGGCTGGTATAAATGCTGAAGAACGTAAGGAGCCGTCTTGATGCCTTAGAATGGCAGGCCACTGTTTCACTGAGACAGTTAGCCATGGAGAAGCCAGGCCTCGGTAGAAAGGTCAGCATTCAGTCTCCCCCAGATTTCTTGAAATGCCTTTAACCGCCTTCTTTCTTTAACTGTGAAGAGGTGGTGTTTAGGCTTCTGTAAGAAAGAACAAAGGCTCGTTCACACACTTGCGACCGCTTCAGCCAAGTGCGCTACCACCACTCATGGTCTTTTATGACGAGAGCAGACCTGTATATTGGGAGAGTTTGGCCAGTTTATGATCTCGCCGCCATAACACCCCCCTCCTGAGTGAGCCATCAGCCTGCGGCGCAGAGTGAGAAGCATGAGCGCATGCGCATGAACACTTGGCTGCTCCCAACTGAGCGGCGAGGGCCGCCATTTTCATTCATTCGCCCGGTGGAATGCGTGGGATCGGCATCTCAATTTCGGTTATTTCCTTATATATTGCTGGCTCTGGCAAGAAAATGATACACTGTTATTCCTTGGTGGGTTAGAAAGCTAACCAAAAGTTTTCTCGACGTCTGACCGCAAACGTTTGTTCGGGCGAAAAATAATATTAATAATAATAATATTTATTCCGGCTCAGGACAGCTGCGACGCCGCAGAAAGGCCGAAGGCCCATACCGTAGAGGTCAGCAACGCCGCACCATACAAGGTTGAACAGTCATGAATATGTACAGATGGCAATGACGTAATGGTGTGAAAATCGCATGAATACAGACGGATGGAAAAGGCGTCGGGGGGGGGGGGGAATTAGGGCAGAGGTCTATGGAAACAAACTTGAGGCCTGCCGGCAGAGAGCTCTAATGTCCTTGGGGTCATCGGGAATGTCTCCAGTTAGCTCGGGAAGCAGCGAGCACCAATTCCTGGCTGCGCGCATCAAGCATGACTCGAGGTGGCGTAGCGTACGTGCCAGGAGAGGCTGCATCTTTCCGGTGTGGGAGTTGAAGTGAGGAGCATCTGGGGCCTTCATTGTGGTTCCCATCAGGTTGCAGAAGAGACGGATGGAAGCCACGTCTCTTCTGTGTGCAAGGCTGCGCCAATTAGCTCCCTGTAGGAGGGCCGTCGTAGATATGTCCCTGTAGGGCGAGAGCGTGGAACGAGACACACTGCGCCTGTGGAGCATGTAAGCAGCCCTGCGCTGCACACTCTCCAGGGCTTGTTTGAGGGAATTCTGGGAGGGGCTCCACCAGGCACATAGCCAGGATTTTGTTTCGGGGGGGGGCCCACCCGTGACAAATGCTGTATGAGGGGGAGGGGGGAGAGGAGGTCCCAGCAAAATGGATGATTTCGGGGGGGGCCCGGGCCCCATGGGCCACCCCCCTGGATACGTGCCTGGGCTCCACACAGGTGAGCAAAACTCTACGTGGGGTAGCACCAATCCCGTGTATGCGGAGGGCAAGTTCGTCTGCTTCTTGCGCAGGGGGTAGCGGTGACGTCAGAACGCCGAGCCCTGATTGGCTGATCGCGACCCCCCTATCTGAGCGTCGTCTGCTCCTTTGCAACGTCGTCTGCTCGCAACGTCGTCTGCGTCTGTCTTACCTTTCCTGCGACTTTCGGAAGTGCAGAGGCCAGATTCACAAAACCATCTTACGCCAAAAGAGTGCGTAAGACAAAACGTGAGAACAAATTCGTATTCACGAAACAAAATTATCCTAAGTTTTGCTCAGGTTACGACGGAATCCTACGACGATCAACTCAGCATGGCCGGCAGCGTCACTCAGTTACTTGGTCGCGACGCTTAACGGACGTTCATTTTTGTACGTGCTCTTCTCACGCGTCCCGACTGCAAGCAGCAAGAAAAAAAGTAAAAAGTACTTGAAATAAACCACGACGAACAAGAACGCTGGATCCACAAACACCCGAGAAATGCTCCAACGGCCACGATTCCACCGACCCCGAGTAAGCGAGCTCGGCAGATAGGCCTAGCAGGCACAGCGGTGCTCCGACGGTCCTTGGCCAAGACCGTCTGCCCACGACCGGCTGGGGTGCTGAATGGAATATGCCCGCGCGACCCTTGTGAACCCTTCAATCTCTTCCTCTTGTCATCTTCTTGTTTTCCGAGGCCGCGGTGACTCTCGCCGGTGAAAAAGCGGTGAATCTCCGACAGACGCAGGAAAGGTAAAACAGCCATCGCTTTGACTAGCAGACGTAAAGCAGACGATGTTAACTGCGCCGACCCGCCGACGCCGTTAAAGAGTGAGGAGTCTCGCCGCACACGAAAGGAGGGAAAAAGTATTTGGGAGGGAACTTGCGGACACTAACACGCTCACTCTCGGTTCTTAGCAAACAAACCTCGGCGCCTCGGGACACCTCGCCAGTGAGTCCTTTGACTTCTCTCCTTGATGCGCGTCTGCTAGTTGTTAAAAACAACGTACCGCTTGATTTATTTCGTCTGCCCTCTCTGAAAGGCGAAGTCGAGCTCGCTCGTAAAGACCTGCACTTCCGAAGGTCGCAGGAAAGGTAAGACAGACGCAGACGACGTTGCGAGCAGACGACGTTGCAAAGGAGCAGACGACGCTCAGATAGGGGGGTCCCGATCAGCCAATCGGGGCTCGGCGTTCTGACGTCACCGCTACTTCCTTTCTCATGCGCAGAAGACGAAAATGAGCCCACTTGCGAGGCGTATAGGTGCAGGAACACGCTCAGTGGCATGCCACGTGTGACATGTGTTACAAAGCCTAGTGACCGACGTGCTTTCGCCCCAATGCCCCTTATGTGGCCTCCGAAGCTGACATGGTTGTCAAAACTCACTCCCAGCAGAGTAGTGCTCTGGACCCTCTGGAGGGGAACAGCGCCCGAAACAAGGGGTGGGGGGGTCGGACTTTTTGTACCCATGGTAAATGTCATTGCCACACTTTTCTTAGCGTTGAGTTGGAGAAGTCGGCCTGTAGCAGACGACACGTAGCTTCAACCAACGTTACTAGATTACCCCAGTTGAGGAACTCCCGTGGAAGGGGGTACCCCCCCTCACTCACTTCAGTCTGCCTCCCGTCGTTTGAAGCGCCATCTAGATTTGCGTTTACGAACTATATGTTCCATAGAGTACAGTGGAACGCCATCTAGACGCTGTGCTTCTAAACGTACGTATTCCATAGAATACAGTGCAGTTACTATAGCAGCCGTCCGGCGCGTCGAACGACGGGGGCGAATCGTGGTGAGTGAGCGGGAGTACTGCTCATGCATGCAGCGTCTATGAACAGTTCCGTAACTGAGCTAATCTAATAACGTTGGCTTCAACAGTGCTCTTTACGGGAAGCGTGTTGCGTCGAAATGGTGGTCGTCTCCTCTTTGCTCCCTCCTTCCTCTTTTGCTCCTTTGGCACTCTCCTTCCTCCTCTACTTTTCTTCTCTCCAGCACTTTTGTCGCCACACCCACTGGCCAGACTCTCCCAATATATAACTCTGAACGAGAAAACAGACTTTCGCCATCTTTGGGGTAGTCGTGGAACATTTGTGATTTCCGTATATTTCTTCCTTTTTTTACGCATCCTTCTTCCACTATTGGTTTGAAAAAACTTGACAATGCTATGAACAACCTTACCTTGTACATAGTATGTACATTTGGCCTTGCACGTACTGCAAAACCTTCACTCCAGTTAAACGTGGTTCCAGGGCCGCCTCATAGAAGACGCCAGTGTGCTCTCTCATCGTAGATATCACAAGGGGTTTTTATGAACCCTGTCGTAAGCAGTCACAAGTGTGTGAACCAGACTACGCACATTGGCCCTTCAGTTATGTCTCATTAGTTTGGACGCCTCCGTCCCCCCCAAAAATCGTTCGTAATGGGAGCCGTCGTAATAAGGAGACAAAAATGCATATACTTACGCAGTTTGTCCTTGAAAATTTTGTTTGTATAGCGGGGTGTTTGTATCACGGAGTCCATGTTAAACGATGCATGACTGAACAACGAATAGGCAAACTGGCGATGGACCTTTTCGGAAAATCCCGTAAGGCCTCTCGTCAACCTCACATTGCTCCACGCAGCGTGGGCACCCGATGTATGCTCAACCGTACATCCCGAGTGTGGCACAATTCCTTCTCTCTTACCACTGTGGGTTTCGAATGCAAGAAAAATAGCAAACACATTACAGAGCCGATACATACCCTGTTTTGTTATCTTCCTGCTTAGTTTTGTATTCTGAAATCTTGAAATGCTAAGCAAACATGAACCTCTCTTTCTTTACACGGGTATTGATTCATGTGCCATAGATTGAATTGCCATAGTGCATCAAAAAGACGATGCCAGACACTCCACATTTTTGGAATGATCTATTGTATGTCAAACCTATGTTTTCGATCTCCTTCAAGCTAGAATCGTACCTTACAACTTGTTCCTGGCCAACCACACACTTAGCAGTGCTCCCCCAAACAAACTGCTGACGAAAAAAAAAAATATATATATATATTGACACCGATTTTTGTATTTAAGACTTCTCTGATGCATGAAATGTAGCATTTAAGGAGCCATTAGTAAAACTTGTTTAGAAGACATTAAACAGTTGTTTCATGGAGTAAAGAAGAACCTATATTTTTATCAATTTCTCAGCTAAATTTAGTGGGCAGGCTGAATAGGTCATGCAATGTAAATTTCCCCGGTAAATCTAGCAGAAAGAGCACGGATGGGTGGATAAAATTTTGGGATGGGGCGGTTCCGTTAAAAAGCATTTTATGCTTTATTAACCTCCCTCCCGCCCCCACCAAAAGATCCCAAGACAGCTCGAGTGAAAAAAATGGAGGACCACAGGAAGGAGCACACAGACACGCTGTTTTTCTTCCCTCAAGCTACGCTAAGCCAACTAGCCAAACTCGACACCTTGTTGCAATCCCAAGATAGGAGGCAAGTTAACCGTCGTCATGGCACACGCGCGCTTTTCGGTCGCAGGTGGTGGTGGATGACTCTCGACAGGTGCTGTACACGCGGTCGGAGCGTGGCTCGCTGCAGGTGTTTGACCTGGGCTGGCCGAGGGGCGACCAGACCAGCCGGGTCATCTCCGTGTCCCAGGCCACGCTGGTGCAGTTGGCACAGGCAGCCGCACGCACAGTGGACGTGGCGAACTTCCGGCCGCTCGTCCACATCGAGGCGGTGACGATGATGGAGTCACTCCACGTGCACCTCGTGGCAGTCACCCAGGCCGGTACGTCGTCCACAAGAGTCCGACACCGACCTAAGGATCTTGCCGTCGGAGCTGTTAAAGCTACCCATATCACGTGACACCCGAGACTGTGGTAAAAAAAAAATTCAAGTTAGAGAACAAGACACAGGAGGAGGGCGCCGCAAGTTCTGCTAACTCAATCATTTCTCTCTCTCCTTAAAGTCTGGCCACAGAGTCTGGTCACCGACCTTCTTCACGGACACACCCTTCGTTAATGCGACAACCACATGAACTCTTAGAAGCAAGACCTTGTGGCTGGTAGACTCTTCTCGCTTTCAAGGGTTAATTTTGTCGCTGCATTAAGAAAGGGTGTGTCCGTGAAGAAGGTTGGTAGCGACAGGACTGGGTGTATATAAGGAATGAGAGAATTAACGAATTCGTGCCTCCTCGTGTCCTCCGAAGCACGTGCTTGTTCTGTTCCTTGTTGTCTCATGCACATTCTCCTACCGTAGGAGTGTGCCCTTTGCCCGGCATCTCCTAGACGAGAAGGCCGTAGTGCAGGATTTCCTTGCACCTACCCCGTGCTGGTTTGAGTAAGTGGCCGGCGTGGGGTGCAGAGTTAGCATGACCGCTGCATCAGCGTTTGGATGGGGATCACGTTTGCGGCAAGGATTCGAGTTCCAGCCGAATGCCGACGCATCGCTCGTGTGACACTCCTTCGTGGTGAAAGCGCATCCCCAGAAACTGCTAGGAGCTGTTTTTAGCGCATTAAAAGTACCGCAGTTAAAGTTACGGTTTTACAGATCAGTGGAGTTACATTTACGAGTTCTCACAAAAAGTGAGCTAAATTACAACTACCATATTTTCCAGTCTATAAGTTGCACCTTTGTATAATTCTGACCCGCGTGTGAACGGCCATCTTCAGAAAGAAGTTTGTACGTAAGTCGCACCTATGGTCGGTGACGGGTTGAAGGCTCGTTCATGCAGTTGCCTTTTCTTAGGGCCGAGTGCCTTGAAACCTCTTGAGATCTCTCAGGAGGAGAAGTCATGCTGGCACCATCTATGAGGGGAGCCTTGAGCTTGCGGTATTTGTGAGATCAGATGTACATACTATCTATGGGAAATGGTCGTTCATACCATTCTCAAAAGTTTTATGAGCCAAGAAGAAAAGAATGATGCAGCGACAATAGAAAATATGCAGACACTGAAAGTGTTCCCCAGCTACCCCATAGATGGCGTCGATGTACTCCCTCAAAAAATATTTTTTACGAAGTTTTGAGGCATGTGGTCCTAGGGAGTCGCAAGTGTGGGAACGGGCTTTAAGAGCCCAGTCGACGCCTGACCTCCAGCACACGCTCGTTGCGCTTTGACAGGTTTTAGCCGCGCAAGCGACGAACCGTTATCAAAGGCAGAAAGCTCGTGCTGGGGGGGGAGCACCTTCCCAATTATTAACCTGTAGCCGATGGGCAGCAACATTTTTAATGTACAACGATCATTGCATTTGCGCTTATCTCCCCCAGGGGTCCGGCTCTACTTTACCACCTCGTCGTCGCAGAGCCCCGAGGCGCGGCCCTCGACCCTTGCCCTGGTGCACGTCCGTCTGCCGCCAGGGTTCTCGTCGCACGCCCCCCTGCAGCGCCTGAGCCCCGTGCGCGCCGCGCTCTGCCGCCGCGGCACCGCCGTCTTCGTTGCGGGTCACTCAGACGACCGCGACGTGCTCTGGACGCTCTCCGGCGACGCCTTCCCCTTCCAGCCGCGCCTCATGGAGACCTCGACGCTGATGCCCCTGGACGGCACCACCTGCTGCCTCGCGGAGGCCACGTCGGACGCCGCTCCACAACCGCTCTGCGCCGTCAACGTCCAAGGCGGTGGTGTCGCTCCGTCGGAGCCTCCTGTTGTCGTAACACAGCACGCGGAGCGCCCACGCAAGTTCGTGCTCCTCTCTTCCTCCGGCTGCAGCATCGTCGAGAAGCCACGTCCCGTTGACCTCCTCCGCGGACTGCTTCGTAAAGGGGCCAACACCGAAGCGGTGCGCTCATTCTTCGCGCTCCACGGCGAGGCCCAGGCAAGCGCCACGTGCCTCATCCTTGCGTGCGGACCGGGCGACGCGATGATTGCAGAGTGCGCGACGCAGGCCCTGTTCCTTCATGGCGGAGAGCCGAAGGCGTCTTGCGTGGAACAGCAGCAGCCGACCAGCCAGCCCCTTCAGCTGCAGCAGCAGCAGCCGTTGCACCAAACAAGCGCGTTTGGCGGCTTCGGCGGCTCGCAGATCTGGGCGAGCACGCCGTACCCGACGGCACATGCGCCGCAGGGTCCGCCACGGGGCTTCTCGCCGCTGAGCCCCGTTGGACTGCCGCCGAACATGAACATGTCGCAGCAGCTGGCGTGGCGGCAGGCACAGCCGCCGCCGGGTGGATCGCCTGCGCCGGCCGTCGCACCGGTTGCGGACGTGGTGTTCTCGGGGCGCCACGACGGATGCTACCTCTACTTCTCGCGCCTCGTCCGCCCGCTCTGGTCCCTTAATCTCGTGACAACCGCCGCGAACCAGCCGGACGTGCTGATGAGCTCCGTCTGCGGAGAAGACCTCTTCAACTATCCTCGGCGCCCTCAACGGCTTGAAGACGTTCCTCGAGTGCACGACCGACTTTGCTGGCGCGCATGTCGCTGACAACCGGAACGCGATGCTCGATGGCGCTGCGGTTCGTAGCGCACTCTCGGCAGAGGGCGCGCAGCTCGCGGAGCAGGCACGGAAGAAGGCGCAGTTCGAGGCCGCGTCACGCGAGCGCACCTCCCTGGCGCACCTCACCCGCCTCGTCTCCCACACCGTCGAAGTCCTCGGCCTGTGGAAGGTGCTCTGCGACCACCAGTTCCGCACGGTGTCTTCGACGCTCCCGCCCGAGCTTCGTGACCAGCTTCGCGGTGCGACGCTGCGGGAGCTGCTCCTCTCGGACCGCCAGCTGACCTCCGCGCTCGCCGGGTCGCTGGTGCGCAGCTACCTGGATGACAACGCCACGACGGAGGCGGTGTCCAACCGGCTGCGCGACGTCTGCCCGTCCCTGTACCGCTCCGAGGACGCGCTCTTCACCAGGGCCCAGGAGATCCTCCTGGCCGCGAGAACGGAGCGGAGTCCGGCGGACCGGCAGCGGATGCTCGCAGAGGCACTGGAGCTCTGCAAGAGAGTGGGGCCCCAGCTGCACCTTCCGACAGCGTGCGGACTGCTCAAAGCGTGTGGCCACTATGCGGGCGCCGTGGACCTCTGCTTGTCGGTGGCCAAGCGCTGCGATCCGCAGGACCTGGCGTCGCACTTCTACCGGAGGGGGGAGCCGGCAGACGACGAGCGCGGCAGGCGTGTGTTTGCAGCGAGGGCGGAATGCTACAGGGTGAGCTCACATCTGCATTCCTGTCCCATGCGGTGAACCACCGTACGCAGGTGCGAGATTCGGTATAGCTATGCCGAGCTATTAGCGCCAAGATGTTTCGGAGGCACCGTCTAATGATTTTCCTAAGGGACCAGGATTGGCCGTGATATGTCATGAGCTGTGATTCTGGCTACTTATTATCAGCTGTGAATGACAAGTTTGATGATGTGTTTAAAGAGCACGGTTGAAGCTTAGTAATTGCATTAAACCAACACCGTTAACTTTGACAGCCTGACATTACTCTTTTTTCCGTGGATGAAAACACAATTAATCCCTTCTAAGATGTCACAGTGAGCATTTGGCCAGTTGTGGAAAGCCGACCACAGCAACACTTTTGATCATGCACGTCGCTGGTACTCTACCTTTGGAGTCGGAAATCTATCGCCCGCAAGTCGGATTCAACCCTCGAGGCAATATCATACAGCCTCCTGCACGCTTCCAGAAATGATTCCCCTCCCCAAACATACGCTTCAGGACAAGAAACATATTTGGTTGCTAACCCTGTATTGTCGGATGCATTAACTCGAGAGATTTGCCACAGTTCACAGATCAGCTGATCCCCAAACAGACAATAAGCTGGAAAATGCATTTGCAGCGAACGATCTTGCGAAGTTTTCCGCTGGCCTCCCTGAAATAGTTTTCGAATACACGCAATCTTGCAGCAGCCTCCCTAGAAGTGTTTTGCCTTAGCACATGTACACTTGCAAACATACTCTTTTAAGATGAGGACCGTGAAGTCAAACATGGTTCTTGCAAATGACAGTCGAGCACCTCCAGAATATTTCACATCTCTCAAAGAGTTTTAATGTGAATAATCACACTTTGGCAACCAGTATTGAACACCCAGAATCTTGATGAGAGTAAGATTTTGGCGCGAGTAACCCTACGTTACGTGTTCTTGAATCAAGAGACCATCTTTGCATATTACCTTGAGTATATGGCAGTTTTTTTATTTCTATGGGCTGATCACTCCCCCCCCCCCCCCCCCACTCCCCTCTCCATCTTCCGTTTCTCTGTCCGGCCCTCTGCCTGTCCACTTTGCGGTGATTTTCCACCTCATAAATGTCTAGAGTGCGAACAAAGGCCCATTCTCGTGAACCGAGCCAACACCAGCTAGGATAATCGAAGGCTATGCACTAGAACTTTGGTGTCATCATAGTGGGATGGAGCAAAGACGCAGATTGGGTACGAGTGCTGCGTCAGTGGTCGGCTAGAGTCCAATCGACGTGTCCAAGGACGCTTGGCATCAGGCTCCCGTCCGTTGCTGAGTTGGCGCCATCCAACTGCTCTAACGTTTTGTGGTGCAAGAGGATGTTTGCAGGCCCTGATTATTCTAGGTAATGTTGGCCTAGCTCTGCAGAGGACTTTATTTATACCTGAACTTCCACATGAGAGGCACTTCCCAAAGTGACATGCACATACCTGGGGCTTTGCCTGCACTGCAGATGTGTAAGATGGAGAATGGGCAACGTACGCGACAAAAAGCGTTGCCGAGGCCAGCATCTACGATTGGTCAAACGCGCGTCTTTATTTGGGTCAATTTTGCTTTCGTCGACGGAAATGAACGTCGTCGGACCGTCGACTTTGACGGCGTTGGTTTGAGAATGCGATGACTTTGAGCTCTCATCTTGCTTTTTACACGCACCATTGAACTGGTACCGTAAAATACCGGGAGTGCGCCCACCCCATTTTTACTGAAAGCTGGTTTAATCTGGACCCCGGCGCTTCTCCCGTCAAATCGGGCAGTTATTGTGTAATTTGCAGAATTTACAAGTTTGGGAAATGTTAATAGTGGGTGCTTGAACGAAGTGGGTGCTTTTGCGGTATTTTTGGGTAGTTCGCAACTAATGATAAGTAGCCAGAATTACAACTCGAGACGTCAAGGTGAGGCAATTCCTGGTCACGACGTCACGAATGGAAACAATACGAGGGTGCCACCAAAACTTCTCGGGGCTGATAGCAAATTGGTACAATCCGGACTCGTTAAAATTTGGTAAACCTGGACAAAGTATTGGATAAAGAAAAAATTTGTTCTAAAAAAGCTGCGACAGTCTGAAAACTTGTAAAAATACTGTCGTTAAGCTCAATTTTGCCCCAGAAGGGGCAGGAGCCAGTGCCCACTCTGAATTGGGAGATGAATCGTGGAGAACTGGGGGATGGGCGCTTGGTAGGTCTGAAAGCGGAAATGCAGAAGGTGCAGACGGTCGGGTGGGCCCTTGCTTCGTCCGACCACTGAATAAAAAATGGCTGTCGTTTGCGGAGCTAGTTGATCGTGCAAACACGAGTAAATAAAACGTCAACCTGTTTTTTGTTTTTTTTGTAAAGAAGTGTTTATGTGGGAAATAGTTTATTAAGAAAAATTAAAAAGTGGTCGATTACGCATTGACTTGTCTTTGTCACTAAAGCCTTCGAATTACTCTTCTGAGTTAAAAAAAAAAAAAAAAGAGTTTCCCATCTATCACAACCTACTTTTTTTTTACTCTGCACCTTTCATCCCCTTATCCTGCTTTGCCGTCTCACCTGAACTATCCCCATGCTGTCCGCCAGTCATGGAGATAACGGCTGCCCACGGCAATGATGGTGTTTGATGTCTTTTGCATATTTTTGAACTTGCTTAAAATAAGGGAATGGGTGTTTGATATGTCCTTTGATGAGTTTTGAAATCTTCCGAAAGCAGGGGGCAAGCGCTTACTGTGACATGGACACACGCTCGGTATTTTACGGTACTTTCTTGCTACCTTACTATCCCGAGAAATGGCCCACCCTCAAAAGGTAGGCTGCCCCGATTTCAGGCATGCTTTTCTGTTCTTGCAAAAACACCAAGAAATAGCTCACCCCTCGAAATAACACCAGCCAGGTAACCTCTGCTGTAACAAAGCAGATTTTATCGCCACTGTCGTCTTGATATGTTTGCTGCATTTATCGGGACCTTCGTTGGCACTAGAGTTCCTGTATAGGCTCCCTACGGGAGCCAGGGTTGCGCGTTCACCTCCGGAGCGCCGGCTTCCCTGCACGGCATGCGGAGTCTGCTCCTCACGTGACTAAATTCGGCGATTAGCGCCGCCGCGCGTTCGAGGCGCGCGGCGTGCTAAAATGAAGGGGAATGTACGCCGGGGCGCGTGCGACGTCTTCTTTCCTGCACGACACTTGATCCGGCTCCTCACGTGGCCGAATAGCGGCGCGGCAGCACGTGGAAAACAGACGCGCAACTCTGGCTCCCATAGGGAGCCTATGCAGGAACTCTAGTTGGCACTATTTGGAACTGCTTGAAGGGAACGTTTGGCCAACCAAGATCGCTTCAGTACTAAGCCTATCCACAGGAAGCACTCGCATCCAACGGGCACAAAAAGATTCACAGCCCTGTTGCGGGTATTAACGAGGTCCCTCTGCGGAAAATCGTGCGTAATTTTTAAACTGTACCCCTTTCGTGCTCCTTTTTCACCTTATTTGATCTCATTGGAAGTCTTCACTCGCAATGCCGTTCTCGCCGTTACCGACTGCCCTATGCATTCCCTTTCAACCAACGTGTTGGAATCAGTGGGACAGAACCTCAAAAAGTCGGGATATGTTGGAATTAAATCGCGGTACGTGCCCCATCCCCATGTTGCACCCACGCGATTTCGCTCCATCAAAACGGCGTACAAGGGGCACTCAAGTGTCTACGAGTTATTGTTAACGGCACCAAGCTGGGACAGCTTCGGCACTCTGCTGGACGTGGCCCCGCCTTTCTTTGCGTACACGCATGATGGAGCGCTCGAAGCTGTTTTGGACACTTGCGTTTGAGTGTACAGAGCGTGTGCTCTCTTGCGATCGCTAACAATGAGAGGACACGCTGACAGCATCTATCGGGTCACCCCGCAACTCCGTGCAACTGAACTGGAGGTTTTGCAGTATCTGCGAGATCAAGTATGTGTAAACCGGTTTTTCTTTTCCCTCCACAGGCTATCCTGGAGCTCCTGTCGGAGCTGAGGCATCCGCAACAGCCCTCATCCGACGCCGCACGGTCCGACGTCGACGCGACCACCCTGTACGAGCGGACCCTGTCGCTGGCGCTGCAGTCGGACGATGAGCTGTTCCACTCGGCGCTGTACAACTGGCTGTGCGACAGCCACCAGACGGACACGCTGCTGGACATCCGCAGCCCGTTCCTCGAGGGCTACCTCCAGCGGCGCGCCGCGGCCCATCCGGACGCCGTCACGGGGGCGGATCTTCTGCGGAAGTACCACGAGCGCTCGGGCAATTTCACAGCTGCTGCACGCATCTCGGCCAAGCTCGCAGACCGCCACGGTCAGGACCTGTCTCTTCTTCAGCGGCTAGAGTACCTCTCCAGGGCCATCGTCTGCATGAAGAGCTCGGAGCCACGCTCGTCCGGCGGGGCGCGGGAGGGCGACTTCTTGCACCAGCTGGAAGAGAAGCTGGACATTGCGAGGCTACAGGTCAGTGTTGCCGCGCTGCGACGTCGGTAGTAAAGGCCGGTTCGTGCACCTGCATTTGGTTGCGATTGACTGCGATACGACCTCTCGTAATCGCTGTTGAAACATCCTATTTTGCTAAAAACTAAAATGAGCCACAATGTTGCCCGACTGTAGTCATCTGAAGCGGTTGCATAGGGAGAGGGAGATGGGGGGAAAAAGGACAGAGAGGTAGATGTACAGAAAAGAGAGTTATATGTGCGAGGGAAGCATTGCCTCGAAAATATGTCTGCGGTGGTGGGTGGTTTTGTGAGGTGAGGGCATGTCCAGTCTGCGTGACTCGTAGGCCGGTAGCTTGATGGAATTGGATTTAGGTGATTCAGTCCTTTGTGTGGACTGCTTAAAGGCCGGCCCGCAAGCAGAGAGAAGGAACCCGACCCTCACTTTCCTTCTCGCCACTGTGAAAGGAGGAAATCGCCTCTTGTTTCCTCCTCACCATTTTCCGATTTTTCTTTTTTTTTTTTTTTTTTTTGTCGGCTGCCTGATTTTTTTTTGGAGGGGGGGGGGGGGCAAGTTTGGGGTGGGAAAATGAAGGCTTGAAGGATTTGAAAAGATCATCCTGAAGCCAGCCGGCACACCTGCGACAAGGAGCTGAACCAACCGAGTAGCTGTTTTGAGCGAGCTTGGCACTGGCTCTTCCCAACGAGTTGGATAGGCTTTTTTTTAGCATTGGTTTGGAGGACGATTCTTGCTGTTGTGAGAGCACAAATACCTTGTTCTGTTCAAAGAAGTAGTCATTGAAGTATCAATTTTAATATAAATATCTGATTTGGCATCTTTCGTTGTTTTGGCGAATTCGTGGCGACAACGGGAAGTACGAGCAGCGTTTTTCGGTATATCGGGGATGACGCTCCATAGACCAGAGATTCTGAATCATTATGGTTCGTGGACCGGCAGAGGTGACGGAGGATCCCATCCGTAGTGGGTCTAGCACTTTTTGGTGTAGAGCGTTTTGCTGTTGGAGGGCATTTCGGTGCGGACTTTTCGGTGCACAGACATTTCAGTGTACGGACCTTTTGCTGCAAAGACTTTTCGGTGTGGGACTTTTCGGTGCGCGGATATTTCGGTGCACGGACATTTTGATGCATGGACATTCGGCGCTATGTTTCGCTCTCCGGTATTTTTTTTTCTAACGTACGCACTACACGCTTCACATCGTGTTTGCGCGTTGATTCGATAGAGATAGTCTCCTCTATAAGGTTTTGGCTTTATTATTGGTACAGCGTGTAAAAAAGGACCCAAGCAGCAAGAAGCTTGAGAAGTTGTTTGTGCATTCAGAACAATTTTGAATATCTTCAAATGCGCCTCGCGTGATCGTATAGCTCCGATTGTTAATAATTTGTTAATAATAAATGTTTAATAACCTCGCACGACGAAAAACAATGTACAGTTGAATCCCGGCACAGCGAACGCCGCTTCAACGAAATTTTCGCCACAACGAAGTTTTTTCCGTTCCCCGTCGGTGGCTAATACAACTTAGTGCACCGAAATTCCCTCCAAAGCGAAGTAATTCGCGAGCGCGTGTTCGCATCAACGAAGTTTTCGTGCACCATACCTAAAGTTGAGCAGTCAATTTGCAGAGTAAAAAAACGGAACACTTCATCCGTGTCTTACGCACAGGCATCGTTGACAATTCAATAAAATTTGGACTCGTGCTCTTCTTAAACAGCGACTTAAGTATCAGGCGGCGATTACAACAGCGTGCAAGACGCCATTGCCTGATAATGATGACGATGTGGCCTGGCGGCGGAGCCTTTGCTTTGAGAGCGTCAAGTTTGTGCAAAAGTAATTTTACACCCTTTTAGCAAAAAAAAAATACACAGCTGCGAACATATACTTTGTGTGTAATAAAATATGTTGATAATTTTATGTATTTGTTCGCAAAAGATTATTAGAAGTTGCTTATTTATCAGAAACGAAACCAGCTAAGCGGGTTGTTGACACTAAGTACAAGCCAAATCCAAATCCATAGTCGACACGTGATCTTTGCATCTTCATCGCCGCCATTCGATCATTGTTTCCGCAACCACCTACGAGTTTTGGCATTAAAACATGATTGTGGGCCACTAGATCTATTGTCTGGTTGTTATTGGTAATTTTTCGCGACAGCGAAGTTCCGCGACAACGAAATTTTTCGCGAGCCCCGTCAATTTCGTTGTAGCGGGATTCAACTGTAATTATCACTTGTAACTCATTAGGAAATAAAAATAGGCGTGTGCGGGTACAAAATAAGTGTAATCAAATCAAATATTGATTTAAATCAAGTAAAGAAACCGAATTCGGTGAATGCTCAATCTATTTTATTTGGTATTAAATCTTCGCTCATTCTCGTACGAAAACAAAACAGTGGCTGAGTATGATCTGTGGTCAACGTCTCCTTCCGTGCCGTAATGATGTCGCCGGCCGTAAAAAAAAACTGCCTTACATTCGTGCATATACAAGGTGATTTTTTTAACGACTAGACATTTTTTTTCTAAAAAAGACGTCAAAGTTACGAAATTGCGGTTTGTGCCTTATCGGTAGTCATCAAAAACACCGAATCATTTATTTTTAAAAAGATGTAACGCACGTGAAGTAGTTCACGGCGTCCTAAAAAACCTCATTTGGACGCGAATCATGTTACCACAATCTTTTCTTGCCGCGCTCCTGGCCCCTTCTACAGTGGCGTTGTCACAGCGATGCGCATGATTTATTGCTTTGGCTTCATGGCGTTGGGCTGTGCCACGCGGAAATGGAGGCCACATAAAATCAGAACTATATTTTCGCACCCAAATGAGGAGGACGCCGTATCAGGACGCCGTATAATAGTGTACGCGCGTTACATCTTTTTAAGAATGGACGGTTTGGTGGCTTTCGATTATAGCCAACAACTTTCTTGATATGCAATGCCGCTTTCTTTTCTAATTAAAAGGTTAATTAGCGAATTTTAGGCAATCGGTCTGTTTTAGTTGCGTTCTTTCTTGAACCTAATCCTCGCCTGGCCGTATAGCTCACCTACACAAACCGCAATAGTGCTAATTTTTACTGGACAATTTGGTGGCTTTCGATTATGCCCAACAACTTTCTAAATAAACTATCCCGCTTTCTTTTATAATCAAAAAGTTTGTTAACAAATGTTAGGTAATCTGTCGGTTTTTGTTGCATTCTTTCTTGAACCTAATCTTCGCCTGGCCGTATAGCTCACATCCACAAATCGTTAATTTGCACTTTTTTTTTTGTTTCTAATATCTAGTAGGTGAAAAAAAAAATTTAAAAAACGCTGTATATATAACAGAGGGCAGTTCTTTTCTGATATAAATAAAGCGTGGGGCACGCGTCTTGCATGCATCTTTGTTTTGTTTTTTTTCGGCCTATAAAAATAAATCCCGGGACATTCGAAATTGAGTTTATGATGGGGCGGGCACTTTATCACGGGGTATTTTCTCATGTTTTATAAACTTTATTACTGGTCAGAAGGAAGCCACGCGAGCCGTATCACGTTGCAAACAGCTAATTCGGGTGTTTCTCAAGGAGCTCTAGAACTTTGCAATTGGCATTTCGGTTCTTAATACATTTAAAAAGTTTGGTAATTAGTCCTAAACATTTAATTTTAAACATAATTAAAAATACTGCAACTCTCGCAAGATGTCTGCTAACAACATAAAGTTGGTTTCATTGGCGTAAAGTGGCTGCGCTCTAATTTCGCTTTGCAGAGATTTGTAAGCGTCTTCAATTTTTATGCTTGGTCTTCAAAGATTCGTGAAAAGCATTCGCGACCTTATCCGTCAAGCCGCTGTCCGCGGGCAGCGCGGCCTCTTCGGCAAGTTGTTCCCTCATCGAAGACGACAATGAATAGGAGGTACGATCAAACTCTAAATGCCTGAATAAAGCGCAAGTTTAAAATAATTGTAAGAGTATCAAATGATTTTATTTCTACTATATTCAAATTTCAACATTCGTCGCAGGCAGTATAAACTTTTTGGCGCAAACGAGTGCCCAGTCAACGGTTCTACACTCAAACACGCATCACCACCAGTGGGGTCACAAGGGGCGGGGGGGGGGGGGGGGGGGGACGGACCGCCCCAGGTGCAGCGCTCAGGGAGGTGTCGCGGCGGGCCAAGAGAAAGCGGGGGGGGGGGGGGGGGGGGGGAAGGGAAGGGGAAGGGGGAGGGAGTCGCGGCGGGCTGCCGCCCCGACCTGTTTGAAAATTAAATAATTTCCTGTACTTTTGATAGAAAAGGCGAATTTTCTCCTGAGCGTGATATTTTGTGGACCGAAAAGTACTGTATACCCGAGATCACAGCTTCCAAGCAGACGAAGAACGACGGATGCATTATTTCCCGCGGAAGTACTGTTTTGACGTTGAATTCCACATAAAATTGTATTTGCACAAATTGTGGCACGATAACGAACTTGCTTGATTACTTTTCTTTTAGAGACAACATAACCAGGCATAATCTACAGATATTGCAGATTTTATTTTAATTGGCGTACAGCGCGAAAGACAAGTAGGGACATAAAGAACACAGTAGAGCTCTGCATTTCTACTGCATTTCTTTCTTTCTGTACTTGTGGGCAGTTAGCCCGCATGACTATATTCAAAAATTGCAAAATCGTTTAAGCCTCCCTCTTTTTATAGTTTGTCTCATAGATTAATTAGGAATTGTGGCGAATCCCGGCTGGGTTCGTGTACAGATCTCGCACGTGTTCAAGAACACATTTCGGCATGATTTCCCGCTTGGTGATGCCGTTGAGCTGGCCGCTGTTTCGCTTCTTTTCTAAGTAGCCCGGGCAACGCCAGGCACCTAAATTAGCCAAGCAGCCTCAAAACTTGCGGTTGAACACCTTCCGAACTCCTGGGTTTTTTTGAGGTGGTCGCTAACCTTCGCCCACCCTGACAGAGTCCCGAACATTTATGCAAGGGCTGCAGAGGCTATCTGGGCATTCCATTTCTTAATCTATGAACAAATGGGAACAGAAGAGAATAAAAACTTCGTAATACCTGCTGTCTTTTAATGAATGGCACAATATGCTCCTATTGCTAATTGCACTATTTTACGCTAAGAATTTTGTGATTTTGCGGTTCAACCTCCGTGTTTCCCGTTCTCTTTGCTGATATGCAAGATATTTGTTGGCTGTCGAGTTCTCAGTTACATTTGTTGACAAACTAAAGGCACGTTTGGCCACGAAGAAATTTTTACAAAGGCTGAAGATACATGAAATATACCATAAACCGTTTCACTTTTTATGGAAGTTTGTTTTTTACTCTTCTTAGTTGCTTCAACGAGGCGGCCGTCAGTTTAGTGAACACCTGTAGTACGAACCTATATATTATGCCCCAGAAATGGTCAGACTGTGTTCATTTCGATACATGACTATATTGTCAACATGCAACCAATTTTACATGCTTCTCCCTCTGACTGCAATATTTTTGACTGGTATTTACTCATGATTATTACTTTGAACAAAAAAATAGTGATACAATCACTCTTCAGTGTGCCGTTGTGTTAGAACGACCAATTTTCAACTCTCTGGGTAGAGCTCAAAGTTCAGATGAAAATACCCACATTTGTTTTTTCCTTCTGCTTTGATGTTCAAGTTCCGTTCACTCGAGATAAATATGCGGTGTTGTAGCTTATGTGGCCGCATGCGGAAGTATCTGAGTGTGTTTTAGAGCTGCAGAAAAATAGTTAAAAAAAAGGAGAAAAGAGAGCCATCCCGAACCCTTCCGAGCTCATATCCAGCCTGCCTAACTAATCCCTGATGTTTGGGATTGGAGAAGAGAACCTTGAAGGTTACAGAGATTTTGTCGGGGGAGGTGGGGGGGGCGGTAAGCCCATTAGCACTCGTGCGAGAAGGCCGTAAAAAGCGAGGAGGAAAATGGAGGAGGAAAGGGGAGGAGGAAAAAAAAGAAAAGAGGGGGAATCTTCTGCCACGCTGAAGAAAATTTTGAGCGCCCCCCTTTAAAGTGCTTAGGGCAGTCCCAGGTGAGGTGAGGGCATGTCGCCGGCACTCTGCACTGGGGGCAGAGCGGGCTGGGGCACCAATCGTCCGGGGAGGTAGGGCCGTGAAATTTGGCCAACCACAACGCTGAAGGCTGCTTGTATCTGGAGCTGGCAGGGGCATGTCCATTCCCATCCGGTGTAACTCGACAACTTGGGACGAGAGAATGCACCGGCACCACCTATCCGGTTCCCCTGGAAGACTTCCAGTGCACGCATATATTTCTTTGTTTTTTACACGTTAGTTGTTCACTGTGGGCTTGAAATAATTCTCAAAATGTTGTAAGTAGGATTCCGTGTTTTCCGAATTTATTTCTCGCTGAAACTTTGGGGTTTATTGGAGTTAATGTTTGTTAGATTCCCAATCCTCTGAAATTTAGAGTTTATTTTACTGTGTTCCCAATTTTGAAATATTCAAAAACAAAATAAAGTCTAGGTACCATGACCTAGAGGCTAGAGGGCAAACCCTTAAACCCTTAGTAGAATGGACATTTGGGCAAGTTGGGACGAGTTCATCATAAAAAACGGTGCAAAAGGGACAAGGACAAAAAGGAAGGACTACGCAGCGCTTGTCCTGTGTAGCCCTTCCTTTTTGTCCTTGTTCCTTTTGTGCTGTTTTCCACGATGAAGGCAAACCACTTTTGTCAGTAGCTCAAGATTTCAAATGAAACTGAAGTTGCATTTCCTTGGGACCACTGACCTTGTGCTCTTATGAAGCTTATTTGTAGAACACCGTCTTTTTTGCTTTTTCTTTTGTCGTTGCCATCTCTAAATTTTGAGTTTTTCAGATACATTCGAGTGTTTTTCGGATTTTTCTGATTTATTTGGAAACACGAAGCCCTAGTTATAAGCCACCATTTCTCAAGGATTGTGCGTAGATTTGATCTCGCAAATACTGCAAAAACGTTCTGTCTAGTTCAGGACTAAAAGTCCTGAACATGACTGAAAGTAGCACTTGAATGCCAGCATTCAAAAGACTACTAGCTCACTGGTGCCAGCTCGTTTCAATTCCACTCACCATGTTGCAGTGGAACTCGAGGAATCATTACGTTCGCAGCCAAATGCAAGTGTGTGGACCATCCTTAACATAATACGTGTTTATACGCTGCTTTTCCACGAAAAACAGTCGTGCCTGGCTGTAACCCCCCATCGTTACACATAGGTTAGAGTAATACACAGCATATACGTCCGTGTTAAACAGGATTGCAAGAATACTCCCGACTGAGCTAAGCGGGGCTGGTGTGTGGGAACAGCTAACGGTTGGTCTGTGAAGTCGGAAATTAACTCTAGCTCGATCATGCCGACAAACACCGGGGGCACAGAATTCGTTGAGCTACCATGCACCTGAAGTGCGTGGTTGCTCTAGCTCTGCGCAAATCGGCCCCCCATCACAGACAGACAGCAAATGCACCCACACGCTTTGTGTGTGTGGTAGTTTCCTCTGTGTCCCCTGCTCTTTGTCAGCACGATTATGCTAGTGTACATTTTGTTACGACGGAACATATATACTCGGCGTTCAATTATTTGGTGCTACGCAGTCGTGGCCGGCGTAGCTTCCACGCCGTTCCAACTCTGTTAAAGCTAGTTGCGCAAGTGCGTGCCAAGGAGATGCACTGCAGCGCTGTGGCACTGTGGACACCATGCTAGCCTAGACGTCGTAGCGTGAAATAGTTGACGCCGAGTATATGTAGTCGGGAAAGCATCATTTTGAACATAAGTATCATTGCAGTCCTCATATAAACTACTTACTGGCTGTCATAAGAGCTCGCTTCGGAGAAGTGGCTCCCATCCAAGAGTCGCCACACCCGCTGCAGTGGACACTCGTACATATTGCAACGGAACACAACAGAAAACAAAAATCTTACCTGTGAATACAAGGGGAACTTATCTGACCCCCTTGTCTGAAAACAGATTATGCATCGTCCAGCTAACCAACAAACTACAAACACCGCCAAAGAGGGGGGCGCTGTAATAGAATCCAAGTAGCAGTGGCTCAGTTCCCGTGGACGCGAAGAGTCCGCCTTCAAAGAGTGAGTTTTCCAATTCGCTCGTTTTGCTAGCCTGGAGCTTGTCTTCCACTGGTGTGTTCACCATCCTGGCCCACCTATGCATTGAAAGGGGTTCGAAAGTTACAGCAGATTGCGTCACAATAGCCGGCATGTCATGTTGTCAAATGCCACAATCGTATCGGTTAGTCGTAGAAATGCCGGCGAAAAAGGCGAGCAGACGCAAATGTCGCTGTCGTTGTGGCATCCCATCTGGTATCTTCTGCGGTTTCCGTGAACCGTCTGGCTGCAGAGCGGCCTACAGCGGAGCAGTCGTCTGCTGCATCCATGCCACTGCCAGGATCACGACGAAAAACATGACGCATTCTACGACATCATCGGGTAAAAATCGAGGAACTACTTTTGAAGACGTGGTAAACACAGCAGTCTGAGATGCACTTTAGATACCGTAGTAATGTTGCTTGTGGCCATGCTTTTCCCCACAAGACCGGAAGTTTCTCACAATTCGGCAACTTTGCTCCAGGTGAGGGTCCAGGAGGCCCTCAAGCGCCGCAGCGACCTCCCGGGGGCCGGCGAGTCTGCGGCGCGTCTGGACACGGAGCTGTTCGACGTTACGCGACTGTACGGCGACTTTGCCGAACCGTTCGACCTCGCGGAGTGCAAGCTGGCCATCGTGCGGACGTCGGGCTACGACAACCCGATGCTCGTGGAGAACCTCTGGCGCAGCGTCCTGGAGAGGGAGTTCCGAGAGTGCGGCGGGCGGGCGGCCCCGCTGTCCAGGAGGCTGACAGAGCTGGCGCGCGAGTACGCCGCCGCGGAGAAGTTCTTTCCGCTGCCGTTCGTGGTCAAGTTCCTGGAGCTGCGCGGGTGTCACACCGACCTAAGCCCGGGGTGGCCGCTAGAGCCACTCCTGGAGGCCGGCGTCTCGCTGGGAAGGCTGCGGGACGCGTACAACGGGCTGTACCGCGGCAAGGACCCGGCCTGGTTCGGCAGGCCACTGCATCTTCTCAAGGCGATCGCATACCTCGTCCGCGTCCTGCTCGAGCGGAGGTTGAGGCACATCGACGGCGGGCCGGAGGAACTGAGGCGCCTCGCAAATAGGTGCCTCGACGACATCGCGGGGTATGTGGTAGACCTGCAGTCGATGGGCAGGGAGGCCGAGGTGGTCGCTTTAATGGACACTTTCAAGGGACTGCAGGCGAGCCTGGAGCAGTTCTTGACCGGGTGAAGCTCTGCAAGTCACGTTTGGGGCGTCTTTGGTGGCCTGTTGTCTCGTTACTTCTTTTTTTCTCGATTTGTCTTTATAGCATTTTATTTTCGTTTTTAGTTGTTGCGGACAACCGAAGATGGAAGTGTGTTCCGAGTTGTGATTGTGGATTAATAAATGCATTGCGACTGATTGTATACATATGTATTCACACAAGTTTGTCCTCCGTGTTGATCTTATTTTTCCCATAGTGTTCTAGATTTCAGTTGACATTGGCGAGGTAAGATAACAGTACTGCTGGGTCCTAGAAACAACAAATACTATAATGCATTCATTTCTTATTATTTGGATGCAACCAATAGCCTACCATCAGTGACAGGTAACGAATTCAGTAGAAGCTCCAGAGCAAGTTTTCTTCAACGCTTGGGCATCTTATGAGCATGCACAGCCGAAACACTGCATAAAGCAATGTGTGTGTGCTGAGGACATGGCTTCTACTGCATTCTTGAGCGGTCTCCCACCATAGGAGGTACTCCTTTGTCGTTGGCACGAACTGTGGGTAAAGTAATTTATTGTCCGCCATAAACGACAGTTTTGTCAGTGCGATAGGGATGTAGAAAAATGCTCGCTATACGCCGTGCAAAAATGGCCGCAAGTGAATGCTCCCCATACGCCGTGCAAGTCACTCCTTGTGCACCTCGTGTGTTTTTTTACCCTCAAATGAGCAACCGTGCTTTTGCTTCCCCTCAGTCTCGACTATAGCAATGCGTTCCCGGCTGCCTCATCGTCGCTCGCTCCCTGCGCGTTTTCTACAATGCCCTTTAGTTGGCACGTCCCACTTGGGTTCCGACGCATCATAGACGCAATTTGAAACACTTGCTCGACGTATATACACTGTTCCAACGTTTTCTGAATCGCAGCCCAGCCTGCCCACGTTTGTCGCTTTGAAAAGCGAGCAGAGTATGCGCCATACGTACGAACACCGAAAATGGCACCGGACAGAAGCCCATTAGTTAGAGCACAAATATATACACGTAGCTAGAAGAAACTACAGGGTGTTTCCGAGCAATGTCCGGGTGTGCAAATGTTCGTATAAATAAACCAGTGAACAAAACGCATCCAAAATTTTCAGAAAGGTGTCTTTATTTTGGGTGTTCATCTCGAAGAACCTCTCGCATTTTCGCTTTATGTTGTGCCACCTGTGACCAGCCGAGTTCACCAGACGGTTTTGTTGTCTGTCTTTCTGTTCATAGAAAAAAGCACAATTTTCTAGACTTAAATGTTTCTTTTTTACTTGATACCTATAACACTCATGAAATTTGAGTATGATGAACGCACCACCTAGAGACACCTGTGTGAAAAGTTTATTTGCTGTCGGTTCATTGGTGTATTTATTCGAAGTTGAAGGTGCGGGACTTTCCCTACAGCTTTAGTCTTTCTTTCTGTTTGTGCTGAATTCGCCAACACCTTCCTCGGCAAGCACACTAAATGCGAGGCCCGGTCGAGAATATTAACCTCGGTTTATCGCAAAAAGCTGAAACTGCGACGTGACGTTACCCTAGCGATGGTGACAGAATGTGAAATTTTGACTACAGGCCTGTCTGCTGGGTTAAGATACAAGGTAAAAATATTTCTGTGAGCCGATGTCCACCTAAGCCACATTTTCATTAAACCAAAAAATTACATTGTGGGTGCCTGTAGCATTTATTTCAGTGAAAAAAAAAAAATAAAATCTTTAGCAAGAAAGATGTTTTCTTTTTTACTGACAAGTTTTTCTTTAAACAAATTCTGCACGTGAGTGGAATGGCATTTTTTTATGTTATGAATATTTGGTTTTGGAGGACGTGGATGGTAGAGAAATTTTTTCTCTTATCGTTTGATATCCAATTAACATCACGTTCTCAAAGTTTTGCATTGTCTCACCACTGCTAGCATCACATTTTCGCGGAGTTACAACTTTCTTGCGATGCATAGTCCATTTATGTGGGCGTATTTTATGATTTTTCTTTTTTAGTATTTGAAAATTAAAACAGCGCAAGGGGCGAAAGACCAGATGGAGAAAGACACAGCGCTGTGTCCGTGTCTTTCTTTATTTGGTCCCTCGTCCCTTTGCGCTGTTTTAATTTTCAAATATGTCATAGTAACTCGCCCAAGCTTCAACTTCAGCATCGTCCTTTTTAGTGTTTGGGAGAGACAGCAATAATTTTCACCTCAGTGTTTAGGTCGGTTTTATTCCAACTGAAAAAGTAGGGAAAGATAGGGGAAGTGATTTATTTGCCCCCTACCCCTTCCCTTAAAAAAAAAACCAAAAAAAACGGGTTCTATTCAGGCAATTTAAAAAGAAAGAGAAACTTTGCGCCGCGAGACTCATTTTGAAGCTGGAGCTAAACCGAAACTAACTTCCGTTCTACAGTTTATCATCTGTTTTAAAGTATTTATTTATTTTGATGTACGTTTTTTGTCTTTATTTAAGCATTTAGAAATTAGTTGCCTCTGAATTAAGCCTTACTTTAAATTTTTACCTAAGCTACATTATGGGTAAAATAGTTTCGTTAGCTTTGGCGGAGTTTCGGTTACGATTTGAAAAGCCGCGACACCTGCCGACAGGCCCGTGCACCACAAAACGCAGACGGTAAAAAAGCCTACAAAAAAAAATTGTCCCTCGCAAGTTGTGCTGCACTGCAATGGCGGTGCGTCATGCGTCGGTGTTGAGTGACTGTTCGGAGTTTGGGCCGTGGTCAGAGCCTTTCCGGCGCCCTCATTTGGGCCATAACTCCCCGCAAAGTGGACGGTAGCGTCGGTCAAGCCTGCGATTCGAGCATGGCCGGCTTCGTCGGGTTTCACACACGGGAAGCCGTTCGAGTCAAAGTAAAGGTCAGTGCCGTCTGCTCTTTCTTTTTTAACCGCAGACGTTCTGCCCGAATTCACGTCGCGGCGCCGCTTTTCACGGCATGCCCAATGGGAAACGGAAGCAGACAACGCGGCTGCGTCGTCGCGTCGCCGGTTTTTTTTAGAGTCGACGTGTAGTAGAGAAAGCTGCGAACAAATCTCGACGCCGAATTCATGTGTGAACTCAGTCCGTCCGGCACGATCTACGCTGATCGCGACGCTTTGAATACCGGGCCTGTAGTCTTTCTCCTAACCACCGACGAAATCGTAGCTTACATAACCTCACTCGCGTAACTTAGAGCAGCCGCCTTGGATGACTCGTGGTCCTCCTACGTACATTTCGTACTGTGTGACCCGCCTGATTTATTGATTAGTAAATTGCATTTGCTTTTGGTTGTTTTTCCCCTACGTACTTTCGGTCGAAATCGCTCTTGCGTGTACATTGCGTGTTTTGATTCTATGTTCCGTGATACGTCGGAATTCGACATTCCACCGGCACATTCGATCGACGTGAGCAACTTTTGACGTACTACGCACTATAAATAAATCGTCTGACCCAGGTCACATAAACACGCGCTTGTGGGGAAGCGGCGAATGAATGGGATTCAACCTTTTTTTGGCCACTGATACTTGCAATGGTGGATAAGATAGCAGAGCTAGTAGCTCGCCGTGCCATGGGAATTATTCGCAAGATACAGCGCTCTGTATCAGCCACTCTAGATATCAACTGATATTGCAAAAGAGATATGCTTCATAGTCGAACTGTCAAACTTCTGCGAATGCAATTTTTTTTTTTTTTTTTTACATTGATGTATACGTGTTAATGCCCCCTCCATCTCTTTTTTTTTTTTATTGTTTAGCAGTCAGTTTGGGATTTCCAGGATATATTTATAGACTTTTTTTTTATATGTACAAGATACGACGACAAAAAAAAAAAAAAAAAGAAAGGGCGGAGCCAAATTTGAACGAAGAAACGAGCTGGAAGCAGGTGTTGGTGACGGGCGCAGGTTTTTGTCAAAAAGAAAATAAAGAAGCAAGATAAACGAGAAATGTGTATCTCGTCCGAGAATAAACATTTCCTGTTCTCGCACACGAAGCAGGTGTCGGTAGTCTTAGTCATCCTGACGTAGCACGATACTTCCTCTGCTGAGCACGGAGTGTTCAAACCACAGGCTATAATGTATCGACAAAAAAAAAAACATTTGCATCTTTGGCATGTGAGTGCGTGTGCGCGAATCTATGCGTGGACATGTACAAATAGCTGTGTTCCAACGTGGAAATTATCGAAAACGATGGGTTGTTAGAAGGAGAATTAGTAGATGGAACAATGCCGCCACAGAGCTGCATGGGAGGTGGGCCATAATTGGAAAAATTTAATATTAAATCATGTTAATAGTATTAATAATAATAATAAACGGGTTGGTAAAAGCATAGGACACGTGCGGAGAACGGGGTGCGTTTAAGCTTCAAGAGAATTCTGGGATGCTACCCTCGCATGAAGAGTAAAGTACAACCTCTTTTTGGTACAAAAAAAAAAATACACTAACGTTTAGCGAATGTTTATGAATATCATTTATAACTGCACACTAAAGTATGCACACTTACTCAAAAGCAAACGTACGATAAAAGGGACGAAAAAACAAGTTTACTGTACAAAAGTAGAACTGGTTGCATACATGATGATGATGATAATAATAATAATGAGGGGAGTTTCTGATAGAGGAAACCAAGCTCCGACAATGTAGTCTACGGTAGTGTGTCTTTGTTCCCCCAACCGTTTTGTTTTTATTAATGTGAGAACGACTCGGACTAAAAAAGAAAAAGGATATGCGCACGATTGTTTGGGTTAGAGAAAAACATCGGGATGTCTTTCCACAAATCTTCGTGCCGACGCGAATATTCTGTTTTCGATTCATTTTTGTATAATTGCGATTACTCTTTCTCTTCTCTCTCTCTTCTTATAAAGCAGTAAAAAGGTTTACCGCACAAATAACAACCGCAAACTCTTTTTTTTTTTTTCGGAAAATAATAGATTTATGCATCTTCTGAGTATACCTAGCATGACTCAGCTATTCTATTTAATATTTTTTGAGAACTTTGAGATAAACACAAACAGGCACGGGGCAGTGTATTGATACCTTTTTTTTTTTTAGATCAATAAATTGAAAATTTTACCCGTAATCAACCCCTTCGTTTCCACACTTGGCTTCGCCGCAAAAATACCGAGCGTGAGGTGAAGTCATCGGTCGGGCTTGCCCGCGAGTAGCAGTCTGCCTGATCGAAATCGGCGAGGATGTCCCTATGTCCCTTCTTCGTGTACGGCTGTGTCCAACTGTTGTCCAACTCTCTCGCGTACTCTGCGACACCCGGACCGCCATTTTCCTCCGAATAAATAAAAAAAAAATCGTTATCTTTCTCGGACGTACTACAGTCAGTTACAGGTTAAGAAAAATTTCGAGGAAAAGGAGGGCCGGGGAAGAGGAAGCAAACGGAATGCTGGAGAAGAGGAAACCCCTTTTCTCTCCAGTGTTACGTCTGCTTCCTCTCCCCCCCCCCCCCCCCCCCTGGTCTTCCTTACCCTCAAACAATTTTCTCAACCTGTAACTGACTATAGTCAAATTATGTGTGGCATATTTCCGGTCTATTTAATATACACGTCGCACCCGCCTATAAGCGGCCGTTTTCGTAAAAGAAGCTGGTAGCTCGGTCTCGCCTATATGCGTCAACGGTCGTCGTGGCGAAACGGCATCGATAAGCCCGCATGCGTGTAGTATCGTGATCGCGATGTTATGCGCCGAAGCGGGAGCCCGTCTCAACATTCTCGCCGATTAATCGAACGAGAAATATGGCCCCCAGCTACGCAATCGGAGCGTCGGAAAGAGGCACGTGACAACGTACCGTCGGGTCGCACTGCTCCTGCGGATTAATGGGGAGTTTGCGTAGATCGTTTTCGCTCTCCCGCAACGCAACCTGCTACGATACATGGAACTCTACAGCGAAGGCCATCGGCGCGCAGGCGCAGTAGTGGCTTCTTCCGTTGCGGAGGGCTTAGCGGAGGACGAAACGCGGTCTGCGAAAACTCCCTATTGTCGCGCGCTTCGCTCCATCATCCTAAATTGGCTCGTGGCTCGCGGGGGTGGAAGCTTTTTCCTTTCGTCCAGTTGCGCCGAAACGCAGTAGAGCCATACTGCATTTGTTTCTCGAGTTTTCCCGCTTGTTCCTGCTTTTTCTGTGGAATTAATACCTCTACTCCTGTTCCGCCTAGCTACGGACCACAGTGAACGTCACGAGCTATCCCAGCCAATCCAGCGCTGTGAAAATATCACGCGACTACGGTCTCCCGACACCCGCCTAGCATATTGGATTGGCTTCGATTCCCCGTAGCCTCAACTACGCTGAATTGTAGAAAGGGAAACGGGGTAAACAATTCCGCACCCATCTTTTCCACAGTGAAGATAATCTTAAGACTAGCGACAAAAATTGGGACAGCGGTGCCCGATTTTTGTCTTTAATCTCAAAACTTTCCTTTATTATTATTATTATTAGTAGTAGTAGTAGAAGTAGTATCGTTTATAAGCTCGCCTGTGCACGAACCCTTACTTCAGCCCTCTATTTCTTTTTTTCTTTTTTTTTTTTTTAGCAAGGAGCGCGTGGGTGCTTATTTTCGATTATGCTTGCTTAATACGACGTTTCGCTGTTGCACCAAAAAATTACAGAGAGAGAAAGGAATGCAAACCATGCTAGGAACTCCGAAGATCGTCTTAAGTAAAATATATAAAAGGAGGGAAAAAAAGCAGTAAAACAGAAGAATTCCGCATTTTTCAAGTTTCCCCAATATGTGTATGAATCGTCTCCTAAGCATTCCCGGGCGCCGTCTTCGAGTTTCGAAATGATTTGCTGCGATGTTCCAGGTTCCGCCCTGGCTCTATTATAAGAGCAATAACATTACTCTTACACGCGCACACACAAAAAAAAAAAAAAACTACTTTTCGAGTTTTTTTTTTTTTTTTTTTTTTTTGCTGTGCGTGTGGAGGAGTTTGGTCTCCCGTATTTACTTATTTATTCACCCGTATTGCCGGCTCGGGTTTCGCAACGAAAAACGGACGATAGATCCCGTACGGATGTATATATTTAAAGGCCTCAGCGTAAATCCCAAAAGGAGCTCGATATATCTCTCGTTGATAACGACGCTCGTGAATTGCCAGATTTCCGTACTAGGCATTATTTTATTTTGATACACATTATTCTTTTGTTACCACCAAAACTTCGGTGTTACCTTCATTACACCACGTTGATCAGCAAACCCGATTGAAAAGAACCACATGCGCCCATACATCACATAATGCCATATGAAAGAATCATGTGGACAGCCGTTACACGAAAACATGGTACATTCCTCTCGCGCGCGCACGAACTACGCAAAATTATCGCCATATTACGCATTGTCGCCCTCGCTTCTATTCGCTTGACGATTAGACCAGAATTTCGGTTTTGCCGTTATACTTTTGACCTTATAATTTTGTCGAGGCATTTGTGTTAATGAAGGACGCGCGGGTCAATTTGAAAGCGTGGTTGTCTAGCTGCAATACTTTCCTTGTCGGATGTCACGTGAATGTCATTGCTTTCTTTCGCGCATCTTTAGTATTTTTTTTTTCATCTAGTTATATTTTAATTAAATTATTACGGTGGCGCGCAGCACCGACAATATTTTGTGTTTTATGCGTAATATACGTGATAAGAGAGATTATCTTGAATCCTATAAAATTAAAAAGTTCTCCGATAAAACTACTTAAATTTTCTGATTTTTATTTATGCGAGTTTTTGGTGTCATATTATGAAATATGGGTCGTATCGGATGCATAAGTTTCTTTTTTTGGTAGGCAAGTTATGCGCCCATACATTCTCTTGACAAACTGCGTGTCAAAAAAAAAAAAATCTTTTTTTTCTCCCTAATATACGATTGAAAGGTGGAATTGCTTGCCGCCATTTCTCGTTGAATGCGCAAAGGTTGACGCACTTGAATACTTCCTATTGTCGCACATGTCGCTATCCTTTCGTGTTTTGGCAGCGCGAGCTGCTGCCTGCGCTATTTGTAAATAAAATAAAACGAAACCATAAACCTGCACTGTTCTGTTGTTGTTGTTTTTTTTTTTTTTTGACCGAGTAAGATTTTTTTTCTTTTTGCAGAAGTCGTTGTTTTTCTTTTTACGAGATGTGATCGATTATGCCGAAAGAAAAAGAGGGAGAGGAGGAGACGAAAGCGATCGGGGGCGTCAGAGCGGCGAGCTCTGATTGGACGGATTAGTGGGTAGACGGAAAGGCTGGCTGCCTTTGTCTCTACACGCTCCTCCCCCTCTTCCTCAGTTTCTATTCATGCTACAACGGTTCTGGGATACGCTTCATTATCATCATCATTATCCTCGTTATTATTATTATAATTATTTGATTCAGTGTGTTATCGCAAACACCGCGAGGTTGTTCCTGGACACTTTTATCTGATCCACTGATTGGCCAATTATTAAATTATAACTTCTTTTGTTAATATTATTTTAATGTCACTGCTCATTTGGTTTAGTCCCGACACCCCTCGATGGATTTCGCCAACCGGCTTTGCGCCCTATATGTGCTCATCCCTTTCGAAGTACAATAAGTGGTAGTGAGGTGTTATTTTGGAGAGGAAAAACCTTCACTGTTCACGCAACATGACAAAAAAAGTGAGAAAGACTCATTGATATATTTTGTGAAAACTGTTCCGTTTTTGTTTCGTCGGTTCAGGGACGGAGAAGCGACGGAGCTTTGAATAGACTCTTTCATCCGGGATGTTCAGAGAAACGGTCGACTGCAGCTGGCAAGTGGGTCGCGTGAAAGGCTGGATTTACGGGCTTGACAGTTTCTGCACGGTCGTGCGTTCGCCACAATGTGCGAAGCGTTTCTACGCGTATTTATTTATTTATTTAATGAGGTCGGTAATTTTGGGCCAAGGTAACGCCGCTTTTGCAATTCGAAGATGCGTGTTCCGCTAAGATTGGTGTCATTTTCACGTGGCGTATCGGGGGATCGCGGTGGCCGAATGTGTTAGGGCTCGGAGCACGTGGACGAAAACTCCCGCGCTGCAGGACCCAGGGATTCTGCCTTCGATTCCCACCCCTTCCCCCGTTTCGATCTGAACGAGTATCGTGGCCGCGTGGGTGCGTGTGTAATCAGTGACCAAGTACTGCTGCGTGAAGCACGTCAAAGACACCAGGTTGGCGGGGACACTGCACTGGCTAAATTTCTCACACAGCGGAGGCACCGTGGACGCCCGCTGGGACACACCGGCTCTAAGCGTATACACACAACGCAATCACTTAACGTAGCCTGCGTTTTTTGGCGTGGACCGCTCGGAGAGAACATACGACATAATAAAAGCTGTACAACCGCAAGTCCAGAGGTCGGGGAAGGAGGAACTCCCCCCTTTTTTGCGTGTCCCAGACGTTACTTCGGCTTATGTCCAGACGCACGTCGACGATACGAGCAATAATCCGTCAAAAGCGCAAGTCACTCGGCTTTTTTTCCGTTTGTGATTTGTTCAGCGATCACAGAACACGTATACAAAACCACGACGAACACCACGATGGTGCGCTTTTCTTTTCCTCTCTCTCTCTCTCCCTTTCTCTCTCGCGCCCGTGGCTTCGACGGCACCGCGCGCAACTAGTGAGATAGTGTGGTCACGTGTCTTTCTCCGACGCGCTGATTGGTTCACTGGGACTGTGAAGCGTCCGCGCGTGCACCGTGGCGCCGGCAGCGCTACCGCAGCGGCCCGGTGCCCGGAACCCGTCTCCGACCGGGAAGTTTACGGCGCCCCCCCCCCCCCCCCCCCCAAAAAAAAAAAAAAAAAAGAAAAAAAAAAACACCTCGATTTTTGCTTGATGACATCGTACAAAATATTACTCTCCGTAATAGTACAAGGTCGCTATGTCACGCTAGAGGGCCTGTATTAGAGCGTCCAACTGCTCGGATCGACGTCGCGTGGTTTAAGGTGCCGCGTTTACGCGAGCTGCGAGGATGTGACACGAGCGCGTGGATCGTCTGCGAACATCTCCGCCTTTTCTGCCCGCTTTCCTCCTCGCCGCTCGAAAGCGCAGCGCACGCGCACTTGCCACCAATCTACGCGGGTGGCGCGTCCGCCATCAAATTGCAAGCGCTCCTCGTGGTCCGAGATGGACGTCACGCTGTCGCCGACCGGGATATTCGCAGCGGTGGAGGTGGATGAGGCAGACACCCTTTCTGCGTTCGTAGGTCGCTGTTAGAGCTCGACAGTTCACGGAATGAGCTTCGGCAGCCACGTGTTGGGACGCGGGGACGATGGCGACGCTCGCGTTTGCTCCTGCTTTTTGTCGGAACTTCTGTATACGACCGACCGCTAGGACCGCGACATCCGACAGCAGCCCGACACTCCGGCTTTTGTCGCGTCACTTCTTGGCACTTCGGGACCGCTTTCGATGCGCGGCCGGAATAGGACGCCAACACAGACCGGTTCGCAGATAGCGCGGCGGAAAGGGAAGAGTGGTCTACGAAAACTCCCTAACCTTAGTACAGGCGTCGGACACTTTCACGCCAAACTTGCCTATCCAATCGCTCGTCCGTGTCCGCGAAGCTTGCGTAACCACTGCCGTCGACCCGCTAAATCGGGTACGTCTTCGAGGGAATCGCATCCGTCCCCCACGTAATCCCGAATTTGCTCGAATAAATACGCGGTCCGTTCTCATCTTTTCGTCTCCGGAGAACGAGCGAGTCGTGGGGAAAAGACGAGAAGATAAGAAAAGGAAACGGGACTATGGGGAACCCACGACGGCGCCTCCGGGAAATAGTACGAGCGTGGGAAGGCTGTTTCTATTTCCAGCCACTTTTTTTTTTTTTTTCTTCCTCGGCGCGTTTAAACTCCCCGAGCGTACGTAGATGCGCGGGCTGCAGGGATGACGGCCTTACCGTCATCGATCCTTCCCATCTCCCTTTTCCCTTTAGGTGTAATGACTGCTATGATCCTTTTGTTTCACTTTATACTTCCGACCGCTGCCGGCGCTACGACCCGACGGAGTCGTCACTCGAGCAGCGCCAAAAAGTGCATCGTCACAGTACTACGCGTTCGGTTCCACCGGCTAGAGCAGTTACGCGCATGAAAAAGCCTATAGGCTTTTTCATGCTTTTTTTTTTTCCTCGCCGCCTTCATTTTAGCCGCCCGCTGATATACCGGACGGAGAAAGGCGGCGGGAATCGTTACGATGCACTTCCGCCGCTATTTGAGTTAACGGCGAGCGAAACGGAGTATCGTTCCGTCTTTAGAAGACTGCTTTAGCGCTTTGTTGTGGGATCGTGCGATTTTGAGCGCGTGCTTTATTCGCGGCGGTTTGTTCTGCCATAGCCTCCTATATGCTGACAAAGCCTGGCAGATCGCCACGAGAAGCGGCCGCCGAGATAGAAAAGGTGGAGCGGCAGACAACGGATGAGAGGATGGATGGATGGATGGATGAATACGGCTGAGCCCTTTGAATCTGGCGGTAGCTTACGCCACCTAGCCATTTTGTCTTACCCTTTAAGCTTAGAATATTTAAATGTGAAAACTATCATACTCCGTACTGAAAAGAAAGTGAGGCTATAAATCCCCCTTGCCATCAGTTAATAAGAAAATGCCTATACCCGTTTTCACCTCAAGAACCGTAGTAAAAAAAGTCCGGCTCCTCGCGGAGCATTACTACTTCTCTCTTTTATGAGAAGAATTAATACATATGTAGGTGCATTTTAGATTAGATATGTGTTATCTAATCAAGACGTATACGTTTCAAACGCCAAAAGCATCGCATCTTCCTCCGACAACCAAATCTTGTACGAACTACTTCGCCCGGCGTATGAACAATGCGCAAAACGTCCCTTTTTCTTGAGGTGAAAACGAGTATAGTTTCCTCTCGCTTTCTGCCACCATTCACTTAATCTTTGCTTGGTAATCTCTACTGTATTGAAATCCACTTTTCCTTCGCTGTCTCTAAAACCCAATGACCTTATTAAATCTACGTTGTCTTCGGTATGCATAGGGTGAAGCCCTTTACAGTAGAGTATCAAGTGCTCAGCCGTCTCGTCCTCCTCTCCACAAGCAGCGCACACTGTGTCCATTTCCTGGTACTTCGCTCTGTATGTTCTGGTTCGCAAAACACCTGTCCTTGCCTCAAACAACAATGAGCTTCCCCTAGAATTGTCATAAATGCTTTCTTTGGCAATAACTGTTTTATTTAATCTATAGCCTTCCAGAGCCTTCTTTGTCTGCATTCCCTCTAGCCACCGATCTCTTTCTGTGGCCTTAACTTTCTTCTTAACTGAGACCTGCTCTTCCGTAACTCCACTATAGCCTAAAAACTTTCCTCTTAATTTCCTAGTGCGCTGTCTCCATTTTGTGTCTATACTCCTCACGTATAAATAGCTGAAAACCTTTCGTGCCCATTGCTCCCCACCCATTTGCCTCAACCGATCCTCAAATTCTATCTTGCTCACAGCTTCCCTGCCCTCAAATGACGCCCATCCCATGTCTCCTTGTACTCCCTGGTTCGGTGTTTTGCAATGTGCCTCCAAAGCCAGCCTACCTACTCCACGCTGTTTTATTTCTAGTCTTGCATGCACTTCGGATTTCATGCATAGCACTGCGTTTCCAAAAGTCAAGCCAGGCACCATGACCCCTTTCCAAATCTCTCTCACCACCTCATACCTGTTGTAATTCCAAAGTGCTCTATTTTTCATTACAGCCGCATTTCTGTTGCCCTTACCTATTATATACTTTTCATGCTCACTGAGATATTCTGCACCACCACATATCCATACTCCTAGATACTTGTATTTACTAGCTCTCTCAACTGTAATATTCTGTATTTTCAGTCTCTCAACATCATCATTGTTAAAAATCATGACTGCTGATTTTTCACTACTGAATTCTAAACCTAATTCCTCTCCTTCCCTACCACAGATGCTCATTAATTCCTGTAAATCTATCCTGTTGTTAGCCATTAGTACGATATCATCCGCATATATCAGTCCCGGTAAGGATTGCTGAATTGTTTGGCCTAGCTTACTGTACGAAAGGTCAAATCCAAGCCCACTCTTCTCCAGTCTATCCTCCAATCCTCTCAGATACAACATAAACAGCAAAGGCGATAACGGGCACCCCTGCCTAAGGCCTCGTCCTATCTCTATTTTCCCCGTTGCCTTTCCTTCCCATGTTATAATCACCTTATTATCTTTGTAAATGTTCCTTAATATTGCTGTTAGTCCTTCATCTAGGTTTAAGCTCTCCACTATGTCCCACAGAGTTTTTTGGTTCACATTGTCATAGGCACCCTTGATATCCAGAAATGCCAGCCAGAGCTGTCTGTTTTCTTTTTGCGCTATTTCTATACACTGTGTTAGAGAAAATATATTGTCTTCCAACCTTCTTTGTTTCCGAAACCCGTTCTGTAACTCGCCCAGTATGCCCTCGCAATCTACCCATTCCTCCAGTCTGTTCTTTATAATCTGCATTACCAACCTGTAAATAACTGGTGTCACGGTTATGGGACGATAATTCCTAATGTCAGACTTATCTCCCTTTCCTTATATATCATACTCATCCTACTAAGCCTCCATTCATCTGGAATATTTCCTTTTGTTACCATAGTGCTCACTACCTCCCTTAGTTTTGCCTTAGATTTAGGACCCAAATTCTTCACCAGCTTGATTGGGATACCATCTGTGCCTGTCGACGTGCCACTAGGGACTCTTCGTTCCGCCTTTTCCCATTCTCTTTGTCCAAAATCCGCGATGTCAAAAGCTGGACTGATACTGCCTTTGGTTCTCCTATCTTTCACATGTACCCGTTCCCGAAATTTCTCCTCCATCACTGCTCCTATATATCGTATCGCATCATCTCCCTCTAATTGATCTCCCTGATGCGAGAGTATGAACCTCTGTCTAGCTTGCGTCGTTTCACCGAGTGAGTTCAAGTGCTCCCAAAACTTCTTGGCTGCGTTTCTATCTTTCTTGCTTACATTACTCATCCATTCTTCACCCTTTCTCTGAATTTTCGCATTGATCAAACTGGATGCCTCTCGGCGACATGTTATAAAAGTGTCCCATCTTCTTTTTACTTCCGTTTCCGACTCCCCACTACGCTTGGAATGCCTGTGTTCTCTAGAGGCTTCCTGACGTTTCTGTATCGCTTGCTTCACTTCTTTGTCCCACCAGCTTTGTAGTCTATGTCTTCGCTTCCCCTTTCGTTTACTCTGAACTTTGTCTAGTTCCAGAACAAAAAGCCCAGTTAGGCTCTCATAGGTCCAATCTGTATACCGTTGCCCTGAAACTGCTTCCTCTATTCTTTCAGCAACTATTTCCAACTCTTTGTCGCTGCAGAAAGTCTGCTTTGAATTATGTTGTCTAGTTTCAGCATTTACTTCTCTGGCAAAATTCAGCTTAATACGTTTATGATCACTACCAAGACTTTTGGAACCTTCTTCATCTATTTTCATTACTTGTAACTTACCATATATTTTGTGTGACATACATACGTAATCTATAGTTGAATGTAGATTGCCAGTTTCCCACGTTATGTGCCCGTCACACTTCTGACCGGTATTACATAGAACTAAGTCATGCTTTTCCACCAGTTCTAGTAATATGCTTCCAGTTGAGTCCGTATACCCATCCAGACCCTCGATATGGGCATTCATGTCTCCCATAATAATTATTTCAGAGCCTTCCCCTAGCTCACTAATGTCTCTTGATATGCAATCAATCATTTTTCTGTTTTCCTCTTTAGCACCTTTCCCTGTCCATAAGTAAACAACTCCAAGGAGTGTTGATTCCCCAGCGACTTTTCCTTTCAGCCACAAGTGTTCGGCGCACTCCTTTCTGATCCTTTGAAAGTTCATGTTCTTCTTAATAAATGCTCCAATTCCACCTCCCTTCCTCGTTCCCTCCGTTCTGTTGCATTCTTCCCACACATAGTCAGGGTTGCAAGGTGGCTGCTCCATGTCTCTGAGATGTGTTTCCACAAACCCATACACCATACACCGCGTGACTGGCGCCCCGCTGCGGCGAGACGCCGAAACACACTTATCCCGAGCGAACAAGTGTGTTTCGGGTCCTCGCCGCTGCAAAAGTTGTGCGCTGACGTCCAGGTTCCCGAGAAATGGCTCTTTGATGCTCTGGGCTACCAAATCCTCACGCTCCAAATCTGCGATCGGGCACCCGAACTGCCAGGCTTTGTGAGTATAGACGAGGCTATGGTTGTGAGGACGCCAGCGTTTTACTCGGGAAGAATCCTTTTCGGCGGATGTCAACCGTGTTGGGCCAACACCACCTAGAATAATCGAAGCCTCCGCTTCGCCTCCTCTCCCTTCATGGAATGTCATTAGTCGAATCGCGCTAACTCGGCTTTTGGGCCCGAGTCCGACCCTCGACGCGCTAATTGAACACGAGCCCCGGCCGAAAACTGACGCAGCACTCGCGCCCAATCTCAAACCTCGATCGATCTGACTGTCATGACGGCGCGATCACGTTGTGGAGGCCTTCCGCTTATCTGGGTAGTGTTGGTTGGGCTCGGAGCGCTCCGATTTTCTCCGACCGGCGACGGAAGTGCGACCTTTCGACGTTAGTCGATGACTCTCGGATAAAAAGTCTAAAGCCGGGTCACAACACTGCTTATAGGTCATAAGTCTGGCGCGGACGTTAGTCACCGCAATATCCGTGGTTCGAACGGCGCGTGCAAAGTTGCCTCCTCGATATGATTGCCGTGTGGCATTCGAAGCGATGTTCTCAAGGTGACTCGCGTTCGAATCTGTATGCATGACTGACCCCGGCTTAATGCTTCAGTCCCCACTGCTAACACACCGGACAAAAAGACGCAATGTTCCCTGCAGACGCGATCGCATAGACGCCCCAAGGATGATTGCGCGACCGGGCTACGGCTTTCGCTTTTGTTTCTTCGTATACGCTGTGGGCGAAAACTGTGACTTTGCTTTCAATGCGGCCTCAGATACTAGTTTTTGGCCCGATCTGAGAAAATGAACTGAAGTCCCAACTCTAGATGTCTGTCCATCCGTCGGCGCATTGCCGACGGATGGACAAAGTTTAGCGGGGAAGCTAAATTGGTGTATCGATCACGTGACGTCGATTGACGTCGCGTGGGCCGATTTACACACCGATTAACTTTCCCTGCCAAAGTCGGCGGAGAAATCGACGTCACGTGACCCGACCTCGCGTGACCCACCACTCGCCAATTCGCTTTCTCCGCTAAATTTAGCGGTAGAATCGACGTGACGTGACCTACGCATACGAATTCAGTTTCCTACGTGAATTTGGCGAAAAAAGTGTCATAACGTGTCCCGCCTTCCCTTCTCTCCCCCCCCCCCCCCCCCCCCCCCCCCCTTCCCCCGTGACTAGCTCTATGCACTCAGCTTCTTCAGTCAACGCATCGAGGAAACTAAAAGTAAAGCTCTCTTCTTTACTCCCCAAAACGAACGGTTTTTAATGTGTCTTCTAAATAATTTCAGACAATACATCGCACCTCAAATACTGCACTTCGTGCATTATAATTTACAACAAATAAAAAAAAAAAACCGGACGTTTTATTTTTTTTTTTTTTTTTTTTTATGGTTAACGTGAGACGATTGTTGGACAAGGACGAATCTCGCTTCGAACAGTTTCTGCAGACTGCCTTTGTTTGGTGTATGAAGCGGCGTGACCGCGAACTATGGTGCTCAAATTTCCCGCGTCGCTAGAAGAAGCCACCGCAAGGCGGAGCTAGGAAACCAGTGCCAGTGCCGTTAGAGTTACGGGAGCCAGAGTTGCGCGTTCATGCATGGCATGTGGATTCAGCTCCTCACGTGACTGAATTCGGCGAATAGCAGCGCCGCGCGTTCGAGGCGCGCGGCGCCCTCAAAAGCCGGGGAACGTACGCCGGGGCGCGTGCAACGTCTACTTTGCTGCACGACACTTGATACGGCTCCTCACGTGATCGAATCTCGGCGAATAGCGGCGAAAGCGGCACGCGGCACGTGGAATCAAACGCGCAACTCTGGCTCCCGTAGGGCCGTGGGCTCCCACCGACTGAGCGTGCGAGGTCCGGCCGCAGGCTGACGTGGCGCTCGCGTCCGACCCCTAGCTGCGTTGGCCTCCCTTAGTGCGTTGCGTCGATGGCAGATGAAATATACGTCCACAACGTACGATGGTTGTTGACTGAGTAAAAAAATGTTCACTCGCGACACAACCAAGAGATGGAGAGGGAGGAGATTGGGGGGGGGCCCTCCTCTTTTCCCGAATATTTTACCGCAAACGTCTGGAGGAGTGGGGTCACCAGCCATTCTGTCCCCCCCCCCCCCCTCCCTTTCTTTTTCCTGTTCAGACACCACTTAATCGTTCATTTAGGGGACATTATAACATGGATACATTTTAATTTCGACAAAACATAAAAACTAAATGAAATTAAAACTTTTTTTTTTCTCTTGCCAGTGATTCCGAAGGTGTTTTATTAAAAAAGTATGTGTGGTCTTAGTGATGCCATTCGGAACTCACGTAATACTAATAAAATTAATTGGATCTTTTTTTTAGATGGTCTGGCAAGTTTACACGCGAGAGAAAACCCATTTCGTGCGTCAACGCTATCGCGTGGAGGCGTCCAATATATCGCGCAAGCTCCCCGGAATATTCTAAACCACTCCTTTAATACATCCGCGGCCTCGGTTACAATTTCATACAAATGGATTTTTTTTTTTTTGTCTGTGCATTTGTGAGAGAAGCGAGAGAAAGCGTGAGGATACAATTTCTAAGGTGTATGCATCCCCAGAATTGAAATGCGAACCTTCCATATATTGAAGATCATAAAAAGCAAAAGCAAAACAAAAAAAAAAAAAAAAAAACGTGGCTGTGACTGAAATTGTATTGCAGATGTAGCGCTCCCGCCGACGTTTGCTGCTCACCGTAAAACCACGCATTTTTATTATAAAAAAAACGCCATCTTTGCACCGTTTCTTTACCGCGCCCTTCCAAAAAAAAAAAAAAAAATAAGAGAGCCAACGTTCTCTGGATTTTTATTTCCCCACCATATACAGGAACAAAACGTTCATCCTCCATTTCTCAAAGTTCAACCTTTTTCATTTTTTTTTCTCGTAAAACGTTGAGTTTTTTTTTTTTTTTTCGTATATTTTGAAGCTGGTCTGTAGTCGAGCTTGAGATTCGATTCCTGATTGGAGTTCTTTCTTTATTTTTCTATATTTGAAGGTCAATTTCTAAAAACAATATTTTCGAAATAGCTCTTAGGACGATTACTCCTTTGCTCATCCTTTGACCTTTCACGTGACAGGCAGGTAACAAAATGGATCAAGTTTTCCAACTTATGGGGTTCTTCCTTTTTCATTATTATTATTATTATTAAAATACTCCTACTTAAAGTAAAAGTAGCCTTAACTATTTTTGTTTCTTAATTAAACGCCGTGCCCAAAGGATGGAAACATATCGATCAAGCTATTATAAGGGGCTGGGCCATGTTACCAACTAGATCGAAGAAAGTGGTATATAAACAAGTTTTTATATAAGCAAGTTTTTTTTTTATTTTGTTTTTAATGGAGTGCGGCGTTGCCCAATAATCATTCGTTCGGAAATTCGCGTAGTGCCCGACCTTTCAGTGACGAGGTAGGTGGATGCACGACATATATGGTTTCAGCAATCGGTAAACGAGGACGCTCCATTTACCTAATTCCGAATGTTTTACACGAATCACTTTTAGTTCCCCCACCCTTGTAGGTGGAAAAAGACAAGAAAGGTCATTCGTCGATCGGAAAGGTTCCACTCTCGAGCACAATCCTCGAAACGTCCTTTTTGTTTTCGCTTTTTTTTTCATTAAATTTATACGTACCGTTATTCTCGACTGCACAGCTCACCATATAAGGCGGAGTTGGCGAGCGCGTTGACTAGGGAGTTTTTAATAAAGGGTTCCGCGGTATAACTTACGCCGGCGTCCGGCTTTTGACTCTCGCATTCGAACACCTTCGACGAGTGCAGCCCCCGGTGCATTCAGCCGTTGCCGAGATCTTGTATGTGCATTTGCTCTCGCTTATCCCAAATATTAGGATGTTTCTCCATTGGGTGGATCTGTTCGGGCAGTTCCAGTTCTCTCGTTGATTAGGTAAGTGTGATGTCCCCCTCTTGTACTCGAAATGCCATTTCGTGACGAAAAGGAGTCCCAATCCGCGCAGCGAACCGTTCGTTTTCGTTTTTTTGTTTTTTTTTCTGAGCCGTGTGGAGTGTGATCCGAAGGAGGTATAGTGATCACTGCAGCTCCATGGGTATCTCTCGCAGGACATTGCAGTATACTAAGCCCGTGTAAGTTCCACGTGAAGGCCTGGTGTGGTGCACTGGTGTCGAGAGTGTGTAGGGCCACCCGGGTGGGAATATCCCCAAAATCGCCATGTTGGTCTGTTGTTCGTGTTCGATGCCTCTAAATATGTTGCGCTTGTATCCCCAGGTCCTATACGACCTGGGGATACAGGCGCAACACACCTAGGGGGGATGGTGTTCTTTTTGTGCTGCCTGATTTGTCCCATCAGCTCGTTTAAGGTGAAACGAAGTGTAGTTGGCGCGGAACACAATTAGTCATAGCTTCCACCCTCCTGACTCCAAAAGGGGGGGGGGGGGGGGGGGGGCGGAACTGACGCCGCTTGCGCGTCCCCCTTTTTGCCGCTTCACGCGGTCCCCGATAGGTGGCATTACCTTCCTTGGACTTGTTTGCGGATATCTTTGCACGTTGAACCTTTTTCTTTTAACCGTGCTCTGTTTGCATTTAGAGTCTAATCGTATGTATTGTTTCTTTTTTTACAAAGCACACACGACTGTGACGCTTCGCCGATATTGCGGAGTTTGGCGCCTTTTTGTTGTCCCTTTGTGTGCGAGCCATCTTATCGGAGCGACATCTTGAGCGGCCACTCGAAGTTGGCACCCGTCGATAGATAGACTATTCAAAAAACCCCATCAAGCGGCATTGTCGGTCGTTATTTCTGGGGCGCGGAGCTTGTGATTAGAACCGAGTCTTCGCCGAACACCGACGCAACCCTCGTGTCATAGTGCGTGCCTAAAAAAAAAAAAAAAATGGCGGTCTCGGGTAATTTTCACGGCATCTATTCTAAGATGGCGCACGCTTTTGAAAAGGGTCTATCGGGCATCGCCATTGGTCGCACGTACGAAGGCTTTTTTTTCTCTCTCTTTTTTTCAATATGAATTGAGAAAAATATGAATAAATGTTCTATTCTGCACGCAAACATTTTTATACGTATTATCGCGGGCACTATTAGCTATAACTAGGATTCCGTGTTTCCGGAGTTTATTTTTCGTCAAATTCGGAGGGTGTTTTTCGGAGTTTATTTTTTTTTTCCGAAAATTCGGAGTTTATAGGAGTGTATTTCTGTTTGATTCCAAAATCTTCGAAATTCGGAGCTTCATTTCGCAGTGTTTCATATGAAAAACAAAACAAAAAAAAAATATCCGGGTGTATACGTGACCCGAATGCACAATGACATGTCGTTCTGAACCTTGACGAGATGATCGGTAAGACCCCTTTTGTCAATGAACCCAGATTTGAAAGATAACTGTGGTGGCATTTTCCCGGGACCATTGACCCTTTCCGCTGATAAAACTTAATTATAAAATACCGTCTTCATTTAGTTTACTGGAAGGGGGGGGGGGGGGGGGGAGGCATTGGCGCATCAAAATTCGGAGTTAATCGGATAAATCCGAATAGACCAAAATTTTACCGGCGTGTGTTTTTCGGAGTTTTTCGGATTTACCCGAAGACACGGAGCCCTAGCTATAACACGGCAGCCGTGACCATTCCTTGCGCGTTCATCCCCGTAGCGCCGGCTTTCCTGCACGGCATTCGGAGTTTGCTCCTCACGTGACTGAATTCACCGAATAGCGGAGCCGCGCATCCGACGCGCGTCCCGCTCAAAAGCAGGAGAACGTACGGAGGGGCGCGCGCAACGTCTACTTTCCTGCACGGCATTTGAGTCTGCTCTTCACGTGATCGTATCTCGGCGAATAGCGGCGCGTCGGCACGTGGAAAACAGGCGCGCAACTCTGGCTCCCGTAGGGAGCCTGTACAGGAACTCTAACCGTTCCGTACCCACAGCGCCACAGCGGGCCCCCTCTGTTCATGGCTCGGAATATCCTCTTCGTTGGATATTCGACTGACTCGTTTCCATGAGTCATGGAATCTCCGTGCCGACTGACTGTGAAGTAAACATCAGCAAGTGCTGTGACGGCATCTGCGTTGCGCCTGGCGGACAAGGAGAGAATGTTATCGGAACCTGGAAGAGCAATTCCGCCGCACAGTGTGTCGGTAGGTGTACGGAACGGCCATGGCTTCTGTGTTATAGCTAAGAGTGTCCGCGATAGTATACTAGCTACTTTTCTAGCTTATTACCGCACACATTTAGACAATTGACGATTAATAGATCGATCTCAGCAAGCGTTCGGCGCATGCGCGACGACGCCTTAACTGAAACAGCTCGTGCTTTGCACGTGCACAACTCCAGCGAGGTCATCGCACGTGTAAAAAGACTGTAAAGTTCCCTGGATGCATCGCTACAGCGATGGCGTAGTAGCCAAACTGGCTCGTGAGATCGGTCTATACACCATTCCAATACACAAGTCCTTAGCCCAGCGTGCGATCTCCTCAGCCCAGCACGCGCATGTTCGTCGCTTCGAAAAGCGAGCAAATCACGCGCCATACGCACGAACACTGAAAATGGAACCGCCCACGACCCCCCCCCCCCCTTTTTTTTTTTTTTTTTTTTGAAAGGTCTTGGATGTTCCGCCTCGAGCGGTCCTCCGCAACCCGCATCGTCATGGACGTCTGTTCGTATTCTCCAAAACGTCTTGCAGTCTCCTTCATACACATTACATCTTCCATACAAAACGTCAACAATAACAAATAAAAAATGTAAGCTTGCAACTCTAAGTTAATTGAGCTTTGAGAGAAAGATTTCTAGTCAACAGCCTATTTCGATCAACGAGGTTTAGAGCGATAAACTGGCAGCTGAAAGGGATCCCCAATTGGACGCCGCCATGTTGCACATTTTTGACCACTAGACGCGTGACCTTAGTTTTACGTCTGGATTTGAACGAAGTACCGCGCACATATAGGAATTGCTTATTCATCTTTTGTTTTAAGTCCAAAATGTGCTTTTACGACAAAAACTGGGGCAGCTTCGATATGCCCATCACCCCATGTGGGGCAGTACTCGCCTCGACTCTCGAGGCCGAGTAATTGAGCTGTTTTTATGATCATCTAACTTGTGTATTTTAATTGGGAGAGAACTTACTTTTTTTTAGTTCAGCTCACAACTCATTTATATCTATTGACCTTTCTATTACTTCACCTTCATTACTTCCATGCTTTGCATGGAAGGTTCCTACTAATCCTTTTGAGAGCGATCACTTCCCTATCGTTTTAGAGACGTACTGCCTCTCTCTTCCGACTCTTTTAACGCGAATGCCCCGGTGGAAACTAAACAAGGCAGATTGGTTCATTTTTCAATTGGAGGCACTGATTGATTCTTCTAAAATCTCAAACATGAACCCAAATGAAGCAACACTGTATGTCACAGAGGTTATAATAAGCGCTGCCACACGAAGTATTCCTCAAACGCCTGGTCGTCTTCCTAAGAGATTCAGGCAATGGTGGAATGATGACTGCAAAACAACACGAAAGTCCCAGAACAAAGCTTGGTGCATCTTTCGTAGATATCCAACTTCTAAAAACTTCCGTGAGTTTAAGAAAAAAATGGCTAAAGCTCGCTGGACAGGACGTCAGGTGAAGGGAAGCTCGTGGAGAAAGTATGTGACGTCCTTGAGTAGTTTTGTATCTGCAAAATAAGCGTGGGATCGGCTTAAAAAGGTTAGGGGTGATTAATTACCTTTCAGAATCCCCCTTTTCCCTGCTTCATCTTCAACGTCTCTGAATGATCAAGCGAATGTTCTTGGGGAAATTTTTCAAGATGTTTCTAGTTTACGCAACTGCAGCGAAGCTTTTAAAAAGGTCAGTTCGACAGCAAAGAAACAGCCAATCATTCTGTCCGGTGCTCGTGACGCTTCATACAACAGGCCTTTCACGTTGTCTGAGCTCGAAGTGGCTCTTAGTGTAAAGAAACAATCTGCTCCTGGACCAGACAATATTCATTATGTGATGCTAAGGCACCTGGCACCTGATTCTCTAGGCAGTTTGTTGACCTTTTATAACTCCTTGTGGCACTGTTCTGCCTTCCCCGAGATTTGGAAAAGAGCACATGTAATCGCTCTTCTGAAGCCTGGCAAGGAATCTTCTCTACCAACTGGCTACCGTCCCATTGCGCTCACAAGCTGCTTGGGAAAAACCTACGAAAGAATGATTACTCGACGTCTCGTCCATTTCTTGGAGACTGAGAATGTGCGTCACATCAATCAGTGTGGTTTTTCGTGCTGGACGTTCCACCCTGGACCACTTAGTCCGCCTTGAAACCTCTATTCGTGAGGCATTTGTACACCGCGCCTAGTTTTATCTCTCTGAGTTCTTTGATCTGCAAAAGGCGTACGACACGACCTGGCGCTATGGGATCCTACGGGATCTCTATGCTTACGGTGTTCGCGGTCGCATGTTGCGATGTATACAAAACTTATTAATGGGACGTGCTTTCCAAGTCCGTCTGGGCTCCACCTTATCGGATGTGTTTTCTCAAGAAAGTGGTGTCCCTGATCAGGGAGGGGTGCTTAGTGTTACACTTTTTGCAGTTAAAATCAATAGCCTGGCTATGCTGATACCGCCGACAGTATCTTATTCTCTGTATGTGGATGATGTGCAAATTTCAGATTCTTCTTGCAATCTGCATAATTGCGAACGTCAACTGCAAGTGACAATCAACAAGATGAGCAAGTGGGCAGCCGAAAATGGGTTTCGTTTCTCCCCCGACAAAACCGAACATGTGTTGTTTTTTCGCTGCGCCGAGGGTTGTCACAGGATCCTACCTTATATCTGAATAATCATGCCACCACTGCAAAGGAGGCCCATAAGTTCCTTGGCGTGATATTTGACAAAAAGCTCACATTCGTACCTCACTTGAAAGAACTAAAACAAAAATGCCTACGATCTTCCAATATTCTTAAGGGGCTGTCGCACACTACTTGGGGCTCTGACAGACGATGCCTGCTGCGAATTTATAACTCTGGTGCGGTCCCGGTTGGAATATAGCGCAGTTGTTTATGCGTCGGTACGGCCGTCTGCTTTGAAAATGTTGGACCCAATCCATCACCTGGGGCTGCGTCTGGCCACAGGTGCTTTTCGCCCGTCGCCCGTGCTGATTCTGTATGCTAAAAGGCATCAGATGTACCTTGAGAGACGCAGACAATATCTTAGTCTCTGTTATGCCTACAAAGTATACAGTGATCCGCACCACCCTTCACTCTCCGCTTTCCAGATCTCTGCATCATTGCGCCTTTTTGAGAATAGGCCCAATATTGTCCGGCCCCTGAGCTTTCGGGCTGAAAGCATGGCAAGATCGCTGCACGGCCTTTCTTTCGATAAGGCTCTTTTGCTGAGACAGGCTTATAGGGTTGCTCCTTGTGATTTGGTGCCGATCTCTTGTGATTGGTCCCTCACAAAGTAAAGGCAAAAAGGTTGTTCCTCCCCTTGTTCTCCTGCGGGAGTTCGCGGAGCTAGAACAGAAATATAGAGACTATCTCCACTTTTACACTGATGGCTCGAAGACATCTACCTGCGTAGGCTGTGCAGTTTACTCTCTCGCTTTCAGTAAAGTTAGGCAACTCAACCCTTTAGCAACTATTTTTACTGCTGAATTGTATGGTATCCTTATGGCTGTTCAATATATTTTAGAAAATAACATTAACAAAGCAGTTTTGTTTGTTGATTTCCAAAGTGTTCTCTTAGCTATTTCATCTTTAGCAGACAGCAAGAACACTCTTGTGCAACAGGTTCGTGTTCAGATAAACGAAGCTTTCCATCTAGGACAACTTATAAAATTCAGCTGGGTGCCCAGTCATGTTTGCATTCCTGGTAACGAGAATGCAGACCACCTTGCACTTTCTGCCAAAAACTACATGGAAACGTTTTTTGGCCTGCCACACCAAGACCTCAAGCCAGCCTTAAACGAGTCAATTATTAACTTATGGCAGCTGGATTGGGACACACAGATTGATAACAAACTTCATGTTATTAAGCCCAACTTAGAAGTATGGGAGAGTTGCTCCCATAAGGACCGCCGTTCTGAAGTTCTTTTGTGCCTCTTGAGAATTGGTCATTCCCGATTGACTCACCTGCACTTTCTCCGCAGTGAAGAAGCAAAGCTCTGCGAAAAGTGTGGGAAAATGTTAACTGTCCTTCACATCCTGTAGAATTGTAGATTTTTTTATCATCAGCGTCGAATATATTTTCCCTGAACTTTTCAGAAACCACCTTCCATTTCATCCTTATTTTTTGCTTGGCGATAGACCTCTTGGTACCATTTGCTCGCGTTTGAAGTTTCCTACATGCAATTGGCTTTTTACACCTGATATAACTAGACAACTACGTTTAGACGTAACTGCTAGGCTCTTTGAAATAACTTTCTTGGCGCAATATGGCCAAAGTCGCTCTTGCGCCATTAAACCCCAATCATCATCATCATCATCATCAGCTTCGCAATGCCTCCGCTAGATGCCGTCAGCTTCGGTGCTGTATTTTGGGATTTATCGGAGCTAGACGCTGATCTCTAGGGCTAACAGTATAGCAAAAATAGTTTATCATGTTTTTTTACAGCGATCGCGATACAAATCTCGGCTCAGTTTGGCGTAAAAGCCTCAGGATTTGGTACGGTCACTTGTCTGTGGTCTAAATTGTACAACATGGCGGCAGCCAAGTGGGGGTCACTTTTGCCTGGTGAACGGGATACCACTTTATCGCTCTAAGTCTCTCTAGCTCGTTGATTTCGACAGACAAGACCGTTCAGCGAACGTTCTTGGAGAAAAAAAAAAAAAAGTGTTCAAATGTTATTCTTGCATACGGTACGGTTCTAGCAGCCTACCGTGACTAAAGGGCGTAGTCAATTTTAGGTGTCCGTGTTAGAGTAAGTATGAGAGCTTGAGTCTGAGTTCTTTCCGGCGGATTTGTGTACTCTGTTCACCCTTAAGCTGAGACTAGAAGCTCCGCCTTCAGCTCGAGCTACCTGGCTTCCGCAGTGCTTTGGTTGCGCGTGCCTGCGCGTTCACACTTGTGTTAGCAATGCCAGAAACCTCGTGCTGAATGCGAAGCCTCTAATCTCGGCCTAAGCGCGATCAGAGTATAGTGAGTCCAATTTATGTAAATATCGGCGCTATTTGTTGCGAATGAATCTTGCTGCTAGTCTTTGTACTTTTCTTCCATTTCTTTGGTGTTCGCATGTGTGTACGAATCCCAAAGCACACATGCGTACTCCAAGCGAGGTCTTACCAGTGTTGTACAGGTCTTAACCTTAGCGTCGACGGGTGCTAAACGTAGCATCCGTCTTACTTTCTTAATTCGTTCTTAATCTTAAACTAAGTTCACAAAGTACTCGATGCGATGGAGCACAGGTTGGCAATGTGTGCGTCCCAACTCTGCCTTTTAGTAATTGTTGCGTCGAGATGTTTTACTTACGTTGTCTCCCCAACTGTGGTACTACCAGTGAAGTAAGGAAATGTTTTTACTGTTTTTTTGTTTTTTTGTCAGCCGGTTTTAGTGTGCATTTGTTTACGTTTAAGGGCATATTCCATTCCTCGCATCACTTAATTATGTTTTGAAGATTGATATTTAGTTTATTTGATCACCATCAGGGTATTTTTATATAAACAACACAATCATCAGCGAATAGCCGAAGGCTAATCCAATCAACTACAAAATCCACAATGCCATTTATATAGATCGAGAATAAAATGGGGCCCAGAACCGACCGTTGCGGAACACCTCACGTGACTGGCAAGGAGCCCGAATACAGTCAAACGCCGCTACAACGAACGCTTCTACTACGAAATAGCCTGTACAACGGAGCATGCGTTGTACAGGCTGCTTTATTGGGGTCATTAAAGTGCGCGACGGATATAACAAAGTAACGCGTATAACGAAGAATTATCGCGGTCCCACACGCTTCGTTATACAGGCGTTTGACTGTAGTGACAGTTAATTCCTACGAATTCGGAGCGATTTGTAAAATGGACTTTAATGAATTTGACGAGGTTACTTGTTATTCCAATTGCGTCAGGTTTATGTATTAGCTTGTTATATGGTAAGTCACCGAAGGCTTTCTCGAAGTCCGGTTATACCTTGGCTTTCACCTGGCCCTAAATTGCTAGAACAAAAACCAAACATTGTGGCAAAGAACTGTTCTACTTGGGAAGCTGCTCCCTTCTTTAATGCCCCTGGGTCCTGAAAGTACCGCAATAAATAATAAAATGTGCACAACCTTTTTGTTTAGGTAGAGCTTAAGTTCAGCTTTTCATTTTTTTTTTTTTATCAACGATTGCGGCAGCGTTGCGCCAGCTCGTTGAATCACATTATAGGACCCAGGAGCGTTGCGCCAACGCGTTCAATCCCAGACAGCATGAATTAGTTAACTATAAGTGCCCGGGGCTTAACCTTAATGGCCTCTGAATATGATAGCGAACGGTATAACTTAAATCTGAGCGAACTCTAGATTTTATTTCTACGGCCCTCACTGCGACGGGCAAGAAGATTATACCCTCGCAGCCATTGACAAATTTGCATAAGTCAGGCCCGGACGTTCTTTCTCTTTCCCTCTCCTCCCCCCCCCCCCCTTTAAACGGTAACTAAAGTGATATATGTTTCAAAAAGAAAAAAAAAACTTCAATTGGTTTTATTTGGCTTTTAGGATCCCGAATACCAACAGTGCTATTTCCGATTAATACCCCCAGATGGCTACAACAGCACTTTCAGTATAGCGCTGAAGCCCCTCCTTCCCGGCGCGTTCGGTGCAAGGAGAGGATCGTGACGTATTACACGGGGATCTCAACATTTCCATGCCTCCCGCAAGCCTTATACCGAGCAGTCCAACCCGCTGCACGCGTTTCTTCTCAAGTGGCACGCTCAAGGCAGCTCAAAGTTCTCGGTCTCACCCAGCGGTCGGTTTTTCGGTTTTTCTCGCGTCTTTTTCTACACGTACGGGTAAAATGCCCGTGAAATTCAAATTCGAAAAACAAAAAAGGTGATAACGATAAATAGAATATGAAAAGCGACCCCGACAAACCTCCTTGGGATCCTCGCAAAATGGCAACAGTTCTTCGGTACTGAAATTCGAGGAGTGTGCGAGCAGCACTATACACCGATGTAGTAAGATCTGCCCTCCCGTTCATTTTGTAATTTATGACCCTGTAAGCAGCGCGGACTGAGGTAATGTTAGTATTTGGAAAACTATCGCGAAGCCACTTGCGTTTACACACATCTCAGAGAGTCGTAATTTACGTCGTTGACGCGTACAGCGTGCCTATACTGTTATCTAAATTTAATCGAGGAAGAAGCTCATTTTGCTCCGGCGGAATGTGCTTTGTCATTTGTATTGGTTGTCGTTACTTGTAAGAGAAGTATCAAGGGGCTTTAATGGCGTCGAGCAAAACCAGCGCCTTAAGTGCATCGTGGGCTTCCTATCATCGGCTAATCTAATCACGCACAGACAAAAAAGTGCACGATCATGGGGTTGATTTTAGCCGGTGATATAGACCCCTTTCAAAATACGGTACTCTGTTCGCAGCTGTGAAATCTCTGTACAATGGCGGACTAAAACCTCAACGTCACGGCAGACTAAAAAAAAAGAAACACCCATTAAAAAAGGTGATGATCGCAGTGACGTTGCACTTTCGACGCTGTTTGATTGGATGGTCGACTCGTAGTGTTGACCGCGCCCCGACGTTCGCTATCTTATGGAATGACTTGCACGTTCCTCGATGCAGTCGCTCCGCCATTGTGAAGTGGTTCCGACCCTCTAATATTCGGCACGTGATTTTTGAAAGGGGTCTATAGCGAACGCTCGACAACAGCGCCCCTCCAGCGCTGTTGTCTGTCAGCCTTCTTTTACCCCGTCCGCGTAGTTACGCTATTTTTACTGTTAAGAATAAACTACCAACTAGCCCAATCGTCTACGTCATTCTAGAAACAGTTGTTCGGTGATCCCAACGAGGTAGAGGGGCTTAGAGCGATAAACTGCCAGCTGAAAGTGACCCCCAATTGGCCGCCGCCATGTTGCACATGTTTGACCACTAGACACGTAACCTTATAGTTTTACGTCTAGATTTTAGCGAAGTACCGCGCACAAATAGTGCGCGGTACTTCGTAAAATGACTTCATAGATAATAAAAATTCCGAACCTTGGCTGAAAGCAGACGCACAAATTTTGTTTTGTTTGCAATATTTTTGCATGTTTACGCTATTGTTTTCTGCTCGTATCGCAGACGGCGCCACACGGCGCCGTTGAGGGATAGGCTCCAAAGACGACTGTCTCTCAGCCCTCAGCGTAAGCAACAAAACAGCAAACAACGGCACTCTATTTTTGTTGTGCACGTGCGTGCGTGCATGTCTATCTGTGCGAATGTGTCACCGAGCGCTAGGCCGCTTGTGCGAGCGCGCTGAGGCTTTCAGAGAGGTTCCGTTGGCGCCTGGAAATCTCGCTAAAGTAATCGTAACTGTGCCTGAAATTTCGCAATTACTGACGCTAGAAAGTAATTAAATTACAAGTACAATTTTTTTTTGGCCGAAAGTAATTACAATTACGTTAGTTAAATTACACTAATTCAATTACTGTAATTGAATAACTACCCAAGTATGCCCTGCCCGTTTTCATCTGGATGAGCATCGTGCAGACGTTCGGTCGTGCGTTGCTGCTGCGTGATGCACATTGAAGACCCCAGGCTGGCAGTGGAAATATACACTGGCTAAAGTTCTCATATACAGCGGAGACGCCAGATGCCCACTGGGGCGTCTGGTGCTCGCAGCGCTACCAATGGCGCCACAACTGGTGCCCCATGCGTGCAAGCGCGTGAAACGCGCGGGTGAACGTAGCTTTGGCAAGCTCGTAATCGCACGGGCGTGCCTGTTCCAGCAGAGACATGGCGGCGGCCAGTCGCCCAGCTTGCAATCGTCTTATCCGTTTCACCTTATGTTGTACCGCAGCGAAGGCTAGAATCGCGAGCTCATAGCGTTGGCAGCTGCCCTTAATGCACGAGAGCATGTGCCGCCGAGATCTGTCCCAGAGCAAGGAGCTCGCGCTTGTAGGCTTTCCTGCGGTACGTGATAAGGTGATATAGAGTATAGTAGCGCCGCGAGCCAATCGGGCTAATCAAATGACCCTAAAAGTGCAAAATCACGATGATTTTGTGTGTATTTCTATGCCTATGTTTTCAACGGATCCCAGTCAAGCGCCAAGAATCCGTCGTGGCATTGCGTTTTCAGCCAGTATACAGGTGCGTGAATGTGTTGGCCCGTAGCTATTAGCGACCCATTGTATAAACAAACGCACAACGCAATTCTGATCAGTGTCGAGAGGGTAAATATAAGGTAAACAGTCACCTCGAATAACCATTTCGTAATTCCGATTCAGCGCATGCGCGCTTTGCTTAGGGTGATGACGTCAGGCCATTTTTGTCCCTAACGCTCATTTTTCTTTTCTGTTCTGAAGAGCGTGGAAGGACGTGACCCAGCGCGAGCTCTTTTCCCTCACTGTGCTACAGCGACATTTTGTTTTCCGCGATTTATTTGTATTTTCCGTGCGAGTGCGTGCTGTCGGCATCGGGTACTACAAAGAATGGAAAATGCGGCACCCTTGATCACACCATATAGTCCACTTTGCTGAGAACGTGTGCGTCACCGGTTAGGTTGTTTTTCCACCCCGACGGGACTCAGGGTCGAGCCTTGTAATCCTTCGAAAACAGAGACGGCGAATATCGGAAACTCGACCGTTTCCCCCGAAATAGCGCAGCCGAACACCCCTGCATACATACTGAGCTCTCCACACTTATCTAATCATGTTTGCGAAATAACACGCACACATAGACACGGTTTTCGTGCTTTTCTTTGGTTTTTTTCCCCATTGTTAGATTTTTATGTTCTTTTAATTTTTTTTTTTTTTTTTACGTTATTTCTCAAGCGAGTGTTTTGAAGGAGACGAGTTTGACCTCAACGGAGCGACCACTTTTTTTTTTTTTATAACTTCCTCCGGTAGACTACCGTTTTTTTTTTTTTTTCTTGTTATCGGGAACATGTTGGTGGTAACGAGGCTTGCAGCAATCAGTATGGCGGCGCGACGAGTTTTTTTCGATTGTGTGAGCGACGCCACGGGAGACGGAAATGGGTGCAAGCATAGGGTTCAAGTTAGTCCGACTACGTTATCGGCAAAGCCTCCCCCCCCCCCCCTTATTTCCTTTATTCCCTTTTTATTTGCCTCAGGAATGCATGCAGACGAGTAAAGGCTGGTTCACGCACTGGCAACTGCTTACGATCGTTTAATGGGGCCATGAAACGAATTTTAGGCTGGGATAAATGATTTTAAATTGGGACTTTACTAATCGCATATCGTTTAGTTGGCCAAAAGGAAGAGGGTAGAAAGTCAAAAGCCAGCTTTTCGGTACGAACATTTGAAAACATAGCGGACTGTTTTGTACCTTCTTTCCTTCGAAAGCTCTCCGCCTTTCCACTGATACATTCGCGGTTCCCAAAGCGCGTCAGCGGTGCCAACCTGACGTCAACCGAGCCCAGCTCACGCATTGGACACGAGAACTGCGTCACTCGGACGTATGCGCTCGTCAACAATCAAACCGTCGACGAATATCTGGATTCGCGTTCGTGACCAATGAGTGCCCTGACGGAACTCATCATCACTGGCGAATGACAAGTTCTATGGTGTGCATAAAAAGCACGGTGGAAGCTAGGAGTCATCGCACCGGTGGCGAAGGATGTCACGACGACGTGATTTCACAATTCGCATTTGAGTTGAGGATTAAAGCTAAAGAGGAAGAAGTAGGAAAATCGTTTCATGACCCCTTTAAAGGGGGACCAGCAGTCGGGTGCTCGTGCTCCTGCTCGTGAGCTCACGAGCAGGAGCACGAGCACCCGACGGCGGACGGACATACGGACATGGCTAGCCCCTAAGGAGCTTCGCCCCTAAAAAAGAGGGCGAGGAGGACTTTCCGCCAGGCTGAAGAATATTTATGCTGGTCCCGCTTTAAAGGGGCGATGCAACATTTTTTTTTTTTTTTTTACTTTGCGCAAATACCGCTTAGGACGAATCCCTAATGACATATGAAAGACGCGTTTGTTTTCTACTACACAGGATAGAAGTCGCAAAGAAATGTATGAATAACTAGCAGCGTTCATCTCTTCAACTAGCAGCCAGAAGAAGTGGCCTCGTGATCTGGAGCCGATGATTTGCCGCCAATGTTGATCATAGCCACGCGCTGGGGTTGGCAAGGCATAGGACACGCGCCGAGTTCCAGACATGGTTATGGCTTGGCTGTTGTCGTCATTGCAGCGATTGGACACGGGCCACTACCCGTATGCTTGTCGAGCTATGGATTATCACGGGCCCAAATCGAGTGCTCACGCAGTGTTCGGATCCGATCTATGAGCCGCATTCATACTGCGATCCCCAGTTACGTCATCAAGGCTTGCGGAGGAGCGATTGAAAGAAAACGCTCACTTTTATCCTTGATGTGACACCCTAAAAAAGGAGTTCTATGGTCAGTGGAGTTGCATGCGAGGGTACTTGGGTGCCACTAGTGCCAGTAAGTTCGTGTAAACTGAAAAACATTCCAAGCGAATATCGTTGCACGAGCCCCTTTAAAGGAGGCACTCAAGTGGATGCTGAGATCGTCTATTCATGGTGATAACTCCATCTACGGGCTCTAAGCATCCCCCCCCCCCCAAAAAAAAAAAAAAAAAAAATCAAAATTACACTCATAGGCGGCTGAGTTCCCTATTAAAAAATCGAATCAAAGATCGTATCACGCCCCTCTTTCTGTGCCTCGGAGCAGACACCAGGGGGCACCGCCAGACGGCGTTTTCAAACAATAATTGCGGTATTACGTCTCCTACCCCCAAATATTTAAGGATATTTTTTTTTATATAATTCACAACGCGTTTAAAAAGAGCAATGATAGTAACGTCCTAAACCTCCACGCAATTAGCTATTATTATTGGTAAAAGGTTTGGAGGTGATGAAAACCCAAAGAGGTCTCCCCCCGAGAGAACATAGTGCCCGTGTATTTCTATTGCTGTTCGTTTACTACGACGTCTTGCCATCTATACTCAGTTACAGGTTAAGAGTTCAGGTGAAACTCCTCTCACCTCTTTCCACTTTAGCTAAGCGAAGGCTGGAAGGAGGTCGCCTCTTCTTCAGGCCTCGCTTCGCTAAAGTGGAAAGAGGTGGGAGGAGTTTCCCCTAAGCTCTTAACCGGTCACTGAGTATAGGTACTATGGATCACTATAGATCTGGTCAGTATTATTGGCTAAGTCCAAACACACAATGTGCCATTAAGGACAAGGTTAGGCCTGTTCGCACACTTGCGACTGGCTCCGACACAGCCAGTTTTTAAGCCGCTCTGTGACCGCTCATGCATGCAGCGTGCGTTCCCTTCGCCTTGGTCTATATTGTCATTTGATTGGCGGGGCCCTCCTTGCGCTCCCATGTGCCAGGATTGTAAACGTAAAACCTTTGGTGTAAAACTGGGGTACCATGGCTCAAAAGTCGAACTTTGTCGAATTTTGATAGAAACGTTCGAAGGTTCGGGGAATCAATCGGACCTGGTGGTTTGTCAAAGGTTTGCGGCACCCCTCTTTCCCAGCGTCAGTGACGACGCTGGCTGCGCCGCAGCGCCGAGGACGTGTTCTATACTAGCGAAACTTTCGCACCTATTCGACACGGTGTGCGAAGAAGCGATAGCAGTTATTGCGCGTAGTAACGTACGCTTTTATGCACACCATTTCCCTATTTATTCGATCGCTCACAACACAGCCTTGTACGACTAAAGTGTCACACTGCACACCTGAGTCAGCGTCCCTGCCTAAGAGTAAATCGAGTCAGGTATTGTTCAGCTGTCGCTGAACAATACCTGACTCGATCGTTGTAACTATCGCTGTATTAGCGGGATGGTTTGCTCCAGCCCGAGGCAGACGTCGTTTTCCTCGGCACCGCCGGCTCGCGGGAGCCTTCGCCCTCTCTCGGCCGGGGAGTGAACTATTCCGGTTGGATTTTGTCACGTGATTTGATGACGTCACCTCTAGTCGAGGCAGGTGGCTGCAGCGCTGGGCGAGTAAGGACCTTATGGCCGAGTAAGGAGCCTACATACTCGCCGAATCAGAGTATTTAGGCTCCCTATGGGCCAGCTGGCGCGCCAGTCCTCTCTCGGCCGGGGTGTGAACTGGTCTGGTTGGATGTAGTCACGTGATTTGATGACGTCATTTCGAGCCCGAGACAGGTGGCTGCACCGCCGCAGGCTGCACCGCCGCCAAGCGCGTATTGAGCACACGGGCGCACCCGCCATCTTTAGGCCAAAGGGTTCAATTACTCTGGCTGCATGTGGTCACTAGACTTGATGACGTCGCGGAGTTTTCTGCCTAGCACAACGCCCCCGCGTATGCAGCGGGAAGGTCCCGGTAACTGTTAGCGCTGTTAAATTGTTCAGATTGAAGTGACTTTTTATTCAGATTATTTCCAGCCAGAATGTAGCCTACACTGACGCCTTCATATGATTGGCGAAGAAGACTCACCCGTGCTCTCCTCGTGCTCTTAATTCACTCCAAGAAAGTAAGGACGTGCTATGCTACTGCACAACATACGACTATCAAAGCGAGCTATTAATACAACAGGAACGAGGAACGAACAAACAAATTGAACTGAGCCACTTTTTTCAGCCTTGGCCAACATCCGAGGATGGATATATCATATAAGGTCACGAAAGCGCTCCTTAGTGGTCGTAGTAATACTCATTAAAAATGTCTATTAAAATAGTGTGTGAAGATGGGTGTTTGTCTGCTTGTTTGTGTTCGTTCTGCTTGTTTGTTGCTCTATGTTGATTCATGCTTTTCATTGCTGTTTGTTGTTTACCGTTTGTTTCTTACTGTTTGTTGCTTACTCTTTGTTTCATGCTGTTTGTTCTTTAATGTTTCTTGCTTAATGTTTGTTTCTCACTGTTTGTTTCTTACTGTTGCTTGCCTCTTAGCTTTGTTCTCTTTTCTAGTCTTCTCTTCTACTCCCCTCTTTCGTTCTTCGCAAAATATCAAATCAGCACTTGCGAGGGTTAACCTCTTCGTGTTTGCAAATAAACAACTCTTCCTTTTTTTTTTTTTTTTCTTTCTTTCTTTCTCTCTTTCGTCTTCTCAAAAATATATAAAATCGCTTTATGACCCGTGTTTGAGTCCAGCCCGTATCGATTTCGACCGACGCGGTCTGGTGTTGCTCACCGCGTCGCAATACGGCGGGAAAGGAAATCGCGCATCTGAGGGGAGTTTCGACGACAGACTGGAGCCACGAAAAGAACAAAGAGAAGGGACAACAACCTCTCTTTAAACGAAAATATAACAAAGAAACTCGTTCCTCTGCCGCTGTAATCTTGCCGGGTCTAGGGTCTGTCGAGTTGGTGGTAACAGAAGGCAAGGGTGACTGTGACTTGAAGTGGAGTCGCACGATGGCTCTCCAAGTCGCACTCAATCTCGCGTCTCTGCGTCTCCGACAACAATCGGGGGCCTCAAGTTGGCCAATCCCACCGATTAAGGGTCGAATTCGGTTGTGTACCCCAACACCCCGTAGAAAACAAAGCCGTGGTGGCGGATTCGGCATACGTTGGTATACACACTAGACAATTTTACACCGGTGTGAAAAGCGCTGTTTCAGAAGCTTACACCCGGGATTACACCCTTTATGCACCTTTACTTTGACTTATTACACCCTTCTCAATCGCAAAATGGGGTGCTGATGCATTAAACATCCCTGATTTCTGAAGGGGGTAAAAAGAGTGTGGGAATGCTGAAGGGATGCGAACACCCTTTTCGCCGCACTGACAGTCACTTTGGCGAGGTTATTTTCGCGACGATCTCGAATAATTCTGGCCTCTACCATTGCGTTTTTACTTAGAGATACATTCCTTGAACATAGATTTACTATGCATACCGCGAAAGATTTGCGAGGACGAAGCAACATACGTGTAATCTTCGTAATTGCCAAAATGGTGCACCTATCAATGAGTGCCTTTGTATCGTCGAGTATATATAAGGCGTTGGAGCGGTCACCACGGGGTCATGAGACCTCTCTCGTGCGGAATCAATTACGTCTGTTTTGCTGTTTCTGTGTGTCTGAGAACCACACCTGGTGCATGTTGTTTGTAAACCTGCTGCTCGTAAAAAAAAAAAAAAAATATCCACAGGATGCTGCCAAGGTGGCCAGCATCCTATTTTTTGGGCGTTCTCCAGCATCCTAAAATTCTTTGTTTACACCCTTTTAAGGGCGTTGGTTTGCACCCATAATAATGATAGTTTACGCCCTAAGGGTGTTGGTTTACGTTCTTAAAGGTGTAAAACCTTTTAGTGTGTGCAATAGGCACGCACATTGGACATGAGCGCTGCGTCATTGTGTACGGCTGGGACCCGTGTTGAATCAGTGAAAACACGAGTCCTTCATTTCAACCGTGTTCAAAAATTTCAAAGGCCAACTCGAAATTCGTCCCCGTGCCATGTTGGCCGAACGTGCTCATTCCGCTTTGTTAGACGCTGCCTGCGACGCGGTGCCCCCGTTGAAGCCCGCGTCGACAGTCCCGACCCTTATCGGACGGCTTGCGTGCATTGTAGCACGTCTCGCCACCGTGTATGTGTATGCCTTTGGCAAAACGATAACTTGGCCGCTGAGGGCCGTGGCCTCTTTTCGCGACCTCCGCTTGCGGTTTCAACCGAAGGGTCTGGCAACCCGTGTTTCGATGCCTTTTAAATGCGCTCGCATTTATTGCTTCGGTGCATGGAGCCGTATATTTCGTTTGGATGGTCGTGGTTTGGTTTGTTCTGGTTTGGACTGGAATTGAAGTAAACTGGTATCGTGAGGGCGGTGCGCGGTTCCCGCAGTGCTCTTTCGTTCCGTTCGTTCAGACATGTACAAATTACTCAAAAAAGGTAGTTAAGTTAAGTTACTGAGTATCGACGTCAAAAGTAATTGGAGTAGAATAGAAATTACGCATTTGTAATAGTAATTGAGTAAACTACTAACTACTGAAAAAAAGTAGCGAGTTACTTTGAAGTTACTTTCGAAGTTACTTTTTTATATTTTTGTGGTAGCAAAATAAACAGCAGTTTGGATCAATGAAAAACCTTGCGAGCCTTAAATAAACGCAGTCTATTTATGGCTTGCGTTTTCACCAAAATAGTTCATTCGCTCGCAGAAGCAATTGACTTTCAAAGTTCTTGATAGGAGTTTCCCCTTTTTCTTCTAAAGACGTCCCCAGCCCAGCTAAACAGACGTTCCACTGACGCGCTGGATGGTACGGCACCGTTGAATTTGAGAAACAGGCTGTGCAGGGTCGGGTAAGCGAGTGTCGGCATCTTAGGTGTCCATGACGAAACATGGGAGGTTTGCCTCGGGTAGAGGGTCTTTTATAACAAACTTTCCTCCTTTTTTCTTTTTACTTCGGCAAGTTGAGATTGTTATGACTGGCCCCTCTTTATTCCGACGGCGTTCTGAGAGTACGCTGAGCGAGCGCACCAGACCGTCAAGGGTTCAAGTCTCGCGCCACGACGATGAGATCATCGGGACGACTGCGCGTCTCGTTACAGTGCTAGTGCTACGCTACTGAAAAAAAAAAATGTTTTGGTTTAACAGAAGATGAACCGAAGTATACTTCGCCGCTGACGCCGGGTCCAACAAAAGGATCTCCCAAGGGTAACTCGCAATTCACGCCGGCGACTACAATATTCTGACGCTCCTGACACGCCTGACAAGTAAATTGTTTTTAACAAAGAGGAGTTCTCCCAGGCATGGAAGGTGGGAAGGACGCGAAGGATTACGCGAACAAGCATCGTCGCTCGTACAGTTGCTGCTGGAAGCGGGAACGTGCTCCCATGAACGGATTATCCGTGCCAGGGTTTGTGCGTCGGAGAGTCCGGCTTTGCAAAGGCGCATGCGCTGACGACGAGGCGACCATTGGAACAGGCGCCCAGCTGCAAGGTTATTCCAGTGGCACCTCCCGTGGTTGAGTTAGAACTCACTAAAGACAGACAATACGAAAACAACAACAGCAACAGCCGGAAACGCGGCGCCTGCGTGCATTACCGGATTAGGTCAATACCCGACCAATTAAGCATCTCTTCCTGCGTTCGTGCGCGCCGGAGTTATATTTTGGCTGCTCGTAGCCACCTTGGCCCAAGGGCGCCTTCCCGAACAAGGGGGCCCCTTGTTCGGGAATGCCACTTCATCTGCCGGCGTCTTTTTCATTTCTGCGCTCAAACTTTCGTGATGAGCAAAATTAGCACTAGATTTTGAAAGTAGTTAGTAATTTGAGTAGAAGTTACCTAAAAAAAGTAGTTAAATAAAACTACTAATTACCCAAATCAAGTTGTAATTGAAAGTTACCAAGTGACTCGAAAAAGTAGTTAAACTACAGTAGTTTGAGTAGAGTAGTTGAACTACGTCCAAGTCTGCGTTCGTTCGATCGTTACTCTCCCTCTTACAAGATGGAAAGAGTCTTCTGGTCGGCATTCAATGACGCGCCGCGGGAGTGGGAGAGGGAGGTTGCATGTGGTGGCTGCATCCGAAACTGCCGACGCCCGGGAAAACAGCTCTGGCTGTACCAAACACAACAGTGTACGGACCGTTGCGAGGTTGAAATTCCCATCCTTCGCCGAGTCGGAACCCCCTCATTAAATGCTAACGCATTTCGTCGAGAAGCAGCATAGCGATCAACAGCAACATATTCAGCATAATTTTTTTTTTTTTATGGTGGATTGGAAGTATGGTGTTTGGAACGCTCCTCCGACTGGTGTGTTAACTGCGTCCAAAAATTGGTCCCTAGATTTCCTCCCGATGACGTCATACAAGTGTCCTGCTGTCGCCAGTCGCGATCCTGGCGACGTCCCAACAGCTGTAGTGCATGTGTCAGACGCCTGTTCTGCTGCAGGTCGCTCTTCAGTGTGGCAGTCCACGGAAGCTTCGGCAGCCAGAAGTTGGGACGTCGTGACGACAGGGACACTCGCGTTCGCTCGTGCTATACTCGCAGCTTCTCGTCAGCATTTGTACGACCAACCGCCAGGATCGCGACATGTAACAGCGTAACACTTCGGTTTCTGTGACGTCATTTGTTTCCTCTTCGGGTCCAGTTTTGATGTGTGGGCAGCCTAGGACGTTAAACACACCAGTCGAAGACGCGCTCCAGGCACCAAGCCCACTGATTTCATTGCGCAGTCAACGCCACCTATAGAATAACCTGAGCCTCTGCGCAAGAAGTTTGACGTCATCGCCGTGAGATCGGGCGAAGACAGAGTTTAGACAAGAGGGCGGCGTCAGCGATTGTCTGGGCCTCGTGTTCAATCGACGCGTCGAGGGACGCTCTGATGACGTTCCATGGAGGGAGGCAAGGTTGGCAGCGGGTCTTGGTCATTATAGGTTGTGTTGGTGCAGTCCGTCTATCATATTACATGATCGACGTTCTCTTTCTGCGCACCATTTTGTGTCCTTGCGAAGTTCCCGCCCGATATTGAAGCCTGGAGGGATGGCTGAATATTAACGGCTGTACCTTTTATAACGGGTGGTAGCTTGCGCCACCTAGCAAAACGAAAAAAAAAACACTATTCCTCCCTTCTTAAGTTAATGTGCTTTGTAACTATCACCAGGCAGTAGGGGAGATCACCAAAATTACCTTTGGGAAATCGGGAAAACAAAATCTAAAAACATCCCCCCCCCCGCCTCTTTCCCCCGTCGAGGGAGCCGCCAATTTTTCTTTGGTCAAACCTTGTCGGCGTCACCCGAAAACCGCATTGAGACTTTGAGCCGGAGCCACGCGGCAAGGACTCTCAATTTCCCTCTGAACCGACTGTCCCCCAGCTATGATAGTTAAATGTACTCCGTTCAGTTTTCCCTAGATCATTTCCACAATCACTTAAACTGGTTGCCTCTAGTCTACTAGAATCCCATCTTCTCCGGCAAAACCCAAAGGCCCGGGTGCATCTGTCGCCCCTTCAGGAAGAGCAGGGCTAAGTCCTTTGCATTTTAGAATTATATTACTTATTCGTTCGTCTCCTTCTCCGTTTTACATAGAGCGTACATCTGCGTCTTCAAATTTGGCCCTATACGTTTTTGTTCTTAAGACTCCCGTCCTAGACCCAAACAGTAAAGCACTCCATCTCAAATTATCAAATAAGCCTTCCTTCTTTGTTTCCTGCTTTCGTGTCATATAAGTCGTTAAAGTGGACCTCCCCTGCATTTCCTCCTCCCACATCCTTTTTTCGGTCTCCTTAACTTTCTTTTCCACTGAACTCGTTCGTTCCCTCCCATTGTCCGTCTGCAGGAATATCATTCCAAGCTTTCCTGTCTGTTTCGTTTGTTTCATGTTTTGAGACTCCTCATATGGTGGTGTCTATAGACATTATTCTCCCGCCGCGTATCTTCCATGTCTGAATTAGTATTTGGTCAAGATTTGATTCACCCACTGCCTCTCTGCTCTTAAACGATAACCAGCCCATATCCTCCGTACTTCCTAGTTTAGGGTGTTCCCATGCGCCCCTAGAGTTATCCTGCCATTTTTCCTATCTCTAAACTTGCCTGGACTTCAGAAGTCATGCACAAGATATCATTACCAACGGTCAATCCTGGTACCATTACTCCTTCCATACTCGTCGCACCACTTCGTATCTATTAATGTTCAGCATGTCGCCTTGTGTTTCTATTTCAGATTTTGTGCCATTGAAACTGAACCCGGCCAAGAGGGTCGCCTTCCTTGCCACAGATACGAACCAATTTCTGCAGTCTCATGCCACTTACCTGCTAAGATTATATCATCTGCGTACATTTAATGGTAGTTTCTGCCTCACTGATTTTTTTTTCCCTTTCTCTCTCCATATAACGAGAGGGTGTCAAAAAGTAATGCCTATTGATCTGTAACTTTTTTTTTTTTAAATAACGCAAAGATCGAAGCAATCTACATATGTTTTTTTTTTGGCAGAAGTGTCCTTTATATTCAGGGTTACCCTTCCACATAGTCCCCATCACGTTTGAAGCATTTTCTTCAGCGTTTTGTGCAGGCATCGAACCCACTTTGAAAACACCCGGCATTCCCTGCACCACTGACTGAAGCTGACGCCATTCATTTGCTCGTCAAAGATTTTTGTTTCTTCCTCTTTGAACTTCAGAACCAAGCGCCTGGCATTGTTCACGACCATTACAACATCACACACTTCTGAAGCGTCTGTGGATCTCAACACCAGCAACAACCCTCTTTCGCTAGAAGCTCAATTACGACTCTGTGCTTCAGCTTCTCTTCCATAATTCGATTCGCCAATCTGAAAACAAGAAACCCGGTAGTATATTGTGCTATTGTGTGTACAATACTATTGTACACAGAATAGTATTGTCATGCGCATAATGTATACAAAACATATTATAAGTCGTCATATCAGGTTATGCGTGCACAGGCATCACTTTTTGACACCCCCTCGTATGATGCACTGAAACCTAGTTCACCGTGCTCTAGTCTTTTCTCCATTCCCCTTAAAGGACACATGCAAAGAAAAAAAACATTTTTTTTAAACAGCTTAGATGGAAAAAGGATATCATAAAACGATTTTAGAACGAAGAAAAAAAATTTTTAGAGCTATATTTACGGCGCTATCGAATTTGTAGTTGGCGCCCGCGGGCGCCGCGGAAAAGTGGCCCTTATTTATCACGTGACGGGCCCATATTTGTCACGTGGTGCTCGCGCTCTTTCGGAAGCTTCCTATGGCCTCTAAAAGTAACTTATTCATCTTTGTTTGAAGTATAACAAAAAACGAAGATGAATAAGTAACTTTTAGAGCCCAAAGGAAACTCCTGAAAAAGCGCAAGCAGACGTGATCGACCTGTGCGCCGGTCAGATGACGGCGGCGGCGCCCCGAACCAGACGAACTTCTGCGGCGGCGGCGACGGCGGCGTGGAGAAACGCGTTGAAGCGGCGTTCGCACAACGCTCAGCGTGCGGCGGCGGCGTCGCTTTACGGCTCGGCGACGCAGGGCGGCGGCGCGCGGGCCTACCACGTGACCAGCGGCGGCTCCAGCGGGCGCCAACTACAAATTCGTATAGCGCCGTAAATATAGCTCTAAAAATTTTTTTCCTTCGTTGTAAAATCGTTTTATAATATCCTTTTTCCATCTAAGCTGTTTAAAAAAAATGTTTTTTTTCTTTGCATGTGTCCTTTAAAGGGGTGGTGCAACGATATTCAATTGAAATGTTTTTCACTTTACACGAGCTTACTGGCACTAGTGGGACTCAAGGATACTCGCACGCAACGCCACTGACCAAGAAATTCCTTTGTTGCGCTGTAATTTCGAGGACAAAACCGAGTGTTTTCATTCAATCTCTCCTTCGCAAAACCTGATGACGTAGCTGGGCGGTAGCAGTACCGCCCAGTGACGATATTTGAATGCGGCTCATAGATTGGACCCGAGCATGGCGTAGACACTCGATTTGGGCTCGTGATAATCGATAGCTCGAGAAGCATTCGGGTAGTGTCCTGTGTCCAATCGCTGCAATGACGACAACAGCCGAACCATAACAATGTCTGGAACTCAGCGCGTGTCCTGTGCCTTGCCAACCCCAGCGCATGGCTATGATCAACATTGGCGGCATATAATCGGCTCCAGATCACGTGGCCGCTTGTTCTGGCTGCGAGTTGAGGGGGTGAACTCTGCTCGTTTTTCTTTATTCTTTTCTGCGACTTCGAGTGCATGTCGTGAAAAAACGAACGGGTATTTCACAGGTCATTAACGTCAGGGATCCGTTCTAAGCGGTATTTGCGCAAAATACAAAAATCGTTGCATCGCCCCTTTAAAGGAACTGTGCAACGATTTTAACGTTGAAAGAATTGGCATCTTCTACTTTTTACATAGTTCATCTTGTCACAAAGGACGGAAAACACACCTCTTTCCTTCGAAATGTTGCGATTCCGCCGGGTAATCGCGAGGCAAAAATTAGAATATTCCCCGACCTGCAGCCGCGAGCGGCGGCCATGAGAAACACGCGGCGTTTTGAAGTGAAGTGAAACACCCCGTTTCACTTCAAGTCAAGTCCGAGTGCAGCCAACACTATGCGATCCGATAGCGCCAATGAAGTATAGCGCCAAAAGTGAGCTGGGCCTGGAGACAGTGCGATCGAACGAAAATTATACAAACCTAACCAGTTTCTTTAAGGTGTACTTCGGTCAATATTTTCGAATTCGGGATTGCGACTGTTGTCAGCTCACTCGTGTCCCTGATGTACGAGGTGCACTTTTAGAGCGCAGCTCTTAGGGGCCCGTTTCCGGCTTGAGCGGCGTCGCTGTCGCCGTCGGCGTCGCCGTCGGCGCAACCGCGCGGTGCATTATGGGAAATGTCCCCCCCCCCCCCCCCCGAGGTCACGTGACCCCGGGAGGGCTCGCGCGGTGCATTATGGGAAATGTTCCATAATGTACCGCGCGAGCCCCCACCCGGTGTCACGTGACCTCGGGGAAGGGGGGGTCACCTGACCCCGCGATGACGTCACAGGAATCCGCATCGTCATCGTCATCATCACTGATGACGTCATCAGTGACGTCACTGATGACGTCACCGGCATTCGCATCGTCATCGTCATCATCACTGATGACGTCATCAGTGACGTCACTGATGACGTCATCGGCATCGTCATGACCCCCCGACGTCGCGTGACACCCCAAGGTCACGTGAAACTCCCCCCCCCCCCCGAGGTCACCTGACACCCCCCCCCAGTACCCTTCCCTCCTCCTCCTCAAGAGCTGCGCTCTAATTCGGTGTAACAGGGAGTTGTAAACGGCTTTCATTTTTTTTTTTTCTCTCGATATTGCGTGTAGTTTATGGATATCACGGCCTCGAAGTTTGGTTTCGGGCGTCAACGGCAAAACCGAAACTATCTGCTAGAGAGAGATGGCAACACTGATCATCAGCTGTACGGCCGCGACGTGACGTTACGGGTGTGCTACGGTACGCGGTACAACTTGCGAAATCAACCGCAGCAAAGCTGATCTTCCGCGACGTGACGTCACGGTAGATGGATGGTGGATGCTAACGGCTGTACCCTTTATATCGGGCGGTGGCTTGCGCTACCTAGCCAAGAAACTAAAAACCAAAACTATGACTTTTCCCTTGGCCCTTCTCACCAGCCGGTGTGGGATATCACCATGGATGACCTTCGGGGGTTACTCCGGTACGCGTCGCCCAGTGTTGCTCGACTAAAGAGCTAAGCCGCTTGCCACCCGCTTAAGAGCAGCTGGTCGCAGTCTTTAAAATCGGCTTTAGTGGAGTATACACTGCTTCACTTCGACGTAATATTTTGGGCCATGATCATATTTCGTTCCACTAAAGCGATATACCAGTCATTTATTTTGGTATACTTTTTTGACCGGAGTTCTCCTTTGAAGAGTATCCCGACGTTTCGGGATCGATTCGGTCCCACGCTCACGGGTGGGTGCCGGTAAGGACACGCGCGGCTCTTTACAACCAAGTTCGCACTTTGCCTACACCGGGTGCGGTGGGGGGCACTGCGCCTGCGCAGAAACCAAAACTCGCGTGAAGTGAAGCGTATGCGCCACGTCGACAGCAGTGCCACACCAGCGGCATGGCGTCAGAACAGTGTCACGTCTGTCACGTCTAGTTGGGGAAGCGAGAGTGTCGCTGAACGGAAGTGACCTTATGGCGTGGCTCTGCTCGCCTATATACAATACAGTGACTCGGTCTCGCTGCCACGTGATCGCATGTAGGGGCGCCGCGCCCCAGAAATCGGCTATTATCGAGAGATAGTCGGGGGAGGCAGAGAAAGCGGCGTGCATCCACGACGACGAAACAATGGCCGTGCGAGTCAGCGGAGCACTCCTCCCGGCGGGCGTTTTGTTTTCAAGAGCGAGCGTTGAACCCGCAGCCGCCCGGTGCGCAGATTGCGGCGGCAGGTGGGCAACGGTGGCGCCATCGCCTGGACACGTGCGCTTGCTACGGGCTCGAGTAGAGAACCACGTTTCCATACGGCAGTGGTTCCCAAACTCTGGTACCTTGAAACCCATCAGATAGTGTTTTTTTTTTACTAATTCAAACAGATTTATTAAAAGAGAAAAAAAAAGAACGTCTAAAGTACATTATGCAATTTGTGCAGGTAAGTTATGCGGTTAGGGAGGCATGATATAGGGGCCGAATCGTCGTGATGAGGCGAATAATTAACTACCACTTTTTTAAGGAACGTTTTAATTGGTGAAAATAAACGTATGGTTTCAACAACTTGGCCGCCGCCATGTTGTACACTTTTGACCACTACACACGTGACCGTACCAAATCCTGAGGCTTTTACGCAAAACTGAGCCGAGATTTGTATTACGATCGCTGTAAAAGAACATGATAAACCATTTTTGCGATACTGTTAGGCCCAGAGATCAGTGTCTAGCCCCGATAGAAACCCAAACTAGAGCACCGCGGCTGACGGCATCTAGCCGAGGCATTGCGAAGCGGACCGAGTTTTTGTCGTAGAAACACATTTTGGACCTAAAACAAACGAAACATAACTTACCTCGTCGGTACTGGTATTAAAGAACAATAAGCAATTACTTGTGCGCGGTACTTCGTTAAAGTCGAGGTGTACAACTATAAGGTCCCGTGTCTAGTGGTCGAAAATGTGCAACATGGCGGCGGTCGATTGGGGGTCACTTTCAGCTGCCAGTTTATCGCTCTAAGGCCCTCTACCTCGTTGGGTTTTGATTAGAATCTTGCTGCGTCATCAAAAACCATTAAATACAAAAAAAAAAGAATTAGATGCAGTTGGAGCACGCGGGAGGCGCGAGGGTTGCACTAAAGTTACCTTTCGTAGACGCGCTTTAGCATCGTTAATCTTGCACTTGTTTCACGAATTTTTAACTTTAGCGCACCCCGTGCGCTTCCGACGCTCTTCAAATCTTTCCGCAATTTACCGACTGACCGGTTTTGGATAACGCTCGACAAGTTTCTAATATGAATCAAATATTCGCTAATTCAAAATGAAAGCCGTTTTCAACCCCCTGTAACGCCGAATTAGAGCGTAGCTCTTGAGGAGGAGGATGGAAGGGTACTGAGGGGAGGGTGTACCCCTCCTCCCTCCTCCTCATCCTGCCTGCTACTCCTCCCTCCGAGCGGCGTCGCCGTCGGCGTAACCGTGAGGTCACGTGACCCTTGTGACGTCACGTGACCCTTGTGACGTCACGTGACCTCTCGGTGGTCACGGGACGTCGCCGGGGTCACGTGACGTCACGGGAGTCACGTGACGTAACGGGGGTCACGTGACGTAATGGGGTCACGTGACGTCATGGGTGTCACGTGACCTCACGGGGGTCACCTGCCCTCACGGGGGTCACGTGACCTCATGGTTACACCGACGCCGCTCAAGCCGAAAACAGGCGCCTAAGAGCTGCGCTCTAAAAGTTGATCGACAACTATTATTTATTAGTCTTATCGCGCTATCTCGACGATTAGACCTAAATTATATCTCCTCGGTCAGTGGCGTAGCCATGAATTTTTTTTCCGGGGGGGGGGGGGGGGGGGGTGGCTGAGGTGGCTGGGATGTCCATGACTTGGGGTGCGGAAAGGGGGAGGGGGGGGGGGTCAAAATGCATATGCATAGGGTCGGATGAATTTCGGGGGGAAGCTGAAGCCCCATAAACGCCGCCCCTCCCCCCCCTGGCTACGCCCCTGTCCTCGGTCGTATAACTCACCTGCGCGGGCCGTATCTGATTAAATTCAATCAGTGTGCAGGGGTGGCTAAACTGCCGTTCTTCGCGGGTCCCTGGTAAGCGTGCCCCCCCCCCCCCCCCCCCCCTTGTTCGCCTGCTGTGTCCCCAAGACGAAGCGAGTTATGCGATTTAAAAAGAAAGCTCACAGTCTTGGCAGCCTTGTACTATACTACCTACATACAGGTGGCCTGTTTTTCGACATATAGATGCTTAGCGGTTGAAGAAACGTTCTGCTGCCTGGTGTTATTGTTGTAGTCGACAATTATACTTGCCACCTTTGGAAAGGACTCTTCTCTCCATATTGTTTCTTGTTAAGAATACCCCCCTCCTTTCACCCCCCCCCCCCCATTTTAGTTTTTTCCTGATATTTTTCGAGCTTTTGTGGCCTTGTCTGCGGCTCTAACCCCAAGTCACTCTGGCTACTCACTAGTTTGGCGCAGTACTGCGGTAGCTTCGGGCGAGAGAGAGAGGGGAAAGCCTCTTTTGTACCAGTGTTGAGTGACAGGCTGCTCTCCGGGGGAGGGCAAAGCGATGTGGGGTTCTCAAAAGAAAAGGGTCCGGGTAAGGGGGAATTTCCTCTTTCCCTTCCTTTTCATCCGCTCGTATCACGCTCTTGCCCCTGCACGTTTCGCGACGTTTCGCGACGTTTCGCGACGTTTCGCGACGTTTCGCGACGTTTGGCGACGTTTGGCGACGTTTTGCGACGTTTTGCGACGTTTCGCGACGTTTTGCGACGTTTTGCGACGTTTCGCGACGTTTCGCGCAACTGGCGAGATAGAGTGTACACCAGACATTTTAAGGCTCTATCACGCATGCCGCACGCTGCCGGGGGATGACGAGAACGCAACGCAGTCCGAAGCACGGAGCGAAAGCATCCCGGAATCCAGGGAGCATTCCTGGGAATTCGCTTTCCGTCCCTGGCGAATGTAACCGGCGATGTCTCCCTGCTGCAAGCAGGGAGACATATAACTATATTTTAGAAATCTTCGGCGTTTACCCTTTCCGGTATGATATTTATTATCGCGAAATTCACCATAGGTATTGTGAAATTTGCAAATGAAAACGTTGCAAAAACCAGCATTCAAATATATCCTCACTTTTCGGTGCGGTTACATCAGTGGAAGGTAGGCTTGCCAGCCGAGCAAGCAGTCTAAACAATAGACTATGCCAAGCATTTGTTCCGTGTTGGTGCGCGGGTACTGGAGCGAACTTCCTAAGCATATTCATTTGACATCGTGAACTGTGATAATCTGTACCCAGCGCATTCAACACGAGATGGGACAACACGAGATGGGAGCATCTGGTCCCGGCGGTGTGCGTATTTTATTATACTCGGCAGTGGCGACCTCAGGTGTCCAGGTTCATAATATCACACGAACCTGGTTGGAATCAGTAGGGAACAAATTCCGCTGGCGTCACTTTTTCGTTGTTGCCAGTGAGACACTTTCAGTTTGAAAAACACGGCGAGGACCAAGATTGTAAATTTAATGCCTTCGCCAAACAAATATATATTTCGACCTAATATTTGGGATGCTATTTCAGCGATGTTCGTCGGTGCGTTTAGCAAATTTTCGGGCAAATCGGGAACCACGAAGAAATCGCCGGAGTGCCAAGACCACCCACGCTGTACGATTAATGGGACCGATGGAGCAGCATCAAAAGCGCGAGTCACGCGGACTTTTCCGTTTGATTGGTTGAGCGACAATAAAACATGTACGGATGCATGACGAAGAGTTAAGCTGAAACGAAGTGCCGAGGTTTAATTCCCTCGATACTTCTTTTTCACAAGTAACGATCAACCAATGCAAATGACAAAGCACATATTCCGCTGGAACAAAAAGGCGTCATTCAGTTCAGTCTTCTGCTGTGCGCCGCCATTCGCTTCGCAAAATCTGCACCGTCTCGCAGTCGGCGCTTCGAAGAATGTCGCTACTTCTATAGAACCTCTTATCGAGGAACTTTAGCCGAGATGTTTCGCTGGTGCCCTCTTATGGCTCTTGTCTGTGATGTCACAACCAGGATTTGCGTCGTCTTGAGATCGCGAGTTGTAATCCTGGCGAACAACAAGCTATAACCCGTTTCCACCTCAAGGAAAAAGCAAGTTTTCGCATTGTTCATACGCGGCGCGAAGTAGTTCTCACGAGATTCGGTTATCGGAGGAAAAAGCGATGCTTTTGGCGTTTGCACCGTGTACGTCTTGATAAGACAACCTATATCTAATCTACAATTCACCGACATATATCTGAATTCTCTGCATAAAGAGAAAAATCACTAATGCTTCGTGAGGAGCCGGACTTTTTTATTTACTACGGTTCTTGAGGTGAAAACGGATATGGATGGTGCGTGCAGAAAGCACCGAGGAAGCACGAAGTCATCGCATTCTCGCAACACCGCCAAAGTTCGCAGTACCGATACCCTCCGTACTTCCGTCGATGAAAGCAAAACTAATTCAAATAAAGACGTTATAGTGAACGTTTGGCCAATCGCAAATGCCGACCACAGCGACGCTTTTGGTCGCGCGCACGGTCGATACTGCGTTTTTCCCCTAAGCCAAGAGTGTGCTATACCATAGCCTCCTCTATACTCACAAAGCCTAGCAGTTTTCACGACATAGCCATAGAGTGCCCGGTCGCAGATTTGGAGCGCGAGGATCTGGTAGCACAGAGCATCAAAGAGCCATTTCTCGGAGAACCTGGACGTCAGCGCAGAGCTTTTGCAGTGGCCGAGGACCCGAAACACACTTGTTCGCTCGGGAAAAGTGTGTTTCGGCGTATCGGCCGCAGCGGAGCGCCAGTCACGTGGCGCTCCTCTCATCCGTTGTCAGCCGCTCATCCTTTCCCATTTCGGCGGCCGCTTCTCGTGTTGATCTGCCAGGCTTGGTCAGTATATAGTAGGCTATGATGCGGTGGAAACTCGTGGTCGTTGGACTCGTCCCGCGTCTATCTTTCACCACGCGTTCACGTTCCCGTCCACGTACACCCACGCGCCGAAAGAGGGGTCGGGTGACGAAAGGAAGGCGGCTGATTGGACCTGCGAGCGCGTATTATAGCTCCCACCGCACGGTCGGCGTATACGGGTGAACAGAGTCTAGAGACACTGGCCAAACGGAAACACCACGCAGGCGCCATTTTGGGTTAGCCCGCGTGACTTCCCGCTTTCCAGCGACGATCGGTCGAGCGAAAAATATCCAGTCACTGGGGCTGTTGGGGGCGCCCGCCCTGCGTCGGATATTCCGCGAAGGGCTATACTGCGCATGCCCAGAACGCATTACACAGCCCAGTGGACAAAAGATGGCAGCGCGCCGAGGGCGAAGAGAAGAAGCGCGTCTAATTCACGAGCTAAGCGAGGAATCGGCGACTAAGGACCGACTGGACCTTGTTGTATTCACGAGCGCGAAACGAGCGGGTGACTATCTGGTCGGGATTTTATCGCTTAAAAACAAATATTTAAAACGATATTAGGAAAAAAAATTAAATTTCATAATAAGAGGCTGATTGTGTACGAGGAAATTCTGCAAAAAAAAAATAAAAATTAAAAAAAAACGCGAGAAGAAAACGCGGAAGCCGCGTTACACCAGCGAAATAAACAACTATGGAAGCGCCCGTAAATGCGGGCTTTCTCGTCGTCCAGCGCCCTGCTGGGGTCACTTTAGCGGTACGTCTAACCTCCGAACGTGTTTATTCCCACGATATTTGCGGCTCCGATTCTTTCTAGGTGTGTCCCCCGGCGTTTCGAGACAGAGTGCTTCGTTAGTGCTGGCGGTCAGCGGTGATAGGAGCCGGCCATGACGCTTTACAGCGGCAGTTTCTGTTTCCTCTAATTCCGTTTGCTTCACTTCATCATTGCCATAGCAGACTGCAGGTTATTGCCATTTTAGATTCTATCGTGTACTTCTCCCCAGCATCGGCCCTTGTATGGGATCGTCCCAGGAATTGATTTTTTTTTTTTTTTTTTTTTGGGGGGGGGGGGTTTAAATTTAAGGGGGGGGGGGGCATTGAGAATAGAGAAGCCGTTGCGAATTAATGGGGTTCCATCAGAAAAATAACGGGGGCGGGGTTGTACACCCCCCGCCCCCCCCCCCCCCCCATCCCATCCCCTTAGGGGGTGTGTAGGGAAATCACTGTACCCGTGCGCTCATGCACTTTGAGCGCCGAGCTGTGGTCGCGCGGTCTTCACTTCTTCGGAAATGCCAAAAAAAAAAAAAAAAAAGTTGTCCCCGAGTATAGTCGCCCGAAGACGTAAACACGGTCGGTGAATATCGAGCGGTTCCTTAGCTGCGATCACCACCTGCCCCGTGATCATTTTCATCGATCAAGTACGTATATAGCGGTCAGTGCTAGTCACGTCTCGGGAATACGCTGGCGCACCTTTTGTATGATATACGAGCAGTGCGATTGCAGTTTAAAGGTAGGTCTCTTCACAATCGTCGAATCGGCCCACGTTCTTGGGTCAGGAGCACATGTCTCTCGTGTATACGATCTCAAACTGATTCGCCGCTGACCGTAAAGGTCACTTAGCTAAATGTACTACCTTTCATCTCCGTGAGAATGGGGTGTGCTACGTTTCTACAGAAGGCATTGCAAGCTCCATTTGGAAAGGTTATGTGCAACATTGCGAAAGGAATTATACTCGAGCGAATGTGGTTTTTGAAAGTGCCTTTCGTGCGTTACGGGCCATGGTAAACGGACCATTTCGGAGCATTCATAGCGATGCACTCAACTTCAATGTTTTCTTTTTCCGAGGGTGTACCGTACCATGTTAGAGGCGGGGTTTAAGCCGCACGTCCGGAGGCCTCCTAGCTCGTGACGACGACCATTCCCCGAAGTGAAGAACCCAGGGGTCCAGTGGAGGTGGGAGAATTGGTAACGTAACGAACGGTTTAATTACATGGTTGCGATACAGTCGTCAAATCCGAGAGAACAAAACGGAGCAGCCTCGCGCTCCGCCTTATATAGGGTCCGTTTCTTCCTCACTCTCCGCCAGGGCAGCAGGTGCGACGTAGCAAACCGCCGCCAAGTGCGTTGCAGCAAAGTCCGCCGCGTCGTAGCCAGAAGTGCGTCGTAGCCATGGTTCTCCGCAGTTAGGCCATGCCTCTCTCCCCTTCCAGAGCGCACGAACCCACACGCACACACACACACGTCCCGTTGACGTCACGGACGCGTTGAGACTCGTTTTGGGCAGGCTCCGACAGGTTGGCGACAGTCCCGGACAGATCGTGACTCGTTTCCGCAGCGTTGAAACTCGGAAGAAGGTCGCCGAAGGTTCCATTCTTAACAATCATTACACGGCCTAGAATTAGCGCAGCGGACGTAGTACACACCCCGGACAAATAGATCTAAGCCCTTCCTATGCCTTCAGTTCCTCGCAAGCTCCATTATTCCTCAAATTGACGAATAGCTTAAAGGTTTGAAGTGCATAAGCTTTGCGTACCAGTGTACATGTTTAAACCTCGGCTTCTTAAAAAAACAAACAAAAAACTGGCCGGTACGCCAAAGAAGCATACAGGGCTCCTTCGGCCTCATACTGTCCGCGATACTGCGTGCATTTTGAATGCGCATTGCTGACCGAACCCAATACTCGCGTTCGTGTCCGCCCTTCGGTTTGTAACCAACGAAGCAGGCGGCACGCACCTCTTTATACACCAATACGCTGTTGACAAACCAGGGCCGTGTTTGTCCACACTGGGTGTGGTCACTGCGCCCGCGCAGTGCCGACAGCGGCGCCACCGCCATGGCGTGACGTCAGAGAGTTAATTTGGTCTATACCTACTTCAATAGACCATATGCAAAAAGAAGCGCCATCTAGTGTATTCATGATCAATGATCAGATTTCCTCCATATTGGGGGGTTCCCGTACCGACGATTTCGCCCGAAAAACAATAGTCCCGGCAAAGTGTAAGGCACAGAACTAAAATATGATCACCTGCTGCAAGTCCAGTACGAACCCTTCACAGGACGTCTTCGAGAAATACCGTTCATTGACCTGGATGGCCCAGTTCACTGCTTGAGTGGCGAGTCTTGCGACCTCGTTGCTGACAATTCCTTTTCCTGAATTTGGCGGCCGTCTTTCTTTTCTTCTTTGATCCGAAACTAACCAGCAACCCATGGAGTGTACAAATAAACTGCCCTAATATCATGAAAACCGAGTTAAATGCAGATGCGCCTCGTCCACAACTGGAAAATGTGATAAACCCCCCAATATGGCGGCTCCTAATGGCATGATGATGATAGCTGGCAAGGATTTCGCATATGGCCTATTACGCATACAAGGGGTAATGGACCCAATGATTGTGGTTTGATACATCAGCTCCTGAATGGCAAATACAGGCCGTGTTCCAATGTGTACTAAGGTTTTGTACCTTCGGGTTCTAAACCCTACCCGCGTCCAGCTTTTTTCAATCTGTGTTGTCACGTGACACGACCCACCGGAGTAACCTGAATCTATTTGGGTAAGATTTGGAACACAGCCACAGTCATCGATTATCTTATTCTTGTGTTCATATACATATAGCGAGAAGGTATTAGTTGAATTGCAGCTACGCCAAAGTCGTTGTTGGTTGGTCGCGGGATGGCTCCTTCCTCGAGAAGTAGACAGTTGGGTCAGAAAATTGTGTGAATCGGTTTTCAATGGAATAAAAAAAACTTCGTGAATGCTGGCGAAAAAAAAAACATATTTCTTGAATTTCTACGGCAGTTCCGAAGCAGTTTAATAAAGGAACGTTTAGGCAGTGTATACACGACGGTGCAAAATGATTATTTGAACTGCTAAGTGATTTCAACAACAGCTTTGATTGCTTATCTTTTAATTGTGTCATGTTTCATCGTTCGTAATACGTTAGACGGCAGTTATTGCTCACGTGCGGCGCTGAAAATTCTCTATTGTCTGCCTCGTGGTCGCTGTTGTTTTGTCGTATCTTTTATTATATGCACGATATAGCTTTTGACTTGTCAGCTGCCTCTAACCAACCATCTTCTTTGCCGACCCTGTGTACTATCGTTGGTCCCCTGTGAATTTTCCCAAATTGTTTTTTTTTTTTTTTTTTTTTTGTGTAACACTTGACCTTGCTGTTCATGATTGCTACCATTATCTTCATTTTTTTTCATTATCGCCACGTTGTTTTTCCTCTTTTGTGAAGGGTTGAAGTGAGGAAGATTAACATAGCAACTCCGGTTTTTCGTTGGATTGCGCAAAATGAATCCCGGGATATTTCCCATTCTGGGCCCAAAAAAGAGCGTGTGGCCGGTGCCATTTTGGGTGTTCGTGAGTATGGCGCGCGCTTTGCTCGCTTTCCAAAGCGACGAACACGCACGGGCTGGGCTGTGAAGATCGCACGCTGGACTGTGATTTTGTAAACATTGGAAAGGTCTATAGACAATCGCAAGCCTGGTGCCCCTACTGGTGCCCCATGCGCGCAAGCACGCGCATCTTGCGCGTGAACATAGCTTTGGGAAGCTTGCAATTGGACGGGCTTGTCCGCACCAGCAGGGACATGGCGATTGCAAGCAGGGCTGTAGGAATCTGATTTCGCTGCGCCACCGCTGCCGCAATGCATTAAAGGGCAACTCAGCTTCCCTTCTGTTTTTGAAAACAAAATACAATGCAGTCTTTTTTACTGTCACCTAGGAAGACCACACGTCAAATATCACGACCTCCTTCTGTCGAAATGTTTCTTAAACACTGCGGCAAACTTTGCAACCCTCCAACCAACAGCTGAGTCAAGGCTACGGCGTTGGCGTAGCCAAAATTGAGCTAAACGTCATCACCATTGCCCCCTTTTGCTTGTTTTTACTTCTCCGGGCAAGCGTAATGGGGGACGTCAGCAACGTTTCCACGTTTCCTCTCGGCGCTCGGCGGTGTCCACCTGACTGGCGTAAGGCGCCTGGGCAGCGCGCTTCTTGCGAGCCGTCCGGCCGTTGCTACCGTCTCCCGCGTCACAACCGCCGTCATCGTCTCACCGTTTGGAATTATTGTCTCTCGGGGTTTCATTCGGGGCACTGCGTGCGCAGACTTATGCCGCAGTTGTGTAGACGTCGTCGAATGTCGTAGCCACCAAAACGTGGTGAGGGGTGCGGTGCAGGCGGCACTTGCGCCTGGCACGGGCCCGCCCCAATCCCGCCCGTCGTTGCGTGTAGAGGATCACGTGACATCTCGCACCACGTGATATCCATGCTCTTGGCGACCTGAGGCCAATGTTACCAGACGAAGCCGAAGTTTCGGTTTCGATTTCTGCTCATGTTTAAGGTGACATTTAACAAAATATACCGGGTGTTCATTTTTAATTCGAACAGATTTATTACAAAAATTCGTAAAAGATGCACTAGTACGGTTTGTTCAAGCGAGTTATACGGCTAGGGGGACATTAGAGAGTTTTAGTAGACCGTTTTCGCTTTCTCGCTCCGCTCTATGGAAAGCGGAGTCGCCATCGCGCACGCGCGACCCGCTCTGGGATTTGAGCGTGAAGCGTCAGCTCCGCTAGCTCCGCTTTCCTTGCCATTTTAGGAAGCGCGTTCCACTCTCAGTAAAGCTTCAGTAGATGGTGTTTTTTTTCTGGAAAGGAATTCAAAATGGGTGCTCGCCACTTGAAAGCATGCTTGGGAGCGCGTTTGACCGTTATGAACCTCGCTGTACTAAGATGGCTGCGCAGACTTTGTTTGAAACGGCGTCCTTCAGAAAACGTTTCACGGTGGTCGAGAACCTCTGGCTGCTTCGGGAAATCGCTGGCTGCAACCCTTTCACGGCCATGCGTATACTTGCGAAATTTGGCGTGAAGGTTTGTATTGATGTTCATAATGGATTTAGCGAATATTGGGGCGTCTTTTAATGAAATAAATATAACATCTGACTATATTTAGGCCCTCTCGCAAAAGCTTGGGAACTTCCGGATATTGGAAGTTTGTGTTTTGTCCGTCCCTTCTCGTTTTCTTCCTCAAGTTTAATTATCCTTACCAACCCGCTCGTTCTGTCCCGACTCCCTACCGGACGATCCCTTCGAAAATGTTGCGGGACTTACGAGTCACCGATCGATCCGGTGTGTTTTGCCTATCGCGGTGAGCTAGCCATTTTGGGCTGGCCTGTATCTCGGTCGATGACGCGCGTCCGCTATTTTCAGTAGCGGTATCTTGAACTTTATCGAGCGTCGTTTGGACTTTCGCAACTGGCCCCACGGCTTGTCGAAACTACGTTAAGTATAGTCTGAGCCTCGGAGACTCCGTTCATTGGTCCGTCCGGCCACCCACCGTCTAAGGAATGCTGACGTGATTTTCGTATCGTGTTTTGGCGACGGTTGTTTGTAGATTCCCGAGACGCCGAGACAGTCACGTAGTCCAGTGAGACTTCGCGTGGTGAGAAACTAGTAAAAACCGCAAGGTTTGGAAGTAAAAAAGTAAAAAAAAAAAAAGAAGTAGCGTCGCATGTTGTTCTTTTAATTGAAGTCCATTCAATTTATTTTGCACACAGTTTAGAATGGTGGTAAGGAGACAGGAAAAAAAGCTACAACAATGCAGCTTGACAGGGCCCCTGCTCCAGGTTAGGTTCCGAGACTGATTTTGTAGAGTAAAAAGAGAGCGTAGCACGGTGATGCGCGCGCAGCAATCGAAGGCAGGGACCTTCGTGTCTCGTTATGCCGAAGGGCGTCGTTCTGTGAACAATTGCGGCAGCACTTCGGGGGTTTTTGTGACCTCGTGCACGAGCACAATGGCGATTTCACCATAGATAGCGGACCAGTGCGAGAGCGAACATTAATTATGCGTCAAAAATGGCAAACCTAAAACAGGTACCTTTAAAATGATTCGATAAGCTTACGCAAAACTTATCGAATGAAGAATCTCGGATATCAGTCTCCGAAATGTTTTGCTCGCACCTAGTACTCCCATTCGAAGAGTTAATACGGTGAGAAAGTGAGGGAGAGAAGATAAGTGTGCTCCGAGACGTCCGAGCCTCCAGCTCTGATTGGAAGAATTAGAGGGTATAGACGCAGAGGCTATAGCTACCTGTCTCGCTGTTCGAAACGCGTTCGGAGGCGAGACGCTCCACGAGGAGCAGACGACGCTCTTGTCCGCTTTGATTGGAGGGTGGTCGACATTGAGGCACCCTATAGAAAACGGATAGAGACAAAGCCAGCTAGCCTTCTGCATCTACCCACCAATCCTTCCAACCAGAGCTCCGTGCTCTGGCGCCGCACCACATATATAAAAGGCACGACCAACCAGCACACGAAATCACGGTTTGTGGATCCCCAGCCAACCCCGCTAAATCTAGCGGGAAAAATGACGTCACGTGACTTCGCGTCTCGCGACCTATACACGAATTCAGTTTCCCCGCTAGATTTAGCGGGAAAATTGACGTTACGTGACCTCAACGCCAATTCAGTTTCTCCGCTAAATTTGACGAGGAAAATGACGCCACGTGACTTGGTGTCACTTGACCTATGCACGAATTAGGCTTTCCCGCTAGATTTACCGGGGAAATTGACGTCACGTGACCTGATGTCCCGTGATGCTAGAACGTTTCACTTGCGCAACACGATTGCCCAGCAATTGGCCATACATTTTTATTTAAAAAGTCATCCATTGATCGCTGTTTTTACCGTTTTCCTCCCCTGTGCTAGAAAAACCATAATGTTTTAGGCTTAATTTCCCCCCCCCCCCTAAAACCTACACTAATGAAAGTTTAGTATAATAAAGGCGTCACGTATAAGGACACCTTTGGGAAGTTTCATTGCACTCGGTTGATTGCTCTATTTTTGCGTATTTTTCACGCCCCACTAGTGCTCGGAAACGCACTGTATCGGTGGTATTCTGTAACGTCCTCGCGCGCTGTCGACTCCTCCTCCCCCTCAGTTTTTCACCGTATAACTCCACGTTGAATGCGACCTGCTCTGCTTTGCAGGGGCTCCATCTTAACTCAGGAAACTTGCAAAACCTGAACAACTATTTTGTTCGAGGGGCAATGAGTCATTGAAAAGACCCGTTGCAGAGTTTCGACAATATTGTTCGAAGGATGTTAGAAAAAAAAAAAGACTGTTAGAAAATGAATATATATATATATATATATATATATATATATATATATATATATATATATATATATATATATAAATATTAAGTAATCTCTGTTTGATTTAAATCATATTTATTTGGTATTAATCAAACTTGCCTAATTTAAGGCACTTCATCTAGAAAGGAGGGACTTTTTTGTCACTAGATGTACGTTTTTTATGTTTTTTTGTGTGTGTTTTTTTTTTGGGGGGGGGGGGCGTTTGCTTTATATACATTGTTTCTGCTTAATCATTATTTGGTTTAATCACAAAATAAATATCAATAGAAAGCAAAACAACTGATAGACAAACGGAAAATAAAAAATGTGCAACATTGTTAAAAAAAAGCGTTTGATTTAAATCATTATAGCCAAGTCGGTTCGATTATAATCGCGATTGAAATCATGCTATAAATCCCGAATCAAATCATGATTGAAATCGCGATGTAAATAATCTTGATTTCTATTCTCCAACTTTATCCAGAGTCACTTTAATGGTGGTTCGATTGAATTCTTAGCACGGCTGTGCATTCCGTTACATCGGTGTCGCGACGGCGCGCTTTATTCTAGCACCAATGAATCTCAGTAGCGGTGTGAACTGGATCAGGTTTTCTCATCTTGGATGCTACAATGGGGAATCTCTTCAAAAGTGCGCGCCATCTAGGAGCGGCTGTGCCAATTATTCGAGTCTGCCATTGTTTGGGCACACACCGAGCTTGCATTGAACACGATGGGGCTGCGACAACGTTCGGCATGAATCCGGCCCAGCTCGTACGAAAAACGAGCGCTGTGTAGGCGTTCGGCGAGCATTCGGATCCAATCACACGCTTCGGGCCCCAAAAATGGCGAACACAACTTATCTTAGTCGTCACACATTGAACGCGTTTGTGTATCTGCACGTCGTCGCAGGCTACATCTGGTGAGACACAAACCTAGACACGCGTGCCCTCCTGTGTCAAGCTTCTGGCCTACAATGAGGGTTCCGTGTTTTTGGTAAATACCGATAAACCCCGAAAGGTAACGCGCGAGTCGCGGTTTCATCAATCTCGGGAAAAAAAAAAAAGATGAAGCTTTTTTTTTAATAAGAAAAAAAAAAATCAATCTTCCGCCGGGAAGAAAACCGGTTTTCAGTTTCCTTTTCTCCATTCTTTCTCGCACTCTTTTCTCCTCCTCTCCCCACGGTTGTGGAGGTCTCTGAGCTCTCCCCCCCCCCCTCTTCCCCACGGAAAGGAGGAGGTTGTCCCTCTTTCTCGATTGGAAAGGAGGAATTGAGGGAGAGTTTCCCCCTTTCTGGCTGTACGTCGGCCTTTAAAGAAGACAAAGATTTGTCTAGAGTTCTATTTGGTGCTGACCCGGAACACATCCTTTACTGAGGCCAGATTCACGAAACGATCCTACGCAAAAAATGTGCGTAAGACAGAACTTAAGAACAAATTCGTATTCACGAAACGAAATTTTCGTAAGTTTTGCGCAGGTTACGACGAAATCCTACGACAGCTCCGAAGCTGTCTTACGAACTTCTTACGATCAAATCAGCATGGCCGACAGCGTCGCTCAGTTACTTGTCGCGACGACCAACGGACGTTTATTTTTCTACGTGCGCTCCTCACGCGTCCCGACTTCAAGCAGCAAGAAAAAAGTACTTGAAACAGACCACGACGAACAAGAACGCTGGATCCACAAACACCCGGGAAAAGCTCCAACGGCCACGATTCCACCGACCCTGACCAAGCGAGCTCGGCAGATAGGCCTAGCAGGCACTCCGACTGCGCAGCGGTGCTCTGACGGTCCTTGGCCAAGACCGTCTGCCCACGACCGGCTGGCGTGCGGAATGGAATATGCCCGTGCGACCCTTGTGAACCCTTCCCGTATTATAGTTTGATCGCTGACCTCAATTTTAGATTAAGAGGTCAATCTCTTCCTCTTGTCATCTCTTTGTTTTCCGAGGCAGCGGTGACGAACGCTGTCGTCGAAAAGGGGCTGTCATCGATTCTATCCCTTTGTTTTGTGTGATAAAGAGCTCAAATAAACGCCGTATGGATTACCTTCGCGACACGGTAAGTACACTTTGTTATTAGTATTCCATTTTTATTCTGACACCGACTGCACCTCACTGTTGATCGCTATAACAGTTCGTAAGTCGCAATGCCGGTCCAACCTTTCTTTGCCGGATGTTACGTCAGCATCGAGTTGCAATCCTAAAAGATCGGTCCCGGAGCGCTTATCAATTCGCGGTCCAACAGCGCGAATCCAGCACTTCGATCAAACGCGCGCGTCCGCTCCGAGTGTGAACAGGTATTACGTGGCTCTTGCTGACACTCTCGTAGTTCAAACGTAGTACCTCTTCAGCTGCATCTCCGAGGCCGCGAAAGACGCCGCGGCAATTTGTTTCCATCTACGTCGCTTTGCAAACGACTGACACGGGCCGTCTTTTACCAACGATGACAGTTGTGTTGACGTCGTAGTGATCGAGTTCGTAGCAGTCAACGGAGGCGGTTACGCATTCCGCCACCTCGGCATTCGGGCGTGTTTAAATAGTGTTGGCGTCGACATATCACTGCGCGGACACGAACCCCAGACAAGCGGTGGCAGCAGGCCGCTTGTGTTTGTTACGAAAAATCCACGTGCTCCGAACGGCTCTGAACCATGCCGAGCTCTCCGATTGGTTGTTCGTGCTGCCGAAGACGCCGTCACCATAGCAACAACAGCACCGGTAAGTTCTAGTTTTTCCGCACGAGAACGCCACTTTCGTGAATACCGATTTCTCCTCTTCTTACGATGTTCTTAACTTACGAACATCTTAGCTAAGTTGTCGTAAACTAAGAAGCTCTTCGTGAATCTGGCCTCTGAACTGTCCGCGAGGGAAGTTCTTTCCACGGGAACCAGGCCCCTTATCTCGTTTCCTTCCTTTATCGGTACCGGCGTTTTCCGACTGTTCGAGTTAGGCGCGTGTTTCTTAGAAGTCGGGAAATCACATTCGCCCATCATGCTTGCTTGTCGTTTTTTTGCAATATGAGTCCTAAAAAACGCCTTTTTTTTTTTTGGTATGACACAAAATGTTGACACCGAAAAACACCGAATCTGTGGAAGAAACAAAACACCAAAAACACCGCCAAACTTTAAGGGAACAAAAACCCTTCAAAACACAAGAACCTTTTTTTAAATAATATACTATTAAGTTGTTTCGGTTAGAGTACGCTTGTACCGTGTGCGATCCCTTCGCGAAGAAAGATACTAACAAGCTGGAACAAGTTCAGAAACATACTGTTCGTTTTAAACGTAATCGTTACCACCGGCTCGACTCCCCTACCGGTTTAATTTGATCTAAACAAAAATTTCCCCACTAGAATCTCGAGGGAAGTTAGCTACATTGGAATTCATTCATTAACTCCGATTCAACAGACTTCGACTGGAATCAGGGTGGAGAATAAAAATCAAGGGGATTTGAATTGTAATGTAAATCGCGATTTAAATCAGACCAGTTTTGCCATGATGATTTAAATCAAACATTTCTCGCGAAAAGTGAGTTCAGAAATGTCTTCATATTTACTGTTCGTGTACAATATGTTGCAGTCTCTCAGTGCTCGTGAAGCAAGGACGAGTGACTGCAAGCCTGCCAAGGGTACCTTGGCGTGCGTGTTGCACGTGTTTGAGGCTTGTCGCTGCCGGTTATTTCTGTTTGTAGCTCTTGTGGGACTCGGGCATTATACCGGGTGAAACAAGGAGACGGCAGGCTCTTTAAATCGACCGGAAAATTCGGTTTCTTAACCTATCGCGCTACGACTTTGTGCAGCGTTGCCCACAGATGGTGCATTTTTTTTTGTAAAATTTGCAAAGAGCGAACTTACCTGAGAAAAAAGTAAAGAAAGAAAAAGGCTTAGCTCCTATGGAAACGCAGCGACGCCACCGGTCTTCAAAGAGCGCGAATTTTAACCATGTTCAACGTTTACCAACTCGCCCAGCTTACCAATCTACTACTGGCATTAGATTTACTCGGGCATTAGATTCACAGTAATTAATCCGAATTGCTTTCAGCGATCGAGTGGAGCCTGGCAGATCGCCACGAGACGCGGTCGCCGAAAGAGAAAAGGTAGAGCGGCAGACAAGAGACATGTAACGTGCGCCCCTCTGCGGCGAGACGCCGAAACACACTTGTCCCGAGCGATGGAATGTCCGCTCGTGCTTCTCGCGTTCTTCGGGCTACCGCTTCGTCGAGTTTGAAAACCATGTTTTGAGTCCTCGCCGCTGCAAAAGCTGTGCGCTGAATACCAGACCCCCCGAGAAATGCTCTGTGCTACCAAATCCTCGCGCTTCAAATCTGCGACCGGGCACTCTATGGCTCCGTCATCGAACTGCCAGGCTTTGTGAGTATAGAGGAGGCTATGACTGGACTGGACACACTGGACACGACCGTTCCCAAGAGATGACCCCTCTGTTCGCTCGCGCAAATGCTTTGAAATGGGCCGTGCAACGATAATGGGTAGGAATGTTTCTCACTTTATACTGGCAACAGTGGGACCAAGGGTATAGGAGGTATTCACTGGCCGCCATATTTGAGGTCACTGTTCAGAGCGCATGCTCAGAACAAGCTCGCATTAATAGGCTGCCAAGACCGGCAATCTTGGTGGTGCGGAATGCACGTGGCAAAAGAACTGTGGAAGCTCGCCGTCAGCACGCGCTCCGCAGCCGAGCACACAGCTATGGCCCCCAGTGAATACTCCCTATAGGGAGTATTCACTAGACGCCATATTTGTGGGTGCTGTTTAGAGCGCATGCTCAAAACGAGCTCACATCAATAGGCTGCTAAGACCGGCACTCTTGATGGTGCGGAATGCACGTTGCAAAAGAACTGTGGAAGCTCGCCATCAGCACGCGCTCAGCATTCGCGCACACAGCTATGGCCGCCAGTGAATACTCCCTATACTCGCACGCAACGACACTGACCGAGAACCTTCTTTGTCGCCGCGTAAGTTCCAGGGTAAAAGCGGACGTTTTCTTTCAGTTTCTCCTTTGGAAAACTTGGTGACGAAGTTGTGGGAAATTGTCACCAAGGTTTGCAGTCCCGGCCGTTTTGACGATATTCAAGTGCGGCTCATACGGTGGACGCGAGAGCCCTACGTGATGAGCACTCGACTTGGGCTCGTGACAATCGATGCCTCGACATGCATTCGGGTAGTGGCTCGTGCCCAACCGCTGCGATAACGCGAATCGCCAAACCTTAACAATGTACGAAACTCAGCGCGTGCCCTGTGCTTTGCCAACCTCAGCGCGCGTGGCTATGATCAACATTGGCGGCATATAATCGGCTCCAGATCACGTGGCCGCTTGTTCCGGCTGCGAGTCGAGGGGGTAAACGCTGCTTCTATTTCTTGAATTTTTTTTTCTACATTCATTGCGTGGGAAAAAACAAAAGAACTAACGCGTGTTTTGTAGGTTATGAATGTGAAAGAATAATTCTAAGCGGTATTTTACTGAAGGTGCAAAAAGAACAGCCTGCCTTCTCATATATTTCCGTAAGACAATAGGGAGTTTTCATAGATCGCTTTCGGCGTCCCGCAACGCTCTCCGCAGCCCGCTGCGATATCCGTAACTCTACAGTCAAGGCCATCGGCGCGCAGGCGCAGTAGGGGCTTCTTCGTTGCGAAGGGCTTAGGGGAGGGGGAAATGCGGTCTACTAAAACTCCCTAATGTACCTGAATCAATTGAACGTATTTTTTATGGGTAACTTCTATTCCGTGCTTTTAGAGGTTTACTGTTTTTTGTAACTTTTTTTCTGTTATGTATATATATATATATATATTTCTTTTATGTTTCACCTGCTTTCCTCTCCTTCTTGTGTTGCATAGTATAGTCTATGGTAGTCTAGCTCTCTATGAACATTAAGTCGACTCCTGCTTGAGCCACAATTTTTGCCTTCCAGTATTCTGGAATTAAATAAATACTCGTTGAGCGTAAAAGATGCTCGCTAAGAGAAGGTAAACGTACGAGCCGTTGTACGCTTTCAGCATGCACGAGTTTCTTCTTGCTTCGTAAAGTAACCGGCGGACGAACGTGAGAGCCATTTGGTTACAGCCTCGTTCCCACGTGACAATTCCGCCACGAACCATCCAAGTACGTCGCCTCTGCGGAATGGCGGGAATCATGCACTATCCTTGGTTGCTGTCGGTCGTCGTTTTCAGCGCTTCTGTTTCGTAACTGCGAGCCGGCCCTATGTTACGATTTTGAGGAATGCCTACATTCCCACCGGACAATGAAGTTTTGTTTTGAGAGGAGGCGCCATCTTGTGCAGAATTTTTGCAACTCCGAAGACTGCCACGCGGCCGCAATCATAGGACCCGATCTCGAACGTCCGAGCTCCTTTCCGAACCGTGACGCAGCGCTCGTGTGCAAATCGCTCGGTGGCATGGCCTTCCCAAAGTCGCCCCTCTTTGGCTACCAGCGGCGCAGAGTATAGCAGTTGACCGAAGCGCTAAGGCTATAGCCGGGATTTCCTGCTATCCGATTTTCTCGTTCTCCCTGAACGACGTAATCTCTAAACGTGGTCACTGACAGGGCGAGAACTGCAAGGGGTAGGGAGCTTCAGATGTCCCGCCTCCGGCGCCAGCTTCCTATCTTCGACGACTCTTCGGCGCCTCGTGCACCTCGATTGTGCGCGCACAGCCAGAGCACGACGGAAGGCGCTTGCTGGCGGCCGAGTGTTCGAAGGACGTTCCCTGCTGTTCTCACTCTGTCGGTGACTGTGGCAAGCTAGCAGAGAAAGAAGGAGAAGAGGAGAGAGCACGACACTTGATCTGGGTCTTGTGGAACGGTGATATTTGTGACGCTACGGAACGACAACTCATTTTGTTTTGAGACACAACATGACGCTGCCGTGGGGTATTCCGATGGAGCACTCAACTGTACGATGACTTTTGAACAGAGGGTGAGCGGAGAGTATGTAGCGACGAACTGTTGCAACTTTTTCCTTCTCTCTCTCTCTCACGTAATCCCGTCCACCCCTCTGTTTGTAGAGTCACAACTCTTTACCCATCTCTCGTGTAATCTTATAATAGTGCTGTGTGCTTGTTTGTAGAGCCGGAAGTTAGTCAGCCCAATGAGTGTCTGGTGTCTCAGTTGTAGATGAGCAATTCAGCCAGATGCGGTACGACCGCTAGCCTGGGGTCTTGAACGTGCACCACGCAGTAATCACACATGACAGCACGACAGCACGATGCTCATCCATACCCATTTGCAGGAGTGGGGATTCAACGCGGAAGCCCTGGGTTCTGCAGCGCGAGCTTTCGCTCCACGTGCTCCGAGCTAGTGTGCGCTAGCCCACTCTGTCTTCTATGTAACAACAACTATTTCATCCTACCTCGCGTAGTCCTTATGCACTATCTCTGTTTGTAGAGGAAGAGCTCTTTTCGCCTGTCTCACCTAATATCGTGCGCTAAGTAATTCTCATAGGGTCCCAGCAACGGCGAGGCGAATTAGTTTTTAACGTGAAACGTGTCTTGCCTCGTTGGGCGGGAGCTTAAAAACTTTGCGAGGCCGTCGATTATCTCGATGCTGACTGGCTGAGCCAGATGATGACGTCACAGCCCCTATTTTGGACACCACCCCCAGTTTGTTGCAAGGGGCGAAAACCCATCGCAGTAAGAAAAGAAGAAAAAAACGTTTGCGCGAGGTGAGAATCGAACCCAGCCCATTTAGCGAGTGTTTTTCCAGCACGTCACGACACATCGCCGTGGCTTGAGGTGCCGTTTGGCACGAAAACCCTCCCTGCGGAAGAGGGGGGGGGGGGGGCCTTTACTTTGCGTCTGGCAGATAGCCACTTGATACCCTGCCACACGTTTTGTTTTGTTTTAACGTGGGTTAGCGCCGGTATCTCTATTGCAGGAATTGTTATCGAGTGTATACATGCCAGGCGTTAAGCCAGTCGCTAAACTAACCGATGGAGAGCGCCGAGAGCGTATAGATGCCACACGTTTCACGTGCAAAACAATCGCCCAAAAATTTGCTATGCACATTTTGTTTTCTCTCCAAACCGCGATATGATTTTTTTTTTTTTTGTTTGTTTTTTTTTTCGACCGCAGCCGACGATATGTGATCCGATGAAGGCAATCTAGCACAACCAAAAGTGCACCGTCACGACGCTCGTTGTTTTTGTGGATTTGTTATCCCCTGCTAAGCCAATCACGCACAGTGAATGCCTCATAATCCTTTTTGTTTTTGTGCGTGATTGGTTTTATCAGAACGTAAACCGTCGGCTTTGGTCAAACGTAATGTGAGACAGAGTATGAACCAGACTGCTGGCACGTGGCTTCCAGGTTTACGTCAACTATCCTTTGGTTCGAATACTCGCGTCGAGGAACGAGGAGGAGATGCTTATCGCAAGAGAGGCTGTTTAGGGTTTGCGATGCACAGCAAAGCTCGAGCTGTGTTGCGGCCCGAGTCACTTCTCTCCCCGGACGCCGAGTATACTGTATACTTCGTGCGGTCGGCGGGCGTCAGTGTTTTCCGCTAATCTCGCTGTTTAGTCTGAGTGGAACGAGGCACCACGTGTCCCGCACGACAGAAGACAATGGCGCTCGTTCCTGCAGCCGTGATAGCGGCTCCGACGTTTGCCCGATAGCCCCGTCGGGCCGCTGTTGCCAGCGGCTCGGTCCGGGCAAACGCTCTCGGCTTACTCCGTTCGCAGGGGTGAATTCCCCTCCGCTACCCTGTACCCTTTCGCTGACCGTTACTGCGACTGCTGACCATGCGGCGCTATGGCCCGGAGGAACACCGTCCGTAGTGCTGCGGCGCTGGACAAGGAGGTGCCCGCTGGAACGTCGCGATCGCCGGTAGTCCTTGCGGTGGCTGCCGTTGTTATTGCCGGTGCTTGTCCGTTGCCGGTGCATCGGAGGACACGCGGCGAGATCTCTGGAGGAGCGCCGTGTTGACGGCGACGGCCTTGGTGGTGTTGGAAACCTTTCACCCGTTGTCCGTGGGAGGTCTTCGCTCGCAGTGTCTTCGAGAAACCGTGTTGCGTGCAAGTGGGAGACGGTCGTCTCTTCGAGACACCGATATTCCTCTCGCCGTCGTCGAGGTCTACTTGACGTCCGACCAGTCCCTTTTCAAGAGGATCGAGGCATCGCGCTGCACACCGTATACCACGGGATCCGACTTCGTCGAGAAGACGTTTGGAAGACCCCCGTCGTCCTTGGAGACCAGACGGCGGACCAAGATTGGCGGATGACGTCACGACGGCGACCACTTGGAAGTTGATCGCCACGCCACTTGGTCCTGGTGGTCGTGTTGCCGTGTCCGAGGGGCGCTCCGTGGGCAATCGGCTATCTCCGGAGGCTATCGTCGGCCGAGCCCGCCCGACTGTTCCCAAATAGGACTGATTTGTCGGCGGGCGGTCCGAGGTTTCCTTGTCCCCGTTTGGCGTTCGGAGAGGGTTGACGCGTACGCCGAGGCCGGCGTTTGGCGACCGTTTGTGCGTGAAGGATGGGGACGACACGAGTGAGCGGACCCGCGGTCGGTGCGTGCGCGTGTGTGCTTTGGCTCGGCGGACTGGACTAAACGGCGGGCCCCCCTGGTGTTTTACCCCGGATTAGTAGAGGAGGGGAATTGACCGGATTAACGGACCGGGGCGATGGGACTCTACTACAAGGATCGCGTTGATTTGGATGTTACCGGGCCCCTGTGCGCTGATGACGACGTAAGTGAACCATCTTTCCAATCGTGCGTTTTTTTGGTTGTCTGGTTCTGGAAGGCATATTGGAATCCGTTCTCTGGTGCCGTCTGCTCTATTTCAATCTGGTCAGGGTGCTCAGTTGTCGCCGTCGGTATCCAAACCCGTTCGAAGTGTAAACAACAAATTAAGGGTCTATATAACGTTATTCGGCTCTTTTTATATAGAGGACATGTGATGTGGGACGTTGTTGGCAATTGAAGCCCAAGCACACCAGTGGCGGCCCAGCAATACACATGGCACCCCCTGTAGTTCATTCCACTCTTCACAGAAGTAAAAATCCTTCCCATGGAATTAAAACAGTTTAGTGGCGATATACAACTTTTGACGAAATAAAGCACGTGACTACATCTAGAATTGCGATTGCCTAATGGCCATGTGCAGGAGGGTCTACCGACTCATGTTAGTGACGTCATCACTTCAAGGCCGTGACGCTTAACATGTTAAAAACACCCCGAGACTGGGAGAACGAAAGGGCGGACAAACACAGTCGTCTCCATCCTTTCTTTTTCCCAGTCTCGGGGTGTTTTTACTCTGTTCAACTACCACCAGCTTGTTTACGCCCTAACCTTGTGATCGTGACGTCAGCTGTGAAACGTGGCTTTCGGGGTTCTTGCACATGAGCAGTTTATAAATCTACTTTGGGCACGCTCTTGTTTGTGAAGGAAAAGTATTGTATATTGGGTATTCACTGGACGCCATATTTTAGGGCGCTGTTTAAAGCGCATGCTCAGACGGAGCTCACATTAATAAGCTGCCAAGACCGCCAATCTTCATTGTGTGGAATGCACGTTGCAAAGTAACTGTGGAAGCTTGCCATCAGCATGCACTCAGCAGTGGCGCTCTCAGCTATGGCCGCCAGTGAATATCCCCCACATAAACTGACTATGCTGTCCCAGCATGCCACCATGCTTCCCTGCTTATGACCTTCCGGGCACCGGAGGAATCACTTCAAGACCATTGCAATCGGGCTGCCTTCGAATATCTTCGCTCTAGAAGTGGCAATTATCATGGCCTTTAACGTGTGCACTCCACAGTAGTGGCTGTGCACGAATCCATGCTGATATGCAAAATCAGGAAAGACACGGATATCTTATGGCTGGACGGACGGATAGGTGGACGGCTGAAGAGATGAATATATAGATGAATAAGACTGAACCCTGTGAATCAGGCGGCGGCTTGCGCCACCTAGCCAGTGTTTCACGATGTCCGCGAGTCTGAAGGGCTGGGATAGCACCACCTAAAATACTCGAAACACGCCAACAGCTCCCCTCTAGCCCTGTGGAATGTCGTCATCCTATAGGATGGTGCCAACTCGGCAAAAGAGTCTTTTCAAAAGTGCACGGCCTCTATAGTATCTGCCGCGTTGATTATCCCAGGTCGCCATGTTTTAGGCCTGCTCATATGCATTGGACGACAGTGCTGCTGCGTCAGGCGCTCACCGTGAACGCGGGTCCAATATGCCTTTTTTCAGAAGTCCATCGAGCAAAATTGGCGGTCGCCATTGCTCGCATGCTCAGAGTATGGTGAACGAGCAATGGCGGACAGGCGATGGCGCGGACTTTTGAAAAGTGTATTTTACGCTTCCCGCAAGAATGGATATACCCAAGGACGAATGAATGAATGGATGTTAATGGCTATACCCTTTGTAGCAGGCGGTAGCTTGCGCCACTTAGCCCAAGTCTAAAAAGGCAAACATATGGTTCCTCCCGCCCTTCTAAGCCAATTTTTCCCCCTAACTATCACCAGGCACTGTGGGTATCACCAGGATGGAAATTTGGCGGCCGACAGTGTTGCTTGATGGGACAGTCCGGGGGTCCCGAGAGCCTGATACTACGCGTCTTTCGACGAAACTACTTGGGCAGGGTGCACAGCCGAACGCTGACACGCCGCTCGTGCCCCAATGTTTTGTCTCTGCGCTCTGTCTCACTGTTCTGACGTCAGAATTGGAGCGCACACGGGCTTTGATTATTCTACTTGCTGTTGGCTTTGAGCGTTGCCTTCACGCGCCGGCAGTCAGCCGAGGCTACTGCTGAATGCCTCTCTCCAGAGTGCGACGGACGACCGGATGCCTTCGGGACAGTGTCCAGCTCATTTCGCGGAATCCGAAAGCGATAGTGGTCTGGTGATAGCGGGGAACGCTATAGACTGTGTTTTGACGTCATCGGGTCGAGTCACAGCGTGCAGTCCAAAGGGGCATATACCCCAATCATGTTTATTCCGTTGTTTTTTGTTCCTCTTCTGCAGTTGAGTGGCCGAAGATTATGTGGGAGCGAAAGTTTGTTTGAAAGACCGTAAACCATTTTTTAGATCTCCAAGCGCCCCGGCTCGTACTCGAGGAATCATGGGAACGGTGTTCCTTCAGTTATCTAGTGATCGATAATTTATACCAATTCGATGCTTACACTTTTCTGAGTGTGATCCGGAGTCACTCTGAACAAACGTCCTGTAGAGTACAAGGACCTGTCATATCACTTCTAAAATTTCTCGTCAAAGTCACTGTTTTTGATACTGTGCATGCAATCCACCCTTCAACCTAGCAGAGCTGCAGAAATCTCTTACAATATTGTCGTTCTCCTACGGATTCAAAGACGCTAACATTAAGTTAGAGACTAAAAATGCTATAAACAGACCCGTTGACTCAGAGCTAGATCCTGTTTTTTTGTTTTTTTATGGATTCTCGGCTTTTTAAAGCAATTCCTGCCAAAGCAACAATCACGAGAATGATAACATTGTAAGAGATTTATGCATCTTAGCCAGGTTAAAGGGTGGATTCATGCACAGTGTGATTAACGCTGACATTGACGAGAAATTTTAAAAGTGAAATGACAGGTTTCTACAATTTGCACGACGCTTATTCAGGATGACTCCGGATTACACTCAAAAGTGAGTAATTGGTCGGAATTACCGATTACTAGGGAACTCCAGGAACCGTTCTCATGGTTCCTCGAGTGCAGGCGGGGGCGCTTAGGGGATTTAGCGAATGGTCTATTGTTTGTTCTTCCCTCGACGATACACGCGTTTTAAGATCGTGGAAATTCAAGGCACAAGCACAAAGAAACAAAAACAAAAAACGTACAATGTGTGTGTCGTCCTTTTTTTTTTTTTTCTTACTTCTCGGCTTTAAGTTCTGACAATGCTCAAAGTTTATAAGCTGGGCTGTTTCCTTTCTGATATTTATACGGATTCTAACATTATGACCCTCATTCATTCAAAGTTCTCCTGCGTTTCTGTTCGGGCTGCCTTTTTTGCGTAGTCCTCACTGGTTAGGCTAACAACAGAATCAAATAAGGCTCGTTATTACGTGCATAACTAAGTAGTATACGGTTAAGTTAATAACTGCAGTAATCAAATTAAAAAAAAAAGATCATATTTTTGGCGACCTGTCTGTAGCACCTTTAATACTTCGTTCACCCTCAAGACTAGAAGCTCCGCCTTCAGCGCGAGCTCGCTGGCTTCCGCAATGCTTTGGGTGCGCGTGCCTGCGCGTTCACACTTGCGTTAGCAAGAGCAGAAAGCTCGCGCTGGAGGCGGAGCTTCTATAGACTCAGCTTAAAACCGAGTATAGTTGCAAACATGTAAAAGATTCTTGCAGCAACATTGGCGGTTGCCATTTTTGGTGCGCGGAGCGTGTAATTGGATCAGAGTCCTCACCGAAACCTGACTCAACCCTCGTGCCCAATTACGTGCTCAGACTATGTGCCCACCACACAATGGCGGACTAGGTATATTTGACGTAGCAGCTGCCAGATGGCGCGCGCACTTTTGACAATTAGCTATCAAACTTAGTGTATGTTTAAGACAGCGTGTGCACTGCACGGCGACACTGTCAGCACGAACACGACATTGGCGCTTTCTCACATTTTAATTCTAAAGAGTACTGGCGGGCATTACAATTTACCACTTTGCTGAGCCGTATGTTCCACCACTATTGGTTTTGGTGACAATCCTTTAAAACTGAGAAGAAAAACAAGAAAATACCGAGTGTGGCTTGTTCGTGCTAATAGTGTTCCATCAAAAGTTTTGAAAAATAAAAACAACACGACAAGTATGCTGGCGTGTTTGCTTTATGACTACGAAAAATATTTGACATTCGTCTTTTCTAGTGGGACGAGGTGTCTTGCATGGGCGTCTGGTCGTGCGCAAAATAAGAGCTCCAGTTTTATTACTTTTTTACGTGACGCATGAGACCGTGTTGCTTAAGTGACACGAAGGAAAGTTACTAAAGAAAACCAAACACGGTGCAAGATATTTGTCTTCTTACGTGTCTCGTCCTGAATTCTTCCCTTTTGCTCGTACTGCTGCTGTTGCTTTGTTTTTTTTTGTTGTTTCCTTTGAGTTAGTGGTGCACAGGCTCTAGAACTCGAAAAACGGAAGAAAAAAAAAAACGGTGGTTCTTGAAATAGGATACGAAATGACGGCGAAGTGAGAAACAACGCCGATCCAGCTGGGACGGCGAGAAAATTATCTCGCCGTCGACGAAACGTGCTAAGTTTTAGGGGGCTGGTCCGATGTTTTCTTATCTTTCCCTCCTTGACCGGCCGTTCGAATTGTTGCCCGGTGCCTCGTTTCTCGTGTCCGTGTAAGCGTTTTGAACGGCACCGGTTTGGCATTTACAGACCTCAAGCAACTGGCTTTTTTTTTTTTTTTTCTATGCTGGTTAACACGTTTGCGTTTGAATGTGATAAACTGCATTGTGAGCTGTACAGACTGGCTCGGATCTTATAACGCTGCCAGAATAATTTCAAACCCACGTTGTGAGAAGAAGGCGTAACATACACGCACACCTCATGTTTACGCGGGGTACCCGCGATAGATGGCGTTAGTTTATTATCTCGCCGTAGGCGGCCACAAGAGGTTGAAAGGCGCTCCATCGCTAACGCAACCGTTCGAACCAGCCTTTATAATTCTGCTTCCGTTCGTCTATTGGAGTTTTTTGTTCTCGATAATCTTATCAAGTAAAGCATAGTCGTTGCCGGCATTCTTCTACTCGGTCCTGTGACTACTACATTTTATGCGGTTCTACTTTCCGCGAAGGAGGTTATGAATTACTACCCGTGTCTATTTGTTGAACACTAACTAACTGTAACGGCACGGATATTTATGTTGAAATCTCGAATATTCGAAATGAATATATTACTTTTGTTCGAAGTGATCATGAGCAACGCCACCTAGTGAGCGAGAAACAAGGTCTGCGCGAATTACGATGACGTCATGTGTGCCGAAACGGCGAACGTGCGTCTAAAGTTCGGCGAGAGTATACGATACGCGTTGGCGGGCGCGCAAAGCTCTCTTCTCCGGCCATTGTACTCGTCGGGTGATCACGCGATTAAGTAAAATGACTCGCGGCGAAGCATTTGGGGTCCTATTTGTGGTCACGGTGGAAACGAGATCTAACTTGGGTCTCGCGCGAAGAGAGCTATATAAGATATAGCTATCGGACAGTTCTTCTGCTAACGCGAGCAGAAGACCGCGAGTCCTTCTGCTAACGTGGTGCCGTTCGCAGACGAAAAGAAAGCGAGTAAAAAAAAACGCATTCCCGCGTCTTCTGCTAACACAACTAGAAACGGAGGAGGGTCGTATAGCTGCTACACATTGAGTGCCTCGCGCCGAAGCGATATGGGACGCGAGCTAAAGTTGCGATCGTCTGCTACTTTGACGTTGGAAGCGATCGACAACCTCCGTGCTTCCATGTACAAATCTCGAGTTGTTTTTTATTTAAACTTTTTTTTGCTGCTGTACGCGTTTATTGACGCGTCTGCCGGTGGATAAAGGAGCACTAGGGTCAATGATCAAAGCAATACCACCTAGGAGACACGGAATGCGCCCATAACAATAATAATAATAAATAGTAATAATAATGTTATTATTATTATTAATTATATTAATAGTAACAGCAACAACAATAATAATAATAATAATAATGATGGTGATGGTGATGGTGATGATGATGCTCGGCGTGTTTGCCGCTTGGGCCTGGTCGCCGATCCACTGACGGTGACGCCATGCGTAGGCCTTCTCTTCACTACGCGGTATTGATCAAGTGCGCCAGAAGCCGCGAACCCTCTCTCGTTATCTATGTGTAGGGCGAGAGGTTCCCATCCAGAGTAGTGCCCGATCGTGGAAAACTTCTCGTTGGTCGGCCCAGCAGAGGAAGCAGCAGTAACCGCACGTCTCATCAGGAGCCCAGAAAGCTGTCGCTCTCAGCGCCGCCTGGAGAGACGGAGGAATCACGAGCGTGAAAGATTTCGATCTGCAGCCGATCAGTCAACGAACAGTTATCGCGAACCCCCCCCCCCCCCCCCCCCCCCCGCGAAAAAAACAAATCATTCGCATTTTATGCATTACGGGGCTCACTTAGTGCAAACATCATATTGCCGCGCGCGCAGCTTGCCAAGTAGGCAGCGCGCGCGTGGCCGAACGGTTATCGCGCTTGTCTCCCACGCGAAAAGCCAGGGTTCGATTCCTGGCCGCGGCTGCACATTTTTGTTGTCGCTGTAATGTGACGTTCTGGTAAATTCGAGAACCGTCTTGCTGATTCGAGGTTAGAATGTTCTAGGCACCGAACCTTCTACGCCGAATGCTCCAGAAGCCAACGCGTGTACAAAAGCGGCTCCGCGTGGCCAGCTGGGGTCAGTTTCGCCCCAGCGTTCGACTTTGCTGTCACGCCGATCTCGACGCTTGCGACGCTCTGTTCTCTTCTGTTCCATTTTTATTTTCGGGCACAAGTTCGCCCTATTAAACGTTCAGTTTAGTTCAGTTTTCTTTGCCTCATCACTTGTCATTCGTGACATTTTGGTGGAGGTGCGGGGTACCGCATGCCCGTGCAGCGTTCCCCTCCAAGAGCCCGCAGTGCAAGTCCGATTCCAAGCCCGGTGAGAAGACAACTCTCCGCGGAACCCGAAACTCGGACCAGCCGCCGCATCAAGGGAGAGGATCCTGAGTACGGCCAGCTGTTGGACAAGCCCAAGCCAAAGAAGACGACGATGGCAAACCAGGCGCAGACCCCGGCCGCTCCCGCCATCGTATACCTGCCCGTCGCAACCAGAACACCGACGCCTTTCCACGGAGACGACCACGAGGATATTGAAGACTGGCTGCAACACTATGAACGTGTAGCCCGCCACAACGGATGGACGACTGACCAATGCCTTCACAATCTGTACTTCGCGCTCGAAGGAACTGCGAGGCATTGGTTTGAAAACCACGAAGCGTCCTTCGCTACGTGGGAGTCCTGCGCCGCCGAGTTGAAGCGAACATTCCTCAACCACCATCGTCGGCAGCGAGCGGAGGACCTTCTCCAAACAAGGGTGCAGGGCCCCAACGAAAGTGTGACCAGCTTCGTTGAGGATGTCATGCGCCTATGTGCCCGAGCCGATCCGGAGGCAGCCGAGGAGAAGAAGCTTCGCGTCCTCATGCGTGGCGTGAAGGCTGAAATTTTCGGGGGCCTTGTCCGCAATCCTCCGACAACTGTCGACGGTTTTGTGGCTGAAGCCACTAACATCGAGCGTGCACTGGCGTCCCGAGCAAGCCACTACCACCGACTCGCCGGCGCGCCTACTGCCCCAACCGTCGCAGCTACCCGTCTGGATTTGAGCACCACCGGTGTCGACGGCCTTCGGGAAATCGTCCGCGACATCGTCCGAGAAGAACTCAGGAAGCTCCTGCCTACTGACAACCAGCCGGCTGCGCTGTCGATCGCCGAAGTTGTCCGCGAGGAGGTCCAGAGGGCATTCCAACCGGAGGCTCTTGCCAGCGTAGCAGCACCCGAGGAGCCGACTCTGACTTACGCCGCAGTAGCTCGGAGACCGGCCCCAGCGTCCCGGCAGTATTGGACGCCGCCTCGACGTGACCCACCCGCGCCGCAGACCTTCCAACGTCGGGATGGGCAGCCCCAGCTCGTCCGCACCGAACAACCAGCCCCTAGGAAGACGGATGTGTGGCGCACGGCCGATCGACGACCACTATGTTATCACTGTGGTGAGGCCGATCACGTCTACCGGAGGTGCCCGTACCGACAAATGGGCCTCCGAGGTTTTGCGCCGAACGACCCTCGCCCAAGACACGGCGAACGCCCGCGTGACATCGAGGAATACCTCCGTCGCCCTCCGTCACCAGCGCCGACAGCACCACGAAGTTCAAGGTCTCCATCCCCCCGACGTTCCGCATCGCCATTCCATCGGTCGCGCCGTGACAGCCTGTCTCCCACTTCCCGCCGGGAAAACTAAGCGCGGCAACTCCCGGAGGTGAAGTTGCCGAAGAGGACCGAAGCAAAGAGCCTCCAAGAACGCCGGAGCGCTCCCACTCGCCTGACGTCCCGCATCGCAACGACGCCCCTGCAACGGTGTCCAACAATCTAAACGTTGTTATCGACGGCTACGACGCATCGGCACTCGTGGACACCGGAGCAGACTACTCAGTCATGAGTGGGAGGCTCTCTCGCCGCCTGCGAAAAGTTACGACGCCTTGGGGAGGACCACAAATTCGGACCGCCGGAGGACACCTTATCACGCCTGTCGGAAGTTGCACTGCCCGCGTCGAAATTCACGGCGAAACGTGCCCTGTGAAATTCGTCGTTCTACAAGACTGTTCCAGAGATGTCATTCTCGGCATGGACTTTCTGTGCGAATACGGCGCCGTCATCGACCTGGGTGAGAACAGATTGACGCTGCGGAAGCCTGTTCCGCCTTCAGAGAAACCCCAAACAGCGTCAGCCGCCGTCCGAGTCGCCGCCGCCCACGTGAACCTGCCGCCGCGATCAAGTGTTGTCGTACCCGTCATGGCCGATACAGCTACCTGCGGCGAGGTTGTCCTGGAAGGCAACCTTCAATTGCTTTTAGGAAGAGGAATAGGCGTCGCAAGAGGAGTAGCTGAATTTCAGGACGGCCGCACTGTGGTCCTCGTGACGAACTTCCGAAATGAAACGCAACACCTAACAAAAGGCGCAGCCATTGGCCACGTCGAGGAACTCCACAACTCCGCCGAAATCGCCGCCATTACTGACGAACCATCGCCACCTCAACAAGGCAGTACGTCGCCAGCGCAGCTCGACATTGACCCTAAGCTTCCGGGCCCGAAACGACAACAGCTGATTAACCTCCTCGCCGAATACACCGACTGCTTTGCGACATCATCGAAGGTACGCCAAACCGCCGTTGCGAAGCACCGCATCATTACCGAGGACGACGCTCGCCCTGTGCATCGATCGCCGTACAGAGTCTCCGTAAAAGAAAGGGAGGTAATCCAGGAACAAGTTCGAGAGATGCTGAACGACGACATAATCCAACCTTCGAGCAGTCCGTGGGCCTCTCCAGTCGTACTGGTTAGGAAGAAGGACGGAACGCTTAGGTTCTGCGTGGACTACCGGCAGCTGAACGCTGTGACGAAGAAAGACGTCTACCCACTCCCCCGTATCGACGACACGTTAGACCGGCTACGCCACTCTCGATACTTTTCATCGATGGACCTGAAGAGCGGCTACTGGCAGATCGAAGTCGACGAACGGGACCGAGAGAAGACAGCTTTCGTCACGCCAGATGGATTGTACGAGTTCAAAGTGATGCCCTTCGGACTATGCACGGCTCCAGCTACTTTTCAGCGTGTCATGGACACCGTACTGGCAGGACTGAAGTGGCAGAGCTGTCTCGTCTACCTCGACGACGTCGTAGTGTTTTCCGGCGACTTCGACGAGCACTTGCGACGACTCCGAGCTGTTCTCCAATCCATACGGACCGCCGGACTCACCCTCAAGCCGTCAAAGTGTCGGTTCGCCTATGACGAACTGAAGTTCCTAGGTCAAGTGGTTAGTAACGAAGGCGTTCGCCCAGACCCAGAGAAGACTCGCGCCGTCGCAGCATTTCCAGCACCGAGAGACAAGAAGGCCGTGCGAAGGTTCCTTGGACTATGTGCCTACTATCGACGCTTCGTCCGCACTCTAAGAAAAAGGGGGTGTACACGGGTACTCCCCTTGTCCCATATGTAACTCCCCAAAACTACATTTCGTCGTTCTGTCCACCGACGTCAAGCTGGCGATGCCAACTTTTACGAGTGGCTTGAAAGCTGTTGGATATAGCATACTAAATAGCTAATGTGCGTATCAAAGACTAAAAAAAAATTACTGAGGTTTTTCAGCCGGGCCGAAAAAGCCTTGATTATCTTAATGTATCCTTTAATGAGTACATTATATATTTTATTAAGTTGTATCACTCGACTATCAAGCCGCTCGTAAAAGTTGGTATTGCCAGCTCGACGTCAGTGGACAGAACGACGAAATGTAGTTTTGGGGAGTTACATATGGGACAAGGGGAGTACCCGTGTACACCCCCTTTTTCTTAGAGTGCGGGATTTCGCAAGGATTTCCGCACCGCTCACAAATCTCACGAAGGACGACGAGAAGTTCGAATGGGCCGAGGAGCAGCAGCAGGCATTCGACGAGCTGAAGCGACGACTGCAGACTCCTCCTGTTCTTGGACATTTCGACCAGGATGCGGAAACCGAGATTCACACGGACGCAAGTAACGCAGGACTTGGCGCGGTACTGGTTCAAGTACAAGAAGGAACCAAGCGAGTCATCGCTTACGCAAGTCGGACACTGTCCAAGGCGGAGAGAAATTACTCCACGACTGAGAAAGAATGCCTTGCGGTCGTCTGGGCAATCACGAAGTTTCGTCCGTACTTGTACGGGAGCCCGTTCCGTGTAGTCACGGACCACCACTCGCTCTGCTGGCTTGCGAACCTCAAGGACCCGTCAGGACGCCTCGCTCGGTGGAGTCTCCGACTACAAGAGTTCGACATGACTGTGGTCTATAAGTCGGGCCGCAAGCACAGCGACGCCGACTGCCTGTCCAGAGCCCCCGTCGAAACACCTTCCGGCAGCAGCGACGACGATGACGACGAGTGCTTCCTAGGCGCGGTGAACACCGACGACATGGCACGACGTCAAAGAAACGACCCTGAGTTACGCGCGCTAATCGAGCACCTCGAAGGACGGGGGGGTACTATACCCCGTGTTTTCTTGAGAGCCCTGCCGACCTTCGTCCTCCGACAAGGTGTACTTTACAAGGAGAACTTCGGAGGCAACAGCTCGCCAGGGCTGCTGGTAATCCCTACCGACCTTAGAGCGGAGATCTTGCAAGCCTGCCACGACAACCCGACATCCGGACACCTTGGCTACAGCCGTACGCTGGCCCGGATTCGTGAAAGGTATTATTGGCCCAAGCTGCCAAAGACCGTACACCTCTACACACGGTCGTGCCACGAGTGCCAGCGACGCAAGAAACCACCCACGAAGCCGGCAGGTCCCCTGCAGCCGATTGCTCCCCCAACCACACCGTTCCAGCAGATCGGAGTGGATCTACTTGGTCCTTTCCCACCATCGACGCAAGGGAACAGATGGATAATCGTCGCCACAGATTATCTCACGCGGTACGCCGAAACGAAAGCCCTTCCTTCTGGGACTGCTGTGGAAGTCGCCAAGTTTTTCATCGAGTCCATCGTCCTCCGGCACGGCGCTCCCGAGGTTCTGATCTCAGACCGAGGATCATCATTCATGGCCCAGCTGACGCAAGAAATCCTTTGTCTCAGCCACACCAGCCATCGTCGCACCACTGCGTACCACCCGCAGACCAACGGGCTGACGGAGAGACTCAACAAGACCATCGCGGACATGATCTCTATGTACGTCGACGTGGAGCACAAGACATGGGACGAGGTGTTGCCATACGTCACATTTGCCTACAACACGGCCGTGCAAGAGACCACCGGGGTAACACCCTTTCAACTGGTGCATGGTCGCAAGGTAACGACAATGCTGGACGCGATGTTACCCTACGAACCGGCTGTCGACGGAAGCGACGATGCCCAGGTGGTTGCCCAACGGGCAGAAGAAGTCCGCCAGCTCGCCAGACACCGTATTCAAGCCCAACAACGAGTCGACACTGGCCGCTACAACCTTCGTCGTCGGGACGTCCACTTCCAGCCCGGAGACAGGGTGTGGGTGTGGACACCGATCCGCCGCCGTGGTCTCAGCGAAAAACTCTTGAAGCGCTACTTCGGACCCTACAGAGTGCTCCGCCGACTTGGAGATCTGAACTACGAGGTGATGCCCGACGGAACACGGACTTCATCACGCCGCCCTCCACGACCAGAAGTCGTCCACGTCGTGCGCATGAAGCCATACTACGCTCGATAGGACTGTGGACCTTGTGTGTTCTAAATGCCTCTTTAGCTTACCGTTCTTTTTGTTTGCTTTGTTTTGCTCTGCATCGGGGCGATGCACTTTTTAAAGGGGGGGGGGGGGAGTAATGCCGCGCGCGCAGCTTGCCAAGTAGGTAGCGCGCGCGTGGCCGAACGGTTATCGCGCTTGTCTCCCACGCGAAAAGCCAGGGTTCGATTCCTGGCCGCGGCTGCACATTTTTGTTGTCGCTGTAATGTGACGTTCTGGTAAATTCGAGAACCGTCTTGCTGATTCGAGGTTAGAATGTTCTAGGCACCGAACCTTCTACGCCGAATGCTCCAGAAGCCAACGCGTGTACTAGAGCCACTAAATAAGCTGCGCTTAGAGTATCGGCACTCCGTCCCCCGACATTGTTGTGGGCGCCGCCATTTTGGCTCGTATGCAGAGCAGACGCAACTGCCGATCGTCATGATTCAAAAGTGCCACTTCCTCAGCATTAAATTCAGTGTTGGGAAGGTCATGTAATATTGCTTTGCTCTGTCCGGAACTGTTTAAACATTTGTGGAGAACGGAAAAGCGTTTCTTGTGATTTCAGATAAAACTTCAAATAACTGGCAGCCATGATTTTAAGACACAATATGGCCAAGTGTCGTTACTCTGAAGCGTAGCTTATTTAGTGGCACTAGCGTGTACAAAAGCGGCTCCGCGTGGCCAGCTGGGGTCAGTTTCGCCCCAGCGTTCGACTTTGCTGTCACGCCGATCTCGACGCTTGCGACGCTCTGTTCTCTTCTGTTCCATTTTTATTTTCGGGCACAAGTTCGCCCTATTAAACGTTCAGTTTAGTTCAGTTTTCTTTGCCTCATCACTTGTCATTCGTGACAATATCCCCATCTTTTTCTTATTTTCTCGTTTTTCTCGGCCAGTTTTCTGTCGAATAGCAAATTTTACGGACTGTGTAAGCGCATGTCACATTGAGATGACATCGATCCGCCGTTTTGTTGTTGCATGTCGACGCGATGAAACCCATAAGGCTTTGTGCACCTTGTGTTTGGTGGTGTCGCAACCGGAATGCTCGCCTTCGGTGCCCTCTCGCTTATAACAGCAAAATGGTTGACGGAATAGCGTCAACAGAACAACCCTCCTCCCCTACTCCCAGACACGTGTCCGTCCGTCCCCGCTGAAATATAGGGGCCAAATTTAATTTCTGTTATAATTATACAGCCAATCGCCTTAAGCGCGAGACACATGGACGACAGAATTGTCCGATCCGACGTCCGATCCGACAGTCCGAACGCCGCTCCGAATCGCCGCACGCTACAGTTTGAGACACACGCTTCCGACCTTGCATGCGACACGACGATCCGTTTGACTCCGCCCAGGAGATCCAAGCACTCCAGCGGATGTCCGCGTTCATAGGTCTTTGGACCCAGATTGACGATTTAGCTCGCACGCGCGAAGTTAGGAGCTCGTTCTCGCTAGCGTGTGCACTCTTTGCCGGGGCCATCTTTTTCGAACGAGTCAGCGGGATCCACGCGTCCGGCTTCCTGTCGCCCGTCCCGCCAGACACGGTACGTCATCATGACGTTCGCGCTAGCTGTGCTGTCATTGGCTGGACGCATCCGACAATCCGTCTGCCGTGCGAAACTATCTGGCGCGTTGGACGCACGTCGGATCGCCGATCCGACGTCTGAAGCGACCAAATTTTTCGGATCAGGCAGTCGTATTGCCGGATCGGACGTCGGATCGGATGGATTTTTCGCGCATGTGTCTCGCGCTTTACTTCGTATACGTTACTGGCCATGCGGAAAGCGTGTTCCGCCAAGTTTAGCTTGAAAACTGAATTTGTATAATATACACAAATTGTAAAAGTCACGTGACCCGATTACCCGACACCGTAACGTCAGGTCGCGCGGTGTCGGGCCTCCTGGAAGACAAGGCCTGCGCGTGACGTCACCAGGTTGCGCTCGTCATGATACGCTGCAAGACACGCTGTGACGATGGTGACGCAAGGTAGACGGCGCTGCGTGGATCCCATAGTGTTAATGTTCCTTGGGGGGGGGGGGGGGGGTATTGACTTGAGACCGTGGTGTCACGTGACGGCAGTTATTAAAAAAAGTACGTTTTTGTTCACTCTCCGGGACGACTGTTTAACATCTCCCAAACAAATATTGGCGGTTGCCATTGCTTGGACACAAAGTGCGTGATTGGATCCGAGTCATCGCCAAACGCTGACGCAGCTATCGTGTATAATACATGATCAGAGTATACGTGATCAAGCAATTTCAAACAGGCATTGGTGCAGACTTTTGGAAAGGGTCTATTTCATGGGGAGGGCATCGCGGGACTTTTCCTGTGAACGCATTAACTGTCCCACGGAACAAAGCCGGCGTTGTCTGTAACCGCGAAAAACGGCACCTAAATTCAGTGCGGAGAACGGCAGTTAAATTCCCATTGGCTGCGGCGCGTCATAGTTCCACGGAACGCCACCCCACAGAGAAGCCCCCTTCCTGACGCTGCGGCCCGAGCTCCAGTAAAAAAAAAGAGGGAGGCGCGCGTTGGGTCACGTATCAGGCGTGGCCAGAGGAGAGGGGGGACAAAGAGCAGGAAATTCCCGCTCCCTCTTCCCGTGCACTACTGTATCACGTGTTCAACGCTCTGCGTTCAGCCACATCGCGCCGCCCGGCCGGCCTCTGCGGAGGACAGCGGGATGCGCTGCTTGTAGGAATGTGCTGCGTTTATGAATGCTTTCGCATTCCTGCACGTAAGATCTTCAGTGTCCTCCTGTAATTTTTTTTGATGCCCACGTGGGGTGCACGTGACCTTGTCACATGTGAGCTGGGCGGTTGGTTGTATGGGATGTGGCCGTAGCGTTGGACTCGCTTCCGTCCGGTAGGGTTTACGTGAGCGAAGCCAAGTTGAGGCGGGCGAGGACCCGAAAAGAAGGGGAGAGCGCCTTTAGAGCGCGCGACACTAGAGCGCCGACGTTAGAGCGCGCGACACGAGGGTGCTGCGACAGTAGCGCGCTTGACATTAGAGCGCACGTCACGAGAGCGCATGACCAGTTGAGCGCGCAACACGAGAGCGCACGAACAGTTGAGCGCGCGACGCGAGAGCGCAGCCCAGTTGAGCGAACACCGCAAAATGTGTGATGTACCCGCAGCTCCACAGACACAACAAAATTGTGCGACTCATCGGATTGAAGCATTGGTGATTTTTGATTGATTTAATATGCCTTTAATAAAAACATAAAAATAAACCGGGTATGACTCAGAAATTTCTAACCAATTGTTTACTGAGATCGGAGAGAAAAGTGGGCAGGGGAGTGGGCTCGGGCATATAGACCTTTCTAATGTTTACAAAATCACAGTCCAGCGTGCGATCTTCACAGCCCAGCACGTGCGTGTTCGTCGCTTCGGAAAGCGAGCAAAGCACGCGCCATACGCACGAACGCTCAAAATGGCACCGGCCACAAGCTCGTTTTTGGAAAGGTCTATAGGTACCGGCAAAGTTTGCAGTTGAGGGGAGCAGCGAGTCTAAGACTCCTTCACAGTGCTGCGGTGCGCCTCTCGGATATACTATAAATAGTTTACTTTTTGCTATATTTGGTATATTCTTGACAGGCATTTGGGCTCCGATCTATTTGGTGGCTATTTGGACGTCCCTTGCATAAGTTTAAATGGTATTCTGACGTCCATGTCCGTAAAGAAGAAAGCTCACCGCTAAAAATGTATCAGTAAAACACTCGTCGAAGGAAAGCTCAGCGCAATTTTATCGGATGCAGATCTTTCCAGTCTTTTGACGGATCCCGGAAAACCTCCCCTGCAAATCTGTGATATACAAACTCAAAGAACTAATGAAGCTAGGTCAGCTGCATTGTTTTTTTTCTGCGAAAATGCACGCTACAGATATGCTTTTTTTTCTGCTCTCAGCTTTTTGTAACACTTCTTGGTTTGTCACACGCAAAAATTTCGTCGACTCATTTTGCAGTGTCATTGCTGAATTCCGCGGCATAAATCCCTGCCAGTTTTACATAAAACACGCGATGCCCGAACAAGTGGTCGGTCCGGTCGGGCCACTCGCGCTGGACTGGCTGGGCGCTCTAACGTCGCGGCGCTCTAGTGGCGCGCGCTCTAACGTCGCTGTGTTCTACTGTCGGCGCTCTTGTGTCGTGCGCTCTAGTATGAGGGACCGCGATCAGCTCGTCGCGGTCCGTCGTGCGTCCGGTAGGTTTTACCACACGAAACTCGAGGAACGGACGCTGTGCGCGATGTGTCATCTGTGCGTGCCGGAGTATACTCCACTCGCTCCGTCTGGTTGGTTTAACTCAAGCCCCTCTATCTTGGGAAAAGTGGCGTCATTCATTGTTGTAGAAATGCTCGAGGCACGTGCCGCGCGCCAATTCTGGGAAATTCATGGCGTCTGAAATCCAGCTTAGTGCTGCCCTGTGCTGCCATGAACTTCCCAAGGGCAGCACGTAGCACGTGCCTCGTGCATCGACGCACCTTGCGCTACTTTTGAAACATGAAGGGGTTTAACGAGAGCAGCGTGAAGGCAAGACCGGCGGGACGTCCGATCGACCCTAATGTGCGGACGATGGACGACGGCGAGAAGACGAGCCGAGCCGCTGAGCAGTTTGAAAAAAAAAAAAAAAAATGGGGGTTGTGTGTATGTTTATTTAGCCTAGAACTTGGTCTGCCTCAACGGGCAACGAGTCTCCCAGCTGAAGATGAGAAATTTGGCCAGTGCAGTGCAACCGCTAGCCTGGGGTCTTTAACGTGCATCACGCAGTGGTGATACACGACCGCACGCCGGTACAATGCTCATCCAGATCGAAACGGGCAGGGGTGGGGACTGAACCCAGCATCCTGGGTTCTGCAGCGCGAGCTTTCGCTCCACGTGCTCCGAGCTGCCCCCCCCCCCCCCCCCCCCCCCCCCCCCCCAGCAGTTTGACTAAACGAAAGTGCATGGCGTTGCCGAGACAAAAATGCGGCTTTGCAGTGTGAACGGCTGCAGATACAGTGATGGAAGTGCTGCGCCATTTGCGCCGAATTGCGCCATGAACCAAAGTCTGCTACATCTCGTGCCAAAGCGTCATTTTCGCTCGAAATTGCGCCATAACTGCGCTAGGATGGGCTAAAAGCAAAATATAAAAATAATTTAATATTGGTCGGCCGTAATATTTAGAAAAAGTAGAAGGAAAAAAAGTGTACGAATATATTTCACGGCGTCTCTGCTCGCCATATAATTTGTTTCATCTTAGGTCTGAGCACAATCGAAAGCGCGAACGCATACAACCTCGAACACACACACTAAAAGCGCGAGTCACGGGGCATTCACTGCACCCGATTGGTTTCGCCGATGAAAAAACACGTACAGGGAGGTGAATGCCCAGATGTCGCGCCTTTATGCTGTTTGATTGATCCCATTGGCTCGTAGAGTCGGCTGTATCATCGACTTCAGGTGAAACGAAGTATAGGGATTGTTCGTCAATCGCTCTGGCCGGTTGATGCGCTGGCCAGTTGATCGTCGACATCGTCTAAATTACCAGACGATGTCTGCGAGGTCAGGAACTAAAAGTCTCCAGAAAACTTTGCAAAATAGTAGGATGGTGGTTTACTGTGATGAGACAGAACCAGGATCTCGTGCCGTGACTGCAGAGTACCGTGGCATCTTGCGCCGCTCCCGTCAAGCTTCACTACATCTTACCACACATGAGCCTGCATGCGTCGGGCTTCACCGCTTTGCACCGGAGTGCTAGGAGCAGCGGCTGACCTCGTGGAGGTCAGACGCTTGTAGTTTATGATGCTATAGGGTTTTGAGTTGGGTACGTTCATAAAACTTGGAGGACGCGTTTTTATTGGTGTAGCGGATATGCTTCTTTTTGCTGACATTTTACAGAAATTGTATTTACAGGCCAATTAAACTACCGAGTGTAGAACGGGGATGGGAGGGAGGCTTTATCGCAACTGAAGGGTTAGAGTATGATTTATTTTTCAACCATTTTTAGCACCCGTTTAGAATGGACCCCGCTCTGACCAGAGCCTTATTTCAAAATAAAAAAGAAGGCTATCTGTTCCTTTTGCATCCTATTTATTTTAGCACAAAATGTAATAAGTAATATGCTCCAGTATCAAAGAGGAACTGGCAATCATTATCACAGACAAACTCATTTAAATATGCAATCACTTCTTTTTTTTTTTTTTTGCATCTGCTCCAAAAGCGTCAGCGGCTGCTCCATATGAATAATTTGAATGCTACAGAACCTGCTAGAAAAGGTTCAAATGCTGCTTCCATCACTGCAGATTGCAGATACCTTCCGCGGCGAGTTTCGTTCACCGGCACGCCCCTGTTGGATTACGCCTTGAACTTCGCAGTAACTCGCGAGCTTACAAGCGTTTTTTTTTTTTTATTTTCTGGAGTCTCCGAGCTGCTCAAACGATAGATTTCGGCCCTTTGTTGTGACAGTAAGTAGACTTCATCGAAGGGGAGTTTCGTTCGCTTCAAATCTGATTACTTCGACTGTCGTGCCAGGTGTGCTCCTGCCAAGTCAAATTGAGTTGGTCTAACGTTGGTCACGATCTGTATTCATAAAATACCCCAGTCAAACTATCTGCAGGGTTAAATATTTGGTTGCGATTCGTACCAAGAACATCCCCAACCGTATTGTGAACTCGATTCGAAACGCTCCACAAAAACTTACACGGGTGTGCACAAAAATAATCGCTATCAAAATTCGTATTGAAAGTTCTTTCGATGCAAAACACGTTTCTCAAGCTCAATGACGCTGCGCACATCGTTAGAACGCTTGTATCCACTGGCACAATGCTAACAAAATGTTAAAAAAATTATTGAATTTATTGTTACACGACCGAATAGGAGGCAGCAGGTGCAGTCAGCTGCGGCGGTCATGAACAGAACCACGGTAGAACCTGGTGCCAGTGAGTTCGTAGACGCAACCATGTGCCATTCAGTGGTCACGTGTGGTTCCTATTTGAAAGCGAACTTGGCGAGAAGGATGAGAAAGAGGCGAGCGACACGGGGGGACGTCTTGGTAAAGCTACATGGCTGACGTCATACGTGGCTGACAACAGCAGTGACGGACAAGGGCGAGAGGGAGGCGACGTCACCGGGCGAAAGCCAATGCGCGCGCGGGAAACCGCACCGGTGAACAGGGAAAGCATGCAGCGGATGCCGCTGCTAAGCGTGCAAGGCGGGCGAACGAGACAGAGCGGAAGCAGCGCCTATAGTCTGTTTCATACTTAGTGTGCAACGCTGTCAAAGCTACTGGCGCGAGCGTGGGGCTTGATCTCGTTGATCATTTGCACGCGCTCTCGGGCGAACGAAACCATAGATGAAGTCACGCGCTCGCGCCAGTAACTTTCACAGCGTTGCACGCTAAGTATGAAACAGAGTATAGCTCCGCTGGTCAAAACATGGCGCAAGAAGCGGCAAGCCGACGCGGGTCTGCATGCGGCAGAAGCCGGGGCGAAACGGCGAGCCCGTTTCGCCGGAAAAAAAAAATAATTAAAGAGCCATTGGTGGATCACGTGTCCTCTCATCATCATCATCATCATCGACCTAGTTGCGGGTACCGGTTGACGACGTTAGACCTCAAAGCGTAACGTTAGGCCTAACGTCGGGCCAGCGCATATCCGCGTCCCTCCCTCACGTCCGAAACAGCTGCGCGTACCGGTTGACGATGTTAGACCTCAAAGCGTCACGATATATAGGCCTAACGTTAAGTCAAACGTCAGACCAGGGCATACCCGCGTCCCCTCCTGCCGCTGCGCCGCCAGCAATGCGGCTGGCCCCTTAGCAACGATGACGCCGTTGCTATGGAGCCACATGACGTGTCACAGCCAATGAGAATTTAGGTGCCGTTTGTCGGCTTCACTCCATGGGACAGTTGATGCTTTCGCATTAAAACACAATGACGCGTCATCGCACCTGAATGCATCCTCAATACCGCTAATGCCGTCACACTTCAGCGTCGCAAGTATAGAGGCACTGCGAACCCGTACGCTCCATGGTCGGACTCTTTTTCGCTCGCAGAAACACATATTTCCTCGAATTCAAACAAAATAAGCGCATTTCTAGGCTTTTTTATTAGAGATTAATAAAGAATAACCGGTGCTTGCGTATACAGTGATCACTTACAAACGTAAAAAATGTCAGTGTACGAGAAAAATTTTTTTTTTTAACTACTGGTAATTGGGATTTTGGGGTGGCTACCAGACTGGTGGCCAAACGAAGATGCCCCCTTGGGGACAGCGGTGTTCCTAGCGGCAATTTTTCACCCTGTACCAAGCTTTGGCCCAAGTTGCCTGCAGTCACTGACAGGATGAGAACGATGTCTCTTTCGAATGTCCGACCTCCAGCACGCGCTCGTTACCTCCCGCCGTGCTTTGGCGGCACGTGCCATAGCCTCCTACATACCGACACAGCCTGGCAGATCGTCACGAGAAGCTGCCGCCGAAATGGCAAAAGGTGGACCGGTAGACAACAGATCAGAGGAGAGCTACGTGACTGGCGCCCCGCTGCGGCGAGACGCCGAAACACACTTCTCCCGAGCGAACAACTGTGTTTCGGGTCCTCGCCGCTGCAAGAGCTCTGCGCTGACGCCCAGGTTCCCCGAGAAATGGCTCTTTGATGCTCTCTGCTAGCAGATCCTCGCGCTCCAAATCTGCGACCGGGCACCTTATGGCTCCGTCGTCAAATTGCCAGGCTTTGTGAGTATGGAGGAGGCTATGCACGTGCACACGTGTGGCTCACGAGTGTGCTCACGAGACGCCCGAGTGTTATCGAAGGCGGGAAGCTCGCGTTGGAGGCGGTACGACCGAAGATAATCTTCCTGTTCTCATCCTGTCGCTGATGTTAGCGATGTGCGCGACCAAAAGCGTCGCTGCGGTCAGCTTTCCACGATTGGCCAGACCATGGGCATATGAGCATTGTCATATTGTCAACTTTGAAAGCACACCATCGAACTCGTCGTCGCACCTGGTGGTAAGTAGCCAGGGTAACAACTGGTGACGTCACGGCGAGGCAAATCTGGGCAAATCCCAGTCGTGACGTCACGGATGGAAACCATTAGAGGGCGCCACCGAAATATCTCGGCGCTAATAGTAGATACGAAGAAGAAATATTAATATTGAACAGCGATCGCTCGTTTGCGCTCACCGTGTCGCGCCATACGCGAAAGGATACTGCTTTTCGGTGCGTGGGTATCGGCCGTGAAGGGATGACGTCACGTGGCGGAAGTGTGCCCGACGCGGGCTTTATCGGGTGCGCTGTTATCGGGGATCCGATTGTTCTATTCCGGGCGTGTCTGGTCGATATGCGAAAGCTGTCGTCGCGGTTTCTCCAATTAGGGGAGTCCAAACGGCAGCTGCCCCGAGATAATGGCAGCGGCGGGAAAACACATGTTTTCGGTTCCTGGCAAGAGAAGCCGTTTTTCAATCTCCGCTTCTGGAATCTCCCGCAAAAAACAAAGCAAAAAAACGTCGTCGCCTTTCGCAACAAGGGCTTAAGGCTGAACTCCATGGGACGAATTATGTGACGAATAACCGGCGAACGCCGCCCGACGGCACGCTCGCTTTGCGCGCGACGTAGCAGCCACTGTGTTGATTCCACGCGCAGAGCAAAAGCCGCCGGGCGGCGTTCGCCAGTTATTCGTCACATAATTCGTCCCATGGAGTTCAGCCTTTAGCTCGAATCACGCAGGAAGAAAAGAGAGAGCCGTCCGAATGGGGAGAGCACCTTTAGAGCGGGCGACACTGGAGCGCCGACGTTAGAGCGCACGTCACGAGAGCGCAAGACCAGTTGAGCGCGCGGCACGAGAGTGCGCGACACCAGAGCGCACAACCAGTTGAGCGAACACCGCAAAATGTGTGATGTACCCGCGGCACCACAGACCGAACAAAATTGTGCGACTCATCGGACTGAAGCATTGGTGATTTTTGATTGATTGAATATGCCTTTAATAAAAAAAAAAATAAAAATAAAACGGGTACGACTCTTTCGAACCAATGGACCTTTTCCACATACCGACGGCACCAGGCGGTGGCTGCACGAACTAAAAATCGAGGAACTGACCTACCTGCACTACCAATCGATAATGGGAGCTACGCTACCAGTTTCTTCGCTCCCTGACCTGCGGCGCGTGCCTAAAGCGACTTTAAAGGGATACTGAACCATAGAATTTAGTGTCCATAATAAGTGGCGCACGTTCTTTCCACGAGCCAGCAGCCGCCGGTGTGCGCGAGCACACGCAACAAAAATGACGTCAAAGATCTCCATTCGCGGTTAAGATGGCAGTGAAATGCATGGGCTTCGGGCCAAAGGAGAATAAAGACAAGTTTTTCATCTATACAGAGGTGTCTGGTGTAAAAGGTAAGCGATTAATTGGTCTAACAAGCATGTAGCTTTCACTTGTAGAGATGAAAAGCCTGTCTTTATTCTCCTTTGGCCCGAAGCCCATGCATTTCACTGTCCTCAAGCGCGAATGGAGGTCTTTGACGTCATTTTCGTTGCGAGTGCTCGCGCACACCGGCGGCTGCTGGCTCGTGGAAAGAACGTGCGCCACTTATTATGGACACTAAATTCTATGGTTCAGTATCCCTTTAAGGAGGGGAAAGAAAAACACGACCTAAACGTCATGTTTTTCTTTCCGTCCACATTTTTTTTTTGTGTAACACAATTATATATATGCGGAAATTACGTGTTCTACTCGCTGATCCACAGCCTCCTTCCGAATTTCCTCGATTTTTCGTGCCGACTTCCGCCGCCTGGCATCGGGCGCTCGCGCGTGCGCAAAACGCTTCTCGGAAAAGGTCCATTGTTTACTGTCATCGAAGAGAAAAGGGGGCAGTTGGGTGGAACAGCGAGTCTAAAATTTCTTCACGGTGCTGCGGTACGCCTCTCGGATCTACTAAGTTTACTTTTTGTTATATATGGTCTATTCTTGACAGGCATTAGGGCTCCGATCTATTTAATGGTTATTTAGACGTTCCTCGCATAAGTTTAAACGGTATAGGCCATATGCGAAATCCTTGCCAGCTATCATCATCATGCCATTAGGAGCCGCCATATTGGGGGGTTTATCACATCTTCAAGTTGTGGACGAGGCGCATCTGCATTTAACTCGGTTTTCATGATATTAGGGCAGTTTATTTGTACACTCAATGGGTTGCTGGTTAGTTTCGGATCAAAGAAGAAAAGAAAGACGGCCGCAAAATTCAGGAAAAGGAATTGTCAGCAACGAGGTCGCAAGACTCGTCACTCAAGCAGTGAACTGGGCCATCCAGGTCAATGAACGGTATTTCTCGAAGACGTCCTGTGAAGGTTTCGTACTGGACTTGCAGCAGGTGATCATATTTTAGTTCTACGACTTACACTTTGCCGGGACTATTGTTTTTCGGGCGAAACCGTCGGTACGGGAACCCCCCAATATGGAGGAAATCTGATCATTGATCATGAATTCACTAGATGGCGCTTCTTTTTGCATATGGTCTATTCTGACGTCCATGTCCGTAATGAAGAAAACTCACCGCTAAAAAACTATCAGTAAAAAACTCGTCGAAGGAAAGCTCAGCGCAATTTTATCGGATGCACATCTTTCCAGCCTTTTGACGGATACAGGAAAACCTCCCCTTCAAATCTTTGATATACAAAATCAAAGAAGTAATGAAGCTAGGTCAGCTACAATGTTTTTATCTGCGAAAATGCACGCTACAGATACCTTTTTTTTTATTAATTTTTTTTTGTTTGCTGTTAGCTTTTTGTAACACTTCTTAGTTTGTCACACGCAAAAATTTCGTCGACTCATTTCGCAATGTCATTCCGCAGCATGTATCCGATGCCCGAACAAGTGGTCGGTACGGTCGGGCCACTCGCGCTGGACTGGTTGTGCGCTCTCGTGACGGGCGCTCTAAGGACACGCGAGCTAATAGGGAGTTTTAGAATAGCGCACGCTAAAGCTTTGCGTACGCAAAGAATAGCGTCGTCTCCATTGCGCGTGCTCCGAACGCGCAATGGAGACGAGAAATAGCGTACGCACGCTATTTCTCGGAAATAGCGTGCGTACGCAAAGAGTCTTTGCGCTTCTCCAAAGAGGATTCGTGATGAGAAGTTGGCTAAAGCCAAGACGAGCAGAGTTAAAAAAATGGCGGCTTTCAGGATTATGTCGGCGGCTGCTTTGGCGGCGTCGTGAGTGCGACGTCGGCGGCATCCTCGCGACTGCGATTTTCAATACGGGACGACATTGTACTCGGTTTGGCAACGATCACCGGCAACTTGATGCTTGTGGCGCGCGAACATTTCTCGGCAAAGGTATACGATGTGCGAAGGTCAGTACACGAGACCTCTCTTGCCGAGACGACGCAAGCGGACATGACCGGTCAACCGCTCGCGTCGCATTCTCATGTTTAAACAAATCTAAAATGGTACTCTGAACCAAAAAACTTGTTTTTTCTAAAGTTACGGCATTTCGTGTGTGAAATAAAAATTGTGACCGAATCTTGGTGGCGTCGCAAGCGCGAGATGCTTGGGCTTTTGCGTCGCGACGGACAAACGCTATTCTAAAACTCTCTCGCGTCGCGTGCGCTAATGCAAGCACTAAATTTATCGCTAGCGTGCGCTAAAATTGCGTACGTTATTCTAAAACTCCCTAATGTCGCTGCGCTCTTGAGTCGCACGCGCTAACGTCGCGGCGCTCTCGAGTCGCGCGCTCTAACGTCGTGGCGCTCTATACTTCGTCTCACCCTAGCATGGACTAACCGCGAAGGCTGTGTAGCGCGAGCGGCCGGCCTTGACTGCCTTGACTAGAGCACTTGCTGCACGAGCGCTCGTGCAGCCGCCGCGGCTTCATTCAAAGCGACTAGCTCGCGCTTTTAGCACGCGCGGCTAACAATAGTCCATACTAAGGTGAGACGAAGTATAGTGTCGCGCGCTCTAACGCCGTGGCGCTCTAGTGTCGCGCGCTCTAACGTCGTGGCGCTCTATACTCTGTTTCATACTTAGTGAGCAACGCTGTCAAAGCTACTGGCGCGAGCATGGGGCTTTATCTCGTTGATCATTTGCACGAGTTCTCGCGCAAACAAACCCATAGGTGAAGCCACGCGCTCGCGCCAGTAGCTTTGACAGCGTTGCACGCTAAGTTTGAAACAGAGTATAGTGTGGCGCGCTCTAACGTCGCGGTGCTCTAGTGTCGCGCGCTCTAACGTCGCGGCGCTCTACTGTCGGTGCTCTAATGTCGGCGCTCTTGTGTCGTGCTCTCTAGAGTGCCTTCATGTGCGAGGCTCCCTAGTGCGCTCTAGTGTTGTACAGCCGTCCGAATGAACAGAGCCGAGGCCTCGCCACGGAGCGAGTGTGTCGAAGGTTTGCTCCCCTTTGCGGCAAAACGACGCGAGATGGCGCAGCACTACAGGAGCTCGAGGAACCGTAGGCCTTACTACCGAACGCGTGTTCGATGCCGCTGGGCGTGCGATCGCGCCCGCGAGCCGAGCCCCGACCTGACAGTGCCCCGCCGGGGTTCGGACACCTCTGTCTTCTTTCACCGTGGTTAAGCATGCTTCTCTCCGCTTCTCTCTCTAAAGCCTCAATCCCACTGCGCCTACATCGTACAAAAGGCACGGAGTTTCTCTGCGGACACGATGACATAATTATCTGCGGACAAGCCTCCTTTGCATGTTGGAAGCAGGTTTGCTGCATACGTATGTGTGCTTTGAAAATGTCTGTGGACAGTTGAAAAGCATAAAATGCTAATTTACGCCATCCCTCCCCCCCCCCCCCCCCCCTCCCCGATCCCAAAATTTTGTCCGTCTGCCCGTTCGCGCATTTTTCGCTAAATTCAGCGGAGAAAGTGGAGTCACATGACGTCACCGGACGTCACGTGACCTTGACCTATACACCTTGGATAAATGGACGGCACGTGACCTACACGTCAACTCGGTTTGCCCCTCGTAATTTCGCGGGAAAATTCGCGTCTCGTGGCCAAAACTTCGATTCAGTTTCCCCACTAATTATTTAGAGAGAAATTGACGTCACTCAACCTGTACGCCGGTTCCGTTATCCGCTATTTTTAGCGGCGAAAATTCGCTTCTTGTGACCCAGACACCAGTCCAGTTTCCCTGCTAAGCTTAGCGGGGGAAATCGACGTTATGTGACCTACGGCCTCTCCGTGTTCTGCATATGTGCTTCTTCCTCGTCCATGTTTTATTTTTATTTTTTTTATGTGCGCTTTTCGGTTTTTTTTTTTATCATAATGAACCAACTAGCCCGATCCAAAGAATTCATTCAACTATACACAAATTCGATGTCCCCGCTAAATTTAGCGGGAAAATATACGTCACGGGACACTCCAATTACCTCACCAATTCCCTATAGTGAATTTCATGCATTATAAGAACTTTGAAGGATTGCCGCCAATTTTTTGTACGACCAATGGAACGGGACCGTCATACGAGGAAAACACACACACCTCGGACACAGTGTTCGCAGACTGTCTTTTGTAATGATAAGTTTAATGCAGCGTGACGGCGGCCTTCTGCGAGTTTCCAGATTGCGTCTATTCTAGAGCGCGTCCTTACTCCCTTCGCCCCAGGTTCTCCCCTAAAACGGGTCTCCGTCCAATAAAGTAAATATGAAAATACATGCACGAAAGTAGCGCCCTGCTACCATAATCCCCGTGGTCTACGGGGATTCTAGAACAAGCTATTATAGTCCCGGGTTAAATATACGATTAGATGATGAGGGAGTAAATGTTGCTTCCTGCTTCTCATTTTTCTCCTCCAATATTTTTTTTTTTTCATCGCGTTTTCAGTGTTACAATGAGAGAGGTGAAGGAGAGTTCTTTCTAAAGTGTTTTTAAAAGAATAAAAAACGCTTTGGGGGTCGCATTACTTTTTCTTTTTAACACCTTTCGAAACACAATTTTTAGAAAAGCTCGCCTCCAGTTTTTTAAGTTATTATTATACTGAGTACGCGCACAGCTCCACATTCGGAGGGCCCATGCTGGTTGCCCCTCCGTCCTCTTCGCCACTCAACAACCCGCGCATGCGCGCAATCTGCGCGGGATGCGTCGGCCATTAAATGCTCGACTCGCTCTTATAAATCTCGGCTCTCCAGTCATTTCTCTCCGTGAGCTGGGTCCCTCTGGCGGCGCGCGGGGCAACCAGCCGGGGCACCTCCAAATGTGGGTCTCCTACGGTGGTCGGGGGGGGGGAAGGGGCAGTTTGGAAGGTCTGCATATCGCACCCGCCGCCGACCCCGCTAATGGGTTTTTTGGATGCAGCCAGCTGACCCCGTTCTAACGAAACGAGCGGACGGAATGACTTTGCTCTCGCCGTCGGCGGCACGAGGGAGCTCGCTCATCGTCCCACTCCTCGGTTCGCGCATCGTTAGACGATGTTGTCCCGTCGGTTTTTCTTTCTTCTAAGGCGTTTGCGTTAGTGGGGCAGCCATTGTACAGACTGGTGAGGGACTGTGGTATGACTGCGGCGAGGAACGATCGTGGGCCGCTTTCCAACCGCAGCCACGAGTCTTTTCTTCCCCAAAGTACGGCTCGAAGTTTAAGACCAAACCAGCTGTCTCTCTTTCTTGCTAATCCCGGGTTTTCTTGTTCAAAGAAGTTGGTCGAAATTTGAATGTTCATCTCTTCGAAGCGCTAAAGGGTTAGAACAAAATGCCCACGTTTTCAGACAAACTGCGTGTCTAATCATTTTAGTAGAAAAAATGATGTTGATCCAATCAAATTCAGGAAGGCGAGTCAAAATATATATTTGCACTAAATGATGAAAGTGATTCGTGATTTATTTCGGCTCCTGCCTTTCCACGATTGGCCAAACCTCGATCATAAGCGCATCGTCAGAGACTGTCAACTTCGTTAGTGTTAGTTTTAGAATGTGATGGCTCCTACCTTTTACGGTGCTTTTTAAACGCACCATCAAACTTGTCGTAGCCACTGGTGATAAGCAGTCAAGGCAACGTTACTAGATTACCTCAGTTGTGGAACTCCCGCGGAAGGGGGTAGCCCCCCTCACTCACTTCAATCCGCCTGCCGTCGTTCGAAGCGCCATCTAGATTTTTGTTTCATAATTGTGCGTTCCATAGAGCAGAGCTGAAACGCCATCTAGACGCCGTGCTTCGAAACGTACGTATCCCATAGAATAGACTGCAGTTACCGAAGCAGCCGTCCGGCGCGTCGATCGACGGCAGGCGAGTCGTGGTGAGTGAGGGGGGGGGGGGGGGTAGGGTAGGGGGGGGGGGGGGGGTACTGCTCGTTCATGCAGCGTCTATGAGCAGTTCCGTAACTGAGCTAATCTAATAACGTTGAGTCAAGGTAACAACTCGTGACGTCACGGCGAGGCGAATCCTGGTCGTGACGTCACGAATGGAAACCATAAAGCCCCAACCGCATGGGGCGTTTTTTCACGCGCCTCGCACGCGTCAGTGTCGGCGCGCGTTGCTCGAGGTCACCCACAACAATGCGACGCACGGGACGACGCCGAAATCTGGCCGGAACAGATACCGGCACGGAGCGCCGCGCGCTGACGCCAGGTGACGCTGACGCGGACAAGGCACGTGAAAAACGTCCCATGTAGTTGGGCCTTAAGAGGGCGCTACCGAAACAACCCTATTGAAAATAACCCATCAGCCCTGATGTGTTATGGGACCCTGTTAGCCCTTCAAACCCTTTAGACCCGTCAGCCCTTTAGACCCATCAACCCTTTAGACCCGTCAACCTTTTAGACCCGTCAACCCCTTAGACCCATAAACCCTTTAGACCCAACAACCCTTTGGATCCATCAACCCTTTAGACCCATTAGCCCCTCAGAAATTGAATTATCTATACTCCGATTCATAATTAGTGTACAACACTGTCAAGGCTACTGACACGCGCATGTGGCTTCATCAAGTGCAAAGGCAAAGGTACGCATCCAAGTCATTTCTTTGGTCGTCAAACGACGGTATTAGCTTATGGGGACTGAGGCAGTAACTCCATGGGGTCCTTCACCACCGCCTGCACCATGCCTGTCACTTGCCGACCCCTCGGCCTCAATCACCCTAAGCTTAAGCTGGAGCGTTCTCTCCGTTCTTTCCTCCAGTTCCGCTTTCTGTCAGAGAGCTTCTCGTTCGGCCACTCTGTCCTGTTTGCCGAGCTCGTTCCTGATCAACCCATGTTCGTAATTTTGTTCCTGCCGCGGACGCCAGTTATTGTCAGGTTCTTTAGGGTAAAAAGAAAGGAAACTGAGAGGTCCGTCTGATTTTTGATATCAAAGAAATATATTTGCACCCAGTATTCTACCTTCTGAACCCTCGCAAAGAAAATAAAAAGGAAACTTATGAGCAAATAAATAAAAGAAAAGGGCGTTCATCCAAAGTTCGACTTGCCAAGGTTGGCACTGGTTTACGCTGGTGGTAGAAGCCGGTCTCGTTTGGCTCCAGCTGCCGGCGTACCGACGGTGACCAGTCAACCGGTTGTTGGAATGGCTTTGCCGGTTCGCTCTTGAGCCAGGCTTGCCGTTCAGAGTTGACGGTGAAGACAGGTCGGCAGACTTCTATGGATGACAGCTTTGCCGGCGTATTCCGGAGCCAAGCTTTTCCGAATGCGTCCGCTTTCGCCCTGAATTTCTTCGTTCCCCTCGACTTCCTTTTCTTTCCTCCCCTTTTATTCTTGTCTGCTTTCATTTTCTTCCTCTTTTTGTCGCCGTATTGATCACATCATTACAACACGCAGTCATAAGTTTTGCCCAGTATTTTAAGCACTAAAAATGTTGAATTATAAATTGCATACAAATACAACTGGCAGGCTACAGTTTTTCTTAAGGCCGGTTCAGACACATGCGTTTGAGTGCGTTTGACTGCATTGCGTCGAGAACCGAATGCGAGTCACCGGCACATCTGTGCTTCGTATGAAGCGTGGAATCCAATTCGAGGAATCATCTTGGCACGCGATATAAGCAGCAGGAATGTGCTGGTTTCTCACAGCCGCAACGCAGTCAAACGCAGTCAAACGCAACTGTCTGAACCAGGCTTTACTTCAACAAATTTCTGCGAGTTGCTTGTGACTGTTTAACGGGTGTGTTTGAAGGCCCCACAGACATTTCACAAAACCTCTTAGAGCTTTCTAAAGGGCAATTCAAACCCTTTAAGAAAGATTCTGATGTGGCCCAGAACGCATCAAGGAATCTTAAAGGGTCCTTCAAACCTTTTAAGAAATCTTTGAAGTCCCCCTTAGACCTTTCAAAAGGTTTTGACGGGTCCTTTAGACTTTCTTAAAGGGTACGTCAAACCCATCAAAACGTTTTGATGGGCCCTTTAGACTCCCTTGAGGGGTACGTCAGACCCGTTAAAAATTCTTGAAGGCCCCCTCAAACCTTTTAAAAAGTTTTGAAGGGCCCTTTAGACTTATTTTCAATAGGGAAAGCTCTCTTCCCGCCATGATTGGTGATGTCCTCCTCTCCACCCGCCCCCTCCCTCCCGCGCATGCTCCGCCAAAATACAAGAAGTGGAAGGCTTTGTGCGAAGAGCTTGTCCTGCTTTTCTAGGTTTGGGCATGGTGTCATTGTTAGAGGATTCCCGACGCACCCTCGAAAAGTACTCCGGGGACTCAACCGTCTGGCAACCCCGTCATCGCCCACATACGACAATAACAAAATGTCGGCACCAGAGAGAACGTACTTGGCAACGGCATACGAATATCTATGCTTACGCGAGTCTAGACCGAGCGTGGAATCGAAAACTCTGGGTGTGGTTTTGTTGCAGGCGGTAAGCATTTCTGACCGTGCATCTGCCCACGGCTCTAGAGAGTTGCTGCGCTTCGATTGAATCTATGGTTATACGGAAACGTTCGTGTTCTTCTCCATCAATGTGTGGGTGATCGATCATTCGCTAGGCCTCGGTCATTCGTCCATGTTGATGCGGTGAAGACTTCTTCCTATGTACAGAGTGCGTAAATCAAATAACGATGTTTTTTGGGTTTTTTTTTATCCTTATAGAACCCGTGTTTTGTTGTCCGACGGCTTCGATATTTCCGTTCTTTGAAGCAGGAACATCATAACTTTCTAAATTTACTCCGTGCGGCTGCGAACGAACATCACCTTGGCTTCGAGCATGTTACCGCGCTCCGGAGGAATTTGTAAAGGAGACCCTTCTAGTGACGTTCGCGCTTTTTCTGTATTTTATTGTTGTATCCGCATCTGACGTCAAGGGGATGACGTATGAACGTGAAAGTATTTTATTCGCTATTTCTTTTTTAGTTCATTTTTTTTTATATGTTTTCGTAAGAACGCGCGAAAAGTTTAGCCTCCTGTGCCCCTGCAGAATGGACCGGGCGGTTGTGAATTCGACGTTGATCGTTGTGTAGAATTTTCACACGAGGGTTCTCATCTGTATATTTCACCTCATGATGTACCGCAGGAGCGGCTATACAAGCGCTATACTATTTCACCTTATGATGTACCGCAGGAAAGGCTACAAGCGCGAGCTCCTTGCTCTAGGGCACATCTCGGCGGCACAAGCTCTCGTGCGTTAAGAGCAGCTCCCAACGCTATGAGCTCGCGCTTCTAGCCTTCTCTGCGGTACAACATAAGGTGAAACGCAGCATAGCTCCTTGCTCTCGGACACATCTCGGCGGCACAAGCTCTCGTGCATTAAAACAGCTGCCAGCGCCATAAGCTCACGCTTCTATAGCCTTCACTGCTGCACAACATAAGGTGAAACGGAGTATGGGATGCTCGGTGTAGACACTCTCACCTTTACAGCTGTCATGTATACCAACTGATGCTGCTTGAAGCTTTCACACAAAGAGGCGAACGCGGGCGCACGGAGTGGAAACGGGTGCCGCGTCGGTGTTCGGCCGTGACTCGTGTTCAATCGTTTGCAACACGAATCCCATTACACGAGTACACGAATGGACCTTTTGTAGAAATACGCGGTGCACATGCGCGGAGTATTTCATGCGCCTGGGTTCGAGAGTATCTAGTTCCAAACAATCCGCCATCTTGCATTTCTCGCCTTTGAGCGGTTTCGTTGTGTCGACCTCGGGGCGGAAGATTACGCACGATGGGGACAAAGGATGTAGCTGACGTTTTGGGCGTGGAACGGGTGGGAGAGGCCTTGGGCGCGCGTTGTTTTCCAATCACCTAGTCTCGAACCGATTCGCGTGTCTAGGTGGCAGCACTTATTCGCCAAGAGGTCCATTGCAACACTCGTGCCCGATCGATGCCCTGCATTCGCGTCTTGTCTGTCATCTTTGTCTATACTGGTACGGTACTCATTACAAGTAATCAAATTCACTTGTAATCGATTATTTCTTGGAGTAATTTTGTAATCATTTAAAAACAGATTAGAAAGTAATCGTGAGAATAATTACTTTTGGAATTGCCAAAATTAATTGCAACCGTTGCTATTTCCCCTTCTACCAAGAAATCCTCGAACCAAATTTCCGATAGGAGGGCGTTTTACCCGAAATTGGTGAATTAAGAAGTATATAGCTTGTAATTCGGTGATTATAATCTAATAATGAACAGCACGAAAAAAAGTTTTCAAACCGATAGAAAAAACGCGTCGTTTTGAAAATTTGAAGTAATACTTTTCTCCCCAAAGTAAGCCGAGAAGAATTGTAATTGGTTACTTTTTTCCGTGTATTATGTTCAAGACTGGTTGTAATCGATTACTTCCTGGTGGGATTTTGTAATCATTAGATTGCCTTTATTAGGAAGTAATCACGAGAGTAAATTGATTGCTTTTGAAAGCAATAAAATTACTTGTAACCATCACTATTTGTCCCTCTTTATAATTATACAATTTAAAGATAACTTTTTCTTAAGTAATCGAGTAATCTATAAGAATACATGCAAGGATAAAAACGTAGAGTACGGGGAAGGAAACGGGACTTCTTTCATTTAGCAACAACATAGAGTGACACGAAGTAAAAAAGCCGCCCCCCGAGGGTTTCAACGTTCTCGAAGGGGGAAAGGAGAAAATTGGTGAAGGAAAGGAAAATTTATTATGAACTTAAAAGTTTAAAAAGCAATAGGAAGTATTCACTGGTGGCCATAGTTGTGTGCACGATTACTGAGCGCGTGCTCACGGCGAGCTTCCACGGTTCTTTTGCAACGTGCATTCCACACCATCAAGAGCGCCTGTCTTAGCAACCTATTAATGTGGGGTCGTTCTGAGCATGCGCTCTAGACAGTCCCCACAAATATGGCGCCCAGTGAATACTCCTTATAGCGTTATGACTAAGTATCAGTCATGACGCTAGTCATCACTGGTTTCAAGAATTCGACTTCTGTCATTGTCAATGATAACGAATGTGCAGAAATGTTGTAGGCTGTCCCCATGGCAAATGATTTAATGATATCTCTCCCAAATCTGTTGTTGTGCGCCCCCCCCCCCCCCCCAATCCCCCAGTATTCTAGTATCAGAGAAATAAGGAGTACAGTCATCGCACGTGCGGACATGCGAACGACAATTGGGGGAAAAGACTCATTTGAAGCCTTTGATGCCTCCAAGTTGTGTTCTCTGAGTCGATGGTCAACGCACCTCCCAGTTTGTTTCATGTACTGACTCCCGCAGCTTTGTGCAATTGAATAAACCTTTCTTTATTCGCACTACATTAACTTTTTTGGCGTGTTTAACATTGCACCCTCTGGACTGTAGCTATCATTTACCTTTTTTACACATCTACCAAGGCGCATACGACAGGAAAAATCCACACTCGTGTCGAACTTGGAGGCGATAGATCTTAAACGGTGCTCACAATTGTGCGTGTAAAAATTCGCAACAAATCTTTCTTTTTTTTTTTTTTGTAACAGCTTGCGGAAGTTGTGGCCTGAGAATGAACCTTTCAAGGCTGGAAAGAAATAAGTGCTCACAAAACCCTGCTTTAATCAACCCCTGATGCTGGAACTTGAAGCTACTTTCGGAGAAGTGCGTACACGACTTGGAGAATGAGGACTTGAAAAGCGACCTCACTACGCCATACTGACGTGGAATGAGCACTGGTGAAAAGGAGGACTTGTTTTTCCGATCTCTGCTGGAAGGCCCAACAGAGACCTGAGTTATGCGGATGTAACCCTACATCTAAAAATTGTAATCTTCCTTTGAAAGATTTTCCCGCGTAAAAGTTAGTCCGGCTGGTCAGTGTTTGAAAACTTCAAAAACGCAGTCAGTAGACACGTCTGGATAAATGACGAAGTACTCGTCGACATACCTGATTACTAGACTGCCCTGAAATGAGTTGCCCAAACGATTTTTGATAGTCTTGTCAACAAAAAGAGCGCGTTCACTAAGGGCAGGTGCAAGGCAAGGGCCTATACAGACACTCTTCTTTTGTCTGTAAATGCTTGCTTCATATTCAACTAATGTTGACCGGAAATACATATTCATCAGGTCGATGAAGTCTTCAGCCGAAACACCGGAGGAATTTTTAAAGTAGCGAATTCCGTGAAAATCGATCGCATTTGTCACAGTCTAAGAGGAGTTTTGGTTCTAGCCTGTAATACATGTCTCCAATGTCGAAAGATATAATTGAGTGCGGAATGGAAAGAAAATAAAGCGAATTGATCCTGCAGATCAATTCAAAGGAGTTTTGGACTCTGAAAGGCTGAGGAAGGACGGCATTAAATGAATGTTTTTGCAGATAACGACCCAGAGGTTTTTGTCAACACCCAATTTCTGAGATTATGCTTCTGAAGGGAACTCCCTCTTTGTGAGTGTGCAGTAAAAAACTCGAAAGCATCAAAGGCTTCAAATGGGTCGTTTCACCCAATCGTCATTCACGGCCCGCACGCACTCCTTATTTCTCTGATACTAGAGTACCGAGGGGGAAGGGGAGTACAACTAAAGTTTATGAATACCTCTTCTTACAAGTAACGACAACCAATACAAATGACGAGGTACATCCTGCTGGAACAAAATTAAATCATTCAGTTCAGTCTTCTGCTGCGCGCCGTCATTCGTTTTCTAAAACCTGCGCTGTCACGCAGTCGGCGCTTCGAAGAATGTTGCTACTTGTAGGAGGCTCTTGTCTAGGAACTTCAGGCGCAGCAATGGGGACTGCCAACAAGAACATTTCTGCACATTCATTATCACCACTTGCGGCAGGGGTGTATCTGTTGTGGTGACCTCGGTGGGAGGGAAAATAATTTATGCTGTACCCATGGGTTTAGCTCTCAACTTCGTCGCTAGGGGCGCGACAGTTGAATGTACCCCCCAAAGAGTCTCAGAACCGCTGTCGAAAGCCGTGGGTGGTCTCAGATCCCCAAAGACCCCCCCCCCCCCCCCTAATTTTCAGCACTAATTATCACTCACAAAGACAGAAGTCGAATTCTTGAAACCAGATCGATGACTAGACTGCTGATACCTCGCCGTGACGTTAGTGCTTCTTAAACTTTTTAAATTTATCGTAAATTTCCCTTTCCTTCGCCAATTTTCTCCTTTCCCCCTTCGAGAGCGTTCAAACCCTCGGGGCCGGGTTTTTATATTTCGTGTCAATCTACTACGTTGTTGCTAAATGAAAGAAGTTCTGTTCCCGTCTTCGTCCTCTGCATTTTAACCCTTTCGCGTATTCGTATCTAATTCACCAACACGATCGTTTTTAATTAATTAAAGAGTAATCTGATATAATACTCCTCTAACCAAGTAATCGATTACTCCTTTGGAGTAATCATTGCAAGACTAAACGCCGTGCATGCTTCCACAGCCAGCACAAGCTATAGAATAATCGAAGCACAAGCACTTGGATTTCGACGTCAAGGGAAATTGAGCAAGGAGACTTATTGGACACGATTGCTGCGTCAGTGTCTGGCCGGGCGTCGTGTCCGATCAACGCGTCGAGGGACCTTCGTCATCGCGGGTTTAATTAACCCTTTTAAAAACCGTAACGTGGCAAACGGTGAAGGCTACGGTCCTAGTGAACCAGTCAGCGCGTCGGAGGGAGGCACGAGATTAAGGGGGTGTTCGCTCAGGCGTCCTATCTTCCGACTGAAGATATGACGTCTGAGCGCCCTGTTCCGCCTGATCCCGAAGTGGCGCCTGATCCCGAAGCCGCAGTGTCGCACTGTCAGTTGTCGCAATCCTGGCGGTTGGTCGTACAAATGCTGGCGAAAAGCGCGAGTTACTTTGAGGGTCACCGTGATCGCGGCGTCCCAACTCCTTGCTGCCGAAGCTTCCGTGGATTGTCAAGCTGGAGAACGAGGTGCAGCAGCAGGTCAGGCGTCTGTCACATCCACCACCGCTGCCGTGACGCCGCCTGGATCGCGGCTGGCGACAGTGTGACACTGTGTGGACGTCATCAGGCGAAAATCGAAGGACCACTTTTGTCTGACGCAGTAAACACACTAGTCGGAGACGCGTTCCAGGCAGAGCCGTATATTAGGAGAGTTTGGACAATAGGCGGAGCACAGGCCGCCGCCAGCGCCGAATATTCCCCCCACGCTTAGAGCGTAAACTAAATTTGTGACACAGCGTCGACCAATCAGGAGACCTCTACTCCATCTCACAAATGTCTGCAGTGAAGACAAAGGCACAGGCGCGTGAGCCTAGCTCAGCGAAACGCTTTTGTTTGTACGAGACCTCGTGCATAGGAGGCACTTTCCAAAGCCACGCGCTCGCATGCCCATGCCAGAGCCGTTTATTGCCCATGCCTTTGTCTGCACTGCTAGAACAGCGTCCTGAGACTGGCTGAAAGAAAGCAGTGCAAAGGGTGGGGTGCGCGAGCGTCTTGAGACGCGGAGTTCCGCTCGGCACGGCTCAAATTATACTTCGTTTCACTTTATCTGCGAGCGAAGCCAAAGCTAGAAGCGCGAGACCAGCGCTTTTTGCATTTCTCCCCAGCTCGCGCGCTCGAGCAAAGCCTGAACGCACGGAGCTTCCGTGCTCTCGCTTCCAGTTTTGCCTTCGCTCGCACATAAGGTGAAACGAAGTATAGTCGTGTCACAAATTTAGAGCACACGACCACCGCTAGGGGCTGTTTCGCGGCCTGTGGTTGGCCCCGAGATGCTCGCCTATTCGAACCAATGTATGGCCAAACTCTCTCAATAAACGGCTCTGGTTCCAGGCACCAATGTCTGTCGGCTCCGAACAGTGGCAAGGGGAAGAGAGAGGCCAAATAATACCCGCGATCTCCGTGTGGTGGAGCCGTCTGTGCGTTCCGCACAAACCTGTCGTGTAGTGAAGCCGACCATGTCCGCGGGAGAGTCCGTGATGTTGCACCTACAGCGAGGTTTTTAAACGTCCTTGGCCGACAGCTTAAACCCCCATGAGGTCACGTGACCCCCATGAGGTCACGTGACCCTCATGAGGTGACGGCGACGCCGCTCGGAGGGAGGAGTAGCAGCCAGGGGGAGGAGGTGAGGAGGAGGGAAGAGGGGTATACGCTCCCCTCAGTACCTTTCCCTCCTCCTCCTCGAGAGCTGCGCTCTAATTCGGCGTTACAAGGGAGTTGTAAACGGCTTTCATTTGTTTTATGATTCATATCTTCAAACGAGTCGGCGACAACTATTTCTGTGCGGGCGATTCACGGTAATAGCCGATTCACACGACGGACCGAACCGCGACTTTCGTCGGCGGACCGTGTACCACGTGACCGGCACGTAACCGATTCCTGCGATCCGCGCCTCGTCCGCGTACGCGCGGACTGATAAAGTCGAGCGCCTTTTCAGTCGCGGATTTTTGGCGGGTTGTTGACTCGAAAAGCGTTTCGAGCCAACATCCTTTCTCTCTTTTCCATCTGCAACTGGATGTCGCTCTCGCCCCTGTACTTTTGGCAAGGACCGTAACGTGCTTTGCCTCGATCGCTCTGATTGGCCCGAAAGGAGGAGTGTAGCGTTCGCTCTTGGCTACGATGAACCGAAGAGCTGCTGCGGCAATTATCCAGTCATCAGACTCCTTTCAAAAAGTTAATCAAGCAACATTGGCAGGCGCCATTTCTTGGCCACGCTTCGGGCTCAAGAAATGGCGACCGCCAGTGTTGCTTGAAGAACCTTTTGAAGAATCCGATGCTGAGTTGACGCCGTCGGAGTGCGGTGACGTTGCATGGAGGAGATAAGAGGAGGATTTTCGCGCGCCTTTAATACCCCAAGTGGCGTTTCCCCAGCCCAATGCATGAAGTCGGCATGTTTTGCGTGGGTGATGATAAGCGCGGGAAAGGTGCATAGCACAGCTTCTCGCTTCCGGGTGCTGGTTATCGACGCGTAGAGAAGTCGGAATGTTCTCCGATCGTTAGCCTATATGTCTGTCGCTATCCACTGCAGTCGAAGAATGGATCCAGGAAGTGCAGGCTTCGTATCTTTCGGCTTCCTTCCAAAGATCGCCTCCGATTACGTGACGTGTGTGACGTGTGCACGCGGACAAACCCTTCGGAATTTTTCTCTTTTTTTTTTACGACTCTTATAGATATGCACATTGTTGTTTGCTCGTCACTTATCACTGAGCGATTATAGTTGGGTTAGGTATACGGCTACGTTAACAGCTGACGTCCGCTCTTTTTCCGCTTTTTCGAAAGCTATCAGATAGGGAAAGGGCGTGAGATAAACGGGCACACCTGAACGATGTATGCCGAAGGACGAATTAGCCGCTTCCAAGGTTTACCTTGATATCGCGTGTCCCGAATTAGGCATGGAGAACGATGCGAGACAATGGACCGCTTAAAAAAAATTATGCCCTCTCACGATCTGAAAATACTGCAAAGTGGCGTGCGCAAAAGACGCCATAAAAATGACAAGTCTGTCGATTGTATACAGTCTCTTGCAAGTGAGTATTATATTAGTCGCAAACTTGCCAGCCTGTTAGTGTTTTTTTTTTTGTTTTTTTTTTTACGCACGCACTTTTTAATATTTTCAGATCGACCATAAGATGACGTAATTTTTGGGGGGAGGCTTAGAAGGTCCATGGAGAAAAACTGTAAGATAAAAATGTGAAACTCTTTTAGGTGTGTATATCAAATAAAGGACCTTCGTTTCGGGTAAGACCCGATATTTTCCTATATTTATACCCCAAACATGTTTTGTTTTGATTTTTCTGTTTCTTTTAAGACGGGTTAAACTCAAATATTTACTTGAATTTAGAAAATAAATTTCACCACTTTTCGAATCATTCTGGTCCGCAGATGTTATCTGTGAAATAAAAAGTTGGTAGAAACAGGTACGCTAGCTTCAGACCTCGGGAAAGGTGCTAGATCAGAGGTCTCAGATACGCGACCCGCGACTCGCTGGGATGCGGCCTGCAGGCAACCAACTACGAGTCCCGGTTCCCATGTCTCGAGCGCTAGAAATGGCATGCGCCATAGTGATCTCATCAAGTCGACTCATTTTCACTCGAAAAGTAGCTCTGCTCTTTTCATGCATTCACATAGTTTACACTCCTCTGTGTTCATTTGCCCTTTGTCTCGCTTTATTTTTTGCTTCCCAGCTTTTTTGTAATGTACAACTGTTCCGCTACTAGGCTGCAAGCGCGAGCTATTCGTTGAAGGATGCATCTCGGCTGTGCGAACTTTTGATCAGCAGGAGCAACTGCCAAAAATAAAGATACGAGCTCGGGATTCTCGCCTTCAAACAAATATCACCATTAAAATACAAGTATTTGCTCAGTGTTGTAATAAATATCGTCATGAAAGCAAGAACTGCCAAATTAGCCGATTGGTTTTTTTTTTTAGAAACATGTAGAGATTGTTTTTTTAGAAACATTTAGAGATTGAGCAACGGGAACGACAGTGTACTTGTTCTGTTAAAAATGGCAGCATGTTGGCGGGGCGGTGTCATTTTAATTATTGTTATCGCATCAGGTCAGGGCCCAAAGTAGTCATTAAACAAATGAAATCGAAAGACGTCACTGGCAAAACTGATTTTACAAAAAGCATAGAAAGCGCGGTCTCTTCTCTGCAAGTTTCTCAAGGTCACAAAAGTGTGACTGGTGGCCAACAATAAATGCTTCCATAACACTCTTGTGTTTCGTGTCTTACCCTCGGACAGTAAGGTAGAAAGTAACGCCGCGAAAGTAACGGATTACTTTTTGATTTAACGGTCACTTACCTTTATTTTATGGAAGGGTAATTGTAACTGTAATTAGTTACAATTTAGCCTCGTGTAATTGTAATTGTAATTCCTTAACTTTTTTTTAGTAACGTGTACAGGTCTGCGTGTGACCAATGAAGACGCCACATTTCGTTGAGATTGCAAACGCTGTTATTACAAAATTCGTGTGCTTTTGTACATGATAAAAACAAGTAAGAGTAGTCGGAAAATGTGTTGTTTTTTTGTTGTTTTTTTTCGCGGAAAGGAAACATAATACTGCGATAATCGTCTCAGAAACAACGCACTATGTTGTTGTTGTTTTTTCTTCTGGTTGGCGGGAGTGATGTGTCCAGTTGTCAGTTCTCGCTGGGTTGAATCGTGGTCAGGGCTGTATGGGCAACGAGCCACGCGCATTCGAGATATCACTTCGCGGTTCCAGCGGTCGGAGACGGGAGGTCCCGCCTCCGTCGTTTGAAGTTCGTATAAAAAAAGTCAGACTTTTATGATTTACCATTAGGTTTACGACAACTAGAGTCACTTACGGTAAATATTAGCGACTACACCGTTTCCGTAATTGTTTCACTTTGTTTCCTTTATGAAACCAAAGTGCTGCTCTGCAATCACAAATATTTTAATTTGATATATATATATTTTGACGTCCAGGCTTATCGCAGAACTAGAAAATATATGGAATAATGCCTCGCGCCTTTCGGGTGATTGCCTGAAAGATAAAATAAAATCGCACTCTCGACCTCTCACCACAGGTCTGACGGTCACTTTTGTATTTAAGAAAATGTATAAGAATAAGGTGACTGAGCGCTATTTAAGGGGGCAATTGTTTTATTTAAAAGAAGCTTGTTTTAAGAGAGTGAAACGAGCAAATATGACACGAAATATGATAGGTCGACTATGTATCAGAAAGCCATCGTGTAAATTAACACGACAATATGTATAGTTCGTCTCATGAGACAACTTTCTTTTTGTCTTTTTGCTTCCGTTTTGGTTTTTAGTATGTCGGTCTGCAAAAATGTCGTGATTCCTACACATTTTTTTTTAAAACAACGCGAAATTTTTGCGGACACAGAGAGTCGCTTTTTGCCTGAAGCAGACCTTGCATCCTGCACCAAGGCATCATTTTCCCCCTTGCACGTGTTGTCGAGAGGAATGTTAGCCGACAAGGTGATGATGAGTGTAAGCACTGCTTAAGGCGTGTGGTCGCTTGCAGAAGTGTCAAACTCTTGGATCCCTGGCTGTGTAGTTAATATAAGGTCCCTGACAGCATTTCGTTAATCACGTGACCGCAAGAACTGAGCGATGTGCTTGGCCGACATAGCCTTGTTCACAACCCCTTCGGCGGTCCATCACCACACTGACGACCTGTTGTGTTGGGACGGTGCAGTGCCCTTCTAACTAAAACATTTGTCAGATATGGAACCACTGCATCGTGAGAAAATGACTTCTCAAATAGCAAATGTTCTCGGCGCGGTATTCACACTTTAGTGTTTTCACAGCAACAGAGGCGAAGTATCCAGCAACGTGGGTCAGAATAGGAGTCTTGGACGACAGAGCCGCTAAATCATAGCTGGATGATGTCAAATGCAAAAGCTAGAATACATTGCAAGATACTCTGCCCAGGTGACTCGCGTACTAACACCAACAAAATATATCAAAACACTTTAGAAATGATAACTGGTTCTAAAAAAAGCTACTCTGCCTCCTTGAGGCTACAGAAAACAGTGGAGTTACTATCATATCATTCTGCCGGGCACACAACACTTACGAGGAGTCGATCCCCGCTTTCGCACACACGAAAACACTAGAGATTCTGGTCGCCAATGGACGCAGGCGTCTTGTCTCCGCATTTCGAATTACATTCTGCGCTGCCCGATTGCGCACCTATGTCTGGCTATGCGTCGCTTGCGAGCCACCTGAAGTCCGATAAAGTTGCGCCGTCACGTCGTGTAATCTTCTAATTTTTTTTTTTTTGTAGATTCAGTTGGGACAATTTATAACACACGCACTTCTACCTTTAAAGGGGTACTCCACAGATTTTTTCATTGTCTCCGATTTGCTTGAAATTTTGCTAAACTAACCAACAAACATCGCTAAAATAGTATCCCAAATATTAGGTCAAAATTGTGTTTTTTCGCGAAGTTATTGAATTTACAGTTTTGGTCCTCACCGTGTTTTTCAAACTGAAAGTCTGTACTGGCAACAACAAAAAAGTGACGTCAGTGGAAGGCAGGGGTTCACTTTTTGGACTGTAGAAGTTGTTCCCAACGGATTCAAAGCAGTTTCATGGTGTCAAATGAATTCTTTGGAAGCTCGCTCCAGTATCCACGCTTCAGCACGGAACAAATGATTGGCATATTCTATTTTTAGACTGCTTGCTCGGCTGGCAAGCCTGCCTGCCACTGACGTCATGGGCACTGAAAAGTGCGCGTATATTTCAATGTTGGTTTTTGCATCATTGTCATTTGCCGATTTCACAATAACTATTATGAATTTCGCGATACTAAATAGCATACCGGAAAGGCTAAAGGCCGGGGAGTCAGAAAATATAGTTAGTTGAGGCAGCTCAAAAAATCGGTGGAGTACCCCTTTAAGGCTGAAACCAAATTCATCGGAAATGACGGCGCATAAAAAAAAACATTTTCTTTAGTCTTTTCCTACGTTAGTAGAACCCCTCAGCTGGGAAACTGCCATAGAGCCTGTTTAAAAAAAGTGGCTCCGATCCGTACTCGAGAACCGAGCTAATGGCGATCGCAACGCTGCCATTTCTCCCGCAGCGTCCACTCCGGGAACTGCACACGGCTGCACGTCGAGTCGAGCGAGGGCCGGTGGCGCCATCTCGCAGGGCCATCTCGCAGTAGCTATGTAAAGCAGCTTTCATGTTTCAACTCGGCGCTAAAGGGTGGCGCTGTTATCGTATTTAGCTCGGTCTCGGTGGACGCCAGCGGCCCAGGTTTCAAGGGTGAGTTTCCCAATTGAGGGTTTTAGTAACCTTGGTCTTTTCTTTTTGGTGAAGAAGGAAGACCAGCGGACCTGTACAATGGAAAGTAATGGCCGGCCGCAAGTCGGCAAGCCAGAGAGGAAAGGCTGCCGCCATCTATGAGTGACGGCGGCAACCAGAAATTTCAGTGTCTATAATAAGCGGAGCACTATCTTTTCATGAGTCAGCAGCCCTTGTGTGCGCAAGCACACGCAACGAAATGACGTCATCATATCCCCATTCACGCTTAATAATCTCGAATGAGGGATATGATTATGTCACATTCGTTGCGTGTGGTCGCGCACACCGACGGTTGCTGACTCATGAAAAGATAGTTCGCCGCTTATTATAGACACTGAAATGTTCGGTTAGCCATCCCTTTAACAGCTCCGCTCTAAAAAAAAGTGTTTCCTCGGGTTTCGGCAGTCCTTCCACAGAATCGTCGCAGATGCTCGGCGGTGAAAACTGTCTGCTGGTACCCCTCGTTCGGCCCAGGATTAATTAAGAATCCTTAATTAACATTTTAATTAGTAAAAATAACAAATGGTTTCAAGCAGAAACATGCTGAGCATATTCGAAAACCACAATATCAGTCCATTTTAGAACGACTTGAAGCTCGTGGGAAACTCGGGGGCGCATCAAAGTTACCACTATAGTGCACAGGTGCAAAAGTAGCAGTGGCGGAACACGATGATAATCTACTCACCCGCGTTTTGCCACTGCTATAGCTTTGCACCTGCTGCACAAAAGGTAATTTTGGTGCGCCCCCGAGTTTCCCACGAGCGTCAAGTGGTTTGTGGTTGTCGATTATGCTCAGCATGTTTCTAACTGAAACCATATGATTTTTACTAATTAAAATGTTAATTAAGAAAGTTTAGTTAATTATTCAACTTATCGCAAAGATTAGCCACCTACATGATTTCCCCCTGGCCGTATAACTGACCTGCCTAAACCGTATTAGTGCAAATGTTACGGATTTTTAGAGCCCAGCTCTTAGGCGCCCGTTTCCGGCTTGAGCGGCGTCGCCGTCGCCGTCAGCGTCGGAGTCGCCGTCGGCGTCGGCATAACCGCAAGGTCACATGACTCCCCCAAGGTCACGTGACCCCCTAGGCCACGTGACCCCTAGGCCACGTGACCCCCCTGCCACGTGACCCCCCGAGGTCACGTGACCCCCCAGGTCACTTGACCTCCCTCCGAGGTCACGTGACCCCCGAGGTCATGTGACCCCCCGTCATGTGGCCCCCGGGTCACGTGACCCCCTGGTCACGTGATTCCCAGGTCACGTGACCGCCCCGAGGTCACGTGACCCCCCCCCCCCCCGCGCCTTCCCCCCTCCTCAACAGCTGCGCTCTAATTCGGCGTTACAGGGAGTTAATGATAATAATAATAATACTTTATTTCCATCCTTTATGATGGTGGGGCTCAAGAAAAAAAAGCTGCAGTAAGCAGCTTGACGAGTCCCTGGGCCCCTACAATGGACAGCAGGAAGCGTGCGGAAAACAAAAAAGCAACATAATAGCGTGCTAGAGGCAATGATGTAAGAAATCAGTGCACAAAACTAAAAGCACTTTTGCAAATGTTAAGAAAGAAAATGATCACGAACAAGCATATAATAAGCGCAAGTCTCTAAAGCTTAGACTTTCTAGATCAATGTTATTGCTGCTAAGGCTGTTTAACAAATGCGGGAGTGTGGAGTTTATCATTTGAGAGCCATAAGTTGTTCGCTGCGTGACCATCTTCCATTTCTCTGGGTTACGGGTAGGATACGGAGGAGAAGTTTTTCTCAGCGACGCCAGGTTTTCCAAAAAACATGTACCTCTTGTTTTTTCACTTTATAACTAGTAGAAAGCCGATACTGATATAACTTGTGAATAATGATTATTTGAAAGTTCTTAAATAAATCAGCGGTATGAAAGTCGCGTGGCACGTTACATATACCTCTCAATATTTTCTTTTGCAACATGAAAAGTTTTTCAATATTGGTAAATGTTGATGTTCCCCAAACAAGGTGGCAATACGTTAAGTGGGAGAAAAATAATGATTTATAAAGCAATAATTTAACATTTGTTTGTAACACAGATCTGTATCGATTTATAATCCCCACTACTCGAGCTAGCTTTGGAATAAGATAATTTATATGGCTATCCCAAGTCATACCCTCACTAAAAATGACTCCAAGAGTTTTAAAACAACTAACAATTTCAATTGGAGTAGAGCTAAAAGTGAGTACTTTAGACAGCACCACGGGCTTGTTTTTTGGACGAAAAATCACAGCTTTTGTTTTATGAATATTGATTTTCAAGGAGTTGCTATCTTCCCAACTCTTTATCTTTGATAAGGTCAGATTTGCCATATCGATTAAATCGTCGCAAGTATCGGAAGAAAAAAATACGCTCGTATCATCCGCGTAGATCACGAATTTCGCGCGCTTATTTACGTTAACGATGTCATTAATGTATAAATTAAATAGAAAAGGTCCCAATATGCTTCCCTGTGGGACCCCTGACGTGATGAACCTTACAGTGGATGAATAACCGTTTACATTTACATACTGTTGGCGATATTCTAGGTAGGACTGTAAAAGTAGCAAAGCTTGTCCGCGGATGCCATACCCTTCAAGCTTTTTAAGTAGAACCACATGACTAAGGCAGTCAAACGCCTTTGTAAAGTCTAGAAAGACCCCTAAAACAAATTTTTTGTTCTCAAAATTTTCCAAAATATACTCTTTTTGATTAAGAAGTGCAGTTTCAGTTGAACAGTTCTTCCTGAAACCGAACTGCGGATGAAGTTACGAGGTCCCACTTATTGGAAAAAATCTACTAGACGTTGATAAAGTATCTTCTCCAAAGCTTTTGAGAAAACAGGCAGAATAGAAATAGGCCTATAGTTACCTAACTCATTTTTGTCACCTTTTTTATATATAACAGTTACTTTTAGCTATTTGCATTCTTTTGGGAAACACACACGTTTCCAAAGACACGATTAAAAATATAACTTAACACTGATGCAATTAAGTCAACTACATACTTGACTGGGCGAATTTGTAAGCCGTCGGCATCACAGCTCCCGCTATTTTTTGCGTGTGTAATCACATTAAGAATTTCCGAACTATCAGTTGGTTTTAAAAAAATGGAACTACAGTTATGGGGACAAACATGTTTACAAGCATTAGCTACATCAGCGTTAACACCAGCGCTAACACCTATGTCTACAAAATATTCATTAAACACATTGGCCAACTCTCGATTGGTTAACTTTACACCTCTATGCTGCAATGTTTCAATATTATTTGATGCAGGAGCGCCTTTAACCAGCGAACCTAAATGTTTCCACATTATGTCGGTACGGCCATTTACCGACGAAAAAAGCGAAGAATAGAAACTCTTTTTGCATTCCTCAATAAATTGCATTCCTCAATGAAAGCCGTTGTAAACGGCTTTCATTTTTTTTTTCTAACAAATCAGTTTGAATTAAAATGGAACACCCAGTATATGCTTGGAACATGTCCGCAGACGGTTTTCGTACGACCAGTGTGACCGTCGTTGGAGGAATGGATGGATGTTAATGGCTATACCTTTCATAACGGGCGGTAGCTTGCGCCACCTAGCCTAAGTCTAAAAAGAAAAATGATTCAGGAGGAGACGCCTCAGACACTGGCTGCAGATTGCCTGAGGCATGTCCACATATAATTCGGCCATCGTGTTGTGTCTGCGGCACGAACACCGTGTCTCTTCTACGATGCAGTCTGACTGCGCGGCCTTAAGATGAAGAGGCCGAAGGGCTGGGTTTCGTGACGTCACTCACCGCAGGTCACCCGCCGGCCTTCGGCGAGAACGCGGGTCTCCCGCCAAACGCCGTGTCGCTTCGCTTGGTGTGCAATCTGCGGCCCCTCGCGCTGGCTTCCGCTCGGTGACGTCACGAAATTCAGCAGCACTAGGGCCTGTTGGATATCCGCTCGGGTTCGTACGCGGTGCCGGCCATGTCACGGCCGAATGCGGCTCGGGGATTGGACGCGATGATGCGTCTCACCGGTCGGCTCGAGCCCGGTACCCAGTCAATTGATCCGTCGGCGAATATTCGAGTTCGCGTTTGTAGCCAATCAGTGCGCGTGACGGAAGTCGATGAACCCTAACGATGCACGGGACACACAGTGCACGTGTTTTAACTTTTTCCAACCCGCGCTCGTGGCTGCGATAGGTGTTTATGACACCTGTCGGCGAAAAAGAAAAAAAAAAGAAAGAAAAAAAGAAAGAAAAAATGAAACGTTTACAGTCCCCTGTAACGTCGAATTAGAGCGCAGCTCTTGAGGAGGAGGGGAAAGTACGGAGAGGAAAGTATGCCCCCTTTCCTCTCCTGCTCGCCTCCCATTTAGGGGAAATTTCCCGCTAAATTTAGCGGGGAAACTTTTTGCGCTAAATTTAGCGGGGAAATTTACCCATAATGCACCGCGCAATTACGCCGACGGCGACGACGACGCCACTCAAGCCGGAAACGGGCGCCTTTCTAAAACGTTTTGACAGTTGCTTTTGTTTTGCCAGGAGTTCAGGGGACTTGATCAATAAACCCTTTCCGAAATTCAGTGCCATCGGGTGATTTGTAAAGAAGTCTAGGTTTTGCCATATCAATGGCGGAAATGAACTTGTATCGGCACCATCACTTTCGAATTGTCCAGTGTGAGTTCTTTCTCGGTCACTTTCAGTTCGATGGTGACCAAGAGCCTGCATTCAGAAGAAAGCTTCAACCCACTCAGATGCCTCGAGAAAATTCTGCACACCAAAGTGCTTTCAAGCCGATTGTGTGCCGCCCACAGATTGACTGAATCTGAGTTATTAGCAATAAACGCTTACGTAGTTCTTGTGTTCTATTCCTACGTAGCGTCGTACTGACCCTTCGAATGTACAGGCCTCGCATCCTCCGCCAACGCTTCCTCCGCTTAGGAGCATCTTCAACGTCTTCCTTTATCAGTCACTAGAAGGCCGCCATTCGTGTGGCACAGATGCCGTTTCCCAGATGATGATAGTGATGAAAGTGGCCAGACTGAATTTCGGAAAGGGTCTATATCCGCATGCGTGCGTGCGCGCGTGTGTGTGTGTGGGTGTTTTGTAAAGCTGGGGTCACATACATCGTGCAAAAGACAGTCTGCCAACAGATTCGAACGCAAGTCACCACGAGATCCGGGCTTCGAATGCCGCATGGCAACGAGTTCAAGGAGAATAAACTTGGGACGCGGCAATTGACCACGGATATCGCGGCATGATGTACCTATAAGCAGTGTGGCCGCGGCTCTACAGCCAGCTTGTGATGTTAAATACACGAACGCATATCTTCTCTGAACAGAGGGGCTTACGTCAAAGAGATGTTCGTAGCTAAATCGAGGAAATTTTAAATCTTAATGGTACGGATGAAGTCTGCACGTGAGGTGCAGCGTGAATTTGAGCTGTGCGGCGTGTTTATTGATAAACTTTCCCCCTTTTTTTCTTTTTTTTTTTTTTTTTTAGCTTTGGAGTTGTGTTAAGTTGCTATCCTCAAATTCCGTACATTTCGTACGTCACGCAAATTATTTAGCGGTGAAATTGTGACGTCACGTCACATGGCACTGTGACGTCACGTGACACCATAACGTGACGTGATATTACGTGACTGCATGGTAATTTCGCCGCTAAATTTAGCGGGAGAATCAATGTCACGTGACGTTCTGACGTTTATGCGGCGAGAGCCACACGAGCGAGAAAGGCCCGTAAAAGATTCCCATAATTTTTCCTTTCTAAAGGTTTGATGGTAGTTAAATGGAAAATAAGGAATGCGAATGATATAAAATACTCTGTACAGACCTTTCCAGTATAGTCGCCTTCTGCGCGCCGCCATCTTTGTCTACTGGACAGTGGAAGGGCGTTCTGAGCGTGCGCGGGAGCTCTCTCTTCCCCGAAATATGAGACGCCGCGCACGCTGGATGGATGTCAATGGCTATACCCCTTGTAAGTGGCGGTAGTTTGCGCCACCTAGCCTAGGTCTAAAAAGACAAACATATGGTTCCTCGCGCCCTTCTAAGCCATTTTTTTTTCCAACTAGCAGCGTCCACAGCCCAGTGACTAAGCATTTTTCGCGCGGGTTATAAGGGCAGGGAAGGTTCTCTACACGGTTCCATTTCTAACTCCGAGCGCAGGCGACGTTACGCTATCTGGCGTAGCCAATCAGGCAGCATCAAAAGGCTGACGGCGCTCGTCACGTCTTTGTGGGTTTTGACGTCACGACACTGCGGTGGCGCTGCTGTCGGCGCTGCGCATGCGCAGAAGCTTCGCCTCGCGCGAATCTGCTTTCTGCGCGGGGCCCACGCCCGGTGTAGGCAAACGCGAGCTCGTTTGTAAGCAGTGTGCGCTTGGTGCGTATATAGGGGGCTCTGTATACTTTCTATCAAAATGGCGGTTCATCTGGATGATCGTGGTATAGAACGGCAGTATACCAGGTTGGGTCCGCGACGCGTAATTCTGTTTTTGTGAAATACGAGCGACATGAAGACCAGCCCGACCACCTGTGCGCACTGAGGCAGATGAGCTCGAGAGTTTGGAAGGCTTTGAAAGATCGCCAGGTTGATCAGCCCGATTAGTGGTAGTATATCGCTTCATTCTGGAAACAACTATATCGAGTGTACACATGGTACGCGTCAAACTATGCGATGAATAGCGCCGTGAACGTGGGCGTCTGGAAACTCGGGGGATCGCTAAACGTTTGTAATGCAGGAAGGTTTCACGTATCCAACACAATTGCCTCGCAATTTGTGATATTTTGTATTGCCTCTTTCGCTTTACTCCTCCCCCGTGCTCGATTGGTCGAGCCGGTGATTCGCAACTTTCAGCAATGACTGCTGTGTGAGAATCGCGCTATACCTATAGAGCCTCCTGAATAGTCGGCTTCCGAACAAAGGTGTTTCCTTCAGACTTGTAAGTAGTTCAACTACTCTACGCAAGTTACTGTAGTTTAACTACTTTTCTGAGTAGTTTAGTAACTTTCAATTACATTTTCGTTTCGGTAATTATTTTACTTTAATTACTTTTTTCGAGTAACTTTTACTCAAATTACAAATTACTTTCCAATTTTAGTGGCAGGTTTGCTTATCAACAAACATTCCTGCACTAAAAAGAGATAAGATGTTGGAAGATCAGCTGATATTTGGAGGGGGGGATGATTTGGAGGGTCGGAAACCCCCTAAACTTTTTACGAGCCCCCCTCACTGCAACAATCCTGCTACGAGACGCGGGGAGCGGACAGACATGTTGCAAGTGAGGCCGAGTAACTGCTTGATTAACGCCGAAGGCGGGCGTTTCTTTGTGTCCCGAAGCTGGAGGAGACGACGCATTTAAAGAAAGGGCTTGTCCCCGCTTCTCCCCAACGTAGGAACTCTCGCCCACTACAGGAAATGTACACATGCATCCTCACTCAGAGGAGGCAACAAAATGCAGCACTCGCTCTGAAGCTCTCCTGATGCTCCCGTAGCTCGGGCTGTGCTTGAAGAATCGCGAGCTAAAGGGCAACGTAAAGGTAACCTCTTTGCGTTGCCTTTCCTCCCAAAACTCGGGATATGCTAGTCTTGCAAGATTCGAAGATCGTTCGAGAAATCTCAACAATTCCCTCGCCACTCATACAAAAATAAATAAATAATAAACAAGTAGTGTTGGAAAGTACTACAAGTACATGGTGTTTAAAGTCATACTTCAAGTAGGTTTAAAAATTTTGTACTTTAGTTGAAGTACATTTTTTTAGCATCTACTTGTACTTTACTAAAGTATTTTTTTCTCGTACTTTTCGATGAGAGTTCAACTCCCGACTTAAAAGCACATTCCCCAAATTTGAAAACAAAAAATACCGTATCATGTGAAAACGCTCTATTGTCTTTCAAAACGTCATCGGGTCATTTCGCTGAGTGAAGTTATGGCGGCTGTGAGACCGATAGGAATAAGTGCCGTATAAGTTGATTGTGGTAAATAATTCGTCAGTGAGAGTAAAACAACTACTCTGTGTTTATTTGACTTCATCTAATATTTGCTGCCATTTCCGAAAAAAAAAAAACTGATGCTATGCATATCAGCTAAAAAAAAAACAAAGGTCTGTATAGGAGATGAAAGGGTATCATGGAGGATTGTGTTAAAATGGGCTTGTATTTTACATTGCAAGTACCTTTTATTTATAGAACTTTACTTCAAGTACATTGCACCAGTTGTACTTACTACTACACTCGAAGTACATACTCTCTCATTTACTTTGTACTTTACTTCAATTACTTGTTTACGCAACCCTGTAAACAAGCATACATTATCTGCAAAATCAAGCTCAGGCAGTGCTAAACCTCAAATTAAAAATAACACATCGGCAGCACATAGCAGTAGAACCAGCTATTAGAGCATATGTTTAAGAACACAAGCTGCTTTAAATTTGGTTAGCAGAATTTCGCTAACAGATCAAAACCTATATAATTTCTTATTACCATAAAAAATATTAAAGTAACTTCAAAAGTAATTCGCAATTTTTTTACGGTAGTTAGTAATTAACTAAATTACTTTCCATTTTAGTAATTTTTACTCTAGTCAAATTACTTTTGAGGCCAATACTCAGTAACTTAATTACGTTTTTTGAGTAAGTAACTTGTACATGTCTGGTTTCCTTACACCTTTTCGACGTGGAAGCACGAGGCACGGCTCGCACTCTACCTCGCCTACTCCTTTGGTCACGCGACCTCGCCGTTAATTAACCAGTCAACGTCGCGCAGCTCACTCATCTCTCACCCGATAACGATGATAATCAGTGTCGTGCTTCGGGGTCACGCTTTTATCCAGCATTCACTTTTCTCTGGCATTCACGAAATGCCAAACACCTCCAAAGAACATTTCACGTTCAAACTTGAGGCTGTCAACTCGCTATCTGCCGGATGCAGAGCGGGTGCGCCGCAGGGCTTTCCGGCCAAATGGCACCTCAGCTCGCGGCGATGTGTTGCGACATACTGAAAAGGCACTCGCTTAATAATCTATGGGGTATAGGTTCGATTCCAGCCTGGCGCAAGCGCTTTCTTAGTGCGATTTCCCCCTCCCCTTCCCCACTCAAAAAGCCACGCTTTTACAACGATTAACCTTTATCCAGGCTTTACGAAATACCGAACACCTAGCCAAAGAACGTGTCACGTTAACATGTGAGGAAGTGCAGGATCAGGGCGCATTCACTGCCCTTCATCGGTTTAACCGGTTTTAGCGAGCGAGCGCACGACGACGACGACCGCCGTGCCCTTTTAGTGCCGCTTGATTAATTCCTGCGGAACGTACGTTGATCGTAGCGTAAGGAACGCTCGGACTTTGAGTGAAACGGGAACGTAGAAGCGGGGTCCGTTGCTCAGTCCGACTTTGGGGCTACATCCGGGTCCTCATTTTCGTTCCAGAAGTGCGAAGGCAACCAGACCCCCGAGCACAGGCGCTTCAGCCTCGACCCACAGATCACTTCGTTCGAGGTGCTCCAGAACCTGCTGGCCAGGGCCTTCGACATCCGAGGGTGAGTACTGGCACGCCACTCTCACCTCCGGGGATTGAGATACGTCATCCTCCTAAATGACTGGGCAAAACGGGACACCGTTTTCCGCGGTCGCGGCATTTGCTGTACCGAAGGTTTTTCCCAAATCTCCATGACACGTTGTTTGTTTGTTGTTGTTGTTGTTTTTTTTTGTTTTGCGTGCGCAGCATCTCTTGTATCCTGTTTGGACTGCCCTTTCACACCACCAGCCTCAATCTAACTCCCTTCCCCACTAGACTTTCCTACACAATGTACTGTCGGCACGGAATTAAACGCCAACGCCGGAACGCGTGGCCTTCACAGAGCCCTTTTCTTCGATACATACGCTACATGAGGCTCGCTAAACTGCGGAGTGGAGAGAGAGGCTGCGAGGGTGTGCACATTCAAGGCAAGCGTAGTTTCCACTGGTTTCCACTGTGCTGCAGCCCCCCTCCCCCCCCCCCCTCCCCCTTTTCCTTTTGCTGAGCTTTTGCGTTTTAATTGTATCCGTTCGCGCAACTATCTTTGACAGAGTTGTAGCACTCCGGAAGCTAGCCTAGCCTTCACAACGTAGCGCAAAATATGCGCGCCAACCGAGTATAGAATAACCTATTTAGTGAATCTGTATACCACTGACCGAGAGGCTCCTTTGTCGCGGGGAAATTTCGAGGATAAAAGCGGACTTTACCAATTTCAGTCTCTTCCTCGCAAAACTTGATGACAGGGGGGTCGCTGCGTTGACGTGGCCCATGGCGATGGTGTGAGGGTATTTGAATGCGGCTCGTTGATTGGATACGAGCGTGGCGTGAGCACTAGTCAGTTTGGTGTCGTTACACAATCAATGCCTCGGTGTCCAGTCGCGCTGCGATGACGGGAAGAGCTGAACACCAAAGCCTGCAAGTCGGCGACCACCGGATTTGTTAATCCCAGCGCGACATACGGGCTGATTGTCACGATAAGTCAAGTAATTAACTCGGATTTGTTCATGAACGTTTGAATTAGCGAAAATAAACGTATGCCTCGAATTAGAAATTTTCTGAGCGTCATCGAAAACCACGAAATCGGTCAATGTTAGAAAGATTTGGGGCAGTGCGCTATAAAGTAAGCGCTCGTCCACCAGGCGCAAAGCTGGCGACGAGGACACGCGCGGGTGATCGCAGACGGAAGAACCTCTCAGACGCATGAGTCACACCCGAGGCCTCGCGTTGCACGAGACCACCGCGCATTTCACGAGCTCCGCGTCTTTCTCAAATAGACTGATTTAGTAGGTTTCGACTACGTTCAGCAAGTCTGTAATTGAAACGATATGTTTATCTCCACTAATTAAAAAACTAGCTAACAAACTTCAGTTAACCATTCGAGTGATCGTGACGATTATCTCCCTATATATTATGTCCCCTTGGCCGTACAACTCCCCCGCAGGGACAGTATTTGTGTAACTTCATCGTTTAAAAGCAGTCTGTAAAGTCTAAAAGAAGTACCGTATATATCGTTTTTAAATGGGAACGATGTTTTGTTCTAAAGACGATATGTCTATTATTTATTATTATTATTATTAATATTGTTGTTGTTATTATTATTATTATTATTATTATTATTATTATTATTATTATTATTATTATTATTATTATTGTATGCTACCCCTATCGTATTCATGGAGATTTACTGTCTCGCGTCTCCCAAATCAGAGATCTCGGCGTCATATTCGATTCTAGCCTGCGTTTCGATCATCATGTGACAAAGGTAGTCTGCACGTCATTGCGCATGTTGGGAGTTTCATGCCGCCTGACCAGAGAATTCTCCAACCCTTCTGCCTTTCTTACGCTCTACTGCGCGTTGTGCCGTTCGCAGCTGGAATATGGGTCCGTTGTGTGGAACGGAATTTGTTCTACGAATTCATCAAGAATAGAGCGTGTACAACAAAAATTTATCTCCATTTTTAAGTACCGTTATCTTGCTGTGAACGAGCATCTTTCGGGCTATGAAGCTGAGTTGAGGCGAGTAAATATACTGAGCCTTTGCCAGCGCCGCGAAAAGGCTGACATTTTGTTTCTGTACAAGGTCTTACACGGACTGATTGACTCCTCGACGCTTTTGTCTGCTTTGAATTTGAGAATTCCACGTGTGAATGCAAGACTCAGATCACCTTTCTATACGACCAATAACCTTAACAAGCAATGCCCCCTCGTTAGGTCGTCAGAACTGTACAACGTGCATACGAAGAAATTAGATATTTTTGACTCCTGCTTTCAGGCGTTTCACCTCTCGCTTCGAACATTGTTCCAGTTCGATGTGAGCTGACCTCACAAATCATAGACTTTATATTCTCTTGCTTGTTCTAAGCTTCCGCATCGTGGCGTCGTCAATCCAGTTTTTGATCAACGTTTGTTCCCAATTTTTTTTTTTTTGTTGCTTCATCGTCGCAGTGTCTACGATCGGAATTCACTGTTCATCTTCGTAGTCATTCCTATTTGAATGAGTTCAACCTTAGTCTTTTCCTCTTAATTTCTCAATCGATGCCTGTCATTCACTTTGGGCGTTGTACGACTGCGCGTTGCGCGAGCTCCTGTGCGTTGCCAATTTGTGCTATGCATTGAAGTCTTCCCTTTCCTGTGTGTATTTAAATGTTTCGCTTCTTGTGTTACGTATCTTGTGTAATATTTTGTGTTTTATTTTGTAGTTGGGGTGCGCCAGCACCAAGACCGTCAGGTCGTTCCTGGGCACCAAATAAATATTGATTGATTGATTGATTATTATTATTATTATTATTATTATTATTATTATTATTATTATTATTATTATTATTATTATTATTATTATTATTATTATTATTATTATTGCTCCAGTAAACTGCAATAAAAACAAAGCGGTCAGAGGACGACCCACATAGAAGGATCACAAAACAAACAAAAAAGCTCTAGGACGTCACACTTCGTATCCTTTCGGAAACAGGCAGATTTGGGCGCACTAAGAAGCAGGAAGAGTCTCGAGGTTGAACGTTATTGAATTCGAAGCGCGGTGTGCGTATCAGGGCGCAACAGGCTCGCTCGGCCGGAGCGACGGCAAAGCGGAGCTGGGCGATAAGACGAGCTCTGCGTGCGCGTCGACCCCCCTCCGACGATTAAAACCCGGTATTGTCCGCGGTGTGGACGCGGGCGGTCCTGTTTGCCGAGCGATACCGCGCACGCGACTGCATCGCCCAGCCGGAGCCTCGAGTCCGATAGACTACAATGCTCGCACCACTGTGCACTTTCTCTACCCCTCGATAAAGGCCGGTTCAGACACTTGCGTTTGAGTGCGTTTGACTGCGTTGCGGCGAGAACCGAAAGCGAGTCACCGGCACATCTGCGCTTCGTATGAAGCGTGGAATCCAATTCAAGGAATCATCTTGGCACGCGATATAAGCAGCAGGGATGTCCTGGTTTCTCGCTGCCGCAACGCAGTCAAACGCAGTCAAACGCAACTGTGTGAACCGGGCTTAACGGAGCGCAGCACAAACGCTCCTTTAACTCCATCGTGTGCGTCAGCCTTCCTAAAAAAAGAAAAGGCTCGCGACTTCCACCCCGAAACGTCGTCAGTTTCAATATGCGCCGAGAAAGTGAGAGAGGAGGAGACTATAGACCGTGCGGAAACGTCAGAACGCCGTGCTCCTGTTGGAACGATTAGGGGGTACACCTGAAGCTATAGCAGCCTTTTGTCTCCACTGCACTCGTCGAGCGCGTCCTAATGCGGAACGCAGGCGTCTGGCGTTTGGCGTCTCGTACTCGAACGCCTTCGACGAGTGCAGTGGAGACAAAGGCACCTATAGCTTTGGGTGTACCCACTAATCGTTCGAATCGGTGCACGGCGTTCTGACGTTCGCCTCGCGCTCTAGCCTTCTCCTCTCCCTCACTTTCTTGGCGCATAGGCCTGTCGCACTCGGCCTATGCGCCGAGAAAGCGCATAGGCCGAGCGCGAGAAAGCGCATAGGCCGGGGGGGTAGCGCGAGCGCGTCCGAAAGACGCGACCATGTAACGCCGGCTTCGGCGTCTGCGAGACGCGACCATAAAAGCGGCGTTGTAGCGTTCGATCATTCACGATGCCGCGTCCCAATGCTAGCGTCTCTCGGCGTCTGTTCATGGGCGTAAACGAAATGAAATAAACGGAAAACGTTACAACTAAAGGCTCTGTTATACTATGAGGCAGTGCGCAGAAAACGTGGCTAGCGCGGAACGTACGGGCCTTTCATTAACCGGCGAGCAGGAACTCGAGATTTGCGACCAATCAGCATATGTGTGCTCTGCGCTAAGCCGCGTTCGCTACGATCGACGTCGAAGCATAGCAGAGCCTTGAATCGTGGCCTTAGCGTCTTATCGAAGCACTAAGGATGCATTCATTTCAGCTGTTGTCTTTTGTTTGGTTTTTTCTCATTCCCTTTTTTTTTGCGTTTTTTAGCAACGTGAGGGGGCGTATACACAAAGGCGCAATCGAAACGCGACCTAAAAATTATCACATTTTGCTCGCGAGGGGCGCTGCTTCAAACTTAAGAGCTCCAGGCCTATTCGCGACTCCAACCCTATAGGTGGCGCCATCGTCTTCCAAAATGGCGGTTATAGTGAGGGTTGGAGATGCGTGCCGCTGCTGAGCCTGTCTAGTGTGCTGGCTTCACTGAGCGACACATAATACTCCCGCTTATACGAGGAAGCTAGGGTGGTATCAGCGCATTTCACCTCCTTATCCTGAAAACAAAAACGGCGTTTAGCGTAATATTTACGCCGGGAAGCAAGTTTTGATTCGGAAACGAAGCCGAACCTAACCTCAATTTTGGATTTAATTTCTCAGTAGAGGTCTTAATTTCGGATTCTTCCATACCTTAAGATGTGTCTCACATCGTAATTATTTAGTTAAAGAAGTTGTTCGCAGAAACCTTATTTTTTGACATACGTGTTCGATCCAGGCACCTCAAAATATTTTGGAGATTTCATTGACCCTTTAAAGATAGGGTCTTTGATACACCTTAGAGGTAACAAAATATTGTCTTTGTTGAAAACAAAAAAATCATTGCTTATATTTGTGCGTTCTCGCTGTCTTTTCTTCCTCAGATAATCATGTGAAATGATAAACTGCAAGCCTTTTAATGGGTTTTTGTGTGTTTAGATGATTGATTGCTTTAATATTATTCCTAGCACAAGAATAAATGAGTAAATCCCATTTTTACAATATGTTCACAAAACGTATAAATTAAGAAGCGCTGTTCTGACTACAAAAATTCAAAGACGCAATCCCAGCCACACAGCTGAAGTATGTGTTTTGTAAAGCAACGCATGACACATAGGACTCTATATTGCATCCATTGTTTGACTGCTTGTCTATCTTGATAACGATATCAGAGTTTTTCATATGCTAAAAAGAAAACAAAACGATACCTACCTGGAAAGACTATTATGGTCAAAAGCGCGAACAAGTATAACATTCAAAAGTGTGCTAATTATCATCACTGGTGCAAATTGCAGCATTTTTAATTAAGTTATAAAAAATAATCTAAAATAAATGAAAACATTCTAGCTGATGTGAGAAATTTATGTAAAATTACATTAATTGTGGGTAAAGCATATGGTGCTATCAAAGTCGCGACTTTTGACAATCGGCAAAACTTCTAAAGTCGCCGCCAATATCCTTCCTGACCAAATGCACCAAAATAAATATAAAAAATAAAACACGGATTTTTTTTTAATTACCTATTTTTTTATTGCATGTAGTTACTTTCATTTTTAAGCGCCATCATTTCGTCAATCTTATCCTTTCCAGTTCGAAAGAACGCTTACTTGCTTGCACGTCTGTCTATCTATGCTGGAACGCAAAATACATGGTGTAGAAAACTGCATCGGGCACTGATTGGCTATTCTCTCGGGTCACGTGACAGGACGTTGAAATGTAGTTTTTCCCTATGCAGTCTATCTATGCTGGAACGCAAACTACATGGTGTAGAAAACTGCATCGGGCACTGATTGGCTATTCTCTCGGGTCACGTGACAGGACGTTGAAATGTAGTTTTTCCCTATGCAGTTCGAACTATGCTCGTAAAATGATGCAGTTGGCGGTGACGTCAAAATGTCGTCACGATGCACTTTGGCGATGCAGTTAACTGAGGGGTCGAGACGAAGCCAGAGATCAATCTGCATCGTTAAAGATGGCGACCCTAACATATGCATCTCTACTGTTGGGTTTGCCAGCGGATCGAGTTTTTAGAGATCACCGGGATGCTTTCGAGACGAGCGAGGCGAGGTTTGTGGGCGAATACCGGCTGACCAAAGGGGTGACTCGCTGGCTGTGCGGCCAGCTTCGCGGGAAGCTCCAGCGGCGTCGAGAAGGGCCCCGCGTGCTGACGGTCGAACAACAAGTCCTCGCAGCTCTACGCTTCTACGCCGCTGGCGGCTTCCAGGGAACCGTCGGGAGCGACGAAAACATTCGTGTTCACCAGTGCTCTGTGAGTCGCGTACTTGTTGATGTCACCAACGCTATCAACGATTGCCTCGGATCGAAGTGGCTGTGTTTCCAGCAAACTCAAGCAGAAAAGGCGCTCACAAAAAGGAAGTTCTTCGAGCGATGCAAGTTCAGCGGCGTGATCGATAAATATTCCAAATACTCTTACACGATTCAACACGATTGTGTTTTCATTTGAGTGCACCCCATATAAGCGATTTGTCCGAGCGAAAAGCCAAGCAAGCAACGGTAACAGGCTTAAGTTGAGCTAGTTGGTTCATACTTCAGGTAGAGGGAGAGAGAGACTTTATTTGAAAGCAACTACTTCAGGTAAGGCCAGCTGAACTAGAATAAACATACACATAAAGAAAAGACAATACACACCGTGGGACTAACAACTGATTTTCTTTTTCCTCCTCTTCTAGTACGAACCCAACTTGAGGAAAATATTGTTCTTTTTTGCTTCCTACTTCACCGAAAATTTAACTCCCGAAGGAAACTTTTTCTTTCTCGAGCAGCACGAGAGAAGTTGCACTAACGCAGTCAAACAAAGTCAAAAAGTAAAATTTGTCGTTAGTTGTTTATACAGCAGGAGATTAGTCTGCCTGAACATGGCGACATTGTTACCCACTGTAGATAAACAATTTAGCCAGTGCAGTACGACTGCTAGCCCGGGGTATTTAACGTGCATCACGAAGTAGTGATACACGACCGCACGCCGGTACGATGCTCATTCAGATTGAAACGGGCAGCGGTGGGGATTGAGCCCATGATCCCTGGTCCTGCAGCACGAGCCTTCGCTCCACGTGCTCCGAACTGGTGTGCGCTAGCCCACTCTGCGATTCTCCGAAATTCCCTGTAGGGAAAACAAAAACGATGTAGTTTCAACTCAATCGCCACTGTTCGGCGACGTCACCGGACACGTCATGGTGCAGTTCTCTTCCGATGTAGTTTGTTGGCGATGGAGATTAGGCTCCTCCCACCGGCGACGTCACGATGCAGTTTCTCCACCGCTTTTTCCAGCATAGACAGACTGGTCACTGCAGCACGTTCCGTTGGCGTTGGAGCCGGTGAAATAGTAGTGAGTTTCAGTATTGCGTATACCAGCGAACGCAAGCGCTGTGTGTTTGCGTTAGCGTTGCGTGTTCCACACTGCGCGTGCGCGGAGCCCAAAATTGCGGTGTTGGATTGGAGCATAGCGATGACGCGCGCGTGCAACGTGGAGCACGCAACTCTAACGCAAACGCACAGCGCTTGCGTTTGCGTCTATACGCAATACTAAAACTCTCTAGTAAGGTACAATCCCATACCGGCTGCCGCACTACTTCGGGGCAGTGAAGAGTGTTGTTTGCATTTGGAAATGAAATTTGGCGAGCCATGATCGCAAGCAGTTCCGCCGTGCCCACTGAGCGGGAGAATCGGGGGACCCTCACTAGAGCGCTTCCCGTTTCCGCCGCGGGAGGGCTAGCAACGAGCTGGAGAGACGCGAAAAGTAGATCCGCGCCTTTGCGGCGACTTTCGTAGAGCTTCGGCGTGTTGGCGAATTGGGGCGCGATCCAACAACGATGGCGTCGTTTGTTTTCTGGGTGGGTATGATATAGGTATAAAACGATATTGGACGATGTCGCTTTGCTATGTCGCCGACTGATTTGACGTGTTTGGAGGGCGGAAAAATGTTTCCTGCGATTTCAGATGACACTTCAAATAACTGGCGACCGTGACTGATTTTAAGCACCAAGATGGCTGAAATGGCGTTAAAGGGATGCTGAACCGAAATTTGGATTTTGCAAAATAGGTCCGCAGAGGCGATTGAATGGGACGCTATACGGACTCCAAAACATTACTCGTACATCGATATCTCAAACGGATGGCCGTATTTTCAGAAAAGAAGGGTGCGATCGAGCGAGGCCTATAATAATAATAATAATAATAATAATAATAATAATAATAATAATCTCTTTATTTCCATCAATCTTGATGGGGGAGCCCGAAGAAAAAAGCTGCGATATGCAGCTTGACTGGTCCTCGGTCCCCTTACAGTGGTCAACGGCAAGCATCGAAGAAACAAAGATGAAAATCACATCATGTAGCAGCTGAAGGTATTGTTAACAGAAAAAGAAAAGAAAACAAATAACGTCTTATGAAAAGAATGCATCATGTACAAAACTATCCACGCAAGTCTTTGAAAGTCAAGTTTTCGAGGAAAACATTACTAGCGCAAAAACTATTTAAGAAATTTGGAAGAGTAAATTGGAGCATCTGAGCATTGGATGACGTCACGATCCTCCTGGAACAGTTGCGAATGAGGGGAAGTGGCCTCGCTTCCCTTCTTCTCGCTTTGGTTCTCAAGCTCGAGGGTATCGTGACGTGACATGTCCCGCCTTCCCTGTCGGCCGTGTTCAATGGGGCACTTCTTTTCCAAAAATACGGCCAACCGTTAGAGATGTCGCTGTATGAGTGATGTTTCTGGAGTTTTGCAGCGTCCCGCCTATCGCTCCAGCCTTGTTTTGTGAGCTCCAAATTTCGGCTCAGCATCCCTTCAAGGTCGGTTCACACAGCACCGTCCTCTTACGTTGTGTTATGTTACCGGAACTTGGGCCTGCTTACGCCGAGAGTCGCCGGGACATCCGTGCGTCGTACATATGAAGCGGGGCAACCAGTTGAAGGAGTAGTTTTGCAGGAAACGTTTGAAGCATGGATGTACAGCTAACTTAGAACGTAACATAAGGAAACGCAAGAAACCGCTCCTGTGTGAGTGGGCCTTTACTCCAAGACGAATTTAGTTACGGTGTGGAGCGCCAAGTAGCGCGCATACGGTCGAGACCGGTTATAACGAAGTCGGTTATAACGAAATAGCGCATATAGCGAAGGGATTTCCGATTCCATTCTTGCGTGTTCGGGACGTCGCGTCCGTCGAGGGAACGGGTACGAGGTCCTGTCGTTGCGTCATATTGACGTCAGCGAGTCATTTAAATGCCCGTGAGAGAAGGCAGAGATTGTGCCTCGAAAACGTTACCAATTACGTGTTCGTCCGCGTCGTATTCACGTTCGAAATAGGCGATGAAGAGCTTTATCGACTTTCGATCCTCGACCACGAGACATCCGCGCAAGATTTGTCGACTGAGTCTCTCGGACGTCTCATGTGCATTCCTAGTGTTACTTCTGATGACATAACATAGATAAAGGGAACTACTTTTTTTTATTTTTTGATGCTGTATGTTTATTTGTACCACGCATATTGTTTTCAAGAAACTATGCATCGACATGACTATTCAATGCAGGGGTGTTTCCCCATCCCATGAAACACTAGTCAAAACAAGAATACGAGACAGTTGTTGATATAAGGAGTGTACACTATGTATTATTAAATTATCATTGCGCTTTCATAACTGGATGAATGAACATTATTAGCGGAACGTGAAGTTAGATATAAATTTAGAAAAGACGCCGTTTGTTGTTGTTTCTTTCCTTTCTGGTTTATAAATGCCCCTATGAATGCTTTTCGGCGAGAAATTTATAAAACAAACGTGCAGAAAATGCGAGCTACAACAGAAGACTGCACGTTTCGTTTCTCAGAGTACTTACTGTTTGGGATGCGGTGCAGGGAGTTCACGGTGAGCTACCTGGCGCGGGACGACGAAGGCGGCAATGCGTACCTGGGCCTACTCTCGGACTGGGACCTGGACGCGGCGTTCCTCAGCTCGTCCGAGCCATGCCTCAAGCTCAAGGTTGAGCTCAAGCCCTTCGAGCAAGGTGCGCCAGCGCCCCCTACATTTCCGTCTTCTCGCCAGCAGCCAAAATCTTTAGTCATATAAACACCAACTCGATGTGCATAAGTTACGATGCCCGAGCACGTCCATTCACCGCAGCGCTGAATTCGCTGCGCGTGCCCAGGAACTTGTTTTCTGAATATCGAAGCATCTTCGCGTGCTCCGTTTAAAGGCCAGAGCCGCAGGATACGGGACGACCGGGGTATTGAAGTTTCTAGATACCTAACTGTTTGGGTAAAAGCTGCGTCCACAGTTGATACCGATCAATGTGTAGCGCGCGCCCTTTCATTTGAGTCGTAGAGACCTTTCCAAAAAACTGAAAGACGTTTGCAACTCCCCGTAATGCCGAATTAGAGCGCAGCTCTTGAGGAGGAGGATAGGAGGGTGCGGAGAAAACGGTATGCCCCTCCTCCTCATCTGTCCCCTCTCCTCCTCCCTCCTCATCTACTCCTCCCGTGCTCCTCTCCTCCTCTCTGTCTCTCTCTCTTTCCTAATCTTCCATCCCTCTCCTCCTTCCCGCGCGGTGTATTATGGGAAACGTCCCATAATTCAATGCGCGCGTCACCGCGGTGCGTTATGGAACGTTTCCCATAATGCACCGCGCGGTTACAACGACGGCGACGCCGACGCCGCTTAAGCAGGAAACGGACGCCTAAAGGCTGAACTCCATGGGACGAATTATGTGACGAATAACTGGCGAACGCCGCCCGACGGCACGTTCGCTTTGCGCGCGACGTAGCAGCCACTGTGTTGATTCCACGCGCAGAGCAAAAGCCGCCGGGCGGCGTTCGCCAGTTATTCGTCACATAATTCGTCCCATTGACTCCGTAAGTGTGACGTCATTGGTCCAAACAAACCGTTGCTAGGGTCGTTGTTATGAACGAATACATGTGGCTCGGTTTCGCTTCGAAAACCCAACCGTTCAAAAATCAGGAGTAGGATTTAAACTTCTAAAAATTACAAATGTAGAAAGCTTGAATGTCATATATGTTTCGACAGAAGTGTGCCGGTAATCGCTCGTTTCTGAAATATTTACGACTGCAACTTCCGGTCCTCAAGATGCCTGCAGCAGACGACGAATGCAAGAAGTATGCCGTCTGCCGCACGCCGGCCGGCCAAACCGGGGCCGTCGTTTGAATCGTGTGAATAAAGACGATATTCTGACATCGCATTTGTTTGAAATATAATGAGTTTCAGACACATATAAGAATTCATAGTGGGGTGCGATGCAAAATATGGTTTATCGAAAGTTTGGGCGTCGATCGAGATGATTGTCTGCTAAAAGATCGCATTGCACCCGTGAGAAAAGTACTTCAGGCGATCGGTAGAGATTCCAAATTTTGTTTGCGGACTCGCGCTATGCGAGGGTGCTTCGTATACCTGGTTGTAACCATCGCGTGGTGAAAGACCCTTGCAGTCTCTTCAGATTTCCGCAAGACCCCAAAGCGCGAAAGAACTGGATAAAAAACTTAAGGTGAGTTCATTACAGATTGTACTCGCATCGCGGGTTCGATGGAGATCTTCCCCAAAAGAGCACATCCACGGAATTTTATGTATACCAAGGGGAAAAAAAAAAAGCAAAATACTGCGAAATTGCGATAGACATGCAATTCTTTAAGAACCTGACAACCACAATAATAATGATAACAAACGACTTACCTCGAGGGCGTACGATTTGTTTCTCATGCCGGCCTGCACTACGCCGGTAATGCACTTCAGGTCGTCGTCGTAACTGATCTGCAGGACGTGGTTTGATTTTACTGCATTTTCACCCCTCGTAACTAAGCTGGGTTTTTCACAGAAAAAAAAAAAAAACGCACATTGCGGAGGCCTTTACGGCCATGGTGATGCACTTGTTTTTGTCGCTCGTTTACCGACGCAGTTCAATGAAGACGCCCGCTGCAACAGAGGCCAGCAAATCTATCGTGTCGTCTGCTACCAAAGCAAAACGGAGTGTAAGTCTTCAGAAATGGCTTTCATCGTTGCGATACGACACTGAGACGACAAGAACATCTTCATAATTCGATATCAAGAAGTTAGGTTGCTTACAAAAAATTATTTACTTACTTGTAAGCATAAATCTAGCCTCATGTGCAGTCTCCATGCATTAGTCCATAGCAACGTCCCTAGCATTTGTTTGGACCCAGACGCCTTGTTGTGACGTCATCACTTACGGGGTCAATGGAGTTCAGCCTTAAGAGCTGCGCTCTAAAAAGAGCGTGTGGCCAGTGCCATGTTTAGCGCCCTTGCGCATGCATCGCGGGCTTTGCTCGTTTTCCGAAACGACGAGCACGCACGTGCTGGGCTGTGAAGATCGCATGCTGGACTGTGGATTTGTAAACGTCGGAAATGTCTATACACCAACACAGTGTTTACAAACAAATCCGGCTTTGCCCACACGAGGTGTGGGCACTGCGCGTGCGCAGAAACCACATTCGGAAGGAGTGCAGCGTTTGCGCATGCCCAGTAGCGGCAGCAGCGCCACCACACTGGCGTGACGTCAGCAAGCTGAGTTGGTCTCTTCTATTGAAAGCGCCAGAAGGAAGCGCTGTTGGCAATGTACGAACTCGCGTTCGAATGAGAGAACAAACAACCCTTGCCATGGCACCGCTTCTTGCGGCATTCGTGAAATATTCTTATGACCAGTCCTCCGGGTGATTATCTAAAGGACCCCTTAGCGAGAATGGGTCGTTGGAGAGTCTTTTGAGGCCCGTTCACACATTTGCGACTTCTTAAATTCGAGTGCCTTGATACCTCTTAAATCTCTTACGACGAGAGTAGAGTTCCTGTATAGGCTAACTACGGGAGCCAGAGTTGCGCGTTCACACCCGGAGTGCCGACTTTACTGCACGGCATGTTGATCCCGCTCCTCACGTGACTGAATTCGGCGAATAGCGGCGCCGCGCGTTCGAGGCGCGCGGCGCGCTGAAAAGCAGGGGAACGAACGCCGGGGCGCGTGCAACGTCTACTTTGCTGCACGACACTTGATCCTGCTCCTCACGTGATCGCGCGACTCTGCCTCCTGTAGAGAGCCTATACAGGAACTCTAGACGAGAGTAGAGTTCCTGTATATAGCTACCTACGGGGAACTCTAGACGAGAGGACACACTGGCACCACCTATCGGGTAGCAGTGGAACACTGGGCGGTCCCGTATGTTTTCAACTTCTTTCGGGCATCATTTTTTCTTTTCTTGGCCTGAAAAACTGTTGTCAACGTTATAAATGAAAATCTCTCGTAACTATAGGGAGTATTCACTGGGGGCCATAGCTGTGTGCTCGGCTGCGGAGCGCGTGCTGACGGCGAGCTTCCACAGTTCTTTTGCCACGTGCATTCCGCACCACCAAGATTGCCGGTCTTGGAAACCTATTAATGCGAGCTTGTTCTGAGCATGCGCTCTGAACAGTGACCTCAAATATGGCGGCCAGTGAATACCTCCTATACTCTGTTTCACCTTGTGTTGTACCGCAGGAAAGGCTACAAGCGCGAGCTCCTTGCTTATAGGGCACATCTCGGCGGCACAAGCTCTCGTGCACCAAGGGCAGCTGCCAACGCTATGAGCTCGCGCTTCTAGCTTTCGCTGCGGTACAACATAAGGTGAAACGGAGTATAGTACGTGCATTTGACCTCGCAAATACCGCCAAACCTTCGCTCTAGTGAAATGCAGTTCCATGGGGTCACCGCATAGATGGCGCCAGCGTGTCAGTGTGTTCTCTAGTCGTAATAGATTTTAAGAGATTTTAATGCGCTCGGTTCTAAGGAGTCGCAAGTGTGTGAACAGGCCTTAATACTCCCGTAAGACGACCGATCTCCTCTTGTGCGTATTATAGCATAGCAGCACCAACTTCGTGATTCCTGTAGAACTTCAACGTCCGAGGAATTTTAATATCAACAGTCTCAGAAAGCATGCCAAAACAGAACAGCCGGAAGTCTTATGGAGGGGGTGGAGGGTGTGGGGGTTGAAGGGGGGGTCGGGGTGCGGCGGCAAGAGGACGGTTTGTGTTTGTAAGCAGTACAAGGGTCTATATAATTCTATTCGCGCATTTCTGCGTATACGCGTTCGATGTAATGTAAGCTGACGCTGATGGAGTTTCGGTGGTAGCATATATGTGTTCCACGTCCGGGCCGTGTTGCCGGTCGCCATTCTGGTACGCCACGAGCCATCCCAACCTCTTCAGTGCTGTGAATATAAACCACGTGACTACGCGCCCCACTCGTCGCTGCGCCCCTCCCTCAGGTCACGTGGCACTCTACACGGGCACACTTAACTGCAGTTACGCTAAGCCACAGTTAGCGCACAATACTTGCCGACAACATTCTGCGGCTATGCAGTCAAAGCTATGGGCGAACGTGCGCTTGAGCATCTTGAGCATATATCGAACCAGTGCACGCGCGCCCTTTACTTGTTATGGAATAGCTGTCCGAGAGTATTAGCCCCGTGCGCGACCGAAAGCGTCGCTGTGGTCGGCCTTCCACGATTGGCCCAACGCTGACTATGACGTCGAAAAGGGGATTTATCATCGACGGAAATAAGAGGAATGAAAGAACTTTAATTTTGACGGTGTTGGCAGTGTTCCTTTGAGAGCGCAAAGATTTCAAGCTTCCACCATGCTAATAACAAACACCATCGAACTTGTTGTTTGCAAGGTAATGACGTCACAAGGGGGAACCACAGGAGGGCGCCACCAAAACTTCTCGCCGCTAATAGTGCGGTATCTGTGGTGCCGCGCAACAGCAGTTAAGCTGAGTTAACCGCGGTTAAGTGTGCCCGTGTAAAGGCCCGTTCACACTCTTGCGACCAAGTACGACTGAGAGAGACGAGATCTCTTAAAACTTCTTAAATTATTTTAGAACGAGGGAACACACTGGCATTGTGGCACCATCTATGCGGTGACCCTGGAACTGCATTTCACAAGAACGAAGGTTTTACGGGATTTCCGGGGTCAAATGTGCGTAATACCCATAGAAAGGCTCGTTTATAACATTTACAAAGGTTTTTCGAGCCAAGAAAGAAAAGATAAAACTAATCAATGCAGATTGTTGGGCTAGTTGGTACTGGGAATTTGACGACATGATGGCGCTTAAAACAAGGACAAAAGGGGAGACTAGACAACACGGAGCGCTACTTCAACTGTTTATTTTTGAAAAAGGGGGGGAACATAAATACACTCAAACCGCTTCACCTCAGCCAATCCCTGGCCTCACCGTCGCCCGCAAAAACGCTATCTCCTTGTTTAACAAGTCAATGGAGGCAACGCCGACACATTGTGCTCCAGACTGTTTTATCAAGTCTGCTTCTATAATAGTTGAAGTACCGCTCCGTGTTGTCTAGTCTCCCCTTTTGTCCTTGTCTTAAGCGCCATCATGTCGTCAAAGAAAAGATACTGCGCGAGAGAAATAAAATAATATGCCGGACCGCCGAGTTTACACTGCTACCCAATAGATGGCGCCAGTGTGTCCTCTGGTTTAAGAAGTTTTAAAGGGGTCATGAAACGATTTTCCTACTTCTTCCTCTTTAGCTTTAATCCTCAACTCAAATGCGAATTGTGAAATCACGTCGTCGTGACATCCTTCGCCACCGGTGCGATGACTCCTAGCTTCCACCGTGCTTTTTATGCACACCATAGAACTTGTCATTCGCCAGTGATGATGAGTTCCGTCAGGGCACTCATTGGTCACGAACGCGAATCCAGATATTCGTCGACGGTTTGATTGTTGACGAGCGCATACGTCCGAGTGACGCAGTTCTCGTGTCCAATGCGTGAGCTGGGCTCGGTTGACGTCAGGTTGGCAGCGCTGACGCGCTTTGGGAACCACGAATGTATCACAGTGAAAAGGCGGAGAGCTTTCGAAGGAAAGAAGGTACAAAATAGTCCGCTATGTTTTCAAATGTTCGTACCGAAAAGCTGGCTTTTGACTTTCTACCCTCTTCCTTTTGGCCAACTAAACGATATGCGATTAGTAAAGTCCCAATTTAAAATCATTTATCCCAGCCTAAAATTTGTTTCATGGCCCCTTTAAGGACCCCAGGTTTATGAGGTCGCAAGAGTGTGAACGGGCCTTAAGTATTACAGGAACTCTAGATCGGCTTGGCTCGCAGCGTCCTCTGCCGGCATCGCAAGGGGAAACGGAGTACGCATTCATGCTACTCACTGTAATGCTACGGTTAACTAGAAATAGAATTCGGGGTAGTGGGGGGACCGGAGCAGCTAGCGTGAGGCATGTGGTGTAGATCGCGATGGGTGTCGATACCGGCACTTCGACATTAGGTGTCAGTATGGTAGTGGTTGTGCTAGAGTGCCTTCATACACACGCGCGCTTTTGCTTGAGTGGTGACATCTCAGCCATTTTTACGCCCAATCGTTTTTTTATGCATTTTGAAGTACGCGCAGTCCGGTGTCAATCAGCTCGAGCGCGTAGCTTTGGCTAATGCATAGACGCCATTTTAGCGCCCAGGTCACGCAACGAGTGCGCGAGAGCGTCACGCGCTGAACATTCAGTGCAACAATGGATGTCTTCACCCTGAGACAGACAGACATGTAGGCACCCTAGGTTGTGCAGGTGTGGACTGCAACGAGTTTCTGGTGCCCTGTCGACCGCAGCGCCGCGATTCCTATTTACACGCGCTGCCTCACAAGCTCCCATTACCGAGCCGCGCCGGTCCAAACACTACCCCGTCTAGTACACTCTATTCATGCTGTATCGTGGACCACGCAGGCTGGAGCCGTTTGTGGTGAAACATATCGCGCATGGAGAGAGGCGGCGCGGCGAGCTTCCGCAGTTCTTTTGCAACGTTCCGCACCACCAAGATTGCCGGTCTTAGCTTCCGCAGCTCTTTGCAACATTCCGCAGCTCTTTTGCAACATTCCGCACCACCAAGATTGCCGGTCTTAGCTGCCTATAAGCGAGAGTTCGGTCTGAGCATGCGCTCTAAACATCGCCCTCAAATATGGTGTCCAGTGAATACCCCCCCCCCCCTTTTAACCTTCGACATTTTTTTTATTTTTTTTTAGCGAGTTTGTTGCAATAGATTTTTTTTTTACTTTTTTTAGCAATACCGCGCCATCTAGTGGCGCCGATTCCAAACTATGCGCACTCTCTGGGAGTGGTCACGTCCGCCGCTTCGGCGGGGCCGCCGCCGCCATTACGAGGTATACGGTCGCGGAAGCCCAGAGCTCTGTAGTGCTCGCATAGCGCCTTTCCAGATGTCTTTTTATTGCTGTGCTCCACTCTGCAAGCAGCGTGAAGGATAACCTCCCGAACAGGACGAGATTTCCTCTTTTCCTGCAAAAATACAGCTGTCAACAAAAAATGCGTCAGTATAAACCACAGTCCTAAAGGGAAGCTGAAGAGGTTCTTGAAAACAAAAGCGAGTTAGAGGTGAAATCTAGAGTATTTTTATCCCTCGAATCTTAATATCAGGTTAGTTTTCCTCGAAGATGTAACGAAACGCACACGAAAACCGTCCGACTATACTCCGTTTCACCTTATGTTGTACCGCAGCGAAGGCTAGAAGCGCGAGCTCATAGCGTTGACAGATGCCCTTAATGCACGAGAGCTTGTGTCGCCGAGGTGCTCCCTAAAGCAAGGAGCTCGCGCTCGTAGCTTTCGCTGCGGTACCTCATAAGGTGAAATAGAGTAGTCGTTGTCATGAAAGGGTCTTTCGGCCGCCAAGCGCGTGTCGCTCGTGTGGGCAGCGCGTGCAATTGCAAGCTTGCCAGGCAGGTACCTTTCCAGATAAAGGGCTCCTGACCGGTTCCATTTGAAGTGTTCGTGCGTCTGGCGCGTGATTTTCTCGCTTTTAGGAGCGACGAGCCATTTGGACGAGCACGCGCGAGCTGCTCTGATGAGGTCGCGGGGCTCGCAAACATTGGAGTGGTACATATTCCCCCGCACTATGGTACCTGGAACGCGTCTCCGACTGGTGTGTTTACCGCGTCCAAAAAAGTGGTCCCTCGATTTCCGCCTGATGACGTCATAGAAGTGTCATGCTGTCGCCGGTCGCGACCCTGGCGGTGTCCCAGCAGCTGTGGTGGATGTAGCAGACGCCTGTTCTGCTGCAGGTCGCTCTTCACTTCGGCAGTCCACGGAAGCTACAGCAGCAGGAAGTTGGGACGCCTGGAACGCCGTGACGACAGCGACACTCGCGTTCGCTTGTGCTTTCCGCCAGCATTTCTACGACCACCCGCCAGGATCGCGACAGGCTACAGCATGACACTCCGGCTTCTGTGACGTCATTTGTTGCCACTTCGGGACCGCTTTTGATGTATGGACGGGATAGGACGCTAAACACACCAGTCGGAGACGCGCTCCAGGCACCATACCCGCACTGACACCACTCGTGACGTCTTTTTCTAACTTTCGTGAAAATAGCAAGAGTGCGCGTGCATAGCTTCGATAGGCGCTGAAGATGCGCGAGAGCGGAAATTCCGAAAACTCCTTTTATACGCTCCGGGAGAGAGGGGCTTCAGCAATACTTCAAAAATGATTTCTTGCAGCCCCCGTGCACCAAATTGAAATTAAATCTCGGTATTCGTGATCCTGGAGGCTAAATGAAGACAATTTGAGTGTTTTTACTCAAATACAGAACCGTTTCAGCGTCCCCATGAAACGGTTTTTCTAATTCTTCTTCCTTAGCTGTGATCTTCAACTGAAAAGCGAATTGAGACATCACGTGGTCGTGACATGCTAGGGCACCGGTGCGATGACCCCACACATTAAAAAAAAAGGTGTAGCCATTACACCGCTTGTCACATATACGACACCCCTAAACTTCAGTTGGACGTAAAGCGTACTGACGTTCAACCGACGCTACCAACTTTCACGACCGGCTTGATAGATGAGTTGTACAACTTATTAAAATAGCTTAAAGGGGTCATGAAACGATTTTCCTACTTCTTCCTCCTTAGCTTTAATCCTCAACTCAAATGCGAATTGTGAAATCACGTCGTCGTGAATTTTTTCGGCACCGGTGCGATGACTCCTAGCTTCCACCGTGCTTTTTATGCACACCATAGAAGTTGTCATTCCCCAGTGACAATAAGTTCCGTCAGGGCACTCATTGGCCACGAACGCAAATCCGAATATTCGTCGACGGATTTATTGTTGACGAGCGCATACGTCTAAGTGACGCAGTTCTCGTGTCCAATGCGTGAGCTGGGCTCGGCTGACGTCAGGTTGGCACCGCTGACACGCTTTTGGAACTGCGGACGTATCGTAGTGAAAAGGCAGAGAGCTTTCGAAGGAAAGAAGGTACAAAATAGTCTGCTATAATTTTAAATGTTCGTACCGAAAAGCTGGCTTTTGACTTTCTAAACTCTTTCTTTTGGGCAACTAAACGATATGCGATTAGTAAAGTCCTAATTTAAAATCATTTATTCCAGCCCAAAATTCGTTTCATGGCCCCTTTAAGCAAGTCTGAGTGTAAAAAAAAAAAAAAAAAAAAAAAGGAATTTGGATTTTCTTGGCCCTACTGCGAAACATCAGTGTTTTTTTTGTTTTGTTTTTTCTGTACTCTTTGATGCCTACTTTAGCCGTTTAATATATTATATCGCATGCACCGCCATCAAGCCTCTCGTAAAAGACGTGTCAGTGCGCTGAACGGCGAACTGAAGTTTTGGGGTGTCGTATATGTGACAAGGAGTGTAAGGGCTACACCTTTTTTTTTTTTTTTCCTTCGAGTGCAAGCTTCCAACGTGCTTTTAAGCACACCATAGAACTTGTAATTCGCAAGTGATAATAAGGTTCGTCAAGGCACTCATTGACCACGAACGCGAATTCAAATATTCGATTAGACCGACCTCTCCAAGCTTTCGGCGCATGCGTGACGCCGCCATAACTTTAGTTCGCAGGAGGCAGGCAGCAGTGCACAGGACGGCTCGTGCCGCCTCATGCTCCACACGCGCAGAGCTCCAGCGAGGTTGTCGCACGTCCAGAAAGACTAAAGTTCCCTCGATGCATTGCGGCAGCGGTGGCGTAGTCAAACTGGCTGGTGAGATCGGTCTATTGTTGACGAGCGCATACGTCTGCATGAGTGACGCAGTTCTCGTGTCCAATGCGTAAGCTGGGGTCGGCTGACCTCATTTTGGCACCGCTGACGTGCTTTGGGTACCGCGGATGTATTATATTCATTCATTCATTCATTCATTTATTGACCCTTTAAGGCCCCATTGGGGCATTACATAAGGGGGGACAGTACCGGGAGGCGTACATGTAGAACTTTTATACATATAAAAACAAAACAGGAATAAGAAGTGGCCTTGGCCACACAAGAAGACATGTCGCTGGTTAGGCATGAAAAGGCGGAGAGCTTTCGAAGAAAAGGAGGTACGAAATAGTTCACTACACTTTCAAATGTTTGTGCCATAAAGCTGTTATTTATTTATTTTTACCCTCTTTTGACTTACTAAGTGATAGGCGATTAGTAAAGGCCCCATCTAAAATCATTTATCCCAGGCCAAAATTAATTTCATGACGGCTTTTTAAGTGCGCGCTCCCTACGCTCAAAATGAATTAAGTCAGGATATGGGCGCGTGCACGAGGATTAATTGTGACCAGTTCGAGCAGTAAAAAGAACGATCCTAGCTACGAGCACGCACACAGAACTTTCCGAGGATTCTTTATTCAGGTACAATTCAGGCGTGGCGTGTGAGCTATTCTGAAATTCGGGTACGGTCTTCTTCCGTGGATGGTGTCTCATTGTTCTTGCCAAGTGATCCGTTGTTCGAATCAACCGGGAAATCGTTATAAAATGAAAGGGGAGGAAACGTAATTACACGAAATATACGAGGATGGCGGAAGCATGTTCAGTCAGGCTACATCTCAAACATTGCTGGTAGCTGCCGCTTCGGATGCAACAAGTTGTTCCAAATACACTGTAAACGACTTCATTTTCGCGAGGACCTATTTTTCGCGAATTTCGGGACTTAAGGAATAGTGCGAAAAATAGATCGCGCAAATAAATTACCATGTATGGTAAGGAATACTAAGCGTACCCTCCAAATCGCGAAATATTGTGCCAGCCAAATATTCCCGATATGCACACTTTGTAACATTGGCGAAATATCGAGACCGCGAAAATAGGGCTGACAGTACTTGCTTTCGCCTGTGCCGAAAGGCCTAAGAGGAGAGAACGCCGTGTCGAAGACTGCCACTGCCGCTGAAGCAATGCCAAAGACGCGATAAGAGACGCGATCGTGCAAACGTCGGCAACCATGGCGTGGCAAGCAACTCAATCAACGATGTAAACCGAATCGCCAACGAACACGCGAAAGCGACTCCATCGCTGGTGCGGACAGCGTAACCAACCAAACTCCGAAAACCTACACGATCTACGATGTAAGAACGACGCCTCGAAAACAAAGTTGCCGTTTTGTGCGAAGGCGCCTCCAGGTAACTTTCCGTCAAAAACTTGGAACTGCGCTCTCAGTTTTTGTCGCTTGCCTTGTGGGCGACGTATAGTTGTCATTTCCTTTATCGGTAGTGCACCACTTCGGTGCACTACCGATCGGGGACGCATACCACATAACGGCAGCGCCTTGCCCGATCATATTGACCAACCGCACTTTCAAACGCCGTCAAGGCAGCGGCTCATTGTTACCAGGAGCAATATCGGGAAGGGTCTATTATCGATGATAACAGCGATTAGAGCTATCAGGGCAGATTTGCTTCATTATCGATCAGCTTTCCGATCTGATTGCGAACAATCGGCCAACACCTCCTAGGTACGAAGCAGGATTTTTCTACGTCATGCATAAGAGGCATGTGCGGGGCACAGACTCTACACGAGTGTTGCGTCAGCAGGGACTCGTGACTCTCCGACTGAACACGAATGTTAGCCGAACGCCGAAGCAGCACTTGCGTCCAACTTCTGAAACCGTGATGGCCTCCGGTAGGTTAGAAACTTCTGCACTGCGGCCTTGTTATCTAAGATGCTTTGAGCCAACGCCTCCTAAGCAGTAAGTCCGAAGCCCTGGAGTTTCTACGTCATCTGTAAGAGGCATGTGCAAGGCACAGACTCGACACAAATACTGTTTCAGCTTTCGGCAGAGACTCGGTGACTTTCACCGAGTGAACACGAGTCCTAACCGAACGTTGACGCAGCGCTCTTGTTCAACCTGTGAAACCATGATGGCCTCCGGTCGATGGCTAAGTTAAAACTTCTGCTCTGCAGCCTTGTTGTCTAACATGCATTGAACCAACGCTTCCTAAGTAGCAAGGCCGAAGCCCTGGAGTTCCTACGTCCTCTATAAGAGGCATATGTGCGCGGCATAGACGCGACGCAAGTACTGTTTCAGCGTTCGGCAGGGGCGCGTCTCTAATCGATGAGATCACGAATACTTGTCGAACGCTGTCACAGCACTCGTTGTCCAATCTCTGCCCCGCTCTAGCCCCTTGTACGCGTCTAGAAAATCCAGTGCTACGACCTTGAATTGAGAAAGTGCCGGCGCCCTCCCCCCCCCCCCCCCCTAAAAAAATAAGAAAAAAAGAAAAGAAGACATCCCTGTGGATCGTCCTGCGCCACCTCGCGTCAGCGTCACCGCCGGCGCGTCTTGCGGCTTCTCACAACGCGGACGCCGCAAAGCGGCAGACGCGGCGACGCCAAGACGGGCGCGTCGCCGTTTGCGGCATACTCTCGTCGAGCTGCGTCATGTTTTCCGCTTGGGGAGCGTCGGGAATCCAGTAACGATGACGTCATGCTCAGGCCTTGTCTTCAAGGTGATGTTGGAACTCAGCCGTGCCACGGGGAAGAGGAAGGGTGACAAAAAAACAACAGATAACCTATTCGGTCCCTTATTGGTCGCAGACATAATCCTGCATATCTTTGATGCGGCGGTGTTAACGACAGGAGCTTCGATTACGGCGTGTGTGTTCGTGGCGAATAGCATTCCACTAGCACTTTCGGGTACGCGGTAGGGGATGTTGTAAAGAGTGGCGGCTTCGACACGTCCCTTTGGAAGTGTGTGGTGTTTACGGTGTTATTTTGTTGCTGTTGTTAGCAGGGCTCGAGGAGTGGGATGTGGTTACCCCTGTGGACGTTACCAGGACGGAGGTGCAGACCAAGCCTTCCTTCACGGGGACCTTGCTCAACCAGGTGCGTGTAAATAAGGCTCATTGTGGGCGGTTATTTGCTAAAGTTGGGCTGGCTTGCCGTAATGCTATTTCTTCGAAGCGGTCGTAAAGATCACAATCCTGATTATTGACGAAAGAAGAAAATGAGAAGTTTGCTGGAATCAAGTCAACACTTTGCTGGGTTAAACTCGACACTTTCTCTCACCCTCATAACTTGGTGAGATGATTTTTATGAGCGCGTGCACGCAAGAAAACGCTCGTCAACTTTAGCTTCGGTCCAATGCATGGTTTACCAGAGCGGAGCTTATGGCACCAGTATCATCTTTTTTTCTTTTTTAACATTGTTGTTCAAGAGCGCAGCTCTTAGGCGCCCGTTTCCGCGTATAGCGGCGTCGACGCGTCAGCGTAACCGCCCCGCTAAATTTAGCGCGAAATTGGGGAGTATTAATAGACCGTTTCCGGCAGCCCACTGAGCACCCGCATGGCGTTCCGTAATCAACTATGCAGACAACGCTGGCGGCGCGCATGCGCAGCTGCGGCGTTTCCTTTACAGATACCGTAGCGGAGGAGAAAAACGATCTACTACAACTCCCTATTGAATTGGTGTTGAGGTCACGTGTCAGTCAGTTTTCCCGCTATATCTAGCGGAGTAACTGAATTTATTCATGTGCGACGTGACACAAAGTTATGTGACGTAATTTTTCCCGCTAAATTTAGGAGGGAAACTGATTTGGTGTTGAGGTCACGTGGCGTCAATTTTCCAGCTAAATTTTCAGGGGAACTGTAGGAGGAGAGGGGAGGGTACGGAGGAGCAGGAAGGGACGAGGAGGAGGGGCATACCCTCCCCTCCGTTTCCTTCCCTCCTCCTCCTCCTCCTCAAGAGCTGCGCTCTAATTTCGCATTAGAGATGTGTAAGCGTCTGTCATTTTAGAGCGCAGCTCTTAGGCGCCCGTTTCCGGCTTTAGTGGCGTCGGCGTCGCCGTATCCGTAAGGTCACGTGACCCCCCAGGTCAAGTGACCACCCTCCCGAGGTCGCGTGACCCCCCCCCCCCCCCCGTGCCTTCCCCTCCTCCTCAAGAGCTGCGCTCTCATTCTGCGTTACAGGAAGTTGTAAACTGCTTTCATTTTTTATATATTTCTTTTCTTAATAATGAGGTACCCCGTGATTATTTATAAATGTGCAATAAACTGTATGCTCACACACAGTCAATTCGTCGCTGAGGCGAAAGGGAAACTTAGTTGAGGAGGGGCTGAGGATGTCGGGCGGAAATGACGACAACCGTAGCAGTGTAGCAGTCTTATCGGGGGACGGCTATTGGGGAGGAGATCGAACAGTCACGCCTCTAGCAGTACGCTTCAGCTGTGGGGACAACAAACCGTATTTTATTGTTTGTTTTTGACCCGAGAAATCGAAGATGACGATTCGAAGGCCGCTCCTCGTGCGACTAAGGCACTGGTCAGAGCGAAGCGCTTGATCCCAGACCGTGCTAGGCGAGGTTCAATTTCTTTGTTATGCTGTGTTAGTAAGCACCTGGCTGTGGGGACAGCAAGCTCGATAAAGAGGGGGATCGGTGGCCGAGTGGTCCAGCGTAGTGGCTCTAGTCCAGCGCACACCAGCTCGGAGCACGTGGAGCGAAAGCTCGCGCTGCAGAACCCAGGGATCCTGGGTTCAATCCCCACCCCTGCCCGTTTCGATCTGGATGAGCATCGTACCGGCGTGCGGTCGTGTATCACTACTGCGTGGTGCACGTTAAAGACCCCAGGCTAGCGGTTGTACTGCACTGGCTAAATTGCTTATCTACAGCGAGTGACTCGTCGCAACTTCAAATGTATAAATATCCCCACAACCCCACTTTTTTTTTTAAAGCTCGATAAAGCGCCCCCTACAGTTCTATCTCCTGCCCAATAACATAGCTTGCGATTTGGATCCCCAGTTCCTAAGAGACGACGACAAAGACGCCACAACCGAGAAATAAAACAAAAACAAAAGAGCAAGGGGGCCTTTCCCCCGGATGGGGGCTACAGAATCCAGCATGCGGGCCCCTGTGTAGCAAGCGCAGCCATGCTGACCCTCTTGGGCCTCAAGCCCCGACCTCCGAAGGGCCTGGGAGCCCCGGTGGCCAGGGCCGCCGCGGACCGACGGCTGCGGCCTGCGGTACAGCCCCGCTACAGGGCGGCCGCCTGGTTGCTCTTCTTGCAGATGGAGAGGACGCTCACCAAGTTCCAGAAGGTCCTGAGCCTGGCCAGTCTCCAGGACCCCACGCAGGGTCCCTGGAGCGGCTCGCACGAGCCCCTGCCCATCAAGAACCCCATGGGAGACCGCGAGTTCCGCAGCTACCTGGACGGCGACGGCAGGCTGGTGCAGTCTCGGGAACTGCGCCACTCGGTGTACCTGGGCGGCGTCGAACCTTCGCTGCGCAAGGTGGTCTGGAAGCACGTCCTCAACGTCTACCCGGAGGGCCTGAGTGGCAAGCAGAGGCTGGCGTACATGCGGCGGAAGAGCGACGAGTATCAGAAGCTGCGCTCCGCGTGGCAAGACACCATGGCCCGTGGCGCCCTTACGGAGGAGATGCAGTTCGTGACCAACATGGTACGCAAGGACGTGCTGCGGACCGACCGCACTCACCGGTTTTACGCGGGCGCCGACGACAACGCCAACGTGGTGTCGCTCTTCAACGTGCTCACGACGTTCGCACTCAACCATCCGAGCCTGTCCTACTGCCAGGGCATGAGCGACCTGGCGTCGCCCATTCTGGTGACGATGCGCGACGAGGCACACGCCTACGTGTGTTTCTGCGCCCTGATGAGGCGGCTGGGCGGCAACTTCAATCTGGACGGCGCCGCTATGACGCTCAAGTTTCAACACCTCTCGGAGCTGCTGCAGCACTTCGATCCAGTGTTTTACGAGTACCTCAAAGCAGCGCGGCGCGGATGACCTCCTCTTCTGCTACCGCTGGCTCCTGCTCGAACTCAAGCGGGAGTTCGCTTTCGAAGACGCCCTGCGCATGCTGGAGGTGCTCTGGAGCTCGCTGCCTGCGTCCGCTCCGGAGGGCGAGCTGCCGCTCTACGAGGTGGCCTTCACGAGGGACTCTGTCGTGGCGGTGGACCCCCAGTCACCTCGGGCGCCCCTCCCGCGTCAGAATGCTTACACCAAGGTCTGCGCCATCCGCAAGCAAAACTCGGCCGGATCGGTGCACGGCACCCCGACGGCGTCCGCAGCCAACGAAGATCAAGCCGGTAGTGGTGACGAATCGGACTCTCAGGGCTACGAGCCCCTCTCGACGACAATCACCCGCGAACTGACGATGGACCTCGAGAACCTCAACCGGAGAATATCGGGGGCCGCTTTCGGCTACGGCGGCGCCACGGAGGCTCCAAGCCCGTCGACTACAGACGACCAGGACGGCGGATGGGAGGACGGCGAACTGGACACTCCAGGCGGCCACGGTGACGTCGCTCCCCGACGGAGGAGGTCCCGCAAGGGGCGCTCCAACTCAGAGTCGGACTCGGAAGAGAGTGGCGAGGCATCGCGGCGGACGTCGAACAACACGAGCGAGGGATACGTCTCCGAAGGGACGACATCGTCCAAGGAGGCTTCCACGGAGGCCCTGGACTCGGGCGTCCTGAACCACTCGTCGTGCGAAGAGGCCCTCGAGTTGGGCAGGGCCCGGGGCAAGGGCAGCGGACGTCTTCGGCTGCCCCGGCCCCAGGACCTGGGCGGAGGCAACCCGTTCATGATGTTCCTCTGCCTGACGCTCCTCGTCCAACACCGAGACGTCATCATGCGCAGCGGCATGGACTACAACGAGCTGGCCATGCACTTCGACAAGATGGTGCGCCGGCACAACCTGCAGCGGGTGCTTCATCAGACGCGGACGCTCTACAACGAGTACCTCAGCATGGGCTGGCCCAAGGAGGACCTCTGGAACCATCCTCTAGTCTGACGGACGCCCCGCGGTGGTGGTGGCGGCGACGCAGCCTCCAGGCGGTCAAGACTACATTCCTCATCAGCAACCTTCATCCGCGGCCGTAGAGACTGTTCGCATCCGGTCGCGAGGCCTGTGTGCTGCGGCAGACTCACATCGCTTCATCCATCGCTTCGTTTCTCATAGGAGCCACGTGTGGGTCGTGTATCAATAGAGGCATACAACGATATCATCGTCTCTTGATCGGAGTTGGTCTCGCACTGGCCCCACCCATTTTCCTGCCCCGATGTCGCAAGTGTGCGTGGTTGTACTGATGAGCTGTTCATCTTCTGGATGTCCGTACGACCATCTGCTAGGGATGCCGGTCTATGGTGGTAGGGCTCCGATGGTTAGTGAGAATTTTAGCAATCTACATGACGGTTGTACCATATGTGCCGCGTCTCTTGACGTGACTTGACGCGGATGCATGGCTTTTAGATTCTTTCATTTCATCATTGGGTCGCGACTTTGTGACTCGGTTAGCGACGCGCTCTCTGCTTTCTTTTAGCCGTGTATATATTTTTTTTAGAATGACTGCCGCTGCGAAGTTTGGGAAATGTGATATCATGTGTAGATTTTGTTTGCTTTCGCTTCTTTTTTTTATTTTTTTTTTTTACTTTCCCTCCCCGGTGGAATCTCTCGCGGTTGTGTATGTTTGTCTTGGGGGTGGTGGTTGTCCCCGGCTGGACTGTGGAACAACTCTGAACAAGAATGTGTGCGACAGGAGTGCTTCAATAATTGTTAGAGAGAGAGCGAGAGCGCGTGTCCTGTACAGCACCGACGTGGACAATAAAAGCCAATAAGAATAGACTTTCAGGATGGCGTGCGGAGCGGCGTCGGTGTGCCTTTCTTGTGTGTTTCTTCAGTCGTCGATGCTGTTCCTCTTTCACATGTTTCAATGGCATTTTTCAGCGATGATGTTACCGCTCCTTAGTTCGTGGAAAATCGAATTCACAATAAGGTTGCTGGCTTGCAGGTTCCTGACATGAGAATATGAGCATACATTGCCTGTATTTAACAAAATTAAAATTACGAGTCACGGATCAAAATTTGTTATGCTGTTCTACGTCAATCATCCAAATGGCAGCCATTTTAGTAGGCGTGCACGCACGTCCTTGATCTCGCCACAGCGCCGTCTCCTTCCGCACGATCAAGTTCGTCTGCTATGGAAAGTCTGTACAAAAGTCAGCCTTTGCCCAAGCGAGTGGTGGGCATTGCACATGCGTAGAAATCAGATCAGCTTGAAGTGAAGAGTCTGCTCGTGCGTTGTGCTGACAACAGCGCCACCACAGCTGCGTCACGTCAAAGCGGCGTTCTCCTGAATAGACAGATACGCGAACGCAGCGTTTGAAGCCAGCAACAGCCGACGTCATTTTCCGAATGCCATTTGCTAATTTAGAGAGCGTTGCCCAGGGGGCGCTGCGAACAGGGGCCTCTTAGGACTTGTTTTGGGTAGTACACACCAGTACAAACTTGAGCGTCTCATTCTTTCACACATGTAGAAGCGTGCCTGCTTAGGTGTGGAACGCGAGATGACGAGAAAAATACAAAGAAACAACAAAAATTCGAACACCGTCGAAGCACAGTTAAGACGCTAACACCCCTGTTACACGGGCACTCTTAACCGCGGTAAACTCAGCTTTAAGTCCTCCTACGCGGCACCGCGGTTACCGCACTATAGACCTTTCCAAAAAAAGAGCGTGTGGCCGGTGCCATTTTGAGTGTTCGTGCGTATGGCGCGTGCTTTGCTCAATTTCCGAAGCGACGAACACGCACGTGCTGGGCTGTGAAGATCGCACGCTGAACTGTGATTTTGTAAACATTGGAAAGGTCTATTAGCCCCGTGCGCGACCGAAAGCGTCGCTGTGGTCGGCCTTCCACGATTGGCCGAACGCTGACTATGACGTCGGAAAGGGGATTTATCATCGACGGAAATAAGAGAAAGGAAAGAACTTTAATTTTGACGGTGTTGGCAGTGTTCCTTTGAGAGTGCAATTATTTCGAGCTTCCACCGTGCTAATAACAAACACCATCGAACTTGTTGTTTGCAAGGTAATGACGTCACAAGGGGGAACCACAGGACGGCGCCACCAAAACTTCTCGCCGCTAATACTCCCAGACAGCTATTTCAGAAGAAGTAATGAGCGCGAGTGCACTGCTTTCATGGGTGCTCAAGATGCTCAAGCGCGCGTTCGCCCATAGTTGCGCAAACTGTGGCTTTGCGTAACTGCAGTTAAGTGTGCCCGTTTGGCAAGGGTATAGGTCTCCTGCGCTGAAGCTTTGAACAAACTGTGGCGCCCTCATTTTGGGTAGTACAAGCTCACCCGATTGGGCCTCGCACTACTTATGGCACGTTGACTGAGCTTGAATATTTCTGTGTGGAGATGAAGAACGAAAAACCACCTTTGGACGTCCGAAATCGGCTAGATTCAACGCCGCAAGGCAATCGAAAATGCCAGATTCATGCCGCCACCTCTAGGTTGCGAGTTTGTTCAGTGGGTGTGGCGACGAAGGCGCCGGAGAAAAGTGAAGGAAAGGAAGGAGAGCGCCGAAGATCGCGAGAGAGAGAGAAGGGAGCAAAGAGGAGACGACCGCCATTTTGACGCAACGCTGTCGGCGCGGGGCACTGTTGAGGCTACGCGTCGTCTGCTACGGGCTTCTTTCTTTTTCGCCTGAATCAAAGTTTGCATTCAAACGTGGAGAAACTTAATTCGTTAGCTTTTTAAGCCACCGAGGAATAACACTATCATTTTCTTGTCAGAGCCTGCCAAATAAAAGTAAAGAACCGAAATTTGGATGTCGATCCCATGCATTCCGCCGGGCGAATGAATGAAAATAGCGGCCCTGTCCGCTGAGCTGGTAGCAGCCTAGAGTTCACCTCGCTCTGCGCCGTGGGCTGATTGGTTCACTCGGGAGGATGGCGTTACGGCGGCGAGATCATAGACTGACCAAACTGCTCTGCTCTGGATGGTGGCGTCAGAACATCTGGCGTCCCGACGCTTTCTTTTCTTTTAATGCGAAAGCGTTAACTGTCCCATGGAGCGAGCCGAAGTCATCAGCTCTGAAGCCGCGCTAAACGTCACCTAAACTCCTTTCTTTAAGTGAAGCCGCGATTTGATGGCTCCCAGCTTTGAAGCCGCGTCAAAAGCCTAGCCAAACAGCAGCTATAGACCTTTCCAAAAAGAGCTCTCTGGCCGCCGCCATTTTGCGACTCGAGCGACGCCTATCGGCCAGAAATTTCTGCCACCCGCCTGAGCTGTGGAAACCCAGTCAACACGACTCCTCACCTGCATTGTGCATTCGGAGTTCAGCGGCTTTCCTTGGAAGTTTTTACTTTATTTGCCTGTTTAAGATGCTTACCCTTTGTGTGTTATCTGCCACTGTGAGAACCAGGGAATACCGGGGCTCGTAGCCTGCTCGGCCTACTCAGGAAACGAACAAAGAGAGCAAACGTCAAGCAGACCGCGACGCGGGCCGTTCCACGTTCTTCGAGGATTAATTTATTTCCGTTGAGATAATCACCTAAAAGCCTTCACGGCTATGTTCCCGGTCTTGGCGTGAAATAGCTGATAGGGTCCGGGGTATGGGGACGGGGTAGACACGTTTGTTCATTTAGTTTTGGTGCTGTGTAGAAAAGCACTGCCTTTAAAATGGGCCAAGACCAGCCGGATTCCGTCCGATCGTCGTGAAGTGACTATCGTCGACACTGTACTGTACATTGGATATTCTGTGTTAATGGAGACCTTCCTCAAATCCCGTTCAGATAACGCGGCACCGTGGGGTACCTACAATATATGTTGTTCGATATATGAGACTAGTTGAATTTCATGTTGTCAGCGGGCAATACCCATGCAGTTCGGCTATCCTGTACTGTGGTCAAATATTTCCTGCAGTTAAGACATTTGTAGATTGACACGGATGGGTGTATGGTGCCGTAAAAAAAATCAACATAAAATGAAACACACATTCCAGTTGCATATGTTCTGTCGCGCTCGGACTTACCAAAAATAGCTTTAATTTGTTTGTTTCTGTTCCCAAAAATAGTGCAATGCTTTCTTAAAAACCTCGAGAAATTCTCTTCGCAATAGAACACAGGAAAAAAAAATAAAACGAGGCAATTTAGCCGCCACCAGCGTTCGGAATTGCGCCCACGTAGGCTGCCACAGCCTACTGACGAGAAAACCCACAGCCCAGCGCAGTCGGGCAACACTGACGTACACTCTCAAAACCAGGGACGCGCGCTGTAAATCGCTTCGTTCGGGACTGCCGCTGGAAAGGTCTATAGTCGGTGAGAGGTCAAGAACGAAGTGGAAGCTCTTCCCACCTCCTTCCAGCTTAGCAGAGCGAACGCTGGAGAGGAGTCTCCACCGTTCGTTCCGCTGAAGTGGAAAGGAGTGGGCGGAGCTTCCACTTCGTTCTTCCCCGCTCCCAGTGGAGCGCAGTGAAGCCGAATTCTGATGGATTTCGGCTTCCGTCCCATTGGCTGGCGCGCGTCATAGTTTCAAGGAACGAGGCGCCCATTGGCCGCTGCGCGTCAGTTTCAACGGCCGCCACCGCATGGCACTGCGTGTCCACTCCGCCAGCGCGCCGGTACAAGGAATCGGCTGGCTCTCGAGCGAGGCAGCGGCTGGCCAGCGCGGCGAGGAGAGCGCGCGCTCAGCCGTCCACGTCAGTACGCTGCAGACGAAATAAGGGAGCGGAAGAACGACATGCACTTCGCATTCACAACTCATAAGAAGTGCTTAGGTGTACCTCGAGCCTTTTTTTTTTTTGTTTTCTCCTTTTTAATTTGGAACGCGTGAAACGGCGTCTCTTGGCTCACGATCTTAGCGTCTTAGCTTTGACCTGTGCTCCGACGGCGTTCGAAAAGTTTTGTCGTTTCATTCTATTTTCCTCGTGATCTCGCGTTCCGCGCCAGAGCAGGCATACTTGTACATGTGTGACAGTTTGAGACGCTCAAGTCATGTACTACCCAAAACAAGTCCTGGCAAGTCTCTTTTCGCGGCACCCCCTGGGCAACGCAGGAGGCCTATAAGAGCGTAAGCCAAGAGACGCCTTTTACCTGTTCCAGAGTAAAAATTAAAAAAAAAAAAATAGCGTCGGGACTCCAGATGTTCTGACGTCACCACCCAGAGATAAGAGACGCGTAACCTAGTGGTGGTGGACTGAGTCTAGAACTTTCGATTGTCTTGCGGCGTTGAAGCTATAGCCAATTTCGGACATGCAAAAGTGTTTTTTTTTTTTTTTGTTCTTCAGCAATCGACGGAAAAAAAAAGAAAAAAAAAGCTCAGCCAACTTGCGACGCGCCACTGATATCAGTGTTGCCAAGCTGCTTCAGCCGGTAGTTTTGGTTTCGCCGTGCCGCTGGAACGATACTTGGATACGCGATATCTACAGAACTATACACACTACCGAAAACAAATTATATCTCGTGATTCAGGGTCGCCGACTTCGACTAAACAGATCATAACCCAAAAATTGTAAAAATGGAGTGCAGTTGCCCTTTAACGATTATCTCAGTCCAGGATTGTCGATGGCGAATACAGGTTTACTTTTGGTGGCTGGCGATGCCGAAATTTACAAAGCGAATCTGTTCAAACAAATAAATATTTGTTCACGAAGGTCCGTGAAGTGGTGCCTAGCACTAGAATTCAGTCAAACTTTCCGAGGTATTTCTCCTCCTGCGCCCTTTAACTTTATTTGGCCAATTTTACAGAAGACAAATGTGAGATTCAACTTGACGGACCTGTCACTTACATTATATCTTGAGTGAGCAAATGTTAATATAAAAATAATTTATTTCCTAGGGCCTATATCGCGAAATGCTGCTTATGAGTAGTTTAGCAGTGTTGATAATTTAAGAAATTTCCTACTCGGCCTGTCAAAACATTCTCGAGTATTGAATTAAAAAAAAAAGAGGCCGAGACGATACTACTTGTTTATATCAACTATCTGCGTCATTACACGATACGTTTTTAGTCTGCGAAGTTCACTAAAGGTTGGGTGCCCACGAAAACCAAACAGTGAGTAGTAAACTCGTGAGTTCATCTGTTCTGGCCGATTCAGCACATTGCTAATCAAGCTGTCGATATGCTTCTTTATATTCACGTGTTAGTCTCTTCATTGGTTGTCTTTTCTGGAAACTAGTGCCATCGGGTACGGCCGTAGACGATGGTAATCTTCCCTGTACATCAGTCAGGCGTTTCGCAACCGACCATAATCAGATGCGTCAAAGGAGTTGGAAAAAGAAAGCCCACAATTTAGGCTAAAATACACCTCGTAGTCCTCAAAGTGGCTCAATACCACTGTTTCATTGGTTGTGTGCTACAAGGAAAATAAGCGTATCACAAAACTTAAAGGGGCCCTCCAACAGTATTTGAGCGTCTACTTTTTTTTGCGGTTTCTCCACGCTAGTGGTCCCGGAAACCCAGTGGACAACAAGAGAGTTTAAAAATATTAGCGCATCATATTTTAATTTGACAACTCGGAAACACCTCCTCCGACGGTGGCGCCGCGAGGTGCCGAATGCGCGCGCATAACGGCGCTCCCTTTCACAATACGTCACATTCACTGGGTTTCGTGATTGGCGGGAGCCGTCCCAGAAATTTTGAAGCGGAATAAAGTATATCACACGTTAATCGTCATTATTTCTCTAAAAATTCGTTTTTATAGAGCTAATAAAGTTGCAAATTAAAGTTCAAAAAGGGCGAAAACAACGCCTCGTCGCTCATGCGCGCCTTACAGCGGCGGAGTACCTCCTACTCGCCGAGGCAGCCGAGGCGGCTCCGGTGGCGGAGTTGCGGGAGACGATCCTTCCGCGGCTGTCGAAGCGGACTGAGCAATACCACCTAGAACACAAGGCCTGCGCGTTTCCTCCTCTAAACGTCATCACTAGTAGATCTCCTCAGCGCCACCTAGGTAGCCCGGATGAGCACCGTCGTCTGCTACATCATCTGCGACATCGTCTGCTCCATCGCCTGCTTCAGTGGTTTGTGTAGCAGATAAAGAAACAGATGCTCACGCCGAGTGTCTGTTGCTATAGCATACGATGAAGTTAGACGTTCACGTGGAGCGTCAAATGCATGAGGGAAAATGCCTTACTGCTGTGCGAAGGGCTGCAAAACCCTTCGCTGGACGCTGGCACTGGACGCCATTTTCGAGGGCGCTGTTTATACTCCGGGTCGCTGCTTTGAAGCGTTCTTCCGCAGAACGAGCGCGCGCGCTAGAAATGCTCGTCTCAAAGCAAGGAGCGCGTGCTAGCTCGCGCTTGTGGCCGAGGGAGTGTTCGCGAGCGCGTTGCAAATGAACTGGAAGCTCGCAACCAGCCCGCGCTCAGTAGTCACGCACACAGCCAAGGACGTTTAAATAGGGCAGGACCCGGCATGACGTCATGCCCAGCGACGCCGGAAGAACAACCCAATCCCAGACTGCCCCGCGCACCGACGCTCTCTCATCCAAACTAAATTCAACCATGCTCCCATCGTCTGCTCTCCGCTCGGTCGTTAGGCTTAGGCTACGTCTGCTCCGTGCCTGCGGTCTGCTAATTTGTACGGCTTTCTCAACCCGCGATGCCCTTCTCAGCGTTCGTGCCTACGATGACTGACTCGCGATCGCTTTCCAAAGCCGCGCTACGACGACTGTTCGAGACGACGCTCCAGGCGCGGTCGCGCGGTGTCGAGAGCGTCCGCTACACGCCGACTTCCTAGTCGTATACTGGTCAGGCAAGTGTTGGGCTCGAAATCTCACCTGTTCGACACCGATTCAGTCGGTGCGTCGTCTAGAGCGTCTCAACTCTAGTCACTTACTTTCTGCTGGGCAACCAGGCGTTCGTTTATAATAATCTCATCCAATTCCGACCATACCGGTTTAAAAGTCTCCCGTTAAGCGCTGTTTCAAATAACAGTGGGTGCCGCCATTACTTTCGGTGCACACAATCGCGTTGCCACGGAAATGTCATCGCAACGCGGTTGTTTGCACCGAAATTAATGGCGGCGCCCACTCACTAGGCTTCCCATTGGTCAAGAAATGCTCGTCGCGGCTCGTGGCCACGCCTACTTCCGTTACACTTCGCTCCATGCATTGGGGATAGGGACGCCACCTCCTGCCCATTATAACCTCCTTGCACACAGCTGTGGCCGCAGGTGAATGCGACGTAGTTGCGACGCGGCCCATACTCTCGTCAAGCTTCAGCCAGTTTGCCGCTTGGGGCGGGTCGGGGATCTACTAACGAAACGTCATGCGCAGGCCTTGTATTCTAGGTGGTATTGGACTGAGGCAGAGACGCGGCGCTTGCGTGGTGTGTCCTCGTACGGTGCGACGCCCAGCTCCGCACTCCTTTTCAAGAATTCGGCGCTCAAAATCCGATAAGCCCGGTAAATTCATCGATGATGGCAACCCGATTCCAAAGCTACGATGGTTGCAGCGAGGCCTAATGGCCGACCGGGCCGACGTAGAGTCACTAAATAAAGCTACGCTTTCAGAGTGCCGAAACTCCCAAACTACGCGTCTGAAGCGCGTCAGGCGCCGCCATCTTGGGTCCGCGCGCAAATGGAGGAGTGACTGTAGCTGAGCCAAGCCGAGCTGTAGCCGTCGCCTGCGCCAGCTGCCGCGGCCGCATCTGTGGCAGCGAATCAAAGTCGTGTTGTTCGTATCTCGACGTAACACGAAAAACGCGCGTGCTGAGCGACGGACTTCAGCGTGTGCGCGCAATAAACAGCAAACAGCAGCAGGCAGAGGATCGCTGGACCCAAGATGGTGGCGTTGAAAAAACGCGATGATGATGATAGCGCCTCACGTGACTGCCGCTGTCCAATGATGCCGCAGCGAACCAGAATATTGTTGAATAGAGCGACTGTATTGTCGGCAAAGTGCCAAAGAAAAGGAATGCGGTACTCTGAAAGCGTAGCTTTATTTAGTGACTCTAGGCCGACGTGCTATCAACCAAACCGCTTTGCTCCAATCGCTAAACTGTTTCATTTTACGTCATGAAGCGCAATGTTTTGCTTATTTAAAGTTGTTTTCTGCAATATTTAATTTGCTAATAACTCACAAAATATCGCGAATTTCTGTAATATTTTTTTTTCCCTCGGTGTTCCTGCTTTCATGGAGCTCTGTTTCAGCGCGAACTTCAAACCAGTCAAAAAATTGTTGGTGGGGCCCCTTTAACAAAAACAACGTAAAGCAGCACCATAGCCGCGTCGTGCGTCAGCGCCCTCTATCCACATGTGAAGCAACTACTAAAATGAAACAAGACGGCGAAACAGTAAAGTTGCAGGTTAGTTTCGGTTTCGGCTATATCGTAATTCCAGAATTAAGAATTATACTTCTTTTTTTAATTTACTTGCTGCTTTAAGTTTAGTTTCTTGTTCACTTTCAGAAAACGTTCAAATTGACGCCGGAACAATACCGAGAACATCAAACGACTGGAACCACCTCCCTGCCTCCATCGCTGCCATATCTGAAGCCACAAACTTCAAGAAACATTGTAACGAATTCATCTGCTACAGCCACTCCTCTCTGTAATGCCTCCGGGCCTTGAGAGTTGAGAGTTGAGAGTATGAAAAATAATAATACCAAAAGGAGCACATAGACTTACGGGTGCAAATGTGGAGAGGATAACTCGGATAACTCTACCCCCGTGGCAACCCTTTCCCCTTCACCTTACCAAATTACTTACCAAACTTACCAAAAATAGCTTTAATTTGTTTGTTTCTGTTCCCAAAAATAGTGCAATGCTTTCTTAAAAACCTCGAGAAATTCTCTTCGCAATAGAACACAAGAAAAAAAATAAAACGAGGCAATTTAGCCGCCACCAGCGTTCGGAATTGCGCCCACGTAGGCTGCCACAGCCTACTGACGAGAAAACCCACAGCCCAGCGCAGTCGGGCAACACTGACGTACACTCTCAAAACCAGGGACGCGCGCTGTAAATCGCTTCGTTCGGGACTGCCGCTGGAAAGGTCAAGAACGAAGTGGAAGCTCTTCCCACCTCCTTCCAGCTTAGCAGAGCGAACGCTGGAGAGGAGTCTCCACCGTTCGTTCCGCTGAAGTGGAAAGGAGTGGGCGGAGCTTCCACTTCGTTCTTCCCCGCTCCCAGTGGAGCGCAGTGAAGCCGAATTCTGATGGATTTCGGCTTCCGTCCCATTGGCTGGCGCGCGTCATAGTTTCAAGGAACGAGGCGCCCATTGGCCGCTGCGCGTCAGTTTCAACGGCCGCCACCGCATGGCACTGCGTGTCCACTCCGCCAGCGCGCCGGTACAAGGAATCGGCTGGCTCTCGAGCGAGGCAGCGGCTGGCCAGCGCGGCGAGGAGAGCGCGCGCTCAGCCGTCCACGTCAGTACGCTGCAGGCGAAATAAGGGAGCGGAAGAACGACATGCACTTCGCATTCACAACTCATAAGAAGTGCTTAGGTGTACCTCGAGCCTTTTTTTTTTCTCCTTTTTAATTTGGAACGCGTGAAACGGCGTCTCTTGGCTCACGATCTTAGCGTCTTAGCTTTGACCTGTGCTCCGACGGCGTTCGAAAAGTTTTGTCGTTTCTTTCTATTTTCCTCGTGATCTCGCGTTCCGCGCCAGAGCAGGCATACTTGTACATGTGTGACAGTTTGAGACGCTCAAGTCATGTACTACCCAAAACAAGTCCTGGCAAGTCTCTTTTCGCGGCACCCCCTGGGCAACGCAGGAGGCCTATAAGAGCGTAAGCCAAGAGACGCCTTTTACCTGTTCCAGAGTAAAAATTAAAAAAAAAAAATAGCGTCGGGACTCCAGATGTTCTGACTTCACCACCCAGAGATAAGAGACGCGTAACCTAGTGGTGGTGGACTGAGTCTGGAACTTTCGATTGTCTTGCGGCGTTGAAGCTATAGCCAATTTCGGACATGCAAAAGTGTTTTTTTTTTTTTTTTTTTTGTTCTTCAGCAATCGACGGAAAAAAAAAGAAAAAAAAGCTCAGCCAACTTGCGACGCGCCACTGATATCAGTGTTGCCAAGCTGCTTCAGCCGGTAGTTTTGGTTTCGCCGTGCCGCTGGAACGATACTTGGATACGCGATATCTACAGAACTATACACACTACCGAAAACAAATTATATCTCGTGATTCAGGGTCGCCGACTTCGACTAAACAGATCATAACCCAAAAATTGTAAAAATGGAGTGCAGTTGCCCTTTAACGATTATCTCAGTCCAGGATTGTCGATGGCGAATACAGGTTTACTTTTGGTGGCTGGCGATGCCGAAATTTACAAAGCGAATCTGTTCAAACAAATAAATATTTGTTCACGAAGGTCCGTGAAGTGGTGCCTAGCACTAGAATTCAGTCAAACTTTCCGAGGTATTTCTCCTCCTGCGCCCTTTAACTTTATTTGGCCAATTTTACAGAAGACAAATGTGAGATTCAACTTGACGGACCTGTCACTTACATTATATCTTGAGTGAGCAAATGTTAATATAAAAATAATTCATTTCCTAGGGCCTATATCGCAAAATGCTGCTTATGAGTAGTTTAGCAGTGTTGATAATCTAAGAAATTTCCTACTCGGCCTGTCAAAACATTCTCGAGTATTGAATTAAAAAAAAGAGGCCGAGACGATACTACTTGTTTATATCAACTATCTGCGTCATTACACGATACGTTTTTAGTCTGCGAAGTTCACTAAAAGTTGGGTGCCCACGAAAACCAAACAGTGAGTAGTAAACTCGTGAGTTCATCTGTTCTGGCCGATTCAGCACATTGCTAATCAAGCTGTCGATATGCTTCTTTATATTCACGTGTTAGTCTCTTCATTGGTTGTCTTTTCTGGAAACTAGTGCCGTCGGGTACGGCCGTAGACGATGGTAATCTTCCCTGTACATCAGTCAGGCGTTTCGCAACCGACCATAATCAGATGCGTCAAAGGAGTTGGAAAAAGAAAGCCCACAATTTAGGCTAAAATACACCTCGTAGTCCTCAAAGTGGCTCAATACCACTGTTTCATTGGTTGTGTGCTACAAGGAAAATAATCGGATCAGAAAACTAAACAAAAACAACGTAAAGCAGCACCATAGCCGCGTCGTGCGTCAGCGCCCTCTATCCACCTGTGAAGCAACTACTAAAATGAAACAAGACGGCGAAACAGTAAAGTTGCAGGTTAGTTTCGGTTTCGGCTATATCGTAATTCCAGAATTAAGAATTATACTTTTTTTTTTCATTTACTTGCTGCTTTAAGTTTAGTTTCTTGTGCACTTTCAGAAAACGTTCAAATTGACGCCGGAACAATACCGAGAACATCAAACGACTGGAACCACCTCCCTGCCTCCATCGCTGCCATATTTGAAGCCACAAACTTCAAGAAACATTGTAACGAATTCATCTGCTACAGCCACTCCTCTCTGTAATGCCTCCGGGCCTTGAGAGTTGAGAGTTGAGAGTATGAAAAATAATAATACCAAAAGGAGCACATAGACTTACGGGTGCAAATGTGGAGAGGATAACTCGGATAACTCTACCCCCGTGGCAACCCTTTCCCCTTCACTTGTGCTGCTAAAGCCCCCCCCCCCCCCCCCCCCCCCCCTCAGGGAAAGCGATGACACACCAAACACGCACGAGAAATGTGCGTTAGCTTTCCTTAGTTTACAATCATATACAACAAGCGCAAGAAGCCTAGAGAGGAAGCCATTCCGGGAGGGTAGAGAGAGGGGGTTCAGAGAAGAGAAGAGGGGGTTCACGTAACCTGATCAAATAAAAAAAATCCGCCAATTTGGGCGGACGTCGGGAAAACTGTAGCAGAATTCCGAATTTTGTACCAGTCCTGACACGAGTGAACTTCCTGACAGCGAATTTCGCGCAACAGCAGCTTCACATAGCCCCCGCCGGGAGCGGCGCAGGCGCTAAAGCTATTTAGGTCACGTGATGTCGCCGAGAGCCCGCAAGCAAGATGGCGACGTCTTGACTATGTGGTGCTTCGTCAGCTGATAGGGCCCCCCTGCCAATCTGGCGCAACCAAAAAAGAAACCCATTCGAAAACTAACACCGAAACCGCATAATGTGAATCAGGACGCCCAAAATCCCAACCCGAACCCACCACCACACCCGCAACGACGAGGCAGCACCGGATGATCGTCGACGACTTCGCCCGACGGCTACAATCCGACGTGGACGCACCTTCGACCACCGTCAACATGGACAGCAAAGACTACGACCACACCAAGAACCTGACGCTCATGTTCTTCCTCGACCGCCTCATGGACAAGGGACAGCCTCGAACCTTACACGATCTGTCGTGCCAGTTCGGAACCAAGGGATTCACCAAGGAAATGCGGCAGATCGCCGGCGGCAGTCAGTCCGGTCTGCGCAAATTTCTCGGCCAGTACCCGTCCCTCTTCACCATCGACGGGGACCAAGTGTCGGTCACCAGCTTCGGCGGGGACTCGTCGGGAAACACGCCGCAGCGGGACTACGTTCAGGAGGCTATAGACTACTTCCGGACCAAACTGGAGCAGTACGGCAACGCGGAGGTGCCGATCAAGTCGCTTCTGGGACACCGATCGCAGGCTACACCCGAGATTCGGCACGTTTCCGGCCAGCACGGGAGGTAGGGTGTCTTCGTTTTCGTGCTCATTACCGACTTTTTGTTGTTCGTGTCTACTTTCTTTCTACCAAAGTTCGGTAGAGAAGCGGCCTCTTTGGCCCCTCCCCCGAGCTCTCTCTTCTTTCTCGCTTTTTTTTTTCCATTATTATTTTCTTTTTTTACTACGAACCTAGTTCGTCTGACGACTCGAGAGCACCTCAAAACCGCGACCAACGGCCTAATCACGACTGCATGCTCGTAGCTCATTCCTTCGAAAGAAACGTGCCCGCTTCGTGATGTACGGAGGGACCCGCAACAGCTCGCAGTGTATCCCAATTTTTTTCCCCTACTTTTTTGTTTTGTTTATGTTTTCTCCATTAACACGCTCGTCTCTTCGTCGTCGAACACCCGTTCGCCTAACCTTGGCCTAGCCGTAAACGCCCTTCTGATTGGTGTAATTCCGCTGGGACGACTTCCTACGTAAACGCGCACACATGTATCTTCTTTGTTTTTCTATGCCGAACTTCCAGACTATTTTTTTTTTTTTCCCCGTTGTTTCCGTGTATTCAAATGTCGCTACAAACCTCGCTCAATACCGAGTTGTTTTGAGTTACAGCGTAACTTACATAAGGTTATAAGTTTGCCCAATGCCTCGCCTCGTCGGCATGTCATGCCGCACAGCAAGCATTCCGGCCTTGGCGTTTATTATTCCTTTTTTTTTTTTTTTCTGTCGCCGCCTGTCCTCTCGTTGACGGGGATACACCGTCAGTTTTGAAGGCGGCTCGCTCCTCGCTTCGGTGATTACTACCTTGGTGCGTTTTTTTTTTTCTTTTTTTCTTTAATGTTTATCTTTTGGGAGTGGGTTACTTTTCGGGCTTGGAATAGTTGGGTAGAAGCGCTGCTTCGGCGACACGGAGGCGTGTCACTAGTCGAAGCGTCGCTAGGCGCTCGTATCTGGTTGCGTGGAGAGGTCATTGATTCCCAACAGGCTCCTTTTTCTTTTCCTTTTTTTTCTTTTTAATCGCGGCACATCGATAGATAACGCGTTTGATGCGATTATTCGCGATGCTCGCAAGTGTGACCTTAGATATCGTCCGAACACCTGCCACGTTTGATCGTGGAATCCTCCAGACACACTTGTGTCGTTCTTGTGCCTCATACTTTAGCCTAGTCCATGGGGTCCTTGCACGTTTCAATCCCGAGGAACCATTACCTGCCTTGACTGATGGCCATAAGAGTCCCTCGGGGTCTCAGCATTGATCCAGTAAAGCAGTTCAGGAACCTGCAGAGCTTACGACAAGCTCCGCCTTCAAGGCCCTCCCCTCTTTCCACTTTAGCGGACGAATGAAATGGTGGAGAGGAGGCGAGCGGACTTGCCTCCTTTCTCACCTCTTCAGTGTTTGCTCTACTAAAGTGGAAAGGGTTGAGGGATTTGTGGGAGTAGCCTGTCCTGCTTCGCTTAACCTGACACAGACTGTGGGGGATGTTTAGCTCACTGGTATGCTTTGACAGAAGCCTTACATCTGTTAAAATAGTGCTTAAACTGGGAAAACATTTTGCTGAGGAGGGGGGGGGGGATGGTCGAGAAGGTTTACCAGCTCAGGGAGCCCATCAGGGTACTCCGTGTTCCTAGGAACCCAGTTTCAGAACTGGCTTAGTCATTGGATGCTGAGTTTAAACTGAACAGTGAAGAACTGGACATTATCACCACCTGTGATCTTTCGTCTTCTCAGCACAGGGGTGTGGCTTGGGGGGTTAACCCCCCCCCCCCCTTCACGAAATGAATTTATTTTTGACAAATATTGAATGATTAGGGGGGGGGGGGGAGTGCTGGGGTTGACTGTGTCCATATCCGTCAATTGTACAGTACATAGACTACTACAGTGCAATCCACTTATAAAGAAAACTCTAAATTTCAATCGTTATTACCGATTATCATTGTATCTGGACTAGAATCTGATCGTTTCTAGACTAAGAACTCTAGAAACTGATCGTTATAACTAATACATCGTTATATGTGGTATCGTTATAAGTAGATCGGACTGTACATGCAAAAATAAAAGAAAGCCCCCCCTCTTTCCCAGTTATGAAAATCTCCCCCCCCCCCCCCCCCCAAAAAAAAAAAAAAATCCTGGCTACACCACTGCTTCTCAGTAACAGTTCAATGGGGCTGCGATTAATTGCCACCAGTACCAGGCCATAGAATAGACCTTTTGCAAAATCTGCCTGCACCCTCCAATGCAGCAAAAGGATTGCTGGGAACATCCTGTATAGAGCTGGCTGTAGCAGACAACGGAGGTGACGGAGGAAATGCACGCCGGCGGACGAGGGCATGCGAGCAACTGCACTCCCCATTTCACTCTCTCTCTCACTCTCTTCAATGTCACGTGGTAGATGCTGCAGAAGCAAGGAGGAGCATGCAGAACATCACCGAATACGTTGCGCCATCTCGTGGATAGTCGAAGAACTACCGATTCGGTTTTGAATGCGTGTTGCGCTTTCTCTTGAGCCGGTGAGCTGTCGGAGGTAAATCTCTGCACGGCGGTGGTATTTGTCAAACGTGGCATCCTGCTGATATTTGGAGACCGCTACGAAGACAGCCTTAGTCGAACAATCTAACTGCTTCTGCTGCTTGTTCTTTAAATGACAGCAGCAGTGAGGACTGTGGATGATGTTGGATTATTTGATTTGGGCTCCTACAGCTACATTCCATCTTCGAGGTGCAGAATCGACACATGCTCGTTGGAGAGCATCGGTCCAGCTTTCCAGGCTGTCCTGAGCTGGGGCCAGTGGCGTAGGGGAGGAGCTTATAGAACTTTAGACCCCCCCCCCCCCCCCTCCCTATGAATATAGAAAGGGATCCCTGGCAATGCCACTGGTTAGGGCACATATTTTATGTGTGCACAAGCCATAAAAACAGCAGAGGAGAAGTCGGAGCAGTGCTATAACTAGGGTTCCACGTTTTCGGTTTTTATTTTTTCGCAATTCGGCATACTTTTTTCGGTGTTTATTTTAAAATTCAATTTTCGTTTTTTTTTTTTTTCGGTGTATATTTATTCCCAAAAAAGTTTACCATTCTTTTTTTGGTGAATATGAAAGAAACACCATTGGATACCGGATAAGATGATCCTTGCCGTTGTGATATTTGTGATCACTCAAAGAATAACGGCACATATACATACGTGGTCTTCGCTACAACTTCCGTCAGGACACACCTCAAAATCACGGAATTTGCGAGCATAATCTTCAGCGCGCTTCTTTATCCTTCCCATTCTAACGACGTGACCGTCTGAGGTGATGACCGTACAGGAACCAGCGGAATGGCATAAAAAAAAAAATCCATTGTATTTATGTTCTCAACCACAGGGAAATTTGAGAGAGGGTGTTCAGAAAGGTATTAACGACCTGTCTCTATGTTCTCTGGTGTGCATGAAGCGAAAAACCTTATACTAGCCCACATCCAAACTTTTTTTTTAGGACCGGGAACTTGACACACTAAGCGCGATCACAGAAAGGACACAGATGTCTCGCGAAGGCCAATCCAAGACCTCTTTTGCTGCATGTTGAACCTTGGAAGAAAGCAATCACAAAGACGTCACACAATGTAGAACCTTGCAAAGCCCTCTCTCTCTCCCATCCCCTCCCCCGCCCACCTTGACGCGGCCCTAAAAAGCTAACCTTTTTCAGTTAAAACCGAATTTCCGAAAATGGATTCGGCATACTTTTATCGGTTTTTATCGGTTTAAACCGAAAACTCCGAACCCTAGGTTTTGTGTAAAAAAAAAAACAGGTGTTCTGGATGACATGTTTCTCCACGTGCAACAGTGTCTCCGAATAGTATGAGTTTATGGAAGCACACTTGCCGACGAACCCAAAAAAGACTGTATCAGCTAGAACACTTGAACTTACAAAAGTGGTAATGGTGTGTATGTAACACGCTTTCTATATATAGGATTTAAAAAAAAAAATTGTGCTATGATTTAATATAGCCGCAAATGTTTACACTTTGGGTTCTCATTCTTGCACAAATTCCAAGTTCAGTGTTTAAACTTTTTTTGGACAGTAATGCAAACCTTTTTTTCTTCTAAAGGTCAGGTTATTGGTTACATTTGTATGGATCGTAATTAGTCATTGCTGTGTAGCTCTTAAAATAAAAAATGTGTTCATCCCTCAAAAAACGCCACTTTTTTTCATGGTATGGAAAGGGCAAAGGGCCCTCAGCGGCATTACATAAGAAAGGGAAAGGGGGGTGGGATACATGGTGTGGTTATACAATCAAGACATGACACTGTTCAGGTAAGTAAAAGTACATATAGTCAATCTCAACATAATAAACCCAGTAGAAAAAGAAAGTAATTAGGAAAACATTTGAAAAAGATTCAGTCATTAGTGAGATTCCACCTTGCGATTTAAAAGATATGGGCTGATAGTTCCGTGCGAAAAGCATTGGTGTTCTCAATTGATTTGATCGGAATGGGGCAGGTCATTCCAGTCAACGATCGTCTGGGGGAGAAAACAGTGGTTAAATGCATCGGTAGTACCTGATGAATGGGCGATTGTTTGGGAATTGCTGTGTTGGGCAGATGACCTGAGGGGAGAGTGTAGTAGCATTTTGCAGAGCGTAGGATGATTGTAGTGCATTTTCTGAAAACTGAGAGGCTAGCAACTTTGAGTTGCTGGAAAGAATGTGCAAACATTCCTTCCAGCAATGAAGCTAGATCCGGTTGGCTCCATTGAGCTATGGTGATGGAGCTCCTGAAGCATCGCTTTTGTGCTCATTGTTGCCTATCTTTCGTCCCCGAGTTTGTACAGAAAGGCTTTTTTCATGCGCTTTCTTACGGTGCCCCTTGTTTTCTTGAGGCTCCTACCAAGAAATCTTCGAGCCAAGTCTCTGACATAAGGCACTAGTTCTTCCGAAAGTGGTGGATTGTGCAGCACAAACTGACACATCCTGGCGTCTATATTCTGAAACTGATCAAGGGGTATCGAAAAGCATGCAAACACGTAAACCATGATGCTGTATATTCGGACTGACATTGCCACACACTGTGCCCCAGTACACCTCATTGCAGTGCGTCGAAACGCTGTTAGGAGCAGAGAGCTTGCGGTGGTGGAACTAAAAGAATTCTCCGTCATTCTAGGGCTAACAGAGGCTATGCCTCACATGCTTTTCTAATTTTACACAATGTGTTTACTACAAAATGATAATGTGCCTCGTTCATTGCTGCTATAATGCCCTCTGGGCAATGCAAAACAAAGCAAACAAATAAGATGTAAACAGAAGTTCCCTACCATAAAGTATTAAGCATGCACTGACATTGCAACAAGCGCCGACCCCTACTTTTGAGACACTTGAAGCAAAGGGTATATCAAGCGCCCACCTCAGTAAACTTCTAAGCCCACCAAGCTGACCAAAGTACTCTTCCTCGTCGGCTGCTTCTCCAAGAAACTGGTGCAAGGTGGTGAAGCTTTACGTGTATGCACCGGTGCAAAGCGGTGAAGCTTGACGGGAGAGCGCCGGCGCAAAGCGGTGAAGCTTGATGCGAGAGCGCCGGCACGAGGCAGACTTGAGGAGGGTGACTTGTCTGCTTTATAAATGAGGAATTCTGGCAGACCTCTTTATTACTATACACTGGTGTCTCATCAAGATGGACACCTCAGTCTCCCCAAAAAACCGTCCATAATGTGAGTTATCCGTAATGAGGCAAAAAGGCACGTTTCTACCCAGTCTGTCCCCGAATCCTTTGTCTATATATAGCGTGGTATCCACACTAACGGGGTCTGTATTGATCGGACATGACTGTAGCATTCCGTCAGATCAAACAAGGGCACACCCTATCATGTGCCCTTCTGTTCTTCTGCTCTCAGAGATTACAAGCGCCCGTCCCCATTTTTGCGTTCGCAGCATTTGGGTGGGCGCTTGGCATCTTACGGTCACATCTTGCTGCCATGCCTTTTGTTGTGGCAGGGCCACCCTCGCTTACTTGACAAAAGTTTGAGTGGTTGTGCATGGAGCGCTTCTGTAACGTTCAAACTAAACTCGTGTTTTGTTTGTGGTACCCAGAAAGCTCTCTAGATTATGCCCCGAGTAGCCTCATTGTCTTTACCCACTCTTCACGTGTTTACATGTTAGCGGACGAAGGCGTTCGTGGAAATCTCCAGCACCTCATTGTCGTTGCCCGAGCTTGGGGCAAAGAACACGAGAGGAGGACGGAGGGAAGTCTGTTGTCAATCGGATCGTCTCTATCGCGGCTTTCCGTCCGCAGCGCAGTTATCGCGACGCACGACGGCTCTTGGACGCCAGGCACTTGGCAAGTGGGTCGCAGCTCGGATTGGGAACGTCACCAAAGGGGTGCTTCTTTTCTGGGGCGCTTTCTCTCGTTTCAATGAGCGTGTGTACGTTTGTGGGCATTGTGTTCTTGCCAGCATGGCAAGGCCGTCGGCATGGAGATGTTTTCGTTTGGAATCGCCCGTTGCTGTGCCCCGACACTCCACAGCTGGGTTTAGTTTCCCCCGGGTGTTTCTTGGGAGATGAGTCGCATTTCATTTTTTCTTTTTGTGATATCCTGAGAGATGGCCCACACCGAAAAAGTCAGATTGGGCAGAAAAAGAGGCTGCGCTAACTCTCAGTGTCCAATTTCCAAAAAAAAAGATCTCTGAGAAGGTCAGCGACCTTAATTTTTAAACTCGTATAACGCATGGGATGCAGTTTTTAGGAAGCGGTCATTTAAATTTGTTTTAGAAGAGATCATAGTTTTAGGAGAGCGAAGAACAGCATGTTGTTCATTTAATGCTATCACTCTCCTCTATAACATCACTATGCATCAAAAGGGTGTTGGCATGTGATAACCGTAGGAGACGCAGAGCATACCCCTTAGCCGCCACAGGATGAGAACATTGGACTGCTGACTGAAGGGTTCTGGGTTTGGTTCTTGGTGAAGGATGAGTATGTATTGGTCTGATTCTGTGTTCATTGTCTTGGGTATTTCGCCATGGTGACCAAACCAGTTGTGCTGCCATGCCCTGCCGTGGGGTGTGTACAAACGGACAAATTTTTGGGAGTAAGGGCTTCCGTTATTAGGCTTTCCATGTTTTAAAATGGCTAACTTCGTTCCTCGTCTACCCGTGCCCCTATCAGCTGCCCTGCACTCTTTGCCATGCATATCATATTAGTTGAATGGAAAAGGGAGCACTCTTTTTGTTCATTTGACTTCTAAGTTGCCCATTTTTAAAACTCATATTGACTACCCTGTTGTGCAAATCGTCTTAAGGGGGGACACTACCCAGAAAAAACAATTTCTGCAAAAAAAAGTTGATTTTGACAAATGTCATATTTACATCCACCAACATCCAGAGAGTATTCCCAGAAAGTTTCATTAGTTTTCACTGCATAGTTAATTTTTCATAAATTTTTTTCGGTTCACCAATGCTAAAGAAAAGGTAGAGGTTGGAGCACTTTGAATGCATTTTTCTCCATTCCAGTTTTTGGCAGAAATTTCACTTTAGGAAAACTATCATTTAGTTATTACGTAACTTGGATTCACTTTAAGGAGTTTTTCTGGGGTGAAATTTTAAGGGGACGATAACTATGAGCTTGTATTTTTTATTTTTGTCATTTTTCATGCTCAATAACTAAACTTTTGGACAAAGGATGGAAATCTAAAAAACACTATTTGTGCTTCTCTGGCTTTTCTGTCATGAAAGATGGTATAATAAAGAAATATAGCTCCATAATTATCTGCTCTGAACTGTCCTAAAGAAATATAACACATGAAAATGACAAATTTATAAGTAATTTCAAAACGATAGTTTTCCTACACAGACACGCCCACTTTCATCTTTGAACATTTGCAATTTTTTTTGTACATCACCCAGGTTAACAAAATTTGGCAGAAATGTTCTCAACGTTAACAGAAACAAGCCCTGTAAATCTAATTTAAATCAAACAAGCGGTTCAAACATTCACTTTTTTGGGTAGTGTCCCCCTTAATCCAAGTTATGCAACTTTACGGATTTTTTTTTTTTTTTTTAAGAAAAAAAATTTGATAGAATATTAAATTGTTTCCTGTTTAACTTTGATGCAATTTACTAGTGCAATCTTTGAGGATGGGCCATCTCTTAAAATATTATGGTATACTAACTACTGTAAATGATTGACCTTTTGTAAGGAGCTCGTTTCCGCGAATCTCGCTAATCACCTATGATTCGCAAAAGATAGGTCCCGCGAATATGTTTGTTTCCTTATGGTAGCAAATACATAGCATACCACCCTGATTCTTGAAATATTGAGTCCGCAAAAATAAAGTCGTTTACAGTATATCCTGTCTTTTGATTATAACTTTTCTACATAGTATCCAGCTGTGCTGCTGAAATAGCGGTGGTGAGCTCACGCATGTTTTTTTCAGTGTACCCGTACATGCTAGAGATATTTTAAAAAAAAAAGAGATAAAAAGACTTGCTCCATGGTACAAATCTATTTGACAAAGCCCACGAATACATGGATCAAGAGGGCATCGGCTACCGGGAACTGGCCCCATTTTCCCATTGAAATTTTAAGAAAATGACTCGTAACTTTTGAATAAGATAACGGTTAGTTCCGAAAATTTCGCATCTGGCTTGGACCTCTAGCGCTACCAGGCGGAGGCTGAGCATTCACCGATGCGCAGTTTATTTTGCGGTGAACAAAAACGTGTATCCTTTTTGTCAATTTGGATTTTTAAAAAAAAAATTATGTTCACAAGTAATCGGAAATTTAACGCGTTGCAGCAAAACAAACGTGCCTAACCCGCCGTCGGCTTTTTTCCTGCTATTTGCCACTCCAACGAGGAACGACAAGTACTGACACAGACATTAATGGCAATGGACTCGTGGTCTTTTAGCTCTTCGAAAGTACTTGGTGTCTGGGACACAGCAGACAAATTCATGAAGGCCACGAAGGCCTTGGCAGTGTTCCTCACAAATACGGAATTATTGGCCACTTTGTAGGTGCCTAAAGATACTTCTTCGAGGCTTTGAACTGTCTTCCTATTACCATATTCACCCTCATTCACAATTTCACCCCATCTTTGTTTCTCATCACTATATCTTTCCTTCCCCCTGCCCTTCTCCCCAGTAAAGAGTTGCCAGCCAGAACCTACGTTCAGGTTAACTCTCTCTGTCTTTTTTTTAATGAACCTCTCTCTGTCTCTCTGCCACTCAATTTTTTCTTCTTTCTCTTGAGACCGTCAGTCTTGGTGTTTACGACTCCCTGCATTCCGCTCTCGTCCTTACCACCCTGCCCGGCACGCAGGGAGTTCCGGGACTTCCTGGCGAAGCACTCGGATGTCTTTGTGGTGAAGGAGGAGTATGTGGTGCTCCGGAGCGTGCTCCAAAGCGCTGCCCTGGGGGACGGGCAGGTGGTGGTCAAGATGGCCGAGGAGGCGCCCCTGGACTCGAACCTCCGGGACCAGCTGACGGGCATCTTTGAGGGATACCTGCGGTCGCGGGGAGGCTCAGCAACCCTGGACGCCCTGTTCGCCCACCTGACGTCGCGCTTTAGCCGCGACACATACTCGCGCATGGTGCAGAGCTCTCAGGACCTGTCGGCATTCCTGCGGATGAACACGCATCGGTTTCAGGTGGGTGCCGCTTGGCTTCCTCATGGATCGTCTGGCACTCGCATGGAGCCACTGCCTAAATAAGCCAACCTCTAACAGGTTACTGAAACAAAATTTTAGCACCTGTTTTCGTGGGTCAAATATGTCGTGGCAACACCACAAAAACATCAAATTTTGTCTTTCGAAAAGACACAAAAAGTTTGTGTAAAGTGAATAAAGCAATCACCAAATTGCACCTGAAGCACGTTTCCAAAGCTACGTGGAATGTCGTCACAATGATCATACCCAAAGGGCTGCGCTGCTCCACGGAAGTATGGCGCCGAGCTCTGAGCCCGCGTAGCCTGTCATACTTGGCTGAACCGGATTTCCCTTCTTTCCCACGCCTGTTCAACTCTTGCGGCTGGAGAATAGAAAGGAAGACGGGTAGACGAAGAGAAGGTCGGTGTAGTTTTGGGCCGCAGGTGACTCACTTCGCCTCCCCTCATGTATACTCGTGTCCCCGAATCGGTCATCGGGCATCTCCAACGGCTAGGTAGTATTGTGTCAACACCACCAAGTGGCGAAGCTCCTAACCATGCCAGCCTCGCCGTAATATTGCCCGTGAAGGGACAATTGACGTACCGAGTGCGCCGTAGGCGTTGGATCTCCCGGGACGCATCGCGCTCTCTCTGACGGCTGCGCTTCGAGCGCTTTCCAGAATCGGCTGTTTACAACGAAAAACCTAGCCAGCTGCTACAAGTGTGCGATTGTCGTTAGCCGACATTGTTGATCGTGTCTAACTTATTTCTGAACGTGAGAGGTATATTTAAGTTTTCGTTTCTGTATTGTTTTAATGGATGCTATCAAGCTGGTGTCAAAATGAAACCTTTGCGGGGGCAACTGGTCGGCAACTTTGACACTCGCTTTGTATCAAGTGCGAGTTCCCGAAGCCGCCCCTCGTCGGCCTTTGCGCAGATCCAAGCCAATGTGGTGACGCTGCTGGAGCGGCCAATCCCGGAGCCTCCCGCCCCCACGCTCTCGCCGTCCCGTGCGCCGGGCAGCATCCAGCAGCGGCTCAAGTCGCACATCCTCAAGGCGGTGGCAGACAACTCGGCCATGGACCACCAGCGGGTGGCGGGGGCGTCTTCGGCCAGGGAGCAAGACCAGGCGCTGGCCGAGATGCTCAGGGGCGTCAAGGTCGTCTCCAAGGTGGGTGGTGACTTTAGAAAAGGAGCGGACCTTCTGCATAAAGTTGCTGTATATGCTCCGTTTGCGACGACGTTCGTGATTATAGATGGAGTGAATCACACAAGACTCCTGGATGCGTTCAAAAAGCATTTGCTGTTCAATGAAAACAGAAGAAAAGGGAAGAGTACTCATGCAGGGCTATATGTACACATTAGTGAAGGAAAGAACAGACATTTGAACATTATCGGACTCTAGAATACACTGAAGTTTACTGGGGCTCGTGGGTTTAAGGTTGAGCATCCTTTTCACGAGTGTGAGTGAATTCATTATAGATGATGGAATGCAGAAGAGATGGCGATGTGCTGTAGATGGAATACGCAAGAGATGGCGAGATAGTGCCGTAGGTCAGTTGGTCGGTCAGTTGGTGGGATGGTTGGCGGTCAGGTGGCTGGGCCGCAGCGGCGATGGTTGTTGTTGCCGGTTGCCTCCCTTGCAGTCAAGTCGGTCTCGGACGGTTTGACATCTTGATCGCTTGGGAGGCAGCATAACCTCTCGGTGAGCACCCCCAACATAGGTTGTCCTTGCAGCTCCGGGCTTCTTTACTGCTTGTCTCGAATCCCTCGGCGTGCCACCCATGCTCACGCGCACTTCACCCTTGGCTTCCTCTCTTCTTCTTCAGTCTTCTAAGAACGACAATGTTAAGAGTATTGCAACGGTCTCAAACATTTTATTCCAAGTACTGCGGGTGAGGCGACCATCTCTTTTGCAAGGTCGTTGTATACAAGAGCAACGTTTGACCGTGCAAACATTGCTCTTGCAGTGTATGCAAGCGCATGCGCCGTTGTGTCTCCAGAATTCGTCGAAATCACGTCCACGCTGTGTTATTGGTTGTTGTGTCATCTGCAGAGAATGCAGTTATGTGTGTCTAAGTGGCATACGCAATGTCCAAAGGTTCATGGATCTTCCTGCTTGTCAGACTTCAGTGAAAGATCTACATTTCGCGAACGTATAGTAAAAAATATGTCCAGCCCCGAACCCAGCGCTCGGCAATGCCGCTTCCCCGCAAGCACAAGTGACCTCTTCTTCGCCAGTGAGGAGTTGGCAGCGAAAGGAAAAGGAAGGTTATACTCTGGCTCCGCCATTTAGTGACCCTACTTTTGCAAACCTTTTAGCGCCCTCTTTGGCATCGAAAAAAATTTTGGGAGCTGGCTCCCGCTGCAGGAGAAAAAAAGAAGTTCTGGGAACTGTCTGTCAAAAATCGGCTGTAGTGGATAGAAGGAATTTCTGGAGTTGGCCGTATAGAACTAGCCATCGCAGAAGAGAGAGGCAACGCTGAGCTGCCTTGTCTCTCTCTCGCATCATTTACTCTAACGTGCTTGATGCTCATGATTCCGGTGCTCACGATCCCAGTGACACATTCCATTAGAGATCGACATGTTTGATGATGCGTGCAGAAAACATCCTCGAAGCACCGAGCTTGCATCAATAGCATAAATCTTGTCTTTCTCCGAACAAAGTTATCTCACTGCGACGACATGGAATCGAACTCGGCACCGAGAGGGCTTCTATCGCCAGCATGCGATACCACGAACTTGATCTTGCTGCACCGAGCCACTGAGCTACTTCATGGTATTGCAGGTTGTGAGCATCAAACCTCAGCAGCGAGAAGAGGAAACACTGCAATAAATCAGCACTAAATGCCTGATTACACATACACCGCAGCACATGCAATGTAGCACAAACCCAGTACGAAATCAGCACTGGTGCGGTGCTGACTGCGTTATCTCAGCGGCGAGGCGCATGGTGAACCGGGCTTTAATTCAGTGTGAATTGCCGCAATGCTTCAGCGCTGCGCTGCTTGCGCAAACCGACCTGAAAGGCCGATGAGCAGCCAGAAAGGAGGAAACTCCCTCAATTCTTCCTTTCCATTCGAGGAAGGTTAAAGACCCTCCTCCTCCCTGCGGGGAGTAGCTCGGAGACCAGCTCCCGCTGAGAGAGGAGGAGAGAACAGTGCGAGAGACTGGAGAGAAGGAAACTGGGTACCAGTTCTCTGACCGCCAGAAGGCGATTCTGCGAATCGACCTTTAATACAGATGTCCCGGCCCGTTGCAGGTAAAGGAGTGCGAGGGCGTGGTGTCGAGGCTGTCCCAGTGCCCCGTCTTGGCCTTGGACGCGGAAGGGGTCAACCTAGGGCCCAGGGGGCCCCTGACCCTCCTGCAGCTGGCCACGGCGGCGGGGGAGGTGTTCCTCTTCGACGTGCAGTCCACGCCCCAACTCTTCGACGAGGGAAAGCTCAAGGACATCCTGGAATCCCAGACGATCGTCAAGGTGGGCTTCCCCCCCGCCGTGCTCGCAGCCTTTTTATACTGGGGTACCTAGAATTTGGAGGGCTTGCAACTGACCCGATTGGGGTCGCGTGGTTTACGGGCGGCGCCTGCGATATGAGCTGCGAGGAGGAAGCGAATGTGTTGGTTGTCTGGAAGCGTCTCCGAGGTTTGTTTATCCTTCCTGCCTGCTGTCTTCCTTCCAGGCACTAACGCACGTGTGCACGTGAACACCTAATCCGTGTAGGAGTTGTCTGCCATTAAATTTCAAAGGCACTCCATGGTCTGAGTTGCTTCCTCTGTTAAACCTAGGCTCTCTACTTTGTATACGGCGAGAAACTGAGGGAGAGGAGGAGATGAGAGTGCACGGGGACATCAGAACACCAAGCTCGGACTGGAATGATTAGTGTGTAGACGCAGAACTAGCTTCCTTGTTTTTTGCTGCTTTTACATAGTACTCATGTACCAGCTAGACCACTCTCATATTCTGTTACAGCTCGTCTCTACTCACTCTTCAAACACGTTCGAACGCGTTCGGAGAGTGAATAGAGACAGAGGCAGCTAGCTTTGTGTCTGCCCACTAATAATTCCAGCCAGAGCTCTGTGTTCTGATGTCCCCGCCCAATCTCGTCTCCTTCTCTCCCTCAATTTCTTGCCGTATAGGGCGTTTTACGGAATTCCAGCCAAACGTGTTTTGCAAAAAAAACAATATGTTGTACAGAGAAAAGGTAGATGCCGTATTGGTCGCTGTTTGGGGCCACCTACTTAGGAAAGTACAAAGATCCTCAGATAATTAAGTGTAATATGATTTGAATAATTACATTTCTAATTAGTAGCGACAAATTCACTGTTTCCAGCAGTTCTTTTAGTAAGATGTATGCTGCATAAAGCATCTGCATTTTTAGTAAGATGTATGCTGCATAAAGCATGTTGTATTGACTGTTGTGCCAACAGTCAATACAACATCTGTACATCAGAGGCACATTCCAATGCCTCTCCGGCAGCAGAACACTGAAACCGTGGCAGCACATCTAAAATTTATGTTTCTTTCAGGTGCATTAAAAGAGACTTATATTTGCTGCCTTTCAATGATGCAAGTTCCTAACTGAAACCGTGCCTTTATTTTACTAATAAACAAATCACTTCCGAACGCTAGTCAAAGGTTGAAATTACCCGAACACTACCGTATTTACTCGAATCTAACGCGCCCTCGATTGTAACGCGCACCCATTTTTTGAAGTCCGAAAAAAAAAAAAAAAAAAAACGCGATGACCTCGATTGTTACGCGCACCAGATTTTGTAGGTTCGATACAGAATTGAAACTTTTTCTCACTTGGAACAACGAAGGTTTATTCCAAATGCTTCAATCTTGCGATGAAATGAATGGCGCTGTCTCTCGCCGGCAAGGTCGTCATCACGACGCCGGTCCAGGGGCAGCGCCCGTGGGGCGATATGCATCACACGTCATTGCTGTCGGACGACATATTCTGCAAGCGGGTCTTCTATTTCGGGGAATCGGCCCTTCTTCGGTCCACTGAATGAATCCCTTCCGCGTTGACTTGCTGGCCAATATCCTTTCTTTCTGCTTGCGCCAGTCCCGCACGCAAGTTTTTGGAACACTAAACGCACGTGATGCGGCCCGATTTCCATTGCTATCCGCGCACAATATCACTTTTCTTTTGAATCCAGCATCATGATGAACGCGGCATGTCTTTGCAGTGGGAACTTACATGTTGATATGAACGCAAGAAACACACGACTACGCTAAGCGCTGGCTACGCTCTAAGCCTCTCAGTCTCAGCGTGTAATGGAGCGGCCATTTTGAAATGTCGATGGCGATACGGTAGCGCAGTTTTGGGTAGCACTCAATTCTAGCGCGCATGCGATTTTTGGACCTATTTCCCCGGAAAAAAAGTGTGTGTTATATTCGAGTAAATACGGTATTATTCACCTTGTTAAATAAGCCCTTTAATGTTGACCGACACCGTACATCTCTTTTTTTCTGCGCTGCGAGCAGTTCTTACAGAAAACTTTGGTCGGCATTTCCTGTATACAGTTAAGTTTCGTTAATATGGATACCCCACTACTTTATAGATAGCCTTTTCTTAAAAAAAACTGGGAAAAAATATTCTTTTTTTTTTTATTATTGCGGACGACTCGCATTATGGAAATTTTTTGTTGGGAACGGAGCTCTCCATACAAACGAAACACGACTGTGCATTGGAGTACGCTGTGTGGATCCGGACGGTGGTTCAGAAGTGCACTACTCCTTCGCGCATAGCCTGCTCGTTTTCCAAACAAGGCCAGTTGCGATTTACGGAGGGAGGTCCCACACAGCACAACGCGACGGCCTACCTAAAAGGAGCCCGAAGAGCCGCCTCACGACTAAAAGAGATCTCAAAGGGGGCAGGACAGGGTCACATTTGTCATCGCGTCTAACGTGAGGCACCGGTGTCCTTTTTTGTCGCCAGGTGGTGCACGACTGCAGGAACGACAGTGCGGCCCTCTTCTACCAGTTTGGCATCCGGCTCCAAAACGTCTTCGACACCCAGGTGGGGAGAGACGACTGTCGACGTTTCATCCTTTTCCGCAGAAGGACACCAAATTTGTTACGGGGTTGGCCCTTGGTTTGGGTTGGAGGCCTGGTGGGTCTTCCGTAGGGGAAAAGTCTCCACTGCTAGAGTTATAGTCACTGACAGAGTCGGCATCATTTTGTTGCCGGATTAGGTTCCAACTTATTTTTTTCATACTTATTTATTGTTTACTTTACCGTGACAGCAAAGACTTCTTGAGCTTAGTAGTGCACACGGAGTAAAGTATGTTTAGCCGAGAACCCTGGAGGTTTCTGCCTTTACCATTAATCAAAGGTAAATGCGTGTGAAGAACAAAATCCAAACAATATGCTTCCGATTGGTTCGAATTGGCGGCAATTTTAAATAGTCTGGCTTCTGAGCGGTGAGAATGAAGTACTTTAAGTACATTGTACTTATCTAGGGTTTGAAAATTTGTACTTTACTTGAAGTACACTCTATGTACTTGTACCTTACTTAAAGCGGCCCTGCAATCATATTTAAGCGTCTACCTTTTTTCCGGTTTCCACGTCTCTTGGGGTTCGGGCAAGCCAGCGGGCACGGAGAGAGTAACTAAATATTAGTGCATCATATTTTAACCGGACGACGCGGAAACCTCCTCCACCTACGGGGGCGACCCGCGGTACCGAAAGCGCGCAAAATGTGACGTCTTCGGTCCTGGGCTTACTACTGGTCAGAGCCGCTAAAAGCTTCTTTTTAGTTGAAATACAAAATATAAGTGGCACAAACCGTTTCAAATATTTATAAAAGTAGTTTTTGTTCACTATTTTAGATCAGAAAAGAAACAAATGCAGTTTATAAAGTATGGAAACAAGAAAGGACCCGTCGACATACCCGCCACCAAGCGGTGGAAAAGGCGGTGCATACCAGAAAGGTGTAGTGGGATCAGGCACGAACGAGCGGCAAGCGTAGAAAGGTCCCGGGTGTACGCGGCGGCGCTGCGGTCATATACGGCCTCGAGGATCCGACCTGTTCCGAGCGTTTCCAAGGCCTTCAGCGAGCAGCTTTGGCTTGCGGTTTAGCCTTTTGGCGGTATGGCAGTGCGAAGTGGCTCCCGTTCTGAACTGATCTTTACCCCGTGTTTGCTGTCGTTTGTGGCCAAAGAAGTGTCATGCCGAATTGGTGTTTAATCGCGCAGCAAATGCAATGCGAGCCGCCCTGGCAGCCCGCTTCATACAGCCTAGCCAGAACATGCTTTAGTGGCGCCCTCTCTAGCCATCGACACGAAGTGTGGCAGCCGTGACCACTCGCTGAGCTCACTACCCCTCCTCTAGTTCACGGCCACTCAAGCAACCAAGGACGTCATGAAGGAGGTTGTTTTTTGCTTGTTTTTGTAATTTTAATTTGCCTATAACTTTTAAAATACAGTGAAATTCGAGAAAATAAAAGTTTCATTAAGTTACTACGTTCAGTGCGCTCAGGTTCGGTGCAAACTAAAAACCCCTAAAAAAGTCCTTGCAGGGCCCCTTTAAAATACTTTTTCTGGCACTTTCCGAGGAAAGTACAACTCCCGACTTCGATTCTTCTGCAGAAAATTGGCGCCAGGCCCGATTCTTCAAAGACTGCCTATGGGTCGCCTGTGGTGCACGTGAGGGCAATTTGGAGAGGCAACGGCGTTCCTTTTCGAAAATGAATAGGACACTGGCGGACGTAACTGAGTTTTTGTGGCAAAGAATTCGGCATAACCTCCCAAAAAAGAAAAAATCTGCGTCAGCTGCAGGACGGTTTACCAACCTCGGAAATGTAGCGGTTCCCCAGAATCTACAAACAACCTTGGGTCTGGGTCCCAAGTTTTGCCTTCAACCAAACCTGCGACCTCCGGAGCTTCTTACGTTGGCAAGGAAGGTTGCGTACAGGACCAGTGAAGAGGTTAGATCAAGATGTGTCTCCGAATGTGTTGACGCTCTTTCTGGCTCAAGGGGAGTTCATGCCCAAGATCCTAGACATGTTGTTAACTTTTTGGTTGACAACCAGCAGCGTGTTTTGGAAGCGGACAAGGAAGGCTCATTTGTTATACTGCCCGAAGGCATGTATAATGAAAAAGCAAGCGCAGCGGTTCATAAGAACTTTCGGCCAGTGCAGATAGTCCTGAAGAAGGCCAAGAGCCAGGCACTCTCCCTTTGTCAACGTTTTATGTTGAGCCAGTTAGCAAGCAACATCAAAAAAGCTGATGGGCTACACCTTGAGGTCTTCTTTAGTGCCAAAACACACAAGGAAGCCTGCCCTTTCCGAGCAATTGTCACCGAAAGAGGGTCGTGGCAACGGCAGATGTCGGCCTATCTTCAAAAGCACCTTGCGGGTGTGAAGATTACGGATCCCTTTAGAGTCTGCAATTCGGAAGCCATCGTTGAAGTACTAAGCAACAATGAACTTGCCAATCATGGTGTTTTCAGCGTGGACGTTCAAGACCTGTTTTACTCGCTTCCCCATGAACATCTACTGGCCTCTGTTAAGTCATGCATCGAGTCCCACGGTGAGCTCTCGTTCCAGAACTCAAGTGGTGTACCCATAGAAAGTTTTCTTGAGCTGCTACATTTCTATCTTAATTCGACATTCATTGGGTGGCAAAACGGGGTATTTTTGCAAAAGTCGGGAGTCTGTATAGGCTCTTGCGTTGCACCGGTCCTAAGCGATATTTTTCTTGCGGGGGTCGACCGTGCCATTAAGACGGCCATAGCGTCTATGCCAGTTCTTCACGTGTTTAGGTATGTTGATGATTTCCTGTTAGTATACCGAAAGACATTGGACAATAATATAATTAGTAGCATCATGGACATATTCCACAAGTGCGGGTCAGGACTTAGTTTTACCTGTGAAACTCCTAAAGAAGGTGTGTTGCAATTTCTAGACCTTTCTCTGTCTTTGCAAACAAACCACCTATGCTGGTCATTTTCACCCCGTTCAAAAAAAGGGTTACTACACTATACGTCCTCGCACTCCAAAGTCGTAAAACGAGGCATAGCTCTTTCCTGCCTTACTTCAGCCTTAAAGAAGTCATGCCTCCATACCATCAAAAGCAGTTTTAATGCTCAAATTGAGAGGCTTACAGCGTCTGGGTTCCCAACGCAGGTGCTAACTGAGGTGGTAGGAACTCTGATAAAAAAAGTAAAAGGATGTGAAAAAGCTGCACGTAAAGTCGACAAAAAAAGAGTGGTGGTGGTTCCGTATATACACAGAATTTCTCACAATCTCAAACAGGTAGCCAATAGGTATGGAGTCCCCTTAGTGATGTCAGCCCCCCAAAAAATGGGTCAAATTTGTTCTAAAGTTCGAGCAAAAGTCGAAAACATTACAAAACACAGGTGTCACACAAAACACGTCCGGCCTTACGTGCCGTGTTCAACCAGAGTGGTTTATAGCATTCCCCTTTCTTGTGGTAGGTCCTATGTAGGACAAACAGGACGGTGCATTAATGACCGGTTAAGGGAGCACAATCTTTCTCTAAATTCCACAGTGGGGGGCCACCTACCTCTGCATTGTCAAGCGTGTAAGTGTACACCTTCTTTACAAAAAACCTCGATAATTGGCAGATTTCAAGAAAAACATACTAGGGAAATTTTTGAAGCTTTTAGTATACTCCGCCTAGGCGAGCGTTGCGTCAGTCAACCTTCTGTGGCTTTAACTGACAAGGAAATTGCCTTTCTACAATCGTTTGAGTGTGGTTGATGGTGTGTGTCCTCCGCGTGCTCGGGTGCCCCCGTGCGATTGTGGCCTCGGCTCGAGCTGATACCGCCGGCTGTTCTTTTTTATTCTTCAATACATTGAGTTGTGAGTTTGCGCTTGTCTCTTCTCTCTTCCCTCTCTTCTGTTCCTTTCTGTCTGTGCGCAATTTTAACCATGTTCAATCATTACCAACTCGCCCAACTAACCACTTTACTACTTTCTCCAAGTTTGGTCTCATTAAATTTCTATTGCCAAATGATGCTTTTTGAACTCTGAAGAAATACTGATGGGGTTATCCTGCTCTCAGCAGAAACGCAAGCAGACACGCATCGCTCCGTTTGTACTGGGGGCAGCTTTCCCGCAGCGTTTCAAACTCTCACCACTTCTAAGTTCTTACTCAGTCGGCACGAGCGAGGAGGTAAATATTCTTAGGATCCTCCACGAGAGGATTGCTTGCAGAACCCACGGGGCTGACGACACGCTTTCTCTTAGTATGTCCAATCCCCTTGGGTGCAAGCCAGTGCAAGCGGCGATAAATTCAGAAGCCGAAGAGGCTTCCAAATTCAGCACCACTTCTGAAAATAGATACTCCATGGCCAGTTGACTATGTCATATTCGCTACCATTTATGCAAATAACTGACGCATCCCCGATTACCCCTGGGGCAATCCATACCAGTTTTAAAAAAACACTCTATAGGGGAATGATAGAGCACCCAAAAGATAGTGTTAAAAAGTACATGTACTTTGCTTTGAAAGTACATTGTATTTATGCATAGTACTTTCCTTCAGGAACATTGCACCTGGTGTACTTACTACTTTACTTGAAGTACATAACTTCTCATTTACTTTGTACCTCACTTCAAGTACCTTTTGTAAGTACTTTACCCAAAACTGGAATCTATTCTGTAGTTGGTGAGAGGTACACGGTAAATGTTGCACCTCAAGAGTGGGCTTTCTGCCTTTGATAACGCTTCGTCGCACACGCAGCCAAAGCCTAGCGAAAGGCAGGGAGCACGTGCTCAAGGTGGACCTTTTACCGGTTTCTTAACCTCTCACCAATTACGGCGAGCTAGTGGTGCTAAAGCTTCTCTAGGCGTTCTGCCAGAACATCTCCGAGCTTTCTGCCAACAAAGAGAAGTGATTCAAGTTGTTGAAAAATTATTAAAAACAAATGCTATATTAGGGAAATGCTGCAGACGAGGTCGGGTTTAAAATGTGGAGGCGTTCCTACCTCCTCTATCCTTCTCCTGGCCGTGGCCCCTCCCCCATACTATCAACTTTTCTCTTTTCAATGTTGTCTTTGTCCGTTTCAAAACATGTTCCATTCCTTGTCGTACAACACTTCATGCAATAGGCCCACTGAATGTCAATCAAGACCACGGTGTAAGATATATATAGGTGGCGAGACCAAGCGCATCGCAGCAGCCAGATAAAGTCCTCTCCTTGCCTTGGTTGCAAGCGGCACCACCAGATGACTCCTCGAGAAGCAGCTAGAGGTAGCCTGTCGGAGGCTCGGTTGCCTGTGCTTCTCCATGGGAGACATGCTTGTTTTTAAAGTCGTTTTCTGGCTGGGTCGCATCACATAGAATTTGACACTTGCGCTACGCATGTTGCTTATACGCAGCTTCGTCATTGACCCTAGTTTCCTGCTCTCAATGGCTGCAAGAACAGTTTTATTAATGCATTCAAGTGGAGAGTTCTCTAGCATCATGTTCAAGCCAGCGTCCGTCGAGGTCGGAGCAGACGCGCCAAGTGGAAAGCACACACGCTAGCGTGCCATAACAACAAGTCACTTTTTTTCTTATTTCTTTTTTAATGGTTGCATCATTCGATTGGCTAAGATGCTGTCAGCATAGGCTACTTGGGTGTGCGACGATAGGGCTTTATGTGGTCGATCGCGTCGCAGCATTCACAGTGCTGTGTGTTCTTGCCTAAATGGTGTCTTACGCCGTGATCAAGACCGACCCCCCCCTGCGCCCACGACAAGCCTTTCGCTTCTCTGCAGGCGGCGCACGCAACACTGCAGCAGCAGGACCAGGGCAAGCCCGTGCACAAGGTGAAGAATGTCTCTCTGGGCACGCTGTGCGGCCTGTACGGGGGCCCGCCCAACCCCCGGCGGGAACAGGTGAAGAGCCTGTACCGCCGGGACCAGAAGTTCTGGAGCCGGCGGCCCTTGAGCGAGGACATGGTGTTCCACGCCGCCTTCGACGTCTTCTGCCTTCTGCCCGCCGTGCACGACGCCCTGCGCGGGTGAGCCCCCGTCTGCTTACCGTAAGATCCCATGAGGGCACCCTGCCTAGAATGAAGAGATAAATGGTGGAAAACATGAGGTGGGCTGTCTTTGGAGATGAGAAGGCAAAATCTTTATCAAAAATTAATGATAAACACAAGGGGCACCTGCTACAAACCACGTGACGCGGGAACTGTTACCACAGATCGCGGACACGGCAAACTAGCGTTTCACAACGTGATAAACACGCGGGAATTCACTACGACTCCTGTGTCATGGGAAAGGATACTGCAGACTGCGGGTGCAGCAGACTCGTGTTTCACGGCGTGACAAACGTGCGGAGATTGGCTAAACTTGTGTGCCTGGGAACCAGGTATCACGCGCAGATCGCGGAGAAAATATGCGGGAACTCACTACAAACTCGCATGTCACGGGGACCGATATCGCACGCGCAGATTGCGAACAAAACTCGGGAACCTGCTGCGAACCCGTTTGTCACACGTACCAATCCTGCAGATTGCGCGGTTGATGTGATTCCCGTCAAACATTGCCTGATGTCCGACAAAAATCGGGGAGTTGGCGATGTTTCTAAATTTTTATGTTACGGATATTTAGCCAGAAAAATGGGATGGACGATCTCTCAGGGGAGGGTGCCCTTATGGGATTTTACGGTAGTTTTTAGAGCGATAGCTTTGTGAAATTCCTCCACAGACCTTGCTTGCTCGCCTTGGTTTCACCATAGCAAGCAAGGCCATGGAGAGAGTGTCAGCAAGCAAGCACAGCTATCTTGCTGACACTCTTCTGTGTTGGTGCTCCTGTAGTTGAAACTCTCTCCACAGCTGACGCACTCTCGTGTTGTTTGCACCTTCCAACGTTGCTGACACTTTCACATAGTTGCAACTCGTTGCTACTGACACTCTCTCACGTGGTTTGTTTCTCCCCCGTGGCTGACACTCTCACGCACTCCTTCGTGTCCGTCCCCCACGATCTGACTCTCCCGCAGTTCAACGTGCGACCAATGGCGTCCCTCCCCCGCCTCTGGTCTCTGGTGCGTAGGAGCGCAAATTCATTTTACAGTCGGATTGTATATGATTTGATATAATGAGTTTTAAGGCAAGTCCCCAAGCTGAAGAAGATTTGCATACAAATAAATTGGCTTTCATCCAAAATGGAGCGTGAATGGTGGCCAGCAATCTTGGAATTATCCTAAGTTGTCCATGAATTACGCAAGATTATCTACAGATTATTTCTTGTTTACCGGATAATCCACGGGTTATCCGAGATTATTCGCACATTATTCGAGGTGATCTACGAATTATCCGAGATTATCCGGGTAAGCGAAACGGAAGGTGCACGATTATTGAATGCAATGCTTCTAACTGTCATTTTTCCTTTTTTTTTTGCCGTCTTTCTTAGGGCCATCAAGCCCGAGTTTGGGCCCTTGCTGCACGCACTGTGCGAGGAGCAGGTGCTCTCGCACATCTCTCCCGAAGAGGTGAAGGGGCGCAAGAAGCAGCGCAAGGTGGACCACGAGGTGGACGACCTCCGCAGGCGCCTCGACTCTACCAGCGCCCGCCAGGTGGTGCTCAGCAACCGGGAGATCCGCCTGCTCAGGTCAGCTCATTAACCTGCCTGCATGCACTCTAAAACACGGGCCAGCGCCGGCGATAACGCAACTATACTTCATTTCACCGTAACTTGGCAATGAGCAAACGCTACGGCTCCATCGAGCCAATCGGAGCGACGGAGGCAGAGCGTGTGACAGCCCTTCCCAAAGGTACGGGGGTGAGCGCACAACCCAAGCAGTTGAAAAAGAGGGGAAATAAGAACTGCCCTCTTACCCAGACACTCTTTTGCGCATCCCAGACGTCGCTTTTCTCCCCCTTGAAGATTAACGTGTTGCTCAAAGTTCGTACAAAAGCGGCTTTCATCTCTCCTGCCTGTGGTTTCAACTGCACTGCGCGCAACTAGCGAGATCAGTGGTCGCGTGTCTCCCTCCGACGTGTGAGTTGGCTCACTGGGACCGTAGCCCTTTTGTCATCTGCCATGTTACGCTGAGATAAAGTATAGAACTAAGCACAACAAATGCATCACTCCTTATTGTACATGGCTCGCACATGACCACGATGCCTGGAACGCATCTTTGACTGGTTTTCTTTATGACATCCTCAAACATGGTCTCTCGGTTTTATGCTCGACGACATCGCAAAAACGTTGCACTGCACCTCCTGCTGCGATCCCGACGGTGGCACAACGGTGGAGGCGGCAGACGCTTGTTTTGCCGTGGGTCACTCCGTGGCTTAGTGGCGCATTCACACTGGAAGCGGATCCACAGACGCGAAGTGTATCCGTGCGTTCTCAACCGCAAAGTGGCTGGGATTGAGCGGTTGGAGTGCGTTTTTGCCAACTGCTTAGGGACCGATATGCCTTAACCGCTTTCGCAAACCACGAAGCAGCAGCCAGTCGCAACGCAACGCTGACGTGACGTCAGTGGCTTTCGAAACAAGATGGGATATGTTGCTGGTGAGGCGTCCAACGTGCTGTAGTCCTAGCATTGCAGTTGACAAATTAATGAAGAGACGTGACGTTCACGTCCGTCACTTGAATCCGCCGCGAAAGAAGTTGACTCGTAATTTTAACGGGCTTCGCTCCGGTGATTTGGTTCGGGTAAGAGTTTGTTTATTATTTCGGGTGCCACAGCCCGAAGCTCGCTGCCTTGCTAGTCTCTGCCCGTAGAACGTCAGAACCCGCCCCTGATCGACCGAACTGTCAGCTTTTGTGCCTACTAAGAAAGTCCCGTGAACTATTGAAAGCTTTTGACACTGTGCATGACCATCACGAAGGCCGATAGAGACATCGTGAGCCTGATTGCATAGCCAACACACTACCGCGGAGCTGGCAGAGTACCTGCACTAGCTCGACCTGTAACGTTTGCTACTGCCAAAAGGAATAAAGGGAACCTACTAAAGAAATAAAGTGTACGTACCAGACAATGCAGAGGTGATCCATACGGCGTTTATTTGAGCTTAATGTCAAACAAACAGCAGACTCGATCGACGTGCGAGGGACGAGAGGAGAGTCCTTCACCAACGAAGCCACGTCCGGCTAGCACCGAACACATTCCTTGCATTACGATCCACCAGTGCCGCTCGCAACTCTGAAAATTATAAGAGCGAACAATGAGGGAGGAAAGCTGGCCCTCTATCCCGAAAACAAGATCAGCTATTCGTGCGGGAAGGGTCCACTTCGAAGAAAGGGTCGGGGCCATCCTCTTTTGCGTCGGCAAGGTGCGTCTAGCTGGGCTTTGCTTGTGGGCGAAGTCGAGGAAATCGCAGGCGGGTTTTGCAGGTCCATGTCTCTTTTTTCGCTGCCTAAACTCGTGATGCATGCGAACATCCCGAAAAAAAAATCTTCAGAGGGCCAAAATAGCAAAATTTTGGCTTTGCTTCGTGGATTCAAGTGCATTTTGGATTGTAAAACAGGGTTGCCAAACACAAGTCTCAAAAGATAATGTGTGATCGCCGAGAAACCGCCTAACCGCATCCATCAAACGCAGCTCAACCGCCAGTGTGAATGCGCCATAACAGCCAGTGGAAACCTTGCCAGTTGGGAGTTGTGATGCTGCAACAACAGCGACACTCGCAATCGCTACTGCTGTTTTGCCAGAACCTCTACAACCAGTCGCCGGGATCATGACATCCAATAGCATGACACGCTGGCTCCTGCATCATCCAATCATGACATCCAGTAGCATGACAGACTGGCTCCTGTGTCATCCAATCGTGACATCCAGTAGCATGACACGCTGGCTCCTGTGTCATCCAATCGCGACATCCAATAGCAGGACATGCTGGCCCCTGTGGCATCCAATCGCGACATCCAGTAGCATGACACACTGGCTCTTGTGACATCCAATCACGTCATCCAGTAGCATGACAAGTTGGCTTCTGCGACATTCAATTGTGACATCCAATAGCATGACACGCTGGCTCCTGAGACATCCAACTGCAACATCCAATAGCATGACACCCTGGCTCCTGTGACATCCAATAGCATGACACCCTGTTTTCTGCGACATCCAATCGTGACATCCAATAGCATGACACCCTGGCCCCTGAGACATCCAATAGCATGACACCCTGGCTCCTGTGACATCCAATAGCATGACACGCTGTTTTCTGCGACATCCAATCGTGACATCCAATAGCATGACATGCTGGCTCCTGGGACATCCAGTTGCAGCATCCAATAGCATGACACATTGGCTCCTGTGACATCTGATAGCATGACACACTGTTTCCTGCGACATCCAATCGTGACATCCAAGGCATGACACGCTGGCTCAGTGCTTGTCTTGTGTACACCTTTCTACTTCGTCTCAGCACACACTTGTCTTGTGTACACCCTTCTACATCATCTTTGTTTTAGGGGCGAAGCTCCTTAGGGGCTAGCCATGTCCGTCCGCCGTCCGCCGTAGGCCCGGCGTCGGGTGCTCGTGCTTCTGATCGTGAGATCGCGTGCTCACGTGCTCGTGTAGGGCAAAAAAAAAATTGGAAAAAAAAAAAGATGAAAAAAATTATGAAAAAAGAGAAAGAAGAAAAAAAAGAGTAGGGGGTTCTGAGATGCCATCCCATCTGTCTGCTTAAAAAAAGAAAAAGAAGAAAACCACACATTCTCCTACTGACATGAATGAAAAGGCTCGGCATGCTGCAGCTCGGCGTCTACGCAGACAAGCACCACCAGAGCTTCGCCCCAAGCAACATCATTTTTGGTACACTCTGTTGATTTTTTTGAGTATGAGATTGCATTGCCAGTCTAGTCCTGTGACATTGTTTCTTGCCTCTTCAAGACCACTTTTGATGCGTGGGCGGTGTAGGCAAATCAACACGCCAGTCGAAGACGCACTCCAGGCGTCGTGCATGGGACTTAAGACTGCAACCGAATGTTAAGCCTCTTACGACCGTGCCACGCACAAGCAACGAAGGATGTAAGCGGCTTAACCCTTTCGCCACCCGGCCCGAGCTGTACTCGTCATGGTAGGTTTTACCAATATCGCCCATGACGAGTCACACTTGTCGAGCCAAAATGATGGTTTGCTTTCACTGCCAAACACGAGACAGGTTCTTCCATCGATTTTAGTTTCAATTTTCAACACTGGTGGACAGTAGAGGTCGCGCAAACATAGTGTGTTTTGGCCTTTGGCACGTATCTAGCCTTGCAACAGTGATCATAAATGGCAGCGCGCTTGAGTGATGCTGGTGACGGCCCTCGGAAACGGGCTCTCTCTTGCGGCACTTCCAACAGTAGCAACGATGAAGACATTGAATTTGTCTCTGAAAGTGAGTCGGACATTGATTTTGAAGACAAAACGGACTTAGACGACGACCACAGTGACGAAGAAGACGACGCGCTGGGTAGTGTTCAAGTGTGGCAACGCGTAAACACTGAAAACCCGCCACTCGTTTTGTGTCCTCTCCGCGTCTCCGAAAGCAAAAAAGGAGGGGAGGAACAAAAAGAAAAGGCGCGCACCAATCCGCTACACCAGCTAGCGTGCACTTTGAAAGTTTTTTGTTGTTTTTTTTTTCGTTGGAAGGAAACAGTTTGACCTCGGGAGTTTGTCAAATATTGTTTGCACCGAGAGTCCCGTTCTTTGTATCAGTGTACTTCCCCCTTGGCCGTGGGCGAGCAAGCTGACAAATTACAATTTGCAAACAACCAAGCCACGAAAAAAAAGAAAAAGAAGATTCAAATCGAGGTTTTAGGTGACATGAAGAAAGGTTTTCAGCATCTGAAGAATGCCATTTGACAGTGTGATTCCAGCAAAACTTACCCTTTCAAAAAAAAAGTTTTTTAAAAATGTTTTTTTTTGTTGTTAGTGTTTTATATTTCCGTTTTTTTCCCTCGTGAATGAAAAGGAAAATGTAACGGATTACAATTATTCCCTTACTTAAATAAGTAAGAAAATTACTTTACAAGTACTTTGTAAAATATGTAATTATTCCCTTACAAAATTACTCATAAAAGTAAGGGATTACAAGTAATTGGATTACTTGTAACGGATTGCGTGCAAGTCTGCTTGTTATGGTTTGTAATTAGGGTTTTTGTCATAATTTGAATAGTTTCCGCAATGATGTTTCTCTGCAGAAATATGAATACTAGTTTTATAGTGTATGGTGGGTCTTTAGTTATGAATTCATAGCACCGAAGAAAAATATATTTTCTTGAAAAAAGCATATTAATGACTCGTGAGGAGCAACGTAATTATGCCTCGATATTTCTTTTGTACCTCGAAAAGTAATTGACGTATATCTAAACTAATTGCGTATTTGAAAAGCAAAAGAAGGGACGGACATGCACGTTGATTTCCACTAAAATATCAGAATGAATTAAAAAAGCTTATTTTGGGATCAGCATCTCTTAAATTAAACAGACTCGTTTAGGAACTCTTTCCTTATTAAATGTACCGATGAATGCAACAGTCTATCAACAAACACAGTAAGTACAACGAATGTGACCGCCTTTGTAGGTGGTAGTATTTTGATTACTATGTTTGAGAGTTTTACATGTATTTAACAAACTTACCTACTTCCCTGCCTTAACCTTGTGACTGGCCAGGCACGTATCCAGGGGGGGGGCCCGGGCCCCCCCCAAAATCTTCCATTTTTCTGGGACCTCCTCTCCCCCCTCCCCCTCATACAGCATTTTGTCATGAACGGCCCCCCCCCCCCCCCCGAAACAAAATCCTGGCTACTTGCCTGTGACTGGCACTACTTTTTTTTTTTTTTTAATAAATAGAATAAAATAAAAAGATGCACTCTCCAAATTCTCAGTGTGAAGGGAACTCGTGGGAAATGATTGGAGCTCGCAAGTGCAGTAAGAATATTGCTCAAACAATCACTGGTGGTGTGCTTGCCCGAGGGACGCAGCTTTTTCATGTCTTGCATTACCGCTCGCTAGCAACAGCCTGTGATTTGGTCTGTCAGACTTTGTTCCTTATTTTAATGCAGCAGATGTTTCATGTCACATTGATTACTTTAGACTCAGTTTAACTAAATTGAAGAGTGGCACGAAGCTAGTCAGTCCGAGGAAAGGAATACTAGGCCTGCACAACTTCAGCCAGTATCACTGTAGGAAATGCAGCTGACATTAAGGTGCTCTCGCTTTACAGTAGACAGCTCCATCAACTCTAGAGTTCCGCCCTAGAAATTGCACACCTGTTGCATAAGCACAAGTCGTCTGTGGCGTGAACAGCAGCACCACTCAAAGTTTCTCCTGCAAGGGCTCGTTTGCACTTTACACTTACCTCGAGACACTGCGTTTCTCTCCCAACACAGGTACATGAATCTGACGGACGAGGAGTGTTCGAGAATCGACGGAAACCCCAAAGTGGCGCGCAAACTGGAGCGCCTACGAAACCGCGGCGCCCCTGGACCGGACGGAACCTTTACCAACACGAGCGGCGGGTGCGACGACGAAGAAGACGACGACGACGGATCGTACTCCGACTCTGACTCGTCAGACTCTGACCTTCCGCGATCGGGCGACTGGAGCTGCGACTCCCTCGGACTGCCTGTGTCTCCGAGCTGCTCCGTTGACGGAGCGCTGCGGAACACTCCGACACCAGTGACCAATGGGCATCGCGAGTCCGAGAACGGATACTGCTACAACTGCAGACGGCAATGGGACGGCACGGTGGCAGATGCCAGCTGCCAGACGCTCTCCACGGGAGACATCGTCATCACGAAGGTGTTCTTTGAAGAACGAGAGCACGGGGGGAAAGAGATCATCCCGTGAGGCCGCCCGGCGCAAGCAGACGACGCCATTCCGAAGTCGTCTGCTAACGGCGCGGAACGTTGCTGGACCGCCGGCAGGAGACGGCCAATCGTGCGAGGCTTCTCTCTCCCTCTCGTCGAAGCGCGGATGACGGTTGAATTTCGTTAGGTTCTCGTCGCAGCAGTCTACACCAAAGGACAGATCTACAGAGCGTTTGTATGTCGCCTCCTGCCAAAAATGGCAGACGACGTGACGTCTTTTTTTTTTACCACACTGCCGAGGCTTGGAAGGAGGAGCTCGGGACGTGTTTCTGGCGGCCGGTGGGTAACTCACCTGGGGGTCACTGAGCTCCCGCCCGTCCGGCACCCAGACTGGTCCCGTCTCGTGTACAGCTTGGGATTTCGACACAGTGCCAACGTCGGCCCAGTGTTGGGGGTGAAGAGCTACCGAGCCAGTTTCGGAAGGTTCTTGACCGGTTGGAGGTGCCATCTCTGGGTGAATGTTTCGGCATCTTGTTTGTGCTGACGTTGCGGCACAAAATGCCGGCAGGCGGTTTTTGTAACGAGCTTCTCTTGACAGACGGGCTGTCCTGCGACGTCTGCCTCTCCCTCGGCAGAGAGGTGCGAGTGATACGCTGATCTTGCCGGGTTTGAAGGTTGCGGGTTGTGCCGGTCTACCACTGAGACATGTGCCTTGATGTTTCTTCGCTCGCATTATTCGTCCTTTCCGTTCCTCTCGAGACTTGGTCAGCTTCTGTTTCTGGCAGACGCATCGAGACGGGGTACAACGGATAGATGGATGGACGTGATAGGTGCGTGGATGCTCAGGAGAAAGAAACATTTCTCTCTTTCGTTTTTTTTTTGGCAATAACTCCACTCGAGCTTGCTGCACTAAGCGGATCAAAGACATTGCTCCTCTAGTCAGGCCTTCTCTCTGAGAAAATTACGAGGCAGTCACATGCGATCTGGCCTGATCTCGTCTGCTGGGAAATCGACGTTTCGTCTGCTCGTTCCCTTTGAAACGAAAGCCCACGTTAGAACGCGTGTCTAACTCTATGGGTTCAGTTTGGTCTCGCGGCCGTAACATTGTTCGTTATGTCTCAAAAACTCGCGAAAATTTGAAACGAGGTCTGAAAAGTTTAGATAATTGACGTTCCACGGCTTGAAAGCGTTTGGTGATTATCTTCTTCCTGTGCCTTAGGACACTCGCGACACGTTTGCGAGTGGTTCTTTCGTGTGTACTAACTCGTATTCGGAAGCCTTCTTCGTTTTTCGGCTACATTCGTCTGCTCTCGTCCCAGCAGACTACGTCTGCACGAACGGGCCTCGAGCATGCGAGCAGTCGAATGCAGCTGTCTTGTGCTACAGCTAACGTCATTCTCCGCTTTGATTGGTTGATATCAAAGCCTGTTGGAGCAAAGATGCTGGCACCCAGTCAGAAGACGAGGATTTTCCAACTTTCTTTTTTTACTTTTTACCCTTAATCCAGCGGTACTATACTCCCTTTCATACTTAATATACAACGCAGTCTAAGCTACTGGCGCGAGCACGTGGCTTTGTCTATAGTTTCATTTGCGTGAGAATGCGTGCAAACAATCTGCAAGATCGAACCCCGTGCTCGTGCCAGCAGCTTTGACAGCGTCGTACACCAAGTATGAAACAGAGTGTAGAGTGTGGTGTACGAGACTGATGGCTCGTTTGCGACACAGAGCTCTAGACGTGTACATGCAATTGTGGATGGGTGCACAAGTGGAAGCATTGTGTAAATTATATATAGATGCCTATAGGTTTATATATATATACATATATATATTAACTATGCACGTTGTTGTTTACGTTTACATCTTTTCATTCGTGACGTCGTGTGTGTGTTGGGAGTGTTGAACGCGCCGAGCGCGGCATTCCCCCTCCCCCCAGCTGCACGTTGGTGGTCACGTAAACTTGGGACGGAGATTATTTACAAGTCATCGTCAGTGTAGCTATATTACCTTTTTCTACTTCCCACTTTTGTAAACGGAAAGCCAGCGGCTTCTGTATGCCCCACAGGATAACAGTCTAAAGGATGGTAAAATGACGGAATGCTTGGATAACTTCTTGTACTAGTAGTTTTGTTTTGTTTGACTAGTGAGCCTTTACAATCACCCTCTGGCAGCTTTTTACCTTAGTTTTTGTTTGTTTTTGACCAACAACAATGCAGCGTTTTTGTTGAGCAAGGATTGTTTTTGTGGCCTGCGGCTGTCTGAATTTTTTTCTTTTTTGGAAGATGCCAGAGTGCTTGTTATTAAAGATGCTTATTACATTAGATAAACAGGCCTAATGTATACCAGCATGGTCATTGTGATGTCTTTTTTGGAAGGGAAGCACTTATAAGGACATAAAGAAAAGTTCTAACTCTGATGTTTGTGGTGTTCTCTGTCTTTGAGATTTATGAAAGCTGTTGCCTCAAGAGCAACCAGGTATTACCTGCGTGGCATATTCTCATTTTGCTGTGCTAGTGATACTGATGTCCACGAGGAGTGTAGGGTGATTGAGCTCAATTTGTCTGCTACAAACTGCTGAGTGTGGAAATGAAATGTTTTTCAAGTCTATCATAAGACCTGGGACGCACTCCTTTGCCATTGCTGCAATAAAGAGGAAGGACCAATAGTAGCAAGACATGAGGTCTTGAACACGCTTCTTTACCATTGGCGAGTTTAGTCTGTGATAAATAACGGCCCCAATCATGGCAAGGCATGAGACCTTGAACATACTTCTTTACCATTGGTGAATTTAGGCTGATAAGGAGGAAGGACCGATCGCGGCAAGATTCTCCACTGGATGTAGCGACTGAATGCGGAAAGCGGCAGTTGCTGGGACCAGACTCCCATATTTTGCCACCATGCATGGTCAAGCATATTTTGCAGATGAACAAGGTGTCTTCCAGTTTATTCTGCTATCTTGCCCGTCCTCCACATAGTTCTCCTTGGAAAAGAAAAAGAGCTACCGTTCAAATTTGCTTACAAGACATTAACAGTTGTTTCTGGGGGTGGAGCTTCTTGAAATTAATTTTCCCGCTATATTTGACAGGAAAATTGATGTCACGTGACCTGACGACTTGGTGTGCTAGCTGTGGCACCAACGTCAGGTCACCGGGAAAATGCATGGACGGACAAACTTCTGGAATGGGGATAGGAGGACGTGCGGCAGTTAACGTCGTCCGGATGGTTCAGCGAAACGTGAGCCAGGTCCTTGGGTTGAGCTGGGTGATCTTGTGAACCACCTCCTCGCTGAAGCCACGTTGTAGCATCTTGGGAATGATGTTGAGCAGTATGTGCGAGTAGCCGTGTCCTCCATACTTCATCTGGGCGTTTCGAAAGAGAGAAAAGACGCTGACATGAAATCACTGACGCTCTGAGCTTTTTCACTAAGTTACTACTTTCAGTGCGCTCACTTTTGGTGCGAATTAAAAACCAGTCAAAAAGTCGTTGCAGGGCCCCTTTAAAGGGACACTGACAGGGTTTTTATGCTCGCCAAGGCTTTTATTTGTTCATGACATGTGAGAGCCCAACTACCAAGAACACGATTTGCGGCTCGAAATTCGTTTTCTTTCCACTCGAAAACTGCCGAACGAGAACTGGCCGGTTTGAGTCTCACTCACTCTTCTCCCTGGTCACTTGCCGTTTTCTATGGTTTAGACACAACCACCAAAGGTATTCAAGGTCGAGGGTCATCGAAGGCACACACTCAATACTAGAAATAGACAAAAAATATACCCATTTCTTGTGGTTTCTAAAACGCAAAAAAAAAGAAAAAAAAAAGTTGCACAGCCACGTGATTTTTGGCAACTTTCTCCTCCTCTATATTTTTTTTTTCTCTCCAGTCCAGTTTCGGTTTTTCGAGCAATTGCGTCTTTTTACTTTATTAAAAATATATGCGACACTGAGCAAAATATTGGCTCGGTAGTCTTCTGACATCATAATAAATCGCCTGGCAAAAAAGAAAAAAAATGTTTTTTGGGGAGTGCCAGTTTTGTTCTTTACTGCAGAAAGGTCGAGACACCAACTCCCTAAATTATTTCAACAAAGCACTGAAACAGTGCCTTGCTTAAATAATTTGGGAGTTGGTGTCTCGACCTTTCTGCAGTAAAGAACAAAAAACCGCTTTTGCCTGCATTTCCTAGTTTTTTTTTTTTTTTTAAAAATGGACAAAGTTCGAGGTTTTCGGCACCTCTACACTCCTTCACCATCTTCCGAGTCACGTGCGCTGTGACGTCAATGGGGGTCGCGCGGGGTTCCGGTGCTCTCTCTCTAGGGCTATCAGGGAGCAGCGAGAACTCATCCGCTCGCGACCGCGTGACCACGTGCTGGCGGGCGCAGAGCGAACAATATGGTGAAAGGAGAAAAGTCTCATCCGGGTCCGGCCATACCCGTCCGGCTCTGTCCTCCTCCCCCTCCGGCTTCTGGCGGCTGTTCGCGGTAGCAGATAGAGCTGACGGTTTTGTGGACCTAGGATAGATGGCGCCACTAAAACTATGTATAATCAAAGTTTTGTCGATGATGCCAGGTTTTTGACGCATTTATATTTATGTTGGAACAACAAGATTTATAGAAAAGTTACCTTTTATCGAGCAGGTATTCGCACAACTTGCTATCTTTCTTCAAGACCCCCATTGACATCATGCCGCGTGGTTCTCATGGCCGCCGCTCGCGGCTGCAGGTCGGGGAATATTCCAATTTTTGCCTCGCGATTACGTGGCGGAATCGCAACATTTTGAAGGAAGGTGTATTTTCTGTCCTTCGTGACAAGATGAACAATGTCAAAAGTAGAAGATGCCAATTTGTTGTGTTCGTCCGTTTTTTTGTTTTTTTTTATCGTTCCCCATTTCGGGGTCTACAAGTTGTCAATTCTTTTAACGTTCATGAAAAGATTTTTCTACTTTTTCCTTCTTAGATTTCCTCCTCAACTCACAAATTGCTCATTGTTACAAACAGTTCAAGAAGACAGAAAGGAGGGACTCCCTACTGGCTCGGTCCCTCGTTTGTCTACCCGGACACCACCATTCTCCTCCTAGAAGATTAGCCCGACGCTCAAAACTCGGCCAAAGGTTGCTTTCCCCACCCCGACCCCGTCCAACCCTAAGCTGACAGTGCTGTGGAAGCTACGTGCTCCTGGGCCAGCCACACTTTTGCCACGTGATCACACTCCCTCGCGCGTACCCACGCGAGGAGAATAAGGTCGGATGATGAAAGGGAGGCGACTGATTGGTCCGGCAAGCGCATAGCCTCCACCGCACGGTCAGCTTAGGGGTGAAGGTAATAAGTGAGGTCCGGGATGTCGTGTGACGTGCGTTTCGGCCGGATGACGCGCTTTGGGCTCCGCGGATGTATCACAGTGAGAAGGCAGAGAGCTTTCGAAGGGAAAGAGGTACGAAGTAGTCCGCTGTGTTTTCAAATTTCCGTACCGAAAATCAGGCTTTTGGCTTTCTACCTTTCTTTTGGCCCACTAAACGATATGGTATTAGTAAAATCCCAATCTAAATTCATTTATCTCAGCCCAAAATTTGTTTCTGGCTTTCTAGGATTAACTTTTTAATAAGTAGATTTAGAGGTATGCTACCAAATCTGCCCACATTACAAAAAGATAAGGCACGTGCAGCATTTTATAGCGCTAAAAAATTTGTCGACGATCAATGTTTTTTTTATTTTTATGGAAATGTTTTAGCATTGGTTCTTTCTCACGCCCTTTTCATTCTTTCCCATTCGTTTATCCCCGGTTTCCTGTCGTTTATGACCCGTTTCCATTTTATTTTCACCCCCTTTGTCACTCGTGGAAAGAACCAGATCCATCGCAGGGGCAACTGGGCTGGGCCGCATTCCAAAACGGCGCGACGCCTGCTCGACTCTGGCTCCATGCCAGCTATGCGACGCTCGTATTGGTCCGAAGCGCTGACGTCAGCACGCGTCACCCTCTCCCTCTGTCCCAGCCGCCGACTGCGCCAACACACTGCGCCGACAAGACTATCCTCGCGACGTCATGCATGACGCTGACAAATGGACGCATGGACTGACACCGGCAGGTATTCGTGAAAACGAGCGTTCTAATGCTGACGCATTAAAACATTAATATTGAACGCGTCATCTAAGTGTTGCTTCCCCAACGGAACGGATCTCTACGCCAGCGCGTCGGAGGATAGAAACAAGCCTGGAGCGAGCCGGCTAAATGAAACGTTGTGCTCTTCGCACGACAATACAACAATACGCTGTGATGATTGGGTTCACATGCACCATTTGAAGAATGTGCGACGGCGCACATTAGTTGCGCGTTTTGGCCACAGGAAGCATGGCCGCAGGCAGAAAAGCGTGCCCAAACAAATTTAACGGGACGCTGTAAAATGCCCCGCGGGCCATATATTCTTGTAGAGTGCGCTTATCTAGTAGTTTTCGATGGTATGTTGTACATTTAAGTTTACTCATTAAGAGGTTGATTAATCAAAGGTAAGTATTAAACTTCATACTTTTTTTTTTTTGCGATTCATATTTTTGTTGGAGAGATTTCGCCCGTGTCTCAAGAGTACTTGCCTCTAATCGCAGTCATCCCAGATCCCCCTACCCACGCACATGCACACAAAAAAGATAACTGGAAATGTAATTAAAGGGGTAGGGAAACGAAATTCGAGCGCTCATTTTCGAGCTTGAATGTGTTCCATGTTGCACCCTAACCTCAAAAACACCAGTCTTCCGTTGAAAGGCACAAGAAAACTAATTTTAAAGCTAAATAAACGATCTTTCAATGTGCGCCTGGTGGATGCATGCGAAGCCAATTTGGGAGGCGATCTAGCAACGTTGGGGAACTTGCTACGTAGTCGTGACGTAGCAGATTCCTTCGGAGCAGCGCCGCTCTTTGGAATTTCAACATTTTCCTTCTTAGCTTTCCTCCTCAACTCACAAATCGCGCATTGTACCAAACGGCCCAAGAAGACGGAAAGGAAGGACTCCCCTTTTTCTCGGACCCTCATTCGTGCAACCGGAAACAGCCATTCTCCCCCTAGAAGATTAGCCCGTCGCTCAAAACTCGAACAAAAGTTGCTTTCCCCACCCCGTTCAGCCCTAAGCTGACAGTGTTGTGGAAGCTACGTGCTCCTTGGGCCAGCCACACGCAATAGTATAGCGTACGCTAAAAATGACCTGCTTGGACCGAATTTAGTTGTGCGTTACGTTTTCGAGAGAACACCGCGCATGATCTTGGTTAAATTTGCTAGAGCCGTAGAATTCCGCGTGCTTATAGCGCAACCATGCTCCTGGAAAGAAATATTTAAAATGAAAACGTGTCCAATCATTTTATTTCAAATTAAACCAAGCCGCAGCTGCCTCGTCAAGCGCGCTTTTCTGCGGGGTACAGAGGCTACGAGCACGAGTGCGTAGCCAGATTCGATCACGGAGCCTCCGTCAGTCGTCCCGTGGAAACGGCAGCTTTTATCAATGCTATCGCGGAATGAAATTCATGACCTACTGATGTCCAGTGCATAGCGGCGAGAACTTCGGCGATTTCTTTTAGAGTCGTTCGTCCGTCGGCGATGAACTGTGCGAATAGGCTTAGCGTTAAGGCCCGCTTCAGACGGAGCAACTTTCTCAGCAATTTTGGTGTTGCTCGCGGGTTGTTCCCTAGCTTTCCCTAGATCGACACGAATTGCTCAGAGCTCTGGAATTGCTGAGATCGGGTCCGGCTCGAAACAAGCGAGCAACTCGGAGCAATTCGAAGACGTTTGAAGTAGGGGCGTAGGGGTGTCGCGAACTTTTGTCGAACCAGATTTTTAGGTCGAACTTTCGGGGTTCGACTGGGTCGAACCGGTTCGACGAACCTTCGAACTTTTCACCAGATTCGACCGGTTCGACTTCGTGGACAGTGTGGCCAGACCTTGATACAAGCATTTCTACGTTTGGAGAATTTGTTTTTTATGCAAAGGGTTATTTTATTTTATAAACAGTTGCAATTAAAAGAAACCAATTCTAATCACTGCCAAGTTAGATACTTATTTTTTTGTACTGTATTAACTGAAATAACCAATCAGCGCTGCCCTTAATTCATCCCTTAGCCATCACCATCCAATCCGAAGCCAATTGGCCAGCCTGTCGCGCATGCGCACACGAGTCGAACCTCGATACAAGGTTCGTCGAATTTTCCACTAAAAGTTCGAAAAAGTCGAACCTGGTCGAACTCGAACCTCGGGCGGTTCGCGACACCCCTAGTTTGAAGCGGCTGCAGCCAATCAGGGACGCGACATTTTCACGTGATACCTTCTACCGGTGATGATGACAACTAAAGGCCCATTCACACTTGCGACTTGGGACAGTCGCTGGAGCGACTATCGACAAGCGACTGGCGACCATCAGTGTTCACACCTGATTGAGCGACCGACGAGTCGCCAGGCTCGCTGCCAACTTGACAGATAATAATCAACACCTTTTCGTGCCGGCTGAAAGGTTTTTTCTGATCAAAGGTGCCGGCAGGAAAAAACCAAAAAACCTAATGATGCTTCGGAACGTAAAACAATGGCTATACGTGCGCTCCGTCAACCGTGATATTGCACACCCGCCGGCAATATGAAGGTGAACGCCTTACCTGGTTTCTTGCCTGTTTTACGGCTCCCTAAAGCTATATGAACTCTCAACGTCTCAAATGGTACGTGGCCAAGGGTCTAAACTTTGCGTTCTAGCCCTCTTCTGGAACTGAGCTTGTTCCAAAACTTGCAGGAGCGTCAAAAACAAGAGGAGGGCTGTTCACCTTCATATCGCTCACGGGTGTACGTACCTGCTATGCCGAAAATGTCGCCGATCTCGTTCCAGGCCTGCAGCTTTTTGCCCCGTTCCTTGTGGTCGGGGTGCCGCTTATTGTAAAGAAACAAACAGTCTTTGACAGCATTAATAAGAGCTTCCGCGCAGAACTCCATGCCAGTGACCGCAGCCGTGCGCGCGTCGCTATTTCCCGCGGGAAGCAGTGCCGGATGTAAACAAACGCACGTATCACTTCCTACGAGACTCTGATTGGCTCCGCCGTCCAGCGACTCGGTTTTGCGACTTGAGAAATCGGTCGGGGAGCGACTGCTCAAAATCGGTCGCTACCGACCTGTTTTGGTCGCTCCGCGACCAAAATCTAGTCGCTAGTCGCTGGTCGCTCCAGCGACTGTCGCAAGTGTGAACGGGCCTTAAAGACTTGGTTCTGGTTTGAAATTGATCGTTTTTGGAAATAAAACGTTTCAGAAAGATGAGTAGTATTTTCAACGAGATTTAAATGCGTAAAAAGACGTTTATAGCGCGTAATTGTGGGTCTAAATAGTGCAAGAAAAATAAAATTTCATGATGATGATAGCAAATTGCAGCAATAGGTTGCTGCGTGTGAACGCGGGCGGCCCGTGTTGCTGGTGTTGCGACGTCAAGTTGCTGGGCAAAATTGCCCCGTCTGAAGCGGGCCAGCAGATATCAGCGTTGACGCACATTCCGAGCGGCGAACATTTTCACTGTGCACTCCTTCAGCTGCACGGCGATCTGATTCGACCGCGGTAGGTCCCAGAAAGAATTGCCGAGCTGAACACCACGCAATTTCACGTAACACAGAACTTCGAAAACACCACGTCGCCCTTGCTACGCCAGTCGAGGTAACCGCCATCTTGAAACTGGCGCTCTCGTTGGGTCCGAGATCTCTCGAGAGCGTCCCGCAAAGCCCGCTAGCCCGCCACGCAAAATCCCCAGCGTTGCGTGCGTACGCAATACGCTAGCTCTTCTATTGCGTTCTGCGCACGCGCACTCCCGACCCGCAATTTTATTGCGTACGCAAGGCTTTAGCGTACGATCCACTAAAACTGTCTATGACACCACCACAACGCTGACAACGCCACCAAGGGCAACGGTCATAACCACGCCAGCCTTGCTACGTCACGAATGCGGGGAATCTTTTCTTTCTGTTTTTGGTTGCGCCGGATATCCCATGACGCATCGCGCTCTCCGTTCGCTTCTCTTCGAGCGCTTGCTCGAGTGCACCATTCGGAACGAAAAATATAGCCAGTCGTTCAAAATACAAACTTGCGATTATTATTTACGGTTATTATCCGTCATGCTTGACCCATTTCCGAACGAAATTTGAATATTTCAATTTTTGATTGAAATATTCAATTTCAATCAAAAATTGAAATTGAATTTTTGATTGAAATTTTTTTGTTTTTTGAGCTACCGTTTTTTGAGCTACCTAAACAAATTGCATTTTCTGACTACCCGGACTTCAGTCGTCACGGTATGCTATTTATTTTCTCCAAATTCAAAATAGCAATTGAGAAAACCGTAAATGAAGTTGATGCCGAAACCAGCATTCAAATTTTCGCGCGCTCTTCAGGGGTGTGACGTCACATATGGTACAGACTTTCAGGTCGTGCGTGTAGTCTTAAACAGAGTATGTTAAGTGCTTTTTGCGTGCTTCTCAGTGAATCAGTTACCAAACATTCTTTTTCCACCATCAAACGTCTTGTAATCAGTTGGGAACATGGCTTACTGCCCCCTTTGTACCATATCTGTCGTCACACATCAATGTTGCCAGTAGGGGCTCCCACTTTGAGAAACACGATGAAAACGAAATTTGAAAATTCAATAACTTCGCGAATTTTTTTTCTTTTCACACAATACTTGGGGAACTCGTAGAGCCATGTCTATCGGTGTGTTGAGCCAATTTTAAAGCAAATCAGCGACCATGAAAAAATCGCCGGAGTACCCCTTTAACAGCTTGATTAAAAAGGAACTTTGAGCTGACTCGAGAATTGAACCGGACAGGAAACAGTAATAAGTGGAAAATAACAAAAAGGAAGCACAAGGTATATTTTTTTTTTTAGACCATATCTTTGTGTTCTGCCTAGTGTGCCTGTTTTTATATTTTTAATAGTACGTCATCGGAAGAAACCATTCAGTCAAAAGTTGCTCCGCGTCTTGTCCAGTTTCCCTTCGTTTTCGTCCATGTTGTTTTGGCGTACTACACCATAAAGGTATATGCTTCGTTTATCATGTTGCATTCCGTTTATTATTTCAAAGCCCCGGCTTTTCTTTTTCCTTTCTTTTTTATGGTTGCTGATTTATCTCTAAAATTTGTTCAACACAAACTAAAACCCAAATAATATTTTGTTATTGAGTTTACTGGCAACGTTGGAAGAGTGACAGATGTGGAAACAGGTAAAGCACCTTTAGTGGCGATTTTCATCACGTATTTTAACCTGTCACAGCTTCATCTCTAGGCCGCCAGGCGCTGTGAATTTCTTATTCGCTAAAGAAAGCTGGCGAGCGAACCTGCCGCTACAGCTTTCTGTTCTAGCCGCTAGGTGCAACCTATTTCGTAGAAGTCACCAATATGAAAGCAAGACAAACCATTCTACTCAGCTTTCCCCCTTGCCAACAGCTTCACTTTGAAATATTTCTCTTTCGCTCTGCTCACAGGTTAGTTGGTGCATTCCACGTGACCAAATTCGTACCCTGCGATATGCTGAAATATGTCACACACGGACGGTCGGCATCCGCCGCCTTCTGGTTCGGAGCGCCACGCTCAAAAATGGCGTCGTCTGCCGCGGGAGGAGGAAGAGGGACAGGAGGAAACGGCGTGTGGAGAGGAAGTTGTCGCTTGTGTCCAACGGATTACAAGAAATTGGATGGTCTGAAATGAATGCTGGGGAAGCTCGACTTCAACACACGCTCAACGTTACGCAAAAAAAAAAAAAAAAAATTTATTGCTTGTTTTTTTTACAAGATTTCCAGCATGTGACGTCATGCCAGTAAAAAGCGCGGGGAAATTTGAATGATAACGTTTCAGTATCACTTTCACTTGCCGTTCTCTCAAATACTATTCTGAATTTAGATATAATAAATAGCCTCCCGGATAGTGTAAACCCCGGACATTCGGCAAATGTCCGGGGTTTACTCTATTTTGGTATCTAAAAAATCGCCGATCCCTTACAATGCATCCGAGTGTGACGTCACGTTCCCCCGCGCATGATCCTTTGGTTGCAGTTTGATTGTTCCGCGGGGCAGTGATTTCCCTACTTACCCCCAAGGGTGCACCCCCCCCCCCTTCCCGCCCCCCTAGTTTCTCTGAGGGCCCCCCCTTTAAAAAACTTCCGCAGGGCGCAGGGGTTGGGTTAAGCTTCAGCCATAATGGTCCTTCAGCCGAATGGAGATACACCGGTAAGCGCTAACACTTCCTTCTCCTTCCCTTTCCGTTGCGCAGGGACTGAGAGCAGGGTAGGAACTGCGTAATAGTGCTATCGCGCCTTTATTGCATTTGGTGGAAAGTCTAGGCCAATCAATTTTTAATTCTTCGCGCAAAGAAATTCCTTTTTTTTTTTTGGCAAAGGGGGGGGGGGGGGGGGGCATACGCGCTAAGGTCAACTGACTTCTCTCTTATTTTTAAGGACAGTTTTTGATGTCTGGGTGATGTACGAACCAGCCGGTGCTTGGTGTGTATGTCGTGACTGACGACGATCCTGTCCTCGAAGCCCTGGTCGACCAGGGACTTGAGCAGGGACAGCCGCTGGGCGTCACTGGGCATGTCGAAGCGGGGCTCGGGCTGGTAGTGCGACGTCTCGATGCCGAACAGGTCGTACTCGCAGTAGCAGCCCAGGCCGGCGAACTCGGCCAAGACGTCGGCTTCCAGCAGCGTTCCTAGAACGACCACGTCTTCTCTGTGGTAATACGTCTTACCCCACAAAATCTACAACGCGCGTCCCCGAAAAAAAAAAAAAAGTGTTTATTTTACAGCTATACACTGCCACGAAAGGTATCCTTTGTGGGGCTTCTTTTCACCCTAAGGCGAGGTTGAGGAACAGGGGAGCCACTAGACCCTTTTCAAAATTTGTCCATCAAGCAACATTGGCGGTCGCCGTTGCTTGGACGCGAAGTGTGATTGGATCCGAGTCCTCGCCGAACGCAGACGCAGCTTTCGTGTCCAATCATAGCCTCCTATATACTAACAAAGACTGGAAGATCGCCACGAGAAGCGGTCGCCGAAATGGAAAAGGAGGAGCGGCAGACAACGGATGAGAGGGAGGAGAGCCACGTGACTGGCGCCCCGCTGCGGCGAGACGCCGAAACACACTTCTCCCGAGCGAACAAGTGTGTTTCTGATTATAATGCTATTAAATGTAAAGGTGCAAGCGAGCTGGACAAGAATGACGAAAATAATCCCTGGAGAAGGGGAACAAGAGGGACAAAGGACAAACACAAATCTCCAAATTTGTGTTTGTCCTTTGTCCCTCTTGTTCCCCTTCTCCAGGGATTATTTTCGTCAAGTGTGTTTCGGGTCCTCGCCGCTGCAAAAGCTGTGCACTGACGTCCAGGTTCCCCTTTAGGTTCCCCGAGAAATGGATCTTGATGCTCTGTGCTACCAGATCCTCGCGCTCTAAATCTGCGACCGGGCACTATGGCTCCGTCGGGGAACTGCCAGGCTTTCTGAGTATAGAGGAGGCTAGGGTCCAATACATGCTCGGAATATGTGAGCAAGCAATGGCGGACAGGTGATAGTATAACCAATGTTATAAGAGTAGCTCAGTTACGGAACTGCTCATAGACGCTGCTTGCACGAACAGTACCTCCCCCCCCCCCCCCCCCCTCACTCACCACGACACGGCTCCTGTTTAGGCTCCTGTCGTTCGACGCGCCGGACGGCCGCTATGGTAACTGCAGTGTATTCTATGGAATACGTATGTTTCAAAGCACATGCGTCTAGATGGCGTTTCAGCTCTGCTCTATGGAACACACAGTTATGAAATGAACATCTAGATGGCGCTTCAAACGATGGGAGGCGGACCGAAGTGAGTGAGAGGGGTAGCCCCTTCCGCGGGAGTTCCACAACTGAGGTAATCGAGTAACGTTGAGCACAACCAAGTACAACGTCGAACTTTTAAGAAGAAGAAAAAATGAACATCGCTCAATTGAATCGAATTGACAGGCGATGGCGCGAACTTTTGAAAAGGGTCTGCAAAAAAATGGGTGTGTGAATGTTTATACAGCCTGAACTTAGTCTGCCTCAACGGGCGACTTCAGCTGTAGATGAGCAATTTACCCAGTGCGGTACAACCGCTAGCCTGGGGTCTTTGACGTGCACCACGCAGTAGTGATACACGACCGCACGCCGGTGCGATGCTCATCCAGATCGTAATGGGCAGGGGTGGGGATAATGGATCCCTGTGTTCTGCAGCGCGAGCTTTTGCTCCACAGAAGACTGTAACAAAAGGGTCCGTAACAGCCGTGCTAGTGGTGCTTCTGGAAGAATGAAGCCGGTCGGTTCAAGCAGACAGAACGAGACACCACGAGCTTCAGGCTTTGGCGACCGAGTGGCCCGGCGGTTACATCGAGCGATGTCCACTACAGTTTCTTTTGTCCCGCAAATATTGTACATAAAATATGTTGGGTACTCTCTATACCTGGTTCCTACATAATTCTATGTACAATATTTACGGGAGAAATATTTAGATAACTGATTAACTAAAACATATAAAATAATTTTTTGTGCATAATGTAGTTGGGAAATTGACGCTCGACCTCATAATAGTCTAGCCTTGACGTGAAATTTTGATTGAAAAAAGTCCCAGTGGGCGCTACGCTGGCGTTTTTTAATCTAAATTTCACGTCACGACTAAACTATTAGTTGAGTCGATTCTCCAACTAGATTAAACCCCAAAGAATTATAATTTAACAAGTTAATTAAAACGTTTCAGTTATCTGACGAATAAACCAATATCGCCTCTTTTCTACTGGTCCCCATATGCCACCAACATAGCCCCAAACTAGACACAAAAAAACCTAATGCAAGTTTTTTTTTTCTTTTTTTTTTGTAGAAAGCGGAGCGATAGCTTGCATCAAGTGGCTTTTGTTTTGTATTTTTAAGCTTTACAGATTTGTTTGAAAAAAAAACCGTGAACGCTACACAAAGGACGTAGTCTTGACCGCAAAAACTAGCGCTAAGATACTGTTTTGTTTTGTTTGTTTTTTTCCCGAAGTCGCACCGGCGGCAGCTATTGCAGCCATTTAGCTTCCAATGAGTCGATTTCTCAATCCATCTCTGCGCCCGCGGTCCTGCTCCCCAGTGGCCGAGACGCGCAACACACGTGCGCCATCATGGCCTCCGAGGCCATGGCGCAATACTTCCCTCAATACTTCCCTCCATCCTACAAGGGAGGCGAGGCAGTGGCTTCGCGCCGCGACCACCGAGGAGCAGGACCGCGGGCACCAAGATGCGCTCCGATAAGAAACCGAAACCTAGAAAAGCGTCCAAACTGACCGTATTCTTCAGAACGCCGTAAAATGCTACCCTTGCCTTATACCTTTCTAAAAAGAATTGATTTAGAGTTTTTTTTTATGACGCTCAGTAAGTTTCTAATTGGAACCATATGTCTATTTTCATTAATTCAAAAGATAATTAACATATACTTAGTTAGTCGACTGATCGTTGGAACTCCGCCGATTTTTCAGTAGACTTCGATTTGGGTGGAAATTTACAGACCGCATCAATAGCCCTTTCTCAACTGATAACCAAGTATTTTATAAAAATAAACATTTTCCGTGAAGTTATTGAATTTCCAAGTTACGCCGGCCTCGAGGTTTCCAGGAGGCGACTCTCTACTGGCAACAATGAAAATTCCCTACTTTTCCCTACCCGCGTACGTCACGGGTGGGCAGGCGGACGAGCGACGCGGTCAGCCGCGAAGTGGCTTTCCGGGCGCCAGCGATCGAGATGATTTTTTCGCAGCTTCAAGTTTGAAAGTTCCTTTGCAATGGGTAGCAATTTGTGCTCCGCGATAGATTGTAGAAACAGTGCCGGGAAAAAGCTTCTTTTTTACCCTTGTTTTCGTGGGAGAAAAACAAAAAGTGTTCTCCGGAAGCAATGAGGCCAGTCACGTCAAGGTGCTTTTGCGCGAGCTGTGTGCCGAGAGAACTAGGGTCACGTGAAACATTTTCACTTTTGCTCGGAATACTTTATAGCCGCGTGCTGCGAGTTGAGTATCCTTCAGCAGCTGGAACAGTTTCAAGAGCGGCAAGCGCAAACTCAAGCCGTCTGTGACCACTACGACATCCGTCCAAAGAAGAGCGCTAATAATATCGAGAAAAATAGTACACAATCTAGTACTATAGTCGACATTTTGTACAGTCACATTTGTTATTCACAATGGGTTCAGTGATCTTTTTATATTTATTTTTTTTTATTTTTTATAAACACTATATCTGTTTCGGATGTTGAATCTAGCTCGGGCTACTCTCGGAGTTCCACTCACGCGGCCGATATGTTGAAGACAAGAAGTGAAACGTCTAAACAAAGTTCAAGTCTGAATTTGTACATGGTTTATGGAGCAGGTGTCGAGCTCCATTAATATACGATAGAGCCGTTGCTTGGTTTGCCAAATGATTGGCGTGCAATATTTTCTGCAGAAGAAGTGATGAAAACGTCTTTAATTTATTCTATTGCGGAGAAAATTTATATAGGGCTGAAAAGTATTTTAAAACTATGAAAATATTAAGGTCGTTGAGGGGAGGCATGCAAATTTACAGCTGATGGAAACTGTGCTAAACCAAAACTTAATTTAAAAAACTCTTATATAGAATTACCCCATTCCCATGTGCTCTCATGGATGGGTGTTTGAACGCGTTGCATTATACTCCAAAAGTTAAAAAAAAAAATTGAAAAAAAATAAAATAAAATATGCGTACACATTTTTAGTAACTTTTGTTAACTTAATTATTTTTTAATTAAAAGCTTTATGATGTCTTTCTGTACCTTACACACTATTGTATCTTCAAGCAAATATTCTTTATTTGAAGATGAACAGTGTAATTGTGTATTTTATACGTATTCCATTGCACCTTGATGTTTGGCGTGGTGGTTGCGGAGCTCTTTTAATTGTCATTTTAACACGATCTTCATGACCAGTAACCTGCCATCTGATCTACACGAATGCAGTTAATTCCATTCTATACATTTCATTGTTTATGAGAATCACGGTCTACATGTGTTAGGTCCCAGCCCAGCACACACATGTTCGTCGCTTTGGAAGGCGAGCAAAGTACGCGCCACACGCACGAACGCTGAAATTGGCATCGACCAGAAGCGCTTTTCAGAAATGGTATATAGATCTTTTGCTAAATTACTTAAGCACAGAGGAGCATATTCATGCCACAAGAGTAGTTACACGTGCTGGCGCCTGCAACAGTAACTTTTCTAAAGAAAATCTAAAACAAATGGCACGTTCCTTCAGGTTATACGAGCGTGTAGGGCATTTGTACCCACATTCCGAGCATTTTCCGTGGTGCTTTGGCAATTTGTCAAAAAGTGCATTGCGCGACTCTTCGACCTTTCTTCACCAGCCATCTTTTAATAAAAAGAGAACGGAGTTGCAAGCGATTTCACGAAACTAGCGAGCCGCGGCTTGAGCGTACCGAGTTGCAAAAACGGTTTTATCAAAATTCCAATTGCTCCCGTTTTTTTTTTTTTTTTTTACTTTCTCATAGATGTAGACCAAAGTCATACTTTGTGCAAATATAGATAATTATCAACTTCAAAAAGCACGAACTCCCTGGTTTTCTCGCTGTTAGACACGAGAAAGGCGGCACGAGCGTACCCGATTGCCGTCCGCGCGCCTCGCTGCCCACCCGTGACGTCACGCTTGGGTGGCGGGGAAAACTGGGGAAAAACTAGGGAGAACGAGGTTTCGGTTTCGGCAGCAAACAAAATATAACTTTTTTTAATTAACTAGAGTGAATCTGGGACAACGAGATAGCATTTCGGAATCAGGAAGCCATCCGCATTCAGATGATGCCTTTGGATTAGGTAGCTAGAAAAATCGACGGAGTTCCCCTTTAAGGTTAGCCCTTATATCCCCCTGGCCGTATAATTCATCCGCAAAAACCGCGTAAGTGTAGCTTTTACGGCTCTTTTTAAACAAATCTGTAAAGCTTAAAAATACAACAACACTGTAGATGAGAAATCGTCTGAGGCGAGCGTTTCGGAAGAGGAACAACACAAACTCCTATTGGCTGCAAAATATGACGTCATCACTGATGTCGCTTCCATCACCGGAAGTGACGAAAAATGAGTGATAGAAAAATCCCCTCATGTCGTTTCATCAGTCCGCAACTTGGCAAACGGTGAAGGCTACGGTCCTAGTCAGCCAGTTCGCGCCAGAACAGGCAGGAGAGTGGGAGAGTTTAAATATTTCCAACTCTGATTGAGGGTTGCGGAACCCGGAATATATTATTGCTCCCTACTTAGTTGCTCCCTACCCATTAGTGCTCCGTACCCAGTTGCTCCTCACCCGAAAGAAAATAAATATATATATCCGTGTTTTGGCGTTTGCACTTTTGTTTGGATCTGACCGCCCTTTAAAGGGACACTGACAGGTTATTTATGCTCGCCACGGTTTGTATTTGAACATGACCGACAGGACCCCAACTACCCAGAACAGAATTTGCGGCTCGAAATTCGTTTTCTTTCCGCCCGAAAACCGCCGACCAAGTATTGGACGGTTTCAGGCGCTTCCACTCTCTTTCCCACAGTCACGTGCCGTTCAAACTGACACATACCAAATATATTCAAATAAGTCATGGCTCATCTAAGGTTACCATTCAATATTAAAAATAAGAAAAAAAGATAAACCCCATTTTTTGTGGCTTCCAAATGCTGCAAATACTTAGATCGAAAAAAAAAAAAAAACTGTTGCACGGATCACAGGAACTAGATGCACACGTCATTCGTATGTATAACTAATTTAAACGAATGTATAACTAATTTAAACATTCACGAGGTTTCTTCTGGCATTTCTACACACGACATAAGTGACCATTTACCTATTTTCTGTTTTACAGCATTCCTTTAAAAAAGCAAACTCAACGTAGCGGTTGCAGTTACAAAAAAATAGACGAAGATTCTTCGAGAAAGTTTCGTGACCTAATCACTGCCATCGATTTGAACAGTTAAGGCCCGTTCACACTCTTGCGACCTAGTTCGACCGAGAGAGACCGGACCGGTCCTGCGATCTCTTAGGACCAGCTCCGCTCCGCTGCAGCGGAGCTGGTCCTAAGAGATCGCAAGAGGCTTAAAAACCGGTCTGGCCTCTCTCGGTCGAACTCGGTCGCAAGAGTGTGAACGGGCCTTTAATATGTTGAACACGACCCAAATCTTCCGTACGCTATCTTTAAAAAAAATGTATTATGACACGGCCTTTCCCACTTAAACTGATGAACAAAAGAAAATCTAGAATGCGTTATACGCACGGATTAAAAAATAAAAAATAAAAATGCCATGATTTTTTTAAAAGCAGAGATCAAGATATTTTAGGCAGCATACAAAAAGTACAAATATACACTAACATTTGATTTGAAAAAAAAATAAGGCTCCAGTTTACGCTGTGAAGGTGGTTGGACAGCGAAGCTGTGGTATCACTGCAACAATTGCCCACTGCACTATAGACCCTTTTTATGGCAAACGCCACCAGGTGGTGCTCCAGCCTTTGACATGCCACAGAACTTCCGGTTTATAAAAAGAATTAACAAAGGCCACCTTAACACCGCTGCTTGAAATGTAGATGAAACGTTTAACCACCATTTCTCCAGCTGAACGCCAAAAGAACGAAGGAGTGCGAGATTCATTAAAATGTTTCGAGTATTCTTGTAAACCAACTTACCTCCCCCAAAATGTAATATTGTACAGCTGCAAGCCCTCGTTAAATCTTCAACTTTGTTGTCCGTGTAGTATTTTATGCCTTCTAGCACTGGTGACATAAGCAAGCTCAACAGGCTTGCAAAGACGGTGCGACCGAAAGTCGCTTGGGATACAAGCGGCAGTTCGTGTTTGTAAACAGAAAACGGGTTATAACCAATGATTGACGAAAGAAAAGTAAATGCACTGTAAAACTCTTATATATGAAAGACTTCATAAACTGTCGTTGCCGCGGCATGCAGCTTATGCAACCCCAGTCTTTACCATGCGGGGAGCGCTACGTGCTTCGCATTGTTAGCGGTGCTACTGACGTCACTCCACACTTCGTACTCGTCCGTTGCCGAAGCAGCTTATGCAACCGCAATCTTTACCGAGAAACGCATGCGGGGAGCGCTATGTGCTTATCATCGTTTCGCGCGCCTTATAATTTATCACGTGGTTCTGACACTTGTTTTGTGGTTTTCTTATTGAAGCAAGTGTCAAAACCACATGATAAATGGTAACGCGTGCCGAAACGGTGATAAGGCGCGCGTGTGCGTTTTCTGTCGACGTACGCGAAAAAACCTCAACCTACGAGTCATATACAACTTCGCTGTAAAAGGGGCTCCAAGTCCCGGACGTTCCCGGCCGCAATTTTGCGAGATGGTTTGGACCACCCTTTACCACCGGCGCACCACCCCGCCAACAATGACCGGGGCAATGCCGCCTAAAAGACAAGGCCTGCACCCTTCCCTGCCCCAAACGTCATCACTATATACAGTGGATACACGCAGTGCCGCCTAGCTTGCATCAGCATCTCTGCAATCGCGTCTTGCAGCGTCATAAGCGATACTACAACGCGGCGACGCCAAGACGGACGCTTCTGCCGCTTTACTGCGACCCCCGTCGAGCTTCGGCGTGTTCGCCGCTTGGGGCGAGTCGGGGATCCACCAACGATGATGTCATGCGCCGGCCTTGTCTTTTAGGCGGTATTGACCAAGGTCGTACGCCGCACGTCGCCGTGTCTCCTGCAAGAGCGACGGTCGCTTCCCGAAAAACTTAGATCAAAATGGGCGATACTCTAGCTGCCTCTCAAGTGGAGCGTTGAACGCTTTAAAAAAAGAAGCGGGCTCACGGTCTAGATGCGACATGACGGTCTGTTTCAGGTTTCCACCAGCCTCGGCAAATATGCGGACGATCTCAAACGGGGCCTTGGGGTCGCGTCCGGGGTGGATGATGGCTGGACATCCCGTCGCCTCCTGGACACCGGCGGCTGCTCGTAGCACGTTCTTCTCGAAATCTGCAAACCACAAACTCAAACTGAAAAAAAAAAAAGTATTTAGATGACGCGATACAGTCCTGCCGAGCGCTGTTACCTCACGCTTCCTGTCAGCGTCCATCAGCAGAATTTGTCAAAGGGAGAAAGCTAAGGCCCCTGTGAGTCAATTGGAACAAAGTAACAGCTCTCCGCGAGAAGAGTGCACCCCAATGGTCCGCCATCAAGCATACTCCGAAGCTTTGATTGGCTCGCCGAAGCCTTTTGCAGTTTGCAATGCTATTCACCAGTAAATACGGATTTGGTGGCAGCCAGGGTATTGACAAAGGGGCTCATCTTGCTTGTTGGTTAATTTATTCCTTCTACGTACCCTCGGATCACTTATTCCGAAACTTGAGGCGATTTGCAAACATTAAGTCCCCATGCGAAATCGGACGGTTCGGCGCAGTACAGTGCGATCCAAAATTATACCACCTATTGAAAAGGCAAAATGAATTGTCAGTCTCTGGATATTTGATGTGGCACGGGTTCAGACAGAGACATATGAACATGGGTACAGGATCTCTTACGAACCGCACCGAAAAATGGTCAACATCTGGTGCCCGTGGCATAAAGCTAGGAAAAAAGACCAACCATAGTTCATAGTTCTCCGGAACCGATATCAGCACCAGCACCAGATCGGCATGACGTCAGAGCCGCGCAGTGGTGCCGACACCCGGCTTACAAACAAGTCAGCGTTTGCCCACACCATGGTGTGGGCATTGCGCGCACATGCGCAGAAGCCGGATTCTCGTCAAGGGAATTGTTTGCGCATGCGCGGGCAGCAGCGCCACCACCGCGGCGTGACGTCAGTCGCGTGTTGGTGAAGCGACAGCTCACCCCGTAGAGGCCAACTGCAGCCAAGTTCCCCCAAGACGCCGCAGCGGGAGTCGGTTCCGTCGGCTCCCTCGGTGATATCTTTCGTGAATTCTTGGCTCATCGTTTCGATCGATTTGCCGAGGGTGTCTGCCGTGTAGTTGGCCGTGACGTAGTAACCTGCGGACACGTGATAATAATCTGATTAGGCGCATGTGCTGCGCTGGGAATCGCGCGTACTTGCCGGAAACTTTTCAGCAAACCTCCGCCCTCAAGAGATCGCCCACCTCATATATATATTTTTTAATTATTTTACCGTCGATAGGCCAAGGCAGAAGTGGGCACAAATTAGAAAGAACACATAATTATGCTACGCAGTCAGACATTAAAAGAGCTGAAATGCGTTTTAATGGAGCCCGCTAATCCTAGAATTTTCTCCGTCCGTAGGTGCATTTACCCGTCAAATTTAGCGGGGAAATCGACGACACTTGACCTGACGTCACGTGACCTATACACCGATTCGGTTCGCAGGCGCAGTAGCGGCGTCTTCGTTGCGGAGGGATTAGCGGAGGGGGAAACGCGGTCTACGAAAACTTCAGCGGGAAAACTGACGTCACGTGACCTATAGGCTTCTTGCACATGACGTCATTTCCGATGCCCTCCAGAGAAAAGGAGAAGAAGGAGCTCCCCTCTTATCAGGGTCCTTCTTTGTGCCTCCCGGATTTGCACAGGCGTCGCTATTCTCCTCCTAGAAGGTTATAGAAGATTAACCCGCCACTCAAAATTCTTACAAAAGCAGCTTCCCTCTCCTCCTTTTTCATGGTGGGGAAAAGTATGCGATGTGACGTCAGTGCAAGGACCCTATACACCGATTCGGTTCGCAGGCGCAGTAGCGGCTTCTTCGTTGCGGAGGGATTAGCGGAGGGGGAAACGCGGTCTACGAAAACTTCAGCGGGAAAACTGACGTCACGTGACCTATACACCGATTCGGTTCGCAGGCGCAGTAGCGGAGGGGGAAACGCGGTCTACGAAAACTTCAGCGGGAAAACTGACGTCACGTGACCTATACACCGATTCGGTTCGCAGGCGCAGTAGCGGCTTCTTCGTTGCGGAGGGATTAGCGGAGGGGGAAACGCGGTCTACGAAAACTTCAGCGGGAAAACTGACGTCACGTGACCTATACACCGATTCGGTTCGCAGGCGCAGTAGCGGCTTCTTCGTTGCGGAGGGATTAGCGGAGGGGGAAACGCGGTCTACGAAAACTTCAGCGGGAAAACTGACGTCACGTGACCTACGCATGAATTCAATTTCCGCGCTAAATTTAGTAGTGAAATGGACGTCACGTTGACCTAAACACCAATTCAGTTTCTCCGCTCAGTTTAGCGGGGAAAATGTTTAAATACCCTAATTTCCACACTACAGTCTGCTCCCGGTATATAATCCGCCAAGTCAAATCTTGATTTAAAACAAAAAAGATTTTTTCTATAGTCTCCCTCTGCACCTGGTGCATATTCTTCACATGCTCCTAATACGCAAAAATATATTTATATCATTCACAGCACACCTTGACAAATGCTTTAGCTCACAAAGAAGCTTAATTGTATTATATATATAATTATAAATCATCAGTAACCTACTCTGCTATTCGCAAAATCAGTAACGCATTGTAATAAACAACGATCTAGAAAAAAACAAATAAACAACAACAAAGACTTGTATAATCCGCACCTGTAGATATGGTGCGCACCGCGTAAAATCATCTATAGTCCGCGGGTCCGAAAAATAGGGTTTTTGAAATGTGTCTAATTATGTGTTGTACCAATTTCGAGACAAATCAGTGAGTGACAAACTTTCGTCGGAACTTCGCGCACTGCAGCTCGGAGCGAGCGAAAGTTCGATGTTGCAGAACTCAGGGAGCCTGGGCTCAAATCTCCACTCCTGCCCGTTTCGATCTGGATGAGCATTGTACCGCCACGTGGTCGTGTATTCATTCTACGTGATGCACGTTGAAAACCCTATAGACCTTTTTTGCAAGGGCGCCGCCATCTTGAATTGTCATCACTTCCAGTATGGGCGAAAACATTGTGTTGCCGTCGCCACGCCAATAGAAGGCATTTAGGACATAAACGTAACCGTCACACATTCTCGTTTTGCCTCCCGTCTATTTTTTTACTATTTGCAGGTTGAAACGTTTTGATATTTTTTCGTCGCCCATACCGGATATGCCTACTTGGCGGTCGGGGGCGAGAGTAAGCAGAAAAAGTCTATAGGAGCTAGCAGTGCCAGTGCAGTGCCCAGAGAGACACACAGACACCCATTGGGGCTGACTAACTTTCCTTTGTCTGAACAAACCCACGTGAGGCGTCTTCAAAGTCACGTGCCTGTGCCGGCAACCACGTGAAGTCCCGTCAGGCTGGCCACCCTGCGCATGAAGGGAATGTTCCGTCCCATGCCGCGGCAGGTGTTCTCAACGACGGTGCCCCCGCCCTGGCTCTTGAAGAAGTGCATCTCCTCCAGCACCGCCGATTGGACGTCGTCTCCGTGGAAGACCAGGTTGTTCGGGTGGCTGTACCTGAAGATTCGATGTAGCTTCCTCGTAATCTGTCCCGTAATGGACCTTCCAAAGCGAATGCCAGCAGGAAAGCAAAAGTGCACCAATCACATGCCTTCGTGAACGATACACGTGCACTAACTGCCCTGATGATGAAGGATACACCAATCACAGCCCTAGAGGAATTTCAGCTGAAGGAATACAGACCGTGTTCCTTCAATTGAAAATCGATGCGACATTTAGAAATTGCTTGTGTGCTACTTTTACCAGCGACACTTGCCCCCGCATAAATTACTTCCTTTTGCCGCACGAGTGACGCTCACAGTGCGACTGCTATTTTAATCGCAAAACGACGGAAATCGCAGTGCGGTTGGACAAAAATTGTACCTCCGTGAAAAGTCGTTAAAGACCGACGAGAAAGGGGGAAAGATCCCTCCTTTCTGCTGGGATATCTGAGAGACCCGCTCGTGTAAGAAGAGGAGGAGGGAAGAGAGCGAGAGGGAATGAAGAGAAGAAACCTGGGAACCGGTTTTCTGCCCGGCAGAAGACGATTTTGTACGTCGGTCGTAATTCGAAATCACAACACGTCGCCCTGTAACCGAAGTGTCCTCCGCGAGGATACAATGGTACTTCATTCAAACTGTTATACTAAAAAAAAAAAAAAAAAAAAAAATTAAACTTGTCTCGATCAGTTTGATAAACCTAGGAAACGTGGAATGCGTCGTGCGTATATTATGCGTGAGTTATGATTTCCTATGCTTGGCTGCGGGGAGCTTCGGAGGAGGGGGGTTCGGATGCCCTGCACACACAACGCACACTCCTGTGATCTCCGGTTTCATAAGAATGATCGAGACAAGCTTAAATTTCTTCGGGAGAAGAGCGTGTCACGAGCAAGATTTAATTAGACGTTTTCCGTGGCTTTTGCTTCTTTGGTAGGTGTCCCTTGAATCCTTAGTAATCTTTCATGTTTAGAAGCCCCTCATAGCAACTAAAGTTAATCGCGAGGGGAGGAGGGTCATCGCACCCGTTACTCAACCACTTGACTTTTGGGGGCTGAAGTTCTGACGTCATTCGCCCGCTGCGCAATACCCTGGACGATTCACCTCGTGATTTCGAGAATCCACGTGGAAGGCTACTCCTCGTCGGTAACCAGCTGCGCGCGCCGACGGTCGCCTGCATGCAGACTATACTTCGTTTCACCTAAGTGGGACCGCTGCCGACACTGCGGCTCGATGCAGCCAATCAGGCAATGCCCAAAGTGCATCGTCACGGCGCTAATCATCCTTGTAGTTTATCCGACTAAACCAATCACGCTCAATAAAAGCGCCGTGATACTACTTTTTTTTGCGTGCTTGGTTTTGCCGGCGATAGCAGACGTACAGAGGAAACAAGCGCCGTGACTATGCACTTTTTGCGCTGGTTGATTGGCTCCAACGGATCCTCTGCTGCGATAGGATTTAAAGATTATGTTCGACTAAGTTTGACTCGCCGCCGACGATCACCGGCAAAATAAGTACATTAAAAAAAAGGAAAAAAAAAGTCTTTACATTTTTCCATAAAGGGAGGAGCGATCATGTAACCTATGTTTCTTCAGGAAAGGGGAAAATTTCTCCCCTGAAATCAGGGGAGAAAAGCCCCTCCCTCGTTTGCATCTCATTATGGCGGCTCCGAATTCCTCGAATCGAGCGAATCGAGCTCAGTAAGGTATAACGAGCTCAATAAGAAGGTCGAGCTGGAATAGTGGCTTCGTTCGATTTATCTGCGCCGGTGCAAAGAAGTGTAGGGCAGTGTACTTCCGGTATGTGTATTGAGATACGACACCGCCCTGCACTTTTGTACACCGGTGCGGGTAAATCGAACGAAGCTAGTACTGGGCGCCGTGGTACTGGGAATCATTTCCGAGCCAATCGCGCCAACCCCTGCGCTCCACCCCTATGTCACCTGCTGCTCCTATCGCTCTGGGGCAAAGCGGTGAAGCCCGACAAGCCGCGATTTGTGGCAGGGGTTTACGGGGCGAGCTCGAAAACGAGCTTATCGGTTCTTAAAGTTGGTGGCCAATAAGCTCGAAAACGCATTGTATGGGCCACGAGCCGACTCGTGGTGCTGCCTTATATTAGCCGGCTGCCTTCCCTGCCTTCTAGAGCGCTGGATATACTACGCCACCGACAGTGCCGCGCACGCTCTTAAAGGGGCGGTGCAACGATATTCAGTTAGAATGTTTTTCACTTTACACGAGCTTACTGGCACTATACTCGCACGCAACCTCACTGACCAAGAAACTCCTTTGTTGCGCTGTAATTTCGAGGACAAAACCGAGCGTTTTCATTCAATCTCTCCTTCGCAAAACCTGGTGACGTAGCTGGGCGGTAGCAGTACCGCCCAGTGATGATATTTGAATGCGGCTCATAGATTATACTTCGTTTCACCTTATCTGCGAGCGAAGCCAAAGCTAGAAACGCGAGACCAGCGCTTTTTGCGTTTCTCTCCAGCTCGCGCGCTCGAGCAAAGCCTGAACGCACGGAGCTTTCGTGCTCGCGCTTCCAGCTTTGCCTTTGCTCGCACATAAGGTGAAACGAAGTATAGACCTTTTCTGTTTCCTGTCGTTCTCACTCACGTGGGTTCCATATCTGGTATGCGGGGCGAAAAAAATAATAAAACGTTTGAACCTGGAATATGCTAGAAAATATGGGTGAGGCAAATCAAGAATGTATGACAATCGCGCATTTTTCGTAAACACCTTCCAGCTGCGGGGAGAGATCAAAAAGATGTTTTACCGCATACCAGAAGTGACGATATTCAAGATGGCTGCGCGCTTGTGGAAAAGGTGTATAGACCCGAGCATCCCGTGTGCACTCGATTTGGGCTCGTGATAATCGATAGCTCGAGAAGAATTTGGGTAGTGTCCTGTGTCCAATCGCTGCAATGACGACAAAAGCCGAACCATAACAATGTCCGCGGAGCTCAGCGCGTGTCCTGTGCCTTGATAACCCGCGCATGGCTATGATCAACATTGGCGGCATATAATAGCCTCCAGATCACGTGGCCGCTTGTTCTGGCTGCGTGTTGAGGGGGTGAACTCTGCTCGTTTTTCTTTATTTTTTTCTGCGACTTCGATTGCGTGTGGTGAAAAATGAAAGGGTATTTCACAGGTTATAACGTCAGGGATCCATTCTAAGCGGTATTTGCGCAAAATACAAAACTCGTTACATCGCCCCTTTAACTGGTCTGCAATGGCTGTTGTTAACGATGTAGTTTGGAAAAAGAAATAGAGGCAATTGTGGGTGATAGGCTCATATATGTCCGCCTGAACTGTGAAGGCTTCCAGCGACGCGCCGCCATTTCCGCGCGCGTTCCTGTTGGCGCGCCCTGTTTGGGCGGCTCTGCGAAAAACAAACTTCGTGAGTCGCTTGAGAAAAACTCAGCAAAACTCCATATGGCGCTTATGATTTTGATGCCAAACGAGACCCATGGGCGTACCAACCGGGGGGGCAAGGGGGGCGCTTGCCCCCCCCCCCCCCCCAGATCTCAGAGTGGGGGGGCAAGGTATGTGTTTTGCCCCCCCTGAAACAGCCGCCACTGGGCAGGGCAAACACTGGCCGGTGGCGCCCGAGGGATACCAAGGGCACCGCCTCCCGGCCCTGGGGGGGGGGGGGGGGGGGGGGTCTGGTTTGCCCCCCCACTCAAAAACAAGTTGGTACGCCACTGACGAGACCTCGGGTTTTTTCCGTTTATCTCTGTGGAAGTGGAGCGCTGGTTTTCCGACTTTAAGAATTTGTTAAAAGGGAAAAAGCACAGCCTAAGCAAGCAAATACTTGAGATGTTCCTGACCATTTTCTTCGATGCACGAGAGTAGAACGTGCGTTTTGGAATAATAAAAAGAATCATAAATATTTCAAAGCTAATAAACACTCTGAGCGTACTCCCAAAAGCGCACATTGTCCCGGAAAGTGTCCCGGTGTTTTGTCATTTCCTGTCCCTACCTTTTTCCAGATTTCAGCACTAATTTTGTACCGGAAATTCCAGCTCTGGTCATATTTCAAGCCTGTCCAGCCCTTCCCTGAGAGCGCGATCACTTTCGAGGAGAGGACAACGGGACATTGCAGGCGACATCAGCACCGGTTTTATGGGTGGGCTAGTAGCACTAAATAAGCTACGCTTCAGAGTAACGACACTTGGCCATATTGTGGCTTAAAATTATGGTTGCCAGTTACCTGAAGCTTTATCTGATATTACAGAAAACGATTTTTCGTCTTACATAAATGTTGAAACAGTTCGCGACAAAGCAAAGCAATATTACATGAGCTTCCTAACACCTGCTCTGCACAAGCACCAAAATGGCGACGCCCACAACAATGTCGGAGAACGGAGTGCAGATGCTCTAAGCGCAGCTCATTTAGTGGCTCTAGGGTGGGCGAACTGGGCGGTCGCACAGGGCGCCATCAATAAGAGGGCACCACCACGCCCCTTATTTTTTATTTTATTTATTTGATTATAGCGTTCGATCCCCGCTCGTTTTCGGAATGCGGTTCTCGTCTGACAAAACGCTCGTGGTGAGTCACTACTCACACGTTTACTAACAACGTGATGCCGTGCCTATATGGGCGCATAAAAAGGGAGGGGAGGGGGGCGCCACGGCCGGAGTTCGCCCAGGGCGCTTGAGCGTGCAAGGTCGGCCCAGTTACATTGGCCCGTACGATAGGCGCTATACGGTTCAGACCAGCGCGTCAACATGACCCGCAGGTCGATCGATTGCACGTAATCGCTCAAGCGGTCTCGTCTGCCTTGGCAAGAAAAACGGCTCTTTCCTTTCTGTCCGCTTGGGGGCACTCAGTACGAGGAAGGAAAACGCCACTGATTAACGACCTTCCACGAGACATCTCCTGATAGAACACATCTATTCGCAGATGACTGCGTCATTAATAACACCACATCTGAAAACGATAATCGCAAGCTTCAAGGTGATCTCATAAAAATTAACGACCGGTGAGAAAAATGGCTGATGTCGCTATACCGAAGTGGAAACTAATCCAATTCACTCGTAAATGTATTTCTTAACCTTTCAATACACTATTGACAAGGACGTGATGGCAGCTGTTTCAATGTCTTCGCGCAAGACTAACGCCTAACCTTTCATGGAAACGTCATCTCGAAGTCACTGCTGCGGAGGCCTCCCAAACCGTCGGATTCATCGGACGTAATTTACGATCGCCCCTTCTCATGTCCAAAAGATGGTCTACGAAACCTAAATAAGACCAAAATTAAAACCCGCTTCCGCCGTCTGGATCCCACATGAAGTCTACTTAATAGTCTAGAGTCAGCCCAAACCAAGCTACCCGCGATTCATCTCGTCACCGTATGACTCCTCCGCTAGTATTTATTCTCTAGAAAGTCAACTTAGACTTCCACCCCTTCAAACCCGGAGGAAGCTATTTTGCCGTTGACTTCTCCCAAAAATTTACTTCCATTGCCTAGAGCTAAAAAGCGCACTCCTCTCCCCCGATAGAATATCATCCCGCCTGAATAACTCTCGTCCAATTCACCGAACCTCCGGTAAAACTAATACGTTCGAACGAATCACTTCCTTTCTCATGCCATCGCTGAATGGAACGAGCTGTCATCTTTCGTAGTTAGCGTCACTGGTGCAGCTAAGTATTATAATCTTCTACTAGCCCATTTAAATTGAATATATGTATAGCTTCCGTTGTTATTTTTGCGCATATTTCGTTACTGTTCCGCGTCACTATTGTAATGTTCGATACATTGCTCCCCTTATGCAATGCCCTAACTCGGCCTTTAGAAAGACACTGAAAAGAAAACAAAACAAAACAAATTTTAACAACCCGAAGAAATGACAAATATTACCAAATGAATTTTGCGCAAAAAGGAGTTTTGTAAAATTAGTTACAGCACTAGACTTGTTTTAGTTTACATCTTTCAAACGCGCCAGCCAAAACATAGTCCATAACGCCACCACATGCACACGCCAAGGGCAGTTTCCTCATTAGGTACCTCTCCTCTCCTTGCCTCTCTTCAGCGCGCCGCAGCCAACGCCGCATCTCAGCGCTCCTCCTTTCCACTTTTCTCTCTCGCGCGTGATTTTGCTACACGGAGGAGAGGAAAGGAGAGGATGAAAACGCTGCGCTTGGTATGTATACATGTGCCACATGTACATACTAAGCGCAGCGTTTTCATCCGTCACGCAGCATTTTCATCCATCACGTCACCACATGTCATGTGGTGACGTGGTGATGATATTATGCACCCATTTTTGGCACGCGATTGAAAGCTGTAAACTATAAAGCAAGTCTAACGCTGGAAATAATTTTACAAGAAAATATTTTCTTGTGGTAAATTAATTTTTGTAATAATTGTAATTTTTCGAAGCAGTTCTAAATTTTTTTCCGTTTTTTTTTTTTTTAAAGATTGAACTAAATAAAATTAAAAAGACTGGAATCAAGACCCTGTTGACTGCCCGAGCACCTGAAAGACTCTCATTCACAGGTGAGCGCCTCCGCAATTACGAAGGCTACAAGCATGCTGTTTTGTTCTCGTCAATATTGTACATTAAGCATGTACAATTATTGTACATTGTACATTGTATTTCATTATTGTACATCATTATTGTACATTGTATTTCGAAGTTCAAAGAATGTATCTCCGTGTAAAAAGCATTGATATAGGAAATATTTCTTTCACGTTTAAAACAACCCCACTACAACTGTCCGATATGCAGGTGGTTTGTTGCTTCTCCGCATTGCACCTTTTCTATTCCCTTTTTACACCCTTCAGAGAATTAAGAGTGTCCCAGGGTGTATTACTCGAAATAAGGCAGCTGAAAGGGTGCAGTCGTAAGTACAGGTGGAACACCCTCTTGACAGACTCATGGGTGTGAAATGTTTCAATGCATGTGTACCAATGCACTTCCCTGTTTCTTTTAATTCCACATCTATTGTCTGATGCATTCCCTCTTCACGATTCCTGTCAACACAGTGCTCGGTGTTTGAGTGCGAAACGGGAGCCATTACGATTAGAAAATGCGACTACCTGAGCTTGAGATGCGGTTCGGAAGCCCAGACGCGTCGTTTTGCTCGGTCGCTGACGACTGTTCTAACCTTTCTGAAGGACGGAAATCCGTTTCCTGTGACCTCTGGACAAAGCTTCGAATAACTGGCAACAATGATTTCTAGCACCAAAATGGCTTCAATTCATCGTTCATTTCGAGTCAGCTTGGCTAGATCCGGCATCCAAAGTTGTGTGATCACCCGTTACAAAGGGGAAGCCGAAGAAATCCAATCTAATCTAGTGGCTGAAGCGTCGTCACCACAGGACTCTATTGGCGACGAGATATTTTGGTGGCGCCACCGCGCGGGCGCCCTCCTGTGACGCAGCTGGTAGGATGCGAGCAGACGACGCGCTATGTCAAAGCACGGAGTGGCTGTGTTAGTTCACAACTATGCAGATTAAAACAGTTTCTTTATTAAAGAAACGCGTATAACGTTTTTGTGAGTGATCTTTCTAATAAATAAGAGCGCCTCGAAGATTTTTTTTTTTTTTTATATTAGAAAAAGTTTAAAAACAAGCCTGGAGCTTCACATTACAGTTTGCGCGGCGATAGTCAGGTCTATTCATAGCTTCTCTGATCCTCGTTTTGGATCTGTGGAGGCTGCTGTAGAAAAAAAGGTTTTGCATTCACCACAGTAAATGACGTGCTGTCTTCTTAGCTGTGCACGCGAGCACAGTTGTGCTGCAATGCGCCGCACACTTGGTTTAGGTATACATTGAGCTTGCCGATACCGACGCTTCTATAAAAGTGTGACTCGACAGTTGCTGCCGAGTAAATGCTTGTCAGCAACTGACGCCCGACTCGAACACGTGGCAAAAAAGTTTGTCACATCGTGACTTCTGCTCGAGAGAAAAGCAGCAATTTTCATAAATTCTTAAATTGTCGGCCATGGCCCGGCAAATTCAGGCGAGTGATTAATTTGTTCTATCCTATTTTTACAAAGAATTGTTTACAAATTTAAAATCGCTCGCTGAAAAGCGCACCACGCATCATGGGCATTTCGGTCCGCAAAAATTCAACATACAAATGGTAGTAATTCTTGGGACTCTGAAGTGTCACTCTTCGATCGCGGGGGTTCTCGCACGTTTCCCTTCGATCGGGTGAATAAACAGGGATTTAGTTGAAACGACTCAGGAAGCCAGCCACCTGTTCTTCCTGCCAGTTGTTTTGAGGAAATGTTTGTTTACTGGTTTACAACATTCCAATAGAAATCAATTCGGAACTAATAAGAGATCAGCACTCGGAGAACATATTGGAACCAACATGATACAGGGAGTCGCTTTCACCGAAGTGTTTACTACACAAGCGAAAGGTTCTCGAATTTCACTTTCTTACTTTCAATTTGATGAAACATTCCTTTCTTAGTTTTCTTTTGTCCGAATAATAATAAAAAATACACTCTATTCGCCGTGGTAGATGTTTTAGTGGGATAATGCGCCGGATATTTTATTTTCCTCATTCAGCTTTTTGTACTGGGGTCGAGAACAGCACCATCCGAGCGCTTTGACACCTCAGCGCCAAAAGTGTTTGTCGGCACGACTACGCGTGCCATGTGCGGTTTCAAACTTTGGTAAAATGTCTTACAAATATCACTTCATCAAATAAGTACAACCCATGAAACAGGCTTTGCCGCGCGTTACCTAAACAGCGCATGAGGCGTGCTAACGAGTCGAGGGATTCAAGATCTGCGCCCTGTTAAAACCTTCGGCGACCTTCTTCCGAGTTTCAACGCTGCGGAAACGAGTCACGATCTGTCCGGGACTGTCGCCCACCTGTCGGAGCCTGCCCAAAACGAGTCTCAACGCGTCCGTGACGTCAACGGGACGTGTGTGTGTGCGTGTGGGTTCGTGCGCTCCGGAAGGGGAGAGAGGCAGGACCTAACTGCGGAGAACCATGGCTAGGACGCGGCGGTCTTTGCTGCAACGCACTTGGCGGCGGTTTGCTACTCGCACCTGCTGCCCTGGCGGAGAGTGAGGGAGAAAACGGACCCTATATAAGGCGGAGCGTGAGGCTGCTCCGTTGTTCTCTCAGGATTTGACGACTGTATCGCAACCATGTAATTAAACCGTTCGTTACGTTACCAATTCTCCCACCTCCACTGGACCCCTGAGTTCTTCACTTCGGGGAATGGTCGTCGTCACGAGCCAGGAAGCCTCCGGACGTGCGGCTTAAACCCCGCCTCGAACAGCCCTCTTTCCCAGTCTGTCCTACCCGTGACGTCACAAACGATGATGATGATAGCTAGAGAAGCGCCCCTATAGTAGTCCATACCCGCCAATAGCGGAAAGTCCAGACTCACGGGTACTGTCTTATCCACCAGAGGTTCTCGAGCGTGAACGGACAAGCGCTCATGGCGGCATGGTGAACTTGGGGCTGGCTGACGAACTACCCGATCGTCCAGGGTATCAGGACAGGTGCTCGTGGGTCAGGACAGTGCCCAGGGCAGAGGGCTCCACGGGACCAAGCACTGGAACGGGTCACACGGATACGCATTCGGCGTCGATTCCTTTGGTCGACATGCACAGGCGGTAGCAATATTACCTAGGAGACAAGGCCTTGCACATTACGTCATAGTTGGTGGATCCCGGACCCGCCACAAGCGGGGAACACGCTGAAGAGTCGACGAGAGACGCCACAAAGCGGCAGATGACTCCGTCTTGGCGTTGCCGGGTGCTAGCGTCGCACATCGTTGTGAGACGATGCAAGACGCGCTTGCGACAATGCCGACGCAAAATAGGCGGCGCTGCATGGGTCCACTAGTGATGACGTTTGGGCTCACCCCGCACGTCGTCTGCTCCGCCGAGAGGCTAACATCCGGCTGGCGTTCGAATTCGGTTTAAAATCGCTTCATTTTGGAAATTTCAAGCGCAGATGCGCGGATTTTGATACGCAAGTTATCGTGTATAACACTATGCTCGGTAAAAACACTCATTGGGTCCAATTGCGCTGTTACCTGCGTGCAAATATGTATATAACAAAAGGGAAAACTGTGTCAGAGTGGCCGGTCTCTCCGGCGGAAACTAAATCCGGTTGTTGTAGCTACTTTACTATACGAAGTTCGTACTGATGAAGGTCTTTAACGACAATGAGTGGAAGTCTGGAATAATAAATAAAAACCTGCTCTCCTGGCGCAATAGATGCAGTGGTTGAGGTGCCGGCTGACTGCACTGCTATTGAAGTAAAGGAACAAAGATACGCTAGTTGATCATAGAAAAAATCGTAAGGGTGCAGGCGAACTGGTGAATATTAACCATGTTGAATTCACCTGAGACTGGGGTAGAGAAGAAACATCAAAACGTAGAAGGGACAGAAAATAGACAGGACGACGTCTCAGTCTGTCCCAGTCTGTCCTGTCTATTTTCTGTCCCTTCTACGTTTTGATGTTTCGTCTCTACTCCAGTCCCAGCCAGAGTTGCGCGTTCATCTCCGTAGCGCCGTCTTTCCTGCACGGCATGTTGATCCCGCTCGTCACGTGACTGAATTCGGCGAATAGCGGCGCCGCGCGTTCGAGGCGCGCGTCGCGCTCAAAAGCAGGGAAACGTACGCCGGGGCGCGTGCAACGTCTACTTTCCTGCATGGCACTTGATCCGGCTCCTCACGTGATCGGATCTCGGCGAATAGCGGGGCGGCGACACGTGGAAAACAGACGCGCAACTCTGGCTCCCGGGGCTCTGGAGGAGCTTGGCTTGTGAAGGAAATTATGCATTCTTTACTCGGTCCCTGTGTACTGTGTGGTGAAATGATAGATTTATGTTGGCGCATCGGCACTGATTTCTTTTTCCCCCATGCGGTTGCTGTTTTTTTAAACAAGAACAATCCGATGATGACTCAACGTGACGAAAATACTCGTATAAATATAAAACTTCCCGACACAATCTACTGGGCTTTCAATAATTTAGATTAATTTAAAATAATTCCGTTAAACAGCTGGGTCGTGCTCGCATGTTTTGTCCGACAGCATGTTTGGTAACAGTTCCGTAAATTGTTTACATTCATTGCGTGGTTTTATAGGAGGTCGGGGGATGTTGTTTTTTTTTCGCCCTGCTCCTGCCTTCTTATTGAAAAAATAAATTCTAATATTGTTACATAGTGGGGCCTAAATAATTCTTTACATGCGCAGAAAGGTATTAGCATTACAAATGTTTTATACATACGATGTCAACTGGTACTGTGGTACATACAAATGTGAGCAGAAAACATATTTATTTATGATGACGTAGTGACTGAAATGATGACACAGTATGATGACAACCTAACTGAAATGATGACACAGTGACTGAAAGTCAAACAGTAGTGATGGCTATAGGACACAAATAAATTTTCATCTATCGACTCACAATATGGCGCGTCTTACAGGTCTTACAGGTATTACAGGTAACGTGTAAGGTACTTCGGGCAGCCAGGGAAAACGCTTGGAACAGCGTCTACAGATAGCACGGCCTTCTTTGCAGCATGAAGAAGAACTCTCCCACCGAACTCCGCATGATACCGTTTCGATATCAGTTCGTCGGGGAAAGGCTTGGTACAAACATGATCACTAGGTAGTAACTTGCGATCGGCCCTCGGGATTGCACGACGCCACTTCTCCAGGCAAGCGTCACTCGATGGACACTCGCTGTGCACAGTTCCGGTGCCCCGAATTGCAGTTGGGGACGAAGCACGTCTAAATTTCCCATCCAGCATAACTTCGGGTTAAGGCTCACGTTCGTGCACGATGGTGTCACCTGTGATCGACACAGCACCAAAGCAAAACACGAGGAGAGCCACTGGCCGCACACTACCACCACACCACCACACCGCGAAAAAGGCTAGGGTGCCTCCATTTACCGGCCGCTCCGCTGACAGGGTGGAGATACCCGCCATTTTGTGGCGAACTTCGTGATGCTCTCACCGGCGTCGTATTGCGTCTATCTTTCCAGAACTTTCGCTAAACACAATGTTTTTGCACCACGACTTTGTCACACACACTCTACAGGGCCCACACCCAATGTGAAGCTAATACTGACCTCAGGCGCCATATTGTGGCGCTTCAGTGACTCCATTGGTGTCTCCACGTCTCCACCCTGTCAGCGGAAGCGGCCGGCAGATGGAGGCACCCTAAAAAAGGCGAGCACGCTACGGCGCCGACATCGTGGCCGCCGAGGAGGGACCTCATACCCACGGTACTCATAGCTCAGCGCCCTCCGCGGCGGCGTGGATCTAACTACTCCTGGTTCGAGGCTTGCTCCCAACACGATCTGGTCGCTCGCTCCCCGCGGGAAGAGCGGCCAGAGTCATCAACTAAATGTATTTCTTCCACCGTGGGTCAGGGACCACTTTCAATGCATGGGCGGCATACGACGCTGAACACGGAAGTCGAACACGCGTGTCAGCTATTACCGCAATGGTTATGGTCTATGGTAGGCACTTCTACTAAAAGCCGTTAAAAAAATTAAAAAAAAATGGGGGCGAGGCGTTTTGAGAAACCTTTTTGCTACTCCACTGTGACCTACCGAGCTTGCTAAATGCGCTGCTCCGTGGCATTGTCTTGTGATTCAGTGTTGAAATTTCATTGAAATTCATTGCACGAATTAAAAATATAATTGCAGTCGAACGATTCGCTATAATCTTTTGTAGTATAAATCCATAAAAAAAGATTTAAGTTTTTTTTTGTTTTTTTACAGAATAATGTTATTGTGGAACGAGCAGGAGTGCATTTGGTGTTTATACAGCACTAAAATGCCAGAGATTACGCAATGCAGCACAAAAGGGAAAAGAGAGCAAGCTGAACTGGTTCCAGCTTATATTGGTCTATTGCGCACATTCCCAGCTGCAACTGGTCACGTGGGCATGCGATAAACCAGTTGAACTGAAATCACTGCAGCAGTAATTTGTCCCAAATGCAACTTGGCAGAAGATGAAAGCCATGACCTAGGGTGCCTTCATGTCCCGCTTCGCGAACATGAAGGCACTCTACTATGACCCCGTTAGTCAGTCAGAAAGATGGCACGAAGTGCAATACAGTTTTCCACACGAGGAGCGCACACCGACGATAAACTATCGCTTGTCTCGCTCAGTATTTGTGTCAGTGACGTATCTTAAATCGTTAATCAAATTATGTTGCAAAATAGTCGACCGACGGCCAGTCTAAAGCGTGCTGGTAATGTTACAATAATAAACGGATAAATAAACTTTAGGCGTTCCTCAAAAGAATTTTGGAAATATGTCCGAGCAAACGGCAAACATAATTCTTCGGTCCCGACCCTCAAACATAACGATGCTCTCGTCGACAGTGATAACGAAAAAGCCGAGCATTTTAATTTATATTTTCAGTCGGTTTTTACACCTTCGCAGACGAAGACTGTAGATTTTAACGTTCCAGCGGCAACCAACGTTATGCCCGAAGTGGAATTTGCTGTTTCTGGAATTCTTAGTCAGTTGCGTAACTTGGATACAACCAAATCGACTGGTCCGGATGATATTCCGGGGTGTATTTTGAAATCTTGTTCAAGTTCATTGTGTTTATATTTTGTCGTACTGTTCCAAAAATCGCTGTGTGAATCTTCGCTTCCTTTAGACTGGAAGCTTGCACGAGTAATGCCAGTGCATAAAAGTGGTCCTAGAGCCAGTGTCGAAAACTACCGACCGATATCTTTAACAAGTATTTCATGCAAGATAATGGAACATATTCTATATAGTAATATCATGACTCATCTTAGCGCATCTAACCTTTTACATCCGTCGCAACACGGATTCCGGTAGGGATATTCTTGTAGTACTCAATTAGTTGAATTTTTTCATGACCTTTCTTTGGCAATCGACGAGCGACGAAGTATTGATTGTATATTTCTTGATTTCAGTAAGGCTTTTGATGTCGTTCCTCATGATCTTTTAATTTCTAAACTACACGCTTATAAACTTGATGATAAAGTTTGAAACTGGATTCGTGAGTATTTGTCGTTCAGAATACAGTATGTGGTTTTAAATGGCTTCCAATCCCAAATGGCCGACGTCTCTTCAGGCGTGCCGCAGGGCTCGGTTTTAGGACCGCTTTTATTTCTTATTTACATAAATGATATTGCTGTTGATGTTTGTTCTACCATTCGAATGTTTGCGAATGATTGTGTTGTCTATAGAGAGATTAATAATGCGCAGGATAGTGTGATTTTGCAAAAGGACCTGGACAGCATTGAATCATGCTGTCAGTCATGGCAAATGTCTTTAAATGTTAAAAAAAACTGTACATGTCACTTTTACAAGGAAGGTTTTACCGCCAGAATTTCGCTATTCGCTAAATGGAAAAGTCCTAGAAACCCTCAATGAATTTAAATATCTCGGTGTATACTTTACATCCGATCTGCGTTGGAATGCGCATATTGACTATATTTCCTCGAAGGCCTCGCGGATGCTAGGTTTTCTGCGTCGCAATTTCAAAACTGTACCACAGTCACTCAGGGAAACAATTTACTTTTCACATGTTCGTTCTATTCTGGAATATGCTTGCGTTGTCTGGGACCCTTATACCGCCTTTTCTATACAAAAACTTGAAAAAATACAAAATCTGGCTTTGAGGTTTGTTTTAAGTAATTACGATTGGCGACTAAGTATGACTGAGTGGAAACATAAACTTAAGTGGCAATTATTAAAGGATCGCAGAAAGCACCTCCGTCTCAAATTTTTTCACGATATTTATTATGGTAAAACCGGTATAGAAAAGGATAAATATATGAAAGCGCCTTTTTACATATCCAGTAGGAACGACCATGCTTTAAAAATTAGAGAAATTTCTTTTAAAAGTGACGTACTGCGACACTCATGTTTTGTAGAGACCGCGCGCGATTGGAGCTCCCTTCCATCTCGCGCTGTCTCAATAGCTTCCAATGACGCCTTTTTTCACGCGCTGAATGTGTGAGTTTTTTTGTGTGTCTGTATATTGTTTGTTCCCCCCCCCCCCCCCCTTCACTGTATTGCCTGATGGCGAAGTGGGTACCTGAATAAAGATAAAGATAAAAGCAACCAAAAACAGCGTCTTATCCTTATCATTTTTCTTGCTCTCCGTTTATTTATTATTATTTTTTTATCTTGTTTTTACGTTGACACAACCTGACAGGATCTTAATTCACGGGAAATTTGAAAAGTACACATGTCAGCAAAGGAGGCCGATTGGTTGCTCTTGTCTGTGACATGGTAGATGAAAACAATGCCACGTCCTAGTTTCGTTTTGTTTTTACATCAATATTTTAGGCGCAGCTGGTCCTTTGTGCAGCAGTATAGTTAACAAAAAGCGCTGGACGACGAACACCTGCTTTACAATCAGGGAAACGTTTATTCACCTGACCGCGGGCATAAATTCAAGATAGAACCATAACACACATATACAGTGTAGTGTATATAGTTTGGTCTAATCTGTGTAATAAGTGTTCACAGCGTGTGCGGAGCACACATGCCACTCCATATTCATCATATACAGATTAACATAAGATTCGAAATTAAGAACTAGATTTCAATGCGTGAAAATACGCTTTTAAAAGCTCTTACGAGGTTGTTTGCTCTGTTCACTTGTGCAAACTATTCCGAAATCAGGATAAACGCAGAAACTGCTGCCTTAGAAAGAGCTTGCGAGACGCGCGAAAGACACAGTTAGATGTAAGAACTGTTTAAATTGCGTGATGTAGGATCAAATCATACAAACTGGTAATGTGGATAAAAAAGAAAAAAAGAAGCGATATACCAACGCAATTAATGGGGCTCCCAATGGGGCAACTCGGGACGATGAAGTTCGCACTTACCGGTGACAACTTTTCCTTTCGGCAGTTCCATTGTTTGTCGGGGTCTACGGTAATCCGCCGACAAGACAATCAGCAGGAGGGCGTAATTTTCTAACGACAGAGAAAATGGACGTTGCTTTGGGGCTTCACGAGTTCCACGGGCGTTGGCTACACTTGTAAAGATAGCGCGCCACCTCAAAAACAAAACAAAAAAAAACGCGCCTTGACAGAAACAGAACAAAAACTAGAATAGTGCACGTTGCTTGGTGACCTTCCAAAAGTCGCTAGAGCTGGACATTTTCTGACACGCAAACGCATACTTTTTTTTTTTTCTTTCTTAAAATTGGGCCGGATTGAGTTAAGTACAGTGACGCATTTCTGCGTCCCTTGGATTAATGAACAAATGTACAGGGTGCGATTGAGAAAACGAAACTCTGTTTTTCGGCTCGCACAAATGAACTACGCATCGCAGTGTGGTATGTGCTGGTGATATAATTTGAGTCCCAGGGTGTCTCCCCCCAAAAATTATATATATATATATATATATATATATATATATATATATATATATATATATATATATATATATATATATATATATATATATATATATATATATATATACCGGGTGAAACAAGGCGACGGCAGGCTCTTTAAATCGACCGGAAAATTCGGTTTCTTAACCTATCGCGCTACGACTTTGTGCAGCGTTGCCCACAGATGGTGCATTTTTTTTTGTAAAATTTGCAAAGAACGAACTTACCTGAGGAAAAAGTAAAGAAAAAAAAAAGGCTTAGCTCCTATGGAAACGCAGCGACGCCACCGGTCTTCAAACAACACGGCGCCGTTTCGCACGGAAGACAAGAGATGGCGCAAGCGGTCGCGACGCCAACTGCCGCCACCGAACGAGCAGACGCCGAGAGCCGGCGTATTTATCAGACAAGGAACTGCAGCTGCTTGTTGTTACCGCGCCTGTTTTGTTTCTGCGACTGTCGCCGCCTGCGGAACGCGCGCCGCTTTTGATTCGAAAAGATTGTCTGCTAAAGACGCTGGCTCTCGGCGCCGAATACTCGTTCGTTGGCGGCGTTCGTTGCGCCATCTCTTGTGTCCCGTGCGAAACGGCGCCGTGCTCTTTGAAGACCGGTGGCGTCGCTGCGTTTCCATAGGAGCTAAGCCTTTTTCTTTCATTACTTTTTTCTCAGGTAAGTTCGCTCTTTGCAAATTTTACCAAAAAAATGCACCATCTGTGGGCAACGCCGCACAAAGTCGTAGCGCGATAGGTTAAGAAACCGAATTTTCCGGTCGATTTAAAGAGCCTGCCGTCTCCTTGTTTCACCCGGTATATATACCGGGTGTTCATTTTTAATTCGAACAGATTTATTACAAAAAATCCGTAAAAGATGCACTAGTACGGTTTGTTCAAGTGAGTTATACGGCTAGGGGGACATTATGTGGGTGGCTATACTCCGTTTCACCTTATGTTGTACCGCAGACAAGGCTAGAAGCGCGAGCTCATAGCGTTGGGAGCTACTCTTAACGCACGAGAGCTTGTGCCGCCGAGATGTGTCCTAGAGCAAGGAGCTCGCGCTTGGAGCCTTTCCTGCGGTACATCGTAAGGTGAAACAGAGTATAATCCTTGCGAGAAGTTGACTAATTACTTAAAATTCGTTAATTAACTTTTTAATTAATGAAAATAGACATATGGTTCCAATTAGAAATTTGCCTAGCGTCGTCGAAAACAAAGTTAAATTACGCATTGCCGAACGCTCATTTTCCGCCCAAAGACAGCGCGAACCGATATTTTCTAAAATTCCAATGGGAAAGTGGCGGCTGACGGAGCTATCGAATACTTGAAGCTCTATGGAAAAACACAACTTTTGAACAAGGAGGTTTTTGAATAAGATGTCCGTTCGGGCTGAAACTTTGGTATCTGGTTTGAACCTCTAGCGCGCGCGGTACCTTTGAACCCTGTAAATCAATTTTGGTGGACACCCTGCACATGTGCCGACGTCCACTTATGGATATTTGTCCAACGAAGGAAGAACATCGGGGGCGCCAGAGTCCTTTATCCAAGTAAAAAGTACTCGAGTCAGCAAAAAAAAAAAAAAAAAAAAAAAAAAATTGTTTTTTTTCTTTATCAAAAACCGAGCATGTACGATTCATATATACACTAAATAATGAACAAATATGACCGAGCACAGAGCACATATCTACTTGAAAGATGTGTTCTGCATTTGACGATGCCCAAGTAGAGGACGGCTGGCAGAAAAATATTCTTCTGTATATCTTTTTTTAAACCTAAGTATGTCTTTCCCATTTTGTCGCTATCACTAGCTGCACATTCAAACAGATATTCAGTTTTCTGCAATTCGTTTATGTGCTATCCCTCAGTTTGTGTTTATTTTTTCCTTGAGGAACACACAAACTGAGGGATAGTGTGTAGGGCGCATGAAGGAACAAGGCACTAAGCTGGACTATTTGGAAAACCTAAAACATGGCGGTTTTTGCTTAGGCAAATAAATCTCTTGAAATCTTAGTCTTTCTTCAAACTGTGCTTCAGTGCTCCAACGTAACAAATCAAGCAGTCATACTAGTGAGAAGCCTTCCCAACCCTGAGCAACAGACGACACAGACATCAGCCTTGTGTGTGCATAAACAAAGGGACAACATTTTAATGGATGCTTTGTACATGACTCAATAGAAAGTTGATAAATTAGGACCCCCTCCCCCCCTTTCCCCAAGGAATGCATGACGCAATGTGGCGAAAAGGCTGTGGCAGGGCTGTACAGGGTGGCTGAGTTGTGACAAAGAGCTGGCGGTGCACTGTGGGTGTCTCCCACCCATCAAAGTTCCTCGCGCATGTGCACCGTCTTCAACTCCTCTATCCTCTTCACAAAGTCAGTCTTCTCCACAGCAGCCCTCGCAGCGTTCGTCCCAGTCGCTCAGGATCTTCTTCAGGTCCTTGACCTTCAGCTTCTTCAGGTCCACTGTTTTCAGGTCGATGACCTTCGCTGTTTGGGGCAAAGGAGAAAGAGGGGCAAAATTACCAGGATTGTCTACTAGGCCCAAAGAAGGCAGAATAACAAGTCAAATACCATAATATCCAGAGAGATCCCTCACCCGTGAAAGATAGCCCACCCCTATTTTTTTCTAAAAACGCCAAAAGATAGCCCACTCCTACTAATTGAAGGGTCTTGCCCAATGTGACCTTAACAGAAATGGTGGTACTTTGCCGCGGCGGGAGATAAGCGAACATTGTCGATTAGGAAGGACAGTCCTCTCTGGTTCATTGCCCCTCCCTGAGATCAAAAGTTTTGCAGGTTGCATTTTTTCAACATTTGTTTTATTGCACACCGAAAGTTAGTTTACTCCTTATTTGCACCCAATTGGCTTTCGAGTTTAGGTGGGCTATATCTATTGGGATATTACGGTAGGCCACTTAAAAAATTAACCTCCGACAGCAATGGGCTTCATATCTTGCTGAAGACATTCAAAATTCCTTGTCTCAGAATGATGGCAACACTGAACTTCATTTCAAGGAGGCCAAGTGCTCAAGGGTTTCTTCAATGTGTCAGTTTGTGGGCAAGTGCTCTTAGTTGATCAGTGCTCCCAAAGAATCATCCAGACAAGACCTTTGAGACACTTCATCGAGATAAGTTTCACTCTCTTCACCATAGACACAAGGCAGGTGGAGCTGCCATGGGACAATCTCATTCTCGACAAGCACGATTAACGAGGCGGAAGAAGAAATGGGGGCAGATACTTACGGTATTTAAGCTCACAGATCTGTGAATCCTTGGCAACAAGCTTCTCGCAGACTTTGAGTGCAGGCATCCCCCAGCTGAATGGCTTTGTCAGTTCGTTCACAATCTTCGTGGCAGACTCTTCCAGACCACCGACATAGTAACACTGCAGAGGAACCGACGCAACTTGGAACACATAGCAAAAATTTCACCCACCCTCAATCGATGACTTTGTCTTTTGCGCAAGAAAGTGAACAATGAGAACCAACATGGTTCTTAGGGTTTTAAAATGACCACACCTTGTACAGTCACCCTCACTTCCTTCATATTTGCCTTGTTCACCACTTTTGCTGCATTCGCTACTAGAAATCCAACCTCAGCAGATACTCGTCCAGCAAACTTGCATAAGAAGCTACAGAGTTTTAGTATAAAATGCCTTAGGACAGCTGCCTGTCTTTGCATGACATTTCAATGGTGGGCAGCTGCCTGACCTGTCCTGTGACAACACATGTGCTGAGCAACTTACGAAGCGGTGCTCAGGCCCCTTGGACGTCTTGCAGAACTCCAGGAAGCCAGCTTCAACGGAGCCCTCGTTAGACCGCTCCTCAACCTCCAACCTATCATGGAGCTTCTTCAATGCTCCAACACACACTGCAATTGAAACAGTTTTTGGTCATTGATAACAAAGTCTTACCCCACCGCAGACATCAACTGTTAACACATTGCAGTTAAAGTGTGAAAATCAAATGAGTCCTGCAGCTGGGTTACGGAACTGGTCCCCAGTGGTATCCAGCTACGACCAATTCCAAAATCTATCTGCAAGTGGACTGCTTTCCTAACCTACTTCGAGGATATGTGATACAGGGTACGGCCATAAGGACCAACAAATTTGGTATACCTTGCGAAATTTGAATTCCAAACATACATAGCTGAAATTCGGCATGCAAACATCAAGAAGTGTCATGTCTGTATTTCTCAGAGCTCAAGTCAGAGGCGGTAAAATAATAAAAATAGAGCAAAAACGACAGCCGAGGATTTTCTATGCCCTGTACCGAGTGTTCGTCGTCTCTACATTGGTTTGTGAGCTTGCCACCAGGTGGTCATTGTTCACATATTTCGTTAAAAGTATTGAGTATCGCGATTATCTTACTCATCGCCAGCCTCTGCTATGCGGAGCGCAGTTTGTCTGCTTCTTTTGCAGGGGCTGTGGTGACGTCAGAATGTCGAGCTCTGATTGAAGAATAGTGGGTAGACTTCGGAGCAAGCTGCATTGAGATCTACACACTATCCCTCAATCAGAGCCAATCAAAGCTCGGCGTTCTACGACCACAACCCCTGCAAAAGAAGCAAACAAACTCGCGCTCCACATCGGTTTTAAGCGGTTTTGCGCTTTATTTTTAATATTTCCCTACCTCAGAAATGAGCTCTAAAAAAAAAAAAAAATAGACAATACTTTTGGCGAAATTACGTTCGCGTGCCCAATTTCAGGTACGTACGTTCAGGAATTTGAATTTTGCAAGGCGTGCCAAATGTTTTGGTCCTTATGGCCGCACGCTGTACTTAAATACCGCAATCCAAGATTTTTAGATTAGGAACACGATCCTACTGCGCATGCGTGGAAAAGTCAGTTTTCTAGTCCGATGGCTGAGTCAGCATATTTCATGCTCTCCGATCACGTCTGTAGGGATCGTGACTTCAGGCTGAGAAAGCATCAGGGTAAATCTGACAAGCTCGTGTCGCTTCGTTCGCCTGTTGTCAGACGTGGCGGGGTCGTCTGCTTTAAAATCAACGCGAAATATCTCGGATGAGGAAGGATCCACCGCGAACTAGTAGGCAAATGAAAAAAAATGACTCACCTTCACAGTCGCCTTCTTTTAGAGTTTTGGAGTCCGCGACTAGAAACACTGCCAGCAGAGACAACGTGCAGAGGAGAATTGCGGGGTAGTGAACCGTCGACGGCATCTCTACCGGTCCTTGCTGCGCCTTGGCTGACGGGGTGTAAAAAAGTTGCACGAGCAGTGACTAGCGCGAGGTAGTGCCGTTTTAAATCGCTAAAGCGACGTGTCCTTAGTCGGCAAACAGGGAAGACAACGGGGGGGACTGTACCGTATGAATGAAAATTCGACACGTCTGCGTAGACGCCACCTACCGAGGGCCGGTAAGAGATCTGGCCGCTCCTGATTGGTTGTTTCAATGACCAACCAAATCCTGAATGACTGGTTGAAACCGGTTGAAACAAGACGAATTCTCTGCAGAAATTAGTTAGCTCATTTACCACACGAACGCTAGAGTACATACTAAAATTATTAAACCTTCACCAAAAATGTTTCGCAAAGCACAACAAAATAATTGGTTTCGCATTTTTTCTTAATTATATAAAGGAATGTTATATTCGTCTTAAACAATAATGAAGTTTGAATTTGTAATTGTTTAAACCGTAAAATATTTAAAATTAAATGTATTTTGGAATGCCATAATTGGTTTTTGTATTTTAAAAGATAAATAATTTGCATTTTAGAGTTTTTAGTTGTTATTACTGATTGTTTTGTTTCTCCCGTTTTGTCGTTCTCCTGATTTATTCAGCGCGGGACAAGCCCCAAACAAAAAGTATGGCGGCTTCGTTTGGTCTGTATTTCGGCAACACCAACCTTTGCCTGGCAATTCACAAGGTAAGCCATGGGAATACTGTGCGGTGTCTAGTTCGCTCCGCGTTTAAAGCCTTCGCATACAGTTCCAGCTCAGTAGCTAACTACCTGGACGCCTACTTTTTATGTTCCGACCGGACTGTCACGAGCACGTTTTTCTTGCCGACATGTTGATGCCATTCATAGACTTGCCGGATCGTAACCGGGGTATACATTTTCACGCTTTTAACGGACATTACACACCTTATAAAATGCAAGCCAAACGTTGGCGATGTTTCAATCTGTTTAAAACTTTTGTTCTGAACTAAATATGCTCTCGTGCTTTTCAGGATGGTAATACAGAAGCCGTCGCCAATGACTCAGGTGACAGAGTCACCCCAGCTGTGGTCGCCTTCTCAAACGGAGAAAAGGTATGTAAAAAAAATGGTCGAAGTGCAGGCGAGCTGGCGCGTATTAATCACGATGTTCAAATCCTGAGATTGGGAGAAAACTTAAAGTTAAAATTGTAAAGAAATTTAATTAAACGATAACCAAAAACTACCTCATGGATGTCTGGGGAGCTTCAATGGAATGTCGTGACGACATCAGGTCAGTAAGAGCAGTGCCACAACGGGAAATATACTCACTCATAGAAGTTACTTAGACCTGAGCTTTGTGCCGTGGTGCTTCGGTGAAGAAAGTAACAGCAGGGTTGGCCACCGTTTGTTTCAGTTTCCGGTGGTCTTTCCGAAACGCTTGTTCGGGGTGGTTTGGGGGCTGTGTACGTGTGATGCGATGTCGACGCTACGAAATGTCGATTTAAAGGTATTCAAATGCCGAACATGTCGACGACAGGATGGCCGCCTTGGTCGACTGCTACTAACTCCATCGCTACGAAGTAAAAACAACTACCATGGTTGTTAAAAGAAGACGGCCCGCACGTTTCTGCAAAGCTGCGCTTGTGTAAACAAATCACTGTGGCATCTTTCGTGACCTCGGGGAGGCGTGAAGGAGCCGACGTCCAGGAAGATACGTTTGAGCTAGAAGAGTGACCAAGAGCCGCGTAAATGCCTGTCAGACTGGGAGCAGAACCGCACTCGAACCACACCCTTGGTAACCGCTTTGGCAAGAACCTTTTTTACAACCGATTTTATGGACCGCTGGTCCACTAGACAATTGCAACTCGACACTGATATGACGCTTGGCAGAGGAAGACTTGACCGGCATTGAGTAGCTCCCAAAAACTGCTCTAACCCTACGTCTGTTGGCGTACCGTCGTGTCAGGATAAAAAGGACATGCTAAAAAGTGTACGTAACCATGTTGCAAAGGCAATTCATATGGCATTTATTTGAGCTCTATAAGACCGTAACACACACAAAAAAGAGATAGAACCAACGAGTGTCCCTTTTGACAAGAGTGTTCGACACTGCTGCATCTGAAAACAAGCTAGGGACGACGGGAGAGAAGACTGGCCTTCTTACCACAAAATAGAGGTCAGGGTTCAAACTATTCGTGCGCAAGGGTCCACAAAGGCCGCATGGGCATATTCTATTCAGCGAGCCAGCCAATAGACCTGTTGCAAAACGTACAGCGCCACGACGGCAAGGAATTTTGGGAACCGTCAGTACAGATCACGGGCTTGCTCGCTGCGCCTCCTTGACTGCGCGCGCATCCCGGCAGCTACCGCTGGCAGTTGTTGCAGTCATCCGCCATCCTGCCCATCTGCCGAGTCGTACGTCGTTGGCGGCGTACCGTATCTGTGGCAACATAAAATCATAGCGACAGGTGAACTTATTTGAATACGTTATTCGTCGTAACTTACCTTCACGTATTGAAGTGTCACCAAATCCATTTAGTTTGCACCGCAACCGTGGCAGGTTTTGACCAGGTTCGACAAAGCGTTGATGCAGCAGACGACAGAGCCGGTACAAAGGAGAGGGTTGAGAAAGGGGCAGCTATTGGCTCGTCGCTTGCCCGGCTCGGCTACTTCAAAGTTGTTGCCGTGGTAACCTGCGCCTGACCGCGTAGGCCACGTGGTCACGTGGTCGCGGGAGGAGGGGAATACCGAGGACTCCCATTATTCGTTGCGCGGCGCACGCGGGCTTTTGGGATTTTTGCAAAGGGTCTATCGTGGGCGGGTGGTCTTGGCCACGATTGTCAAAGCAACGTTGCGTCGGAGTGCCTTGCTAGGCCTAGCGTTCTTATACTCCGTTTCATACTTAATGTACAACGCTGTCAAAGGTGCTGGTGCGAGCATGGGGCTTGATCTCCTTGACACATCTGCACGTGTTCTCGCGCAAATGAAACCATAGATGAAGCTACGCACTCGAGCCAGTAGCTTTGACATTGTTGCATACTAAGCATGAAATGGGATATAGGTAGTCCTTGGCAGTCGTTCGGTCGGTGGGATTGTTGTCGGTGTTGCTTTTTCAGGTGTCCGTGGTTCCAGCGTTTGTCTCCTCGCGTTCAGTTTCAAGTACTTTTTTTTTTTTTTCTCTTGCTGCTTGAAGTCAGGACGTGCGCAGAGAGCATGTAGAAATGCCCGATGGTCCACGTGACGACGTAAGTGAGCGATGTTGCCGGCCATGTGGATTTGATCGTAAAAAGTACATACAGGTCTGGAGCTGTTGTAGGATTTCATCGTAACTCGTACAAAACTTTGAATATGGATTTTTTCTTAGGTTTTATCGTACACACCTTTTTTGTCATATGATCGTTTCGTGAATAAGCTCGGTTGCTTGCTGCGGACAACGAAGACAAGGCAGACGGGTCATACAAATATGGCTCTAGGCGGAATCGCATCTTGGCCATCATGGCTACTGGTGACGTGGCGGCGTCTTTTAACGTCGTCATAACCCACTGCTCTCGTTGCGTTGGTCTGCCATCACACACAGGAGGCAGCTCCACCGGCTCCGCGATGTGTTATGACCCTCGTGTACTTTGACTAAACGAGTTTGTAACGCGTTGACGCCTCCAAGTGGCAAAACTCATAGCTATAGTACAATTGGCCCTGCATGACAGGACGGCGTCAAGACCGTGCCGGATCTGCGGGATCTCCCGAGGTGCATCTTTCTCTTCGATGGCAGATTTTGAAGTGCCCGCCAAAATCTCAACATTTAAAATGAAAAATATACTCATCTGCCTAAAATACAACCATCCGATTATCAATTACAGGTTTAGCTGATCCTATTCGACTTATCTCTCGATGTTTTCTGCATATTTTAAGTTTCAATTCTGTATCCCTTTAAGAAATGGCACAGAGGGGTTTCATATTTGTGCATGCCATTGGTCATGAGTGAGTAGAGGCAAAATGTATGGGTGGCATGGAGTCACTAGATGGTTACGCACAGAGTATCGGCACCTTCCTTCCCCATTGTCTGATGCCGCCAAGGCGGCAATTTGTTTGTTTGCGTCACATGACATTTGCTTACGTGCCAGCAGCTCATTGGCGCTGCCATCTTGATACTCCGAGCCGCGTGGGAACCGTCTGCAACAGTTGTGGTTCGGAAATGCAACCTTTTGGGCAGTAGATAGAATGTTAGGAGAACATCGCAGTATCTAGTCGTAATGCAACACCTAAGACTGGTGCAAAAAAATTTTAAAAATTTCAAGTCGGAAAAAAAAAAAGGACAACAGTAGGACAATGTTTCAACTTCTTGAGACATTCTTCTATTGTTGTCTTTTTCTTTGTCTTGAAACTTCATTTTTCCGCACCACAGTCTCAGTTGTTACATTAAGATTAATCATCACCAGCCTGCCTGCATACTCGCTGTTATTTTGTTAATCGTGGTATTGTCCTTCTCTGCCGTAAAGTCTTAGCAAGCAAGAGGGTGAAAGCACTTCTTGCATCTTCATTCAGGCACGTCGGCAAGAGCTGGTAACAACTATTCTATTCTAAAGCGTCGCACATCTAGCGTCTCTAGGTGGGACAAGCTGTCGCCTGTCACGATCCATCCAATTTCAGTTTTCTGTAAGCATAATTTCAGTGGTAACCCGGAGGCAGGAGAGGTGTATCTAAGTTACGTTTGGGTTATTAAGTCTGTCTGTATAGAAAGCGTTCCGTCACGTTTCGTTGTCTAGTCGGTCGGCCTTGCGGCCAAGAGCGAGATGGTCCGCAACCCGACTGGAACCATCTGCAATCTCAAGTCGCTCTTGACGGCCACGGAGGACGAACTGTCGCAGCTGGCGCAGGAGAGTCCCTGCAAGGTGAGCTGAACCCCCTTCCGTTTGACCGTCTCGCAAACGGGGTCGATCCCGACTCGACATATTGGAAACACGTGTTCACTTTTTCGGGTCGGCTTGCTACGGCCCCTAGTGGCATGAATTCTCAGTTCATTATTCTTCAGTTACTTTCGTGAGCTTATCGTGGCACAGAAGTTGTTTCGAGAAGTTGAGATTTTGGGTCGTAATGCGTGGCGAAGGTATATTCAGGATGGTAGCCATCAAGTTTTAATCTCTTACTTTTAAGCTTCTAATCCAAGTGGACGTGTAGCAGACAACTGTACAAGTCAGTCAAACAAAATGAAGTAATATTACTGCCGGGTGGGCATAGCAGGTGGGAGCGGAAACAAAGCGTGATGTTTCCGTCTCGCAGTTACATGTGCCGAGTGTCGATCGAAGCATCACACTCTCCCTCGCGCACACAGACTCGCTGACTCACCTTTCTCGCTTGCTGCAGAAGGTTCAATTTCAAGGTTTGCCACTAGTTCTGCACCTTCGTCCAGCCTGGTGAATTCGAGTTCTTGTTTTACGCTTTCACACGCAGATCGTTTTTGAAGGTGGCAGCGTCCACTTCGACGTGTCTTCGGGCAGCGAAGATCGAAAGGCAGCCACGAAGCACGCCCGCAACGACGTGCTCGTCTATCTCTTCCGCAAGATGTTTGGTGAGTGGTTGTGGTCGTGCGTCCTAACTCCTCCAGTTTTCCCGCCTCCAGCGCGAGCTTCCTACCTTCGATTGTGCTTCAGCCTCTCTTGAGCCTCAAGTGTGCATACGCAGCTAAAACATGATAGAGGCCAACGAGCGCATGGCGGAGGCCGGGTGTCTGTAAGAGACGCCCTGTCGGTGGCTTTATTGGTTGCGCTCCGGAATCCTAGTGTAGATTATATTTTGGCTCTACGTGTTATCGGCCTCCTCGTGGAAACTGCGATTGGCCATCATGTGGGATGGCCAATCGTGATAAGCTGCCCAGCACGGATAGCCAATTGTAATCGGCTACTCGTGTGGCAAACTAGACGCACACATTCAAATGGCCCACGAGACGAAAGTTTCTAGTTTGCAAGTCGGAGAGCATACTTTCGGGCGTGGGATGGCTCGGTGATAGGTCATGTTTTTATTTAAAGCTTATTATGAGTCGCTCGCGGTTGTTGAGGGTGTGGTTATAGCGATCGGAGTTCTACATTGTTCAGTGTGCTGTGAAGTTGATGACATGCCAATCTTTCGATCGGCCGCTTGTAGAGGTGGCCGAGAGCCAGGGGTCCGGAGATGAGGACTACCCCGTGGTGGTGACCGTGCCGCCAGACTTGAACGACGACCAGCGACAGTTGATCAGGTGAATGTCGGAGCATGCAGCGTGTTCTTTGTTTGCGGGTCGTTGCATTTCAGAGAAACATGGTGGACAGGAATAATAGAGTTTCAACCTACAAGGTCAGTTTCTCTCTTCACCACTGAGTCAAGGACGCAGTGACAAGAAAATATCAAGGAGAAAAGAAAGGAAGAAAAAAGATTGTCTGGAGCGTGCACGAAAAGACGGAACGATGGTGTCGTCACGTTGTGAGCTTATTAGTTTCCTTTGAGCGTTATTTACCTTTATTTTAGCTATTAAATATTCGTTGTATGATGTCGGCTCTCCTCTGTGAACATGAAAAACCTCACTTGAGTGAACCCCAGCGCACAGGAAGTTCAGTCAGACGAAGCTCAACTGTTCCCTGTTTCCGACGCGTGTGCTTGCCAGGACTTGGGTATGGCGTAGGGAATCGACATTCCTTTCGTCATGGTTAAGTTTGGCTTTTGTTGGCTTAAATTCAGCTCCCATGCCTTTTTCTTTTTTTTCTACATACTGACGGTTGAACGTAACATTGCATCTCCCGTTGCTTGGATAACTCTTGAAAACTGCTTTTGTCTACTCCTAGGACCAATAGCTTTGAAGTTTCTTCCTTGCAGCTTTCTATTAACAATTGGAAGAACCTACCACACTTGGTAGTAATCAACCTGTTATCTCAATATTTACTGCGGGAAGCACTTGCCCCCTTTTGCAACTTATGATTCCACATTTTTTTATTCCTTTGTGTTATGCTGCAAAACGTGCAAAGACTGTATGCCCTCTTTGTGTAAAGACCCTCGTAGGCATTTAAATGGGTACTCCGGCGATTTTTTTAGGTACCCCAATTAACTATAATTTCAGACTCACCGGCCTTTACCCTTTCCGATAAGCTATTTAGTATCGTGAAATTCAGAATAGTTCTTGCGAAATCGTCAAGTGTAAATGATGATAAAACCATTATTCAAATATACCCGCGCTTTTCAGTGCCATGACGTCGGGAAAAGGCAGGCTTGCGGGTCGAGCGGGTAGTCTAGAAGTGGACTATGCCGAGCATTTGTTTCATGCTGCTGTGCGGGTGCTGGAGCGAGCTTCCTAAGCATTCATTTGACACTATGAAACTACTTGTAATCAGTTGGGAACAAAGTCTACAGTCCAAAGAGTGAACACATGCCTTCCCGTGACGGAATGTTGGTGTCGTGCAGGGAAACGGCCTCCAAGGCAGGGTTTCGGGTACTCCGCCTGGTGAACGAACCGACGATGGCTGCGCTGGCTTATCACATGAGGCACAACCCCCTCACTGGCCGTCTGGTGAGTTTCAAGTTTTCTTATTGCTACAAATCAGTGACCCAGTCTGAGACGTTTCTACTGAAAGAGTTTAGCCAGTGGGTGGAGCTTTCGGTTTACTAGGACTAACGCCTTTGGCAAGATTCATGCTTTGCATTTGTTACGAGTGCAATTACAAGTCACAAGTGTGAGAACGCGCGAGACATGCCACCAACGAGCGCTCATGCTGCCTTTCGCTTCTAAGGGCCGCTCATTTTGGTACCGCGCCACCATTTGCTTCCAAGGGCCACATGAGGAGTGAGGCTTGTGCATTGATACATTTGATACTGGGCTCGTTTGATTTACCTGCACTTGGTGCAAACTGCCAAGTTTGATTTATGAGTGCAGCCTCTCTCAAAACACAACCAAAAGTACATTGCCCTGCAGGTGCAGGCAAATCAATTGAGCCCCTACTTGCTGGACAAACCGAAGTGCATCAAGGGGCTTTAGCTTGAACAAGCCAACTTGGCGACAACACCATATGGCGAGTTACCCTATCGAGAGACAGTCATGGTTAGTTATCTGTCAACAACACCAGAGGGAACATACCGTTTCCCGACTGCCAGACTCGCAGCTGTAGTTTTTAGACTGTCCTTGTCTCCAAAAGGCTGCTGAACTCTCTCAGTAGTATAACCGGCTCTGGTCACGATTAGAAAGTTGTAAAATAATTAGGCAATCGTTGACACGATCGCTAGGTTATTTTTGTCGTCGAGTGCTTGAAGGGTCTAACCAGATACTGTTCAATCGAGAGACATTGCGATCTATCCTTTTCTTTTTCTTCTTTTTTCGGAGTTGGGGGGGGAGTGACACATTTAAGACTGCCTGACGGCCAGGTCATTCTGTCGGGATTTGTAAACTGGCTGTTATTATGGCTTCTAAAGCACGAGAGACTATGTTTGCCTGGAACGCATGTCCCACCGGTGTTTTCACTGCTTCCTCGAAGATGGTCTCTTGACTTGCACCCACTGACGTCGCAGAAGTGTCGCGCTGTTGCCTACCACTATCCCGGCAGTGGCACGGTAGCAGTGGTGGTTGCAGCAGATGCCCATTCCGTGTTACGTCGACGGCCTTGCAGCTCGACTGTCTAGAATAGCTTCAACAGCCAGGAGGTGGGACGTCATGACTGACCTTCTGCCCGAGCTACTACGACCGATCGCCAGGACCTCTACGTCCGACGACACAACGTGCCGGCTCTCACGACATTGCTCGTTGCTACTTTGGGAACACTTTATGCGTGGCTAGAATAGGATGCCAAACAAGTTGACAAGTCAGGAATGTGTGCGACGGTTGAACCGCAGCAGTGTCTCTCGCAGCCAGTACCTGGTGTACCGGCTGGGCGGGCGCACGACGAGCGCCAGCGTGGTGTCCGTGTGCAACGGCGCGTACCGGCTGACCTCCCACGCCGTGGCCGAGCCCCGGCTGGGGGGGCGGGACTTCACCGCCGTCCTCGTCGAGCACTGCGCGCAGGAGTACCAGAGGTGAGCGCGGGGTTTGCGGAGGGCTCGTCGATGCGCAGAAACAACGTTTAGCGTGTGTTTGTTTGTATGGCCTCCCGAGTGATAGGTTTATATGAAAACCATGCATGGGCCTTTTTTTTTGCTCGTCTTGATACGACGTCACAATGTCCCGTTACATTAGCTGTCGCGCGATACCGCAGTGTCGCGGGGTGGCGGAAACATCCGCGAGTGCTGCTTTTTAAAAACCCCGTCAAGTGCTTTTGCATCTTTATTGCATTTTGACGGAATGTGTAAGCCAGGAGATTTTGTTTTTTGTGGTAAATGCTTTCTAGTGCGAGTCAAATATCAAAGAGACACACGTGCGGACTAGTAATCGAATATCACGGGTGTTCTATTTGCATTCAAGGTTTGGAATAAACTTGCAGGCTCCCCTACTTCATTTCACCACGATGTGAGCGAAGGAGAAGCTTTAAGAGCGAGCGCAACGATTTGAGTAAGCCTGCTATGCACGCACGCTCGGGAAGTGAGTGTCGGCCAAGGCAACATGCTCATGCTTGCGGTGTCGTCTTTGCTCGCACCTGTAGCTAATACCCGAAACCAAATACTGCTGGCAGAGAAGCCCCGAATAATCTAACAATTTTAATCGACCCGAAAAAAAAAATAGTTACAAAACACCAGGGAATTTAACCAAATTATCGCAAAGCGGGCAAACTCGCAAGGAGCATTACTTTATCGCGTGCCTTCTCTGCCTTCTTTGTGTCGCAAAGATCCCATCACACTTTTTGCTGTGGCAGTAGTTGAAACAACAGGTTACGGGTCATACAAAAATTAATCCATTTTTTGAGCTTACAGGAGTCTGCCAACTTGAATGGCACTTTTCACTTCTACTTTCAAAGTTCTGTGAGTAACGGATCTATGCAGAGAAAAAGTCGTCTGCTTCTTGCGCAGCAATTGCGTCGACATCAGAAGAACGCCGAGCTCTGATTGGCTTTGATTGAAAGGATAGTGGGTAGACCTCAATGCTAGGTGCCTCGAGGTCTACCCACTGTTTTTTTCCAATCGACCAATAAGAGCTCGGCACTCTGACATCATCGCACCTTTGTGCAAGAAGCAGATGAACTTGCACTCCGTATACTTTGTTTCGCCTCAGATACGAGCCCAGCCTATACTACGAACGAATGGGACTAACCATATGGCATCCAAAGCGGAAGGTCGCAACATTCGTCGTCTTCTGTACGTGCTTATAATCGGCTAAATTGATCTGGTGCAGCAAATACCCCGTAACTTGCACGACTGCACTTGAACTTGGGATAAAACAAACTATAGAGCGTCCCTAGTTCGTATCGTTTATCCATCGTCAGCAATCGCCTGATCCCCGTTCATCCGTTTTTGCAGGCAGACTCGGGCAAACTTGCGAGAGAGCCGGCGGGCCCTGGCGAAGCTCTGGAACGCGGCCGAGACGGCCAAGCACGTGCTGGCCACCCTGGACTCTGCCCAGTGCTTCGCCGAATCTGTGCACGACGGCATGGACCTCAGCATCAACATCAGCCGGTGCGTCGGGACTTGCCCACGTTGCTCGCAACCGCTCGGGAGTTTGACGCGGGCTGTGAGTCGTGTGCCATCGGGGGAAAAAAAAGTCTCCACAATGCCCGTCATTCACGACGGCGAATAACTGGTTTTGCGGTTCTCGCAATGCGCCTTTTCCCGCGCGACGCGTCGTGCGGGAAAAGGGTGATTTTGTTACTTTCCGTCTCGTCGTAACTCAGGCAAACTGCATCGGAGACAGACACGTGATCACACTAGTTACACGCAGTGCTGTCAGAGCACGTGTGGGACAGAGGGGAAAGCAGCTTTTGTATGAATTTCGAGTGACGGGCTTGTCTTTCAAGGGGGAAAAAAGCAACGCCTGGGACGCACAAAAGAGGATCCAAATTCTTGGGTCACACCCTTGCCCCTGTACTTGTGGCCAGGGCTGCCGTATGCTTCGATTCCATCGCTCCGATTGCTCGAAGGAACTTTAGCGTTCGCTCGTTGCCAAGTTACGGCGAAAGAAAGTATAGACGTACGTAGAGTGCGACGCGGTTGTCTTAACCGAGACTGCCTTTTTTTTTTTTTTTAATGTTTTTCTCTCAGCCATGATTCAGTTGTCGAAACATTAGCGCCTTGGAATGTGCTCGTTTGAGGCTCCCATCGAGGCGGTAAAATTGTGTCTGTTAATATCCTGTCCGATAACAGACGAATGTCGTGTCTGTAACGTTTTGCGTACTTGAGCACACCGATAGAGATAAAAATGGAATAAAATAACACGACGAACGAGAAGGACAATGTGCATAAGACGCTCATCTTCTCCTTCATATTGCGTTTTCTTACGGTGTTGTTGGACGTTTCATGTACAGAACTGGTTATCGTACTTCATTTGTCCGTGCAGGGCACGGTTCGAGTCCCTGATGGGGCCCCTGCTCTCCCGGTGCGTCGAACCGATCGACCGCGCTCTCGCAATGGCGCGCCTTGGCGTCGACGACATCGAAAAGGTGCGTTTTTGCCCGCGTCTCTTGCTGCTGTAATTTCTCGGTTCCGCATTTCCCGGTGCATAGACCGCAGGGGAAACTTTTTTTGTCGAGAAAAGGACGTTTCTTTCTTCGATAGTTCGCACCCTGTGTATGCACACACAGGGTGCCTGCACGTAAAATGTTTTCGCACACGGCGCTGCACGAAAAATGCCCGCTTTATTAGCGCACAGAGAAGCTCGTATAATACAGAAATCATCATTAATGTAATCTGTTATACGCGAAAATTCGCTGCATTTTCTTAACGCACAAACTAATTCCACAGGCACGGACTACTTCTGCAGGTGTCCACACCTGCGGACTGATTCGTACAGCTTTACACTGTGGAAAAGATGCCTTGTGTAATCTACCAGTCACACTTTTTTGCCATATATTCCAGTGTATAAGCAGCACCTTTGTGTAAATCAGACCTGTAAATTTCTACGGTCGGGGTGGCAAAACTACAATAAAGAGCCTGCACGTGTGCGATATGATCGCAGTGTATGCACAAGTGAGAGTAAGTTTCAACATTCTCGTCGACGAATCGAACGAGAAATTTTATACCCGTGGCAAGTTTCTGCTGTTAAGGTCCGTACTTACAGAAAAGAATGCATATAAATTGCACCGTAGTATAAAACGCAATGACGAAAATTTTGGAAAAAAAAACGTGACTTGAAGTTGGAAAATGGGGTATGTATAGTGGTGTACACGATGAAAAGAGCTCAAATGACGAACACAAAGGGAAGAAACAAACAGGACAGGACGAAGCTGTTCTCACAACTAGAGTTTTATTAGTAAAAACGATAGAAAACAACGTAGCCAAAAACATTACATCAACAAACACCTAGTGGTGGCACAGTTTCTGAAAGGAAAGAACGTAGCCCAAAAAATTACATTAACAAACACCTATAATTGTGGCACAGTTTCTGCCTATGCCTTTGTACTCGTATGGACTTCGGTGCAACAAGAGCAGCATTAAAAAGAAGTCGTTTTGCCATCTCTCATCCAGGCTGTTTTCCACATCTTGCTCGAGTAAGTTCTGATTACTACTCCTGTGCATCGTATCACATGACGCAGAAAGAGCGACGCCGGGTGCTATAGTGGGTTTTCGAATGCCAAGGTACAAAACGTTTGCTCCGGAGCGAGATTGAGTAAATTTTGAAATACGACTCGACCGACAAGAACAGAAGGCCACGTGTTTTTCCTAATCACGGGTGGGCTAGGCCTTAGCGGGCGGTAGTTTCTCCCGTGCCCCGCTGCTCAATGGGGTGCTGGGACCTCACTCCTACAGTGCTTTAACCCCTTCTTGGGCCTCTTCACTCTATGGTAAATTTGACGAATTTCCAGACTAGCCCGACCTACTGGCCTGCAGGGGCTTACGCAGAACTCTTCTTCGTCTTCTCAAAAGACAATTTTCCATAAACAGCTGGCTGGATGGAAGCGCCGAAGGTCAGGGACAAAGTGAAGGGGGTAACCACTCCAGGGACAAAGTGTTGTTGTTACTTCCTCCACTTTGTCTCTGTCCTTCGGCACTTTCATCCAGTCATGAACCAACTAGCAACTAGCCCGACTGAACGATTTGTTCCATAAACAAGCGTTTATTTATCGTAAGCCAGAAGTATTTCGATCGGTGCGCCGTAATTCTTTTGTAAGAGTACATTGGCACGGAGTTTCAGTCGCGCCGGTCGGAACAGGTTTTCGGTGTGGTTCCGCGTGAGGGCGCAGTCGTGCTCCCACGTGGCTAGAAAAGACTCCCGTTGCTTCTAAGTGAGAGCAAACGCCGTGAGGAAAGCCGCCGTCCAGCCCGGCCGTGCTCCGAACGCCATGTCAAAAGATTTTTTAATTTCGAACGGCGTCTGTCGGGCACGCGCGTCTCTTTGGCCAGGTGGTGCTGTGCGGCGGCAGCGGCCGGATCCAGCGTGTGCGGAGTCTCCTGGCGTCCCGCTTCCCCACGTCGCAGATTCTGGACAGTCACGCCCCTGACGAGGTGATCGCCATCGGCGGCGCCCTTCAGGTGAGGACCACTCCTCGTGGCGCGGACGTGGCATCATTCTCCCGACCTGCTGTTGGAGCGATGAAACTTCAACTGTACAAGACGTCTTGCCAACTTCCATAGTTACTGAGAGGATAACCTGCGTGTCTTTCTAATGCCTCCAGCACATGCTCTTTGCATTCCTCTAGCTATTTAGCCGCGTGTGCGTGTTCGAAGGTCACGTGACGCCAAGGTGTCGTCGAAGGCAGGAACCTTGCACCAGAGGCGGAACAGTCGAAAGACCTCCCGCCCTTCTCATTCTGTCTGCGACTAGAACGAGAATTTCTTCAACGAGCACGTTGTATACATTTAACTTTGTGGAAGTCGATCCTGCACATGGGGTCGTGTCGGACCCAGAAACCTTGTGTCGACGGCCAACTAAACTGCGCTCAACTGCGTAGTATATTCATAAAGGGGGGAAGCCTGCGTCGAGCCTAAACCTTTTTATTTCTAGGGCTATCTGTATGAAAGTTTCAGGCCACATACATTGCACATCTATAAGAGTAACTGCCAAGTTTTATAAAGCTTTGCCTATGGGTTCTTAAGCTGCAGATTTTTTTCAATATGGTTCACTTGCTTCCTTTATCCCAGGCCTGGAGAAATAGCCAAACATAGTGGGAATGTGAAATTTATTATAAGCATTCCTGGATAGGCACCCCAGGGCATGACAGAACCCTCTTTATTAATTTCCTTTCAAACTTTTTTTACGCTACATTGAATTTTATGTTGCTGGTCATGTCCTCATTTATCAAATTTAATGTGAGTATTAAAAAATGTTTAATTAAAAAAAAAATAAAGCTTGTCATGCCCCCACAAAGTTATTTGGGAGCAGAATAAAAGAAACTGCATGCAAATTCATTGAGGGGTGACACCACCTTCAAGTGTAGACTTTTATACCAGTTGCTCAGTATTGATGGAATTTAGAGGGTGTATTCATCTCGTTTCCTAAATGCACTGTTTGACGTTTCATCCCCGTAGGACAATTTTATAAGCTACAGGGGCAGGTGTACAGCTACTGATACAAGTCACCTCACTCGGTGAAGAAATCAATCATATAAAATTGCTGGAGAGTATTGAGCATTCTTAAGCTTCAGCCTTAAAGGGGCCCTGCAAGGCATTTTTTTACTGGTTTTTAATTCGCACCGAACCTGAGCGCACTGATTCTAGTAACTTAATGAAACTTCTCTTTTCTCGAAATTCGCATTATTTTAAAAGTTATAGGCAAATTAAAATTACAAAAACAAGCAAAACATAACCTCCTTCATGACATCCTTGGTCGCTTGAGTGGCCGTGAACTAGAGGAGGGGTAGTGAGCTCAGCGAGCGCTCACGGCTGCCACACTTTGTGTCGACGGCTCGAGAGGGCTCCACTAAAGCATGTTCTGGATAGACTGTATGAAGCGGGCAGCCAGGGCGGCTCGCATTGCATTTGCTGCGCGATTCAACACTGATTCGGCATGACACTTCATTGGCCACAAACGACAGCAAACATGGGTAAAGATCAGTTCAGAACGGGAGCCACTTCGCGCTGCCATACCGCCAAAGGACCAAACCGCAAGCCAAACCTTCCCGCTGAAGGCCTATGAACCGGTCGGATCCTCCAGCCCGTAACGACCGCAGCGCCGCCGCGTACATCCGGGACCTTTCTACGCTCGCCACTCGTCAGTGCCTGATTCCACTACACCTTTCTAGTATGCGCCGCCTTTTCCACCGCTTGGTGTTGGGAATGTTGACGGGTCATTTCTTGTTTCCATACTTTATAAACTGCATTTGTCTCTTTTCTAATCTAAAATACTGAACAAAAATACTTTTATAAATAAATGAAACTGTTTGCGCCACTTATATTTTGTTTTTCGATTAAAAAGAAGCTTTTAACAGCTCTGACCAGTAGTAAGCCCAGGACCAAATACTTCACATTTTGCGCGCTTTCGGCACCGCGGTTCGTAGGTGGAGGAGGTTTCCGTGTCACCCAATTAAAATATGACGCACTGATCTTTAGTTACTCTCTCCGTGCTCGCTGGCTTTCCCGAACTTCCAAGAGACGTGGAAACCGCAAAAAAGGTAGACGCTTAAATATGATTGATGCTGAACCAAAATTTGGATTTCGCAAAATAAAGCTGCAAAAGCGTTGAGCGGGATACCACGGACTCCACAACATCACTCATCCAGCGATGTCTCTTAACGGATGGCTGTATTTTTGGAAAAGAAGGGCGCGATCAAGCGAGGAACGTGACGTCACGATTCTCTTCAAACAGTTAAGATGAGAGGAAGCGGCCTCGCTTCAGTTTGCCTGCTTGAGGGAACTAAACGAAAAAGAGAGGGAATAAGAATCTCGACGTCGCACGTCTCGAGTTTAGTCGCGCACTTCTTTTCCAAAAGTATGGCTATCCGTTAGAGATGCCGCTGTATGAATGATGTTTTTGGGTTTTGCAGCGTCCCACCTATCGCTCCAGCCTTATTTTCTGAGTTCCAAATTTCAGTTCAGCATCCCTTTAACTAGAATATATGGGGGGGTGCAAGTGTCTATTTATGACCCTAAAATCTGCACTTTTTCTGCTCAAAATTACAATTGGAAAAGTTTTCCCCATAATGATACAGTTTCTCCTCATCAAAACTCTACTTTTTGACAATAAGAACTTCATTTAAATAGAAAAATAAATATCTAGACTCATTTCTAATTAAATTTCAGTTCAGAAACGTCCACAGCGAAGAATAAATTCCGCAGTTCATTGAAATGATAGACTTCCTAAAACGAAATTGTCCCCCTACAAGATTATAGAAGATTAACCCGTCACTCAAAATTCGTACAAAAGCAGCCGCTTCGGTGGCTGCTTTTAGGTGTGGAGACTCCTCTCCTCGCCCCGTCGGAACGGCGAACACATCGCGTCCCCTCCTTTCCTATGTTTTCTCCGCCTGCCCCTAGAGGGCGCCAAAACGTTCAGGCCGTCCGGCCGCCGGCCCTTCGCCAGAACGTGGGGTCACCCGTTGCCCACGCCGCCTGTTTTTTTGTTGTTTTTTTTTCAATGGTGAATGATAGATAAAAGAAGTGTAAAAAACAAAGATCCGAATTCGGAAACAGCCAATGCGCCGACTGCTCTCCAGGCCGGGGAAATGTAAACATTTTAGAAAGGAAAAACAACGACATGAAAATATTAGTAAAAGAGACAATCAGGATAAAGACGTCTGCCGAATGCATCAGTCACACGTCCGTCCACTTAAGTACAGAGGCCGAAAAAAATTTGCGGTCTCTCGGGTAGCATGGCTATCTCGCTGGCGTCCAACCTTTCTCGCGAACAACGTCAGACAGTCGGGAAAACAGACCGGGAAAACTTAACAGGACGGAAGACTAGTTTATTTACATGGTTATATCGTGTAACATATTGGGAAAAGGAGCGCACCGAATGGGCAGCGGACAGGTTCTTTATAATAAAATTCGGGGTTCTGGAGCTGCCGTGCCATTGGTCGGTTAGTGCCGCATTCGAAAGCTGGCCTCGACGCTCCGAATTGAAGGAGCCTCGTAGGGGATTGTCTTGCATGCGGTAGACGCAGACACAACAGACTGCCCATCTGTTCAGGGTCGAATTCTGTCTGGCGTTCTCGTGGAATGCGGACGCCTCCGTAAGGCAGACGCTTCACCGGTTTCGGTCGAACGTGCAAAAGGGTTCGGATCGCATGAGAGTGTGACAGTACTGCAAAGGAAAAAACCGAGATGCAAAGAAGCGATCTCGAGAAAAGAAGAGAGAGTCCCGACTGTGCGACTCGTAATGTGGAAAATAACTCTAAAAGCAGCTATAGTGTGTGTCATACATTAAACAATGTTTTAACATCGTTTTTTTACAGCGATATTTTTTAAAATTTTTGTTGAAGTTTGTGATGATATTATTATTATACATATATAAGAAGTGCCATTAATAAAACCGGTTGGCTTTCCTTGACGAGTGTGGCTACTATAAACTTTTGCTGCAATCTGCTACATGCATATGTAAGTATACTAACAAAGTGAACCTTTCAAAGAATGCTGCTCTTATTAACCTCTGCGTGCAAAATGTGTAGCATTCGTGCCAATTCGGCCAGCAGTTCAATTTAGCAGGACTCAAAGGCTGCCTTAAAATGTAAAGGAATAATCATGTTAGCTGTCCTACATGTTGAAAAGTTTTTTTTTAATAGTCCAGTCGAATCAACAGGAATTTGCGAACCCAATATTTTTTTTTTTTTTTTTTTTGAGAAGTCACGTGAATGGTGCTTAAAACAATTCAGTTCCGTATTATCCGTTAACAAGGTTCGTGTTAATCATTCCCTATTTTTGTGCATTCTTTTTTTTTTTCTTTCGGTCGCACTCAAGTTATCGTTTACCTGCGGTACAATCAGAGTTTATTAATTTTACAAACGCTTACCGACGTTAGTATTGCGCTAGTGAGGAAACAAACGACGAAATGTAAGCTAGGCTAGTAATTATCTACGGGAGAGGGATTTTTTTTTTTGTTTTTCACTCGTAGACCGCCACGTCGGCTGGTATTAGGGAGTTACTCTTGTTTGTCCGTCTGCCATTTTTCGGGTTATGAAAACTTCAGTGTGCTGAGAGAGATGATAGTTCAGTGGCCCCACCTACATACAGCATCGTACGTGAACCGGTAGCCACCGGAAAGCAAGCTGCACGCAGCTGCACGCCGAGCAGGCAGCTAGCACAGGCGGCCCGGTGCGCTGCCGGATGGCCTGTAGGGTTCCTCCATGCGCACGCATCGAGGAACCCTAATGGCCTGAAACTTACGGCGCCATCTGGGGATGGCTCCGTGAAGCGAAGCGCGCGGGGTGTCATTATCTGGTCGCGGAGGAGAGCGGAGTCTCTACACCTAAAGAGCCTTCCTACACCGTGGCCTCGTCGTAGCTTTGCTCGTCTCGAGACGACCTACGTCACGATTGCGTTGGATGTCACATGCTCTAAGCTGGGCCTTCTCCGAGCGCTTGCCAGAGTGGGCCGTTTATAACGAAAAATACAGCCACCAGGATCAAAATACAAACGTGCGATTGTCATTTACGGATATTGTGGATCATATTCAACCTATTTTTGAACACGATGGGAATATTTCAAATTTCGTTGAAGTATCCCTTTAACTAGAATATATGGGGGGTGCAAGTGTCTATTTATGACCCTAAAATCTGCACTTTTTCTGCTCAAAATTACAATTGGAAAAGTTTTCCCCATAATGATACAGTTTCTCCTCATCAAAACTCTACTTTTTGACAATAAGAACTTCATTTAAATAGAAAAATAAATATCTAGTCTCATTTCTAATTAAATTTCAGTTCAGAAACGTCCACAGCGAAGAATAAATTCCGCAGTTCATTGAAATGATAGACTTCCTAAAACGAAAGTTGCTGCAAAAAGGTGAAACTGAGAAAAACCTATTTGAAATTTAGGCACCATTACATTTGATTTTACTGGTGGTGGTGGCAACTCAAAAACACCAAGAGCATAGGTGGTGCCTAAGTGAGTCCAACCATAAAAATTATAGGAGGACACTTAAGCTTTGCCTTTAAGGGGCACTCAAGTGGATTCTGAGATTGTGTATTTATTGTCATAACTCAGTCTATGGGCTCTAAGCATCCTAAAAAACACGAAATTACATTCAAGGGCGGCCGATTTTCTTATTACAAATCCAATCAAAGATCCTGGCACGCCCCCCTTTCTGTGCCGTCGCGCGGAACACCAGGGGGCGCCATCGGAGGGGAGGGCACGCGACAGCCAATCAGAAATGACGGCTTCCCGGCGAACTAAATTTTTGAATACGCACGCCTTCGAAAAATCATTTTGTTGGGAAGCCGTTACTCCTGATAGTCTGTCGCGTGCCCTCCCCTGCTGCCTTCCCGTCCGGTGGCGCCCCCTGGTGCACTGCGCCACGTTGCAGAAAACCAATCTGATTTCGTTTTTTTTTTTTAGGATACTTAGAACCCATAGATTGAGTTATGATAATAAGTAGACGATCTCAGAATCCACTTGAGTGCACCTTTAATTAATAAGGGGGTACGCGGCAAATAAAATGACAAATTCCGTCAAAATATTGGGTTTGTAGTCTATTTTTTTTTTTTCGGAATCCTCGGGTCTTCGTTTTGACTATCGCGAGTCAGCAAAACGAAACAAGCGCTATAAAAAAAAAAAAAGAAACCACCAATTCTATAACGCGTCAACATAAAAAATTGCAAGAAAATTGCACTTCAGGAGCTCACTTTGTGCAGTGGCCAGCATGCAGCCCGCTTGACTGAGCGGCGCCATCTTGGTATTGCCGGAGAGAGGATGAATTCAGGTTCCCCTTTGCTGCGTTGGCGTATTTCTCCAAGCAACAACAAGAGTGCACGATGCAAACAAAAAAACAACAAAATCGGAAAGGCGATTGGCCGCTTCACTCACGTGGGAGAGAAGCTCTCCTACTGGCTGACACGTATCCGCACAGCGGCACGGCCGGTGCGCGCGCGCCTGAGGAGCGGCGGTGGGCAGAAAGTGCTTGTTTTGTCGTCTGCTACAGCGTCGCACTTCTGATTTCAGCTCGCAAGCAGTTTCGTTTCATGCGAAAACAGTTTCTTTTTCCACCTCGTTGCTCCACTTCTATGGTTAATTTGTATTTCGGCAGTCGTCACTGCATGGTTGAGCTCTAGGTAGCTCACTATTAAGCAAATTACTTAAGCACCAAGGAGCATATGATGCTACAAGGGTAGATTCACGGGCTGTCGTCTGCAACAGTAACTTTTCTAAATAAATTCTAAAATAAATGGCACGTCCCTTCAGGTAAGACAAACGTGTGGGGCACTTGTATACCCACATTCCGAGCATTCTCCACGGTACTTGGGTAATTTGTCAAGAATCTCGCCGAAGACACTTAAGGCTGCTTACGTATAGAAATGCAAAAGCATTCCTACATGCAGCGCACTCTGGCGGTGACATCATGCACCCCCTCTGCGCAGGCGCGGCAACCCTCACCGGCTTTAGGACAGCTTCCATGACAAAGCATCTGTGTTGGTGTGCTTTTTGTTGCGTTTTATTTCTGAGGCGCGTCCGCTTTGACCTTGAACGCCCACGCCGGCTACCGTGACGAAGCATCTGCGTGGCTGTGCTTTCTTTGCGTTTTATTTCTGAGGCGCGTGCTTGATGACAGTTTTATGACCATCATTAGGGAACAGCGCCAAAGGCTTTTTGCGTAATGGGACAAGTGAGGCTCTCGCCGTAAAATGTATTGCATGACTCTTCGTCCTTTCTTCGTCTGCATAACTGCCAGCTTCTGATAAAGGGAAAATGGATTTGCTAGCAATTTCACGAAACTAGCGTGGCGCGGCTTGAGCGTACAGAGCTGCAAAAACGGTTTTCTCAAAATCCCAATTGCTTCTGTATTTCTTTATTTTCCTATAGTTCAGCACATAGGCCGAGGTTATACTTTGTGCAACTAGAAGTTATATCAACTTCAGATAGCACAAACGCCCGTTTTCTCGCTGTTTGACTGTAAGAAAGGCGGGAACGAGCTTACGCGATTGCTGGCCGCGCGCCTCGCTGCCCGTTGGTAACGTCACGTTTGGGCGGCGGGGAAAACTGGGCAAAGACTAGGGAGAACAATGTTTCGGTTTCAGCAGCAATCAAAATATCACTTTTTTTTAATTAACTGGAGTGACTCTGGGAGAACGAAATAGCATTTTGGAATCAGGAAGCCATCCGCATTCCAGCGATGCCTTTGGATTAGGTAGCTCAAAAAATCGGCGAAGTTCCCCTTTACGCGGGTGTTTGTTTCATGGCTGTCTGTCCAACATGTTGAAAGTACCTAGGCGACTTGCTGCAACTTTCTTTTAGTTGGTTGTGCTCTCACTGTGTAGAAACCATGGTTTTTGACAGGTTTGTCTGTATGGATACCAGAGCGGCCATTGAAGCAATGCTGGTGTCGCCTAGTGTTGTGGGAACGAAGCAATTGACATATAGTGTATGGTTCTGATGCCAACCCTCTCTTGTGATTTGCAGGCTGCTCTGCTCTGTGCCCGCGACGATGTCACGAGGGATATTCCCCGTTGTCCCAGCGTGCCCGCCCTCTCCAAGGGAATCTACATCAAAGTAACGAGCCAGGCATCTTTTCTTTTTTTTTTTTTGTACTTGCAGTAGGAGTTTTGTGCTGTGACAGAGTCAATCCACGAGAAAGAGAAGGACACAACCAGTGTCTCTTAAAGGGCAGCTTTGGCCAAAATTCAAAAAGGAAATAAATTATTGGTATCGCTTTAGTGACACAAAATACAAACCCAGCCAAAATATTATGTCAAGGGGACGCCGCATTCCCAACTAATGCCGATAATAAAGATGCGACCCGCTGCGAGCGGCCGCTCCTCAGCAGGCCGTCAGCGGGTCACCGATCGCTAAAGCAACCTTGGGCCGTGACGTCATGGTCGTTCTCTTTTTCTTTCCCCGGTCCGGACGAGGTTACTCATTGTGCGGTCGAGCGGCATAAAGTGCGCTTCTTTGAGACGCTACCGCCGCTGCTTCGGCTGGTGATTGGCGTGCTTACCCGTTGCTTTTATCTGTAGCTCGTGTAGGTATAGCCTTTTGTTTATTTGCTTGTGAGTACACTGTCGTATCCGCGTAGTAATATGACACTACAGCCCGAATACTCGTTAGTGTATTTTCCAGGACATCACAGAGTCTGGCTTGCGCCATCAGCCGCTCGCAGTTCTATGAGTTCGCGCGCTCAAAGATCACGCGGCCCTCGCAGGCAAACAATCTTGTTCTGTTAATGCGCGAGTGGCGCCGCGCTAGACATCACACTTCTTCCCCCTCAGGTGCTGTCGCCGTATCTTTGAGGAGGCCGCCTTTGACGTTGAGGCCTAGACGAACCCGTTGTGATAACTGCATCTGGAACAGGAAGGATGTCCGGTTGAGCGTCTGGGGCATCTTGCTCCTCGGTTGGTGCCGGTCCCTCGGTGGTCGAAATGGTCCACCGTGCTGGCACAGCCTGTAGGCCATTATTAATATTTCGTGTTGTAGAGGATGCCATGACCAAGTTTTCCGATGAGTCTGTGACGTTGTTCCTTATGTGGTCTTCATGTCGCCGTACCGTGCCTTGTTCTGTTTTGATGATCCAAGAACGAGATCCTAGTCTTTTTACTACGGTTCCTCGGATCCACTATGGCTTTCCAGCAAAGTTTTTGATGTACACTTCTTGGTTAGCCAAAATATTTCTTGGGGACGTAGTTGACTCCAATGTCTCCTCATCCCTCCCACTGGCTTGCGGATGTAGTAGAGCGATTGCGGTTGACAACTCACGACCAAACATTAGCATAGCCGGGGTCTTTCCTGTCGTGAGACTAATCGTTGTGTGCTGTTTCAGTAGGAATCGGGAAAGTCAGCACGATAAACTTCCTGTCTTGTCCTTAGACAACGCCTGCTTGGTTTCGTAAACCATCCTTTCCGCTTGACCATTGGTCGCCGGATGATACGGGGCACTTGTGACGTGACGAATTCCGTTATTTTTAAAGAATCTGTTCGGTCTCGTCTGACACTAATGATGTACCATTGTCGCTAACAACCTTGCGTGGTACGCCGAATGTTCCGAACAAGTTACGAAGTTCCTGAATCAGTGAGCTGGAGTTGATACTTTTCATTTGACGAACTTCCAGCCATTTAGTGAAGGCGTCAACTGCTATCAGCAACATTTTACCTTCAATGGGACCAGCCAAGTCGATGTGCAGTGTATCCCATTGTCTCGATGGTCGTTGCCATTCCGGGGATTGTGCCTTATGTGGTGCCCGTTGGTGCTCTTGGCAGATGCTGCACGCCCTTGCCTTGGCTTCGATGTCTTTATCCACTCCAGGCCACCAAACGTAACCTCGGGCAGCTGCCTTCATCGTCACAATGACTCGGTGTCCAGCGTGAAGCAAGTCGAGTACTTGAGCTCTCGCTGTACTGGGAATCACTACTCTTGTACCTCGGGTCAAGCAACCGTTGAGTGTCGAAAGTTCGTTGGCGATACTTTTGTAGGCCCTGCACTCGTCCTTGTTTAAGTCTCCTAGTCTGCCGTGATGTATGGCCTGGTAGACGAGTGGTAGAACTTTGTCTGGTTCAGTGAGCGCTGCAATGCGTTCTGGACAGAGTTGTGGAATTGGCGAGCGGGCTAACATTAGCACATCGCCAGGTGGGCAGGGCTCGTCGACACGAGCAGGTAGAGGCAGCCTGCTCAGAGCGTCTGCGTTCTGGGTGTGTCCGTCCCCGTCGGTATCTCAACTCGTAGTCGTACGCACTTAGCTTGATGCACTATCGTGTCATACGCGTGGATAGGACTTGTGGTATTCGGTTTTGTGCCTCCAAGTATTCCCAAAAGGCGTTGGTGGTCTGTGTAGACTGGTTACCTGTCGTCCAGCGATGTATTCGTGGAAGTGGCATACTGCATAGACGATGGCCAACCCTTCCTTATCAAGCTGAGAATAGTTTTTCTCCGCAGCCCCTAGTGTTCGTGACGCAGAAGCCACTGGAGCCTCACGTCCCAGGGCGTCTTTCTGCGCAAGTACTGCTCCTATGCCGTAAGGGGACGCGTCGCAGGAAAGCAGCAGGGGTTTGTTTTCATCATAGTGCGCAAGGACCGTGCATTTTTTACTAATTCTTTAAGTTTTTGGAATGCTTCCCGGTGAATGTCTTCCCACAACCAAGGAACATTCTTCTCAAGAAGCTTGTACAGGACTGATGAGACTGCAGCTCTGTTCTCGAGGAAACTGTCATAAAATGCGAGCAGCCCCAGAAAGGCTTGCAGCTCGTTTTTTTCTGTTGGCTCTGAAGCATCCATAATTGCTTGCACCTTGTCAGCAGTCGTGTGTACCCCTAAAGCGTCAATCCTGTGTCTTTGGTGACTGCGAACTTGCATTTTTCTTTTTTTTAGCTTCAGACCGGTGCTGTCTACCTTGGATAGCACTTGTTCCAGGCGTTCAGCGTATTGTTTTTTCGTCGCTCCACTGATGAGGATGTTATCAAGGTATACGCTTATTCCGTCTATGCCAGCGAGTGACGTTTCCATCATCCGCTGAAAATTCGCGGGTGCTGCTGAGATCTTGAACGGAAGTCGTGTCACCCTGTACAGTCCTTTCATCGTGTTGATTGTAAGCACTGCTGCCATCTCGTCCGTTACCCTTAGCTGCTGGTATGCTTGGCACAAGTCCAGCATTGAGAAAATAGTTCCTCCTCTGAGGTTTGACAGCACTTCTCCTGTTGTGGGTAGAGGATAGCTGGCTTTTTTTGATGCGGCGTTTACCGTGCTCCGGTAGTCGCCACAAAGTCGGATGGCTCCGCTCTTCTTTCGGACAAGTACAAGCGGCATAGCCCATACAGATTGTTGGACTAGCTCAAATATTCCTCGACTCTGCAACTGTTGGAGCTCGTCTGCTACCGCTGACCGTAGCGCAAGAGGAACCAGCCGAGCTTTGCAAAATATCGGTGAAGCTCCTTCCTCTAGCTCCAATTGTACTGGAGGTCCCGTGTATCCAGAGATGTCGTCCTTGAACCCACTAGGATGTCGTCGAAGGACTTCCTCCACCTCTGGTGGTGCGGTCTGGTGCTGCACCTGGTTGATTCCTTTCACTCGGATGTGAAGCGCGTCAAACCAATCCCTTCCCAAAAGGCTGCAGCCAGATCCTTTCATCATCAGAAGCGGCAGGAGGTAATCTTTTGACTTGAAGCATACCCTTGCTTGAAGTGAGCCAAGAAGTTTTAGACCTTCACCGCTCCAAGTGTAGAGTTCCAAGTCGTCTTTCGTGAGCTTGGGTGGATTTTTGGGCCAGGTTGAGCGAAATGTTTCTTCGCTGCTCAACGAACATGCAGCGCCAGAGTCGACCTCGAACTGAAGAGGTTTACCCTGAATCTGAAGGGAAACATGGAACTTCGAAACGCTCCCTGGCGTGTGTAGCTTGTTCAATTCGTAGCAGGAACATCTAGAAGAGCACGTTGGCTGGCTCACCACTTCAGTCCCTGCTACATTGTGGTTAGTTTTCTTGTAAGCTGGTTTGCCTTGTTGCTTTTTCATCGCAATGCATGCTTTTTCGATGTGTCCAAGTTTTTTGCAGTAGCGACACTGTATTTTTTAATCGGCATCCCTGTGGGTCATGCTGACCTGTGCATCGATAGCACTGTCGATTGTTGTGTGGAGCAGCGTCTTTGTTTGCTGCCCCAGTCTTGTTGAACTGGAGGTCTTTTTTCTTGATGCTTTGTTGCCGTTTCGAGGCACTCTCTGCTCGGATGGCGATATCTGAGGTGCTCGAGAACGTTAAATCTTTTCCTGCGAACAGGCGTTGCTGCAGAAGCTCGTCGCGGATGCCGCAGACAAACCTGTCATGCAACATCACGTCCAACGGCAGTTTGGTGTCCCGTTGTGGCGTTGCTGGTTGCCCAGCCGTAGCCGCTGCACCGGATGCCTGTTGCGACGTTGGTTGCTGCGATGCCGATTGTGGCGCCATTGTCGGTGTCACAAGCGTAGTTGCGGAAGCCAGGATGCCGAAATTACAGTCACCCGCCAGATGTTTGAGTGCCGCAACGTAGCTGTTGATCACCTCGTCCGGTAGTTGGTCTCGCCGCTGAAAGTTGTACCGGCTATAGAGCTCCGACGGTCGAGGATCAAAGTGAGCGCCGAGGATTGTCACGAGTTCGTCGAACTCAACGTCCCCGGGTCCTCTGGGTGCCACCAACGCTCGTACGATCTCGTAAGTTTCGGGACCGCAGAGCGTGAGTAGAAGTGCTCGCTTCTTGTCCTTGGCGCTGATGCCATTCGCAACGAAGTAGAAACCCAGACGTTCAATCCACGAGGCCCATGACTTGCTTGAAAAGGCTTCCATCTTGCCTTGAGTAGACATGGCTCGCGGTCGGAGGTTCCAGGCGTCGTAGGCTCTTGAATTCTCGTCGCCAGTGTCGTATCTGCGTAGTAATAAGACACTACAGCCCGAATACTCGTTGGTCTATTTTCCAGGACATCAGAGTCTGGCTTGCGCCATCAGCCGCTCGCAGTTCTACGAGTTTGCGCGCTCAAAGATCACGCGACCCTCGCAGGCAAACAATCTTCTGTTTATGCGCGAGTGGCGCCGCGCTAGACATCACAGACACCAAGGCTCGTTTTCGCGAGCAACTCTGTGCGCATCGTGGTGTTAGACAGAAGCACTCTCCCTGCGAAGTTCGTGAGCAGGTGGCAGTGGGTCATGTGCATATGGGTTAAAGCTCCAGCTATTGTCGTCTTCAATGTCTTCACTAAACAACATATCTGCTGAAAAAAACAAGAAGCTTGCTTAGTTTGGAAATCGGCACACGACCTTGATGCGGGGATTCAAAATCAAATGCTTTATTTATCCCATACAGAGAAAGAAGGCAGAGATTAAAAAAAGAAAAGCAACATTTGTGGGTTGTCGATAGACGTCCTGCATTAAATTAGTGAAAAGGATGATTCCAGCCGAACCACAGCGAATATGCAAGGTAAAACATGCAGTCAACATAGCAATGAACTTTGCATTACTAAGTGGCATGTCGTGCACAAAAGGTAAACATGATAAAAGTATCCAGATGAATAAAGCAGTCATTGTCAAGTGCAGTGTTGAGCATGGAGCATTCACGCTCCGTTGAATGGGGAATGGTGGGCATGTAAACTGCAACCACTGACTAGCTCCAATCACAAGTTTTTTTTTTTTTTGTAACTTTTGAGTGCGGCAAGCCTTTTCTTTGGTATTTTCACAAATTAGATCCACCACCTAGACAAACCTATGTGGTAAATTACAGTGTTGTAGCTTACAAATTCACATTTTATGTGCCCGAGGAAAAAAAAAAACAACGAAAAAGCAAACACATACAGCCCAACACACGGGCCCTGGCACGGGCCGCGGCCCGTGCTGGAGAGCCCCAAAGCTTTGTGTCTGGGACTGACCCCCCAGCACGAAAGCAAGAGGCCTAGGTATGAGTATGGACAAGTGCACGCGTGGCGACGGCCTCCCGAGTACTGTATGTCACTGGCAGCGCGGCGTAGAGCAATGCCGTTCCACCTACGGAGCCCCGATGACAATTTAGGCCTAGAGACGAGGACGGATGAGCTTACGCACGGCGACGGCCCCCGGGGACAAAGTTGATCAACGCCTGCCATGCGCGCGTTCCACCGCTCATGCAAACAACAACAAACAATCGGGGTCTTTTGTCGCAGAAAGTTACTTCCGCCGTTTTAGCGATATAAACGACTTTGGCATCGATTTTGGCGTACGCCATAACCACTACCGAAGTCGAAGCGGAGGGGTAGTAAGATCGGCGTCCTACACCGGCACCGAACGAGTTCACTCGCCTGCCGGTCGCTAGCTTTTGGGTGTACGCACTAACTCTTGCTACATATGCTGGATATCTACCACGTATACAGAATTAAAACGAAAGCAGCTTACCTTTTATCTTTAAACGCTAGCTAGCGAAACAGAGGTAAGTGCCGCTCGGACCGCATACTCACGTCACGTCCGCCTGGCGGCCGATTTCCAGTGTTGCCGGGGCCTCGAGCGGCTAGTTTTGGTTTTGTCGACTGCGCCCCGAACAAAACTTTGATGCGTCAATATCTTCAAAACTATGCACAATACGGAGAAAAAAATTACACCTTTTAATTCAAGGACGCTGACTGCGCTACAACCAGTCGTAATCTCAAAATCGAAACTACGGACCGGAGTTGCCCTTTAACAACCCATCCAAGCCCCGTTTGAGGACTACATTCCTTGACAGTAGCACCCATAAAGCCCCGCACACAAAATGAAGATGTCCGCTGTCCGCTGACGTGCGAAATAAATGTTGCACCGTGCCAATTTGCCCCGCCACCATTAGACGCTTGGGGAAAAACTACCGCTAATATCTTACGTGCAGTCCTCAGTGGACTCTAAACAGAATCGTGCAGTTTTCATGCACGATGCTACGAGCAGCCTAGAACCGACTGTCTGAACCGATTGTCGCGGGACAGGAAATTAATTTAAATTGCATCGATACTTCACAGAGCACTGGATTTATTTATTTATTTATTTACAATACTGAAAGCCCTTTCGGGCTGTTTCAGGAATGTATAGCAATAAAACAACAGAACTAAAGAACCGAAGATCAAGAACAATCACCACAATACAATGATTTGAGTACAATTTCGATTGAACACCACCACCAAAAGTCATCACCACATCTCCGCACACAAATCAAATAATACACTTTAAAACTTATCAGCATTGTCAATCCAAACAAAGAGGTCGCCATTCAAACTGTTCCACTCCTCAATTGTTTTTACTAGGAAAGAGTACTTAAAACATCGAGATTTGGGAAATACGGCTTGACTCCAAACTGGTTATTAACTCTCGGTGACCTACCACCAGGAAGCTGTAAATAGTCACTCGAACTGATGTTATAATGCCCATTGTGAGTTGATAGAAAATTTTTAACCTTCCAATTTTTCTCTGCTGAACCAAGGTTGGCAGCCCCGATTTTTTTTAGTAGTTCTGTTACCGATGCGGTGCGGCGATACTCTGAACAAACGAATTTTACTGCACGCCACTGGATACGCTCAAGTTGTTCCATCTGATACTTGACATATGGATCCCAGATCACGTACGCACATTCAAGAAATGATCAAACTAGAGGCATATACGCACATAATTAAACTTCAGGCGTTGTATTTTTCAGTGCCCATCCTAAAAATGTTAAGTTTTCCCAAAGCCGCACTACAGACCTTCTCTATATGTACCTTCCAGTTTAGATCGTTAGAAATTGTGACGCCTAAGTATTTAAAAGTTTCGGATTGTTGTTGCAAAAGTGCACCATTATAGGAATACGGAAATATTCTAGGCGACCTTTTCTTTGTGATTGTTACAAAAGTTGTCTTTTCAAAATTTATCTTCATATCCCATTTGTGACACCACTTGTGCATAGTCATTAACAACTCATTTAATAGCATTTGGTCCCTCTGTGAAAGGGACCAAATGCTCTGCTCGTCGGCTCCCTCGTGTGGATGTGCTTGGGAGATGGACGAATCGCGGACATGTCGTCACGTGATCAATTCGTCCTCGAATCAGTCCGTCGTGTGAATCGGCCATTATCGGATGCGCCGTCTGCGAAGACTATCTTCGCTCACGACGCGACAAGAAAATTAAGTCTCGTTTTTGTGGCGATTAAAGGGTGGCCTCTGGTGAGGAACAAACTATTTTTTTTATTAAGACGTCGGACCACATTTTATTTTTGTAACAGCTTTTCGTGACCCTCTAGACTCGAAAACCTGCCCTAAAACACCTTGCGCATTAAAAAAAATTTTAAACCTGCGGACCTGTAACTCCTCGCTTGTTTGCAGGGAACGCCAGAGGGCACCTTGGTACCCGTTTTACCCGTGGGTACACCCGTGCCGGCGAAGTGGCAGAAACAAGTGGCCAAGGCTGCCGGCCACAACTCCGTCTGCTTGGAAGTCTACGAAAGGGCGGAGGGCCAGCCCGACTGCGAGGCCACTCTGTTGGCGAGGGTGAGCGCACGTCGTGCCTACCTCTTTCGTTCGAGACCAGTTATTGTCGGGGTACTGGTGGGGTGGAGTTGGGTCGTTGGGTTTGCAAAGAGAAAGAAGCTCGCATTATGAGACCAAGGGATCGTTCCTGAATTCAGAGTTGAATTTACGGGACAAGATTCGGCCGTCCGACGGAGAAACTCCGTAAAGTACCTCCGGTTCGGAATCTGAAACCACCGGAGCCGCCTCGGTGGCTCCGAGGCGAGAGCGCTGGCCTACGGATCCCCAAGTGGCGGGTTCGAATCCCGGCCGAGGTGCCCGCAATCTGACGGAGGCGCCGTGTAACCGAGCTTTCGGTTGCACGTCAAAAGATCCCCAGGTGGTCTAAATTAATCCTCAGTCCTCCGCTGGGGCGTGCCAGATGCCCGTCGTTGGTTTGGCACGTAAAACCCCCAAATTTGACTTCGACTTTTTGAAACCACCGGAATGTAGGCCGGGCATTGAAATAAAACCAAGTGGGAAAAAGGTGACAACTTTGCAACCTTCGATATTTCCATTTGCTGCTTTTAAACCCAAACAGCTTGCAAATTTCAGTGCAGAGAGGTCCAGGCCAATCATAGTAAATCTTTCCTCGTTCAAAACAAAACAAACTATACTATCGCAAACGCCCAAGCTAAAAAACAGCGGAATATCTATCGGCGAGGATTTTTCGGTAAACGTGCGTCATGAAAGAAGCAAGCTTCTGGGATTTGCCAGGACACAAAATAGTCAATTTAAACTACGCTACAACAGACTAATTATTGGAAACAAAGTATTTTACTATGACCACAATGAACAGAGAGTAAAAGAGAAAACGATCTAGCAACCAGTGCAAATTCCACGGGCTGCCCTCAAAAATACCATAACTGTGAATGAACTCGATGTACTTCTCGTAAATTGTCGTAGTGTAAAAAATAAAATTGATGACTTAGCAGAGCTTGTTAATCTGACAAGGCCCAGTATTGTAATGGGCACAGAGTCCTGGCTTGATGACTCAATCAAAAGTGCAGAAGTTTTTCCACCTGACTATACTGCTTATCGACGAGACAGAAATGGGCATGGTGGAGGAGTATTCCTGCTGACTCATAACAGTCTGCAAAGCACCGCCATTGACTTTTCGCAATTTTCATTTGAGTCTGTTTGGTGTAAGGTGTCGCTTCGAAATGGCCACTTCCTCACAGTCGGTTCCTTCTATAGACCGCCTGCGTCTGGCGACGATTCCATTCTTTCTTTAACAAATGCTCTTTCAACAATTTCTTACGACTACCTTGTACTGGGAGGCGACTTTAACTATCCTGATGTTAACTGGGTTGATGGCTTACCGATCAGTTCAAACTTATCCACACCTTACAAGACCTTTATTGAATTTGCCTTAAGCTTTTCTTTATACCAACACGTTACATTTCCTACACGCCTAGACCACAGGAGGGACAGCACGCTAGACCTAATCTTTAGCAGTGAACGTTCTGTTATCTCTTCTATTTCCGTTGTTCCCGGTATCAGCGATCACGAGGTCGTAGTTGGGAAAATAAAATGCGCAAAAGAAAAAACCGTAAAACAAACGCAGAGGAAAATTTATTTTTACGATCAAGGGAACTATTCCGCTTTAGCTGACAAACTTTTTGATTATTTCCAAGATTTCAAAGAATTCAGCTACCACTCTGATGTGGAAATGCTATGGGATATGTTCAAAAATAAATTAAAAACTTTAATTGAAATTCATATTCCTTCAAAAGTTATAACCGGAAGAAAACGCAAAGACAAGCCTTGGATAAATAAAGAACTACGAACAATCATTAAGAAAAAAAGACGTGTGTATTCCAGATATAGACAAAATGGAAAACAGAGCCTCCTGGTCCGTCTAAAGGAATTAACAGCGTTTTTTAAAAGCAAAGCTAAACACTACAAGAATGAGTTTCTAGCGTCTCTTGATGATAAGTTCAAACGAAATCCGAAGGAACTTTGGAGGTACGTGAAAAGTTCTAACAAAGATGAGCCAGGGATTCCAACTATCAACGACTCGGGACGGTTGATAGATAATGAGGCCGAAAAAGCAAGTCTTTTTAATAGCTATTTTGAATCTGTATTCTCGCCTCCTATAGTGAATAACCCTTCTCTCATTTTTGAGTGTTTAGAGGACAGCATGTTGGATATTGAAATTTGTCAAGACGGAATTCTTAATTTACTAAACAATATTGACTCTCACAAGGCCACTGGGCCTGACGGTATACCAGGCCGCATATTAAAAGAGTGTTCCGGCATTTTGTCTAGTTTTTTATTTGTATTATTTGATAACTCATTATCAAGTGGTAAATTACCAAGTGAATGGAAAACAGCTTACGTTGTTCCGGCCCACAAAAGCGGTAAAAAAAATATGGTAGAAAACTATAGACCAATCTCTCTTCTTTGTGTGTGCTCGAAGGTTTTGGAACATATAATCTACAGCCACCTGATAAAACATCTCGACAGAAACTTCTTTATTCCTTATCAACATGGCTTCCGAAGTGGTTTATCCTGCGATACCCAACTGATCGACTTTTATCACGACATTTCTTCTTCTTTTGATAAAGGCGTGCAAGTAGACTGCGTTTTCTTGGATTTTCAAAAAGCCTTTGACAAGGTCCCCCATAAATTGATCCTATATAAATTAAAATTTTTGAATATCCCTGAAAATATTATTAACTGGCTAACTGATTATCTTACAAATAGAAGGCAGGCTGTTTTAGTTAACGGGAAAACGTCGTCGTATTTGGATGTAACATCAGGGGTCCCCCAGGGATCAGTGCTAGGTCCACTTTTATTCCTAATATATATAAATGATATTTCTACAGACATTACGTCAAGCATTCGTCTTTATGCGGACGATTGCGTCCTATACCGCAAAATAAAGACATACTCAGACGGTCTAGAGCTACAGGAAGATATTGATCGCCTTACAAGGTTGTGCGAAATATGGAAAATGAATTTAAATATTCCCAAATGCAAACATATAACATTTACCAGAAAACGGCAACCTGTTTCTTTTAATTATTCAATTGATGGCGCCCCACTTGAAAAGGTGGACAAAGTAAAATATTTAGGCGTTCAGTTTGCGGAAAACCTATCGTGGAGCGCGCATGTAGACTACATGACGGTCAAAGCTAACCGTGTGCTAAATTTCTTGAGGAGGAATTTTCACGATTGTCCTTCCAATTTAAAAAAACACCCTTTTTATTTCTAATGTGAGGCCTATTTTAGAATACGCTTGCGTGCTCTGGGACCCTAAAGAACGCTATCTAGAACAGAAAATTGAACAAATCCAGAGCAAAGCTGCTAGGTTCGTCACGAAAAATTACAATTTCAAACAAAGTGTTACTGCCCTAAAACGTCAATTAGACTGGGAACCTCTGAACTCTAGAAGACGCCGCCTCCGTTTAAAATTTTTACATAGGATCTATCATGATCAAACAGGACTGGATAAAACTAAATTCATTGAACTGCCGCACTTTGTGTCACGCAGATTAGATCATTCCAAAAAAATTAGAGAATTTTCAGCTAGGACTAATATATTCAAATGCTCATTTTTCCCCAATACCGTTAAACAATGGAACGAATTGCCAGAGGAAACTATTTCAATTCTATCGTCTGATAAATTTTTTGATAAACTGTCACGTGACAGCTGGGAATAAGGAAAGTGAATATTCTCTTTGTGAATGTGTATTCAGAATGCTTGGTCTATAACACTGTGCTTTGTGTCTTTATACCTTTACTTGTACGGAAAATTATACTGGTGGCTAAAGGTTCATACCATTGTGGATCCATTTGTTAAAGTGTTATAATTTTGTAACACAATTTTTTTTGCGAACTTGTTTGTTTGTTTTTTCCCGTGTGTTTCTGTATTTGACGACTGTAATTCTTGTGCAAATGTATTCTCACATCCCCCCCCCCCCCCCCTGCAATAATGCCTCTTGGCGCTGCGGGGTAACATGTAATAAATAAATAAATAAATAAATAAATAAAACACTGTTCGTGTGCTCCCACTAGATATCTAAGAAAAAAAAACGTGCATTGACCCTTTCTCCGTACCATTCCTTGGGAAACAAAACCCGATCGCCGGGAAACATCTTTTGGGGGAAGAAAAAAAATGAAAGCCGTTTACAACTCCCTGTAATGCCGAATTAGAGCGCAGCTCTTGAGGAGGAGCAGGAGGGAAGGGTACTGAGGGGGGGTGACTCCGGCGGGTTGCATGCAACGCAGGTTGCATTCAACTTGGACTGAATGCAACCTGGGTTGCATGCAACGCGCTCTTACGCCGACGCCGACAGGTTGCATGCAATGCTGGTTGCATGCAACCTGAGTTGCATGCAACGCGCGGTTACGTCGACGCCGCTCAAGCCGGAAACGGGCGCCTAAGAGCTGCGCTCTAAAAAAAAAAGCTTGACCGTCGAAGGGTTAAAGATCCGAGTTTCAAGTCTCTGCAGTTCGCAACTTCCGAGTTAAGGCCGGTCCATGCGTTTGCATTAAAGCGCGATTGATCGCATTGCAACCGCTTGTGGCCGCCCGCGACGAGAGGACATACCCCAGATGTAGGGTAACCCTGGAGCGCTTCCGGCCCGCATAAGTTACGCGCGCCATTCTTTCGCCGTGTGCTCAAAATAAGTCTGACAATGTTATAAGCGATCGTTTCTTGTAGATGGAGCGTAGATTTGATTTCGGCAGTCCTGCGGAAGCTTCGCTCTGGTCATACGCGGATTAGAAGCGTTTCAGGACTGCCTAAAAGGCCCTTAGTGTTCAAAGTGGGTAAAGTACATAGGTTCTGATTGAAGCATGCTTTGGAGACCGATTGTAATAGCATCCACTTCGTTCGATTCATCCTCGAGTCGCGCTCGAATTCTACGCTTGAAAGCAGCTTTCGGCGGCAGAAAAGTCGGAGCCACGAAAACCGCGCGCGCTTGCACCTGAAACTGCGATCGAAGTTGTGCGTGCATCGGCTAAAGGCTTATTCACACGATGCATCTTTTCAACGCGCCACAGTTTAGTGAAACCAAGATTTCGCGAAATCGGCCTGTTCACACGTGGAGTTTGACGCGCGAAACCTGCGACGTATTGACTCGCGAGAATTTCACCAAACCTTGTCATCTGCACCGGGAATATCAAGCGTTTCGCATCAAAATGAAATGAAGTACATATGCACAATGTGAAGAGACAGTCTGCTTTATTAATATCACTCAATGAACTTCGTCAGATTCGGTTCACTGGGTTCACTAGTCCTGCCAAACCCGGGAAAGACAGCAAACGTCAAAGAACAGGCAGATGATCTCGAAGCATTTCGGACATGTTTGCACCGCTAATAAAGAAAGTTATCCCCAGTCATCATGTTTATATGCGGTGCTTGCACTCGTCGCGACTGTTGATGAATCTGCACCGCGCCACCAACCCGTATTGTATGCGCCGTTCACACACCTGCAACCGAGTAGGACCAAGACTCGTCGCCCGTATGCACCGCTCCTCCTCTTGTTGCTCGCCAAGTTTGTTTTCTTTCGGCTTTGGCTCGGATATGGAATCGGCCGAAACTCAGACTCCTTTAAAAGCTCGCTCCTCCTCAAAGGTCAGACGTCATAGCGAAGTCGAGCGGCCATTGGCAGCGTCCGCGTTTCTCTTTCGGGTGATTGACAGGCCTCGGTGAAGTTTCAGCGAAAAATTGCTCCAGAAGCGAGGAACACGCGCCACTTTTTTGGTCGTGTTCAGACGGGGAATCTGTTTCCCGAAACCTAGTTTCGCGACACAAGATTCGCCAACAAGATGCATTGTGTGAATAGACCTTAAAATGGCGCAGAAAGTCGTCCCCAACTATACAGTGTTGTTACAATTTCTCGGCATAAGGTCCCCAAAAATTGTTGTGCTTCTTCGGGTAACGAGTTTAAAAGGTAAAACATTTTTTTAACCCCTTCGTTCCGTTTTCAAACCTTGGGTTCGAGTAAAGTGGGTGGCATCTTTTACTCTGTTTGACCTCAAGTGGATTCTGAGATAGTCTATTTATGGTGGTAACTCGATCTGCTGGCTCTAAGCATCCTAAAATACCCGAAATTACACTCGTGGGTGACTGATTTAACCGTTCGAGGTCGAACCAAAGATTGTGACATGCCCCTTTTTCCTGCGTCTTGGAGCAGATGCCAGGGGGTGCTGTCAGATGGCATTTTCAAACAATAGTTGCTGTATTATGTCTCTTACACCCAAATATTGGACGTTTTTGCCAAAGTATAATGCACAACGTGCCTAGAAAGAGCAGTAATACTAACAATCGGAATCTCCACGCAGTTAACTATTTTCATTGGTCAAATTTTATGGAGGTCGCGAAGACCTGAGGATGGCCCCCCCCTTGCCCTCCCCCCCCCAAGAGAAAATAGTGCCCGTGCATTTCCATTGTTGCGAGTTTACTAGGACGTTTTGCCATCTAGGCTGGTCAGTTTTATTGACTAAAGCTCAACAAATAATATGCCATCAAAAACAAGCTTCTATAAAAAGCACTTGAGCGCTCCTTTAAGCTAGTGGGGCACCAAAGGCTACAGCATGAGATTGTGACTTTGAAATGCACTTTCGTAGAACGAGCACTCGGGTTAGAAAGACACTCCTCGAAGCACGGGCTAGCTAGCTCGTGCTCGTAACCTTTTTTTTGACGACTTTGGTTACAATTTGAAGAGCAGAATGGTGCACTCTAGATCGAAATGACCGATTCTCGCAGCGAGAGGCGAGACATTAATTCTTTCCTCGCATTTTTGCAGCTGTGTGTGCGAGAGCTTGAAGAGGACTCTGCGCTGGTTGCAAGCATCAGCGTTAGGAGGTGAGGTTTACGAGGCTCTAGAGGATGAAGATGCTTTTTCTCATTTAGAGCTTAAAGGACATATGCAAAGAAAAAACAGCTTGGTGGGGCAAAGGATGTCATAAAACGAATTTACAACGAAAAGAAAATATTTTAAAGCTACATTTACGGCGCGAAACGAATTTGTAGTTGGCGCCCGCAGGAGCCGCCACTAGTCACGTCGTCGACCTATGCGCAGCCGCCGCAGCAAGTTACATTGAAGCTGTTCAGTGCCGCCGCTAAAGTCCCCAGAACCCCCATGCCGCCACCGCCGCACGCCGAGCGTGGTGCGCCGCCGGCTGAACGCATTTCTCCAAGCCGCCGCCGTCAATTTCTGATTGGCGCTCAGATTTATCACGCGATGCTTGCGCTCTTTTGGGACCTTCCTATGGGCTCCAAAAAGTTATTTATTAGTCTTCTTTTTTTTTGTTGCACTTAAAATGAAGATTAATAAGTAACTTTTAGGGCCCGTAGGAAGCTCCCGAAAGAGCACAAGCACCACGTGACTAGCAGCCAGTCACGTGACCATAGCAGCCACTTTTCTGTGGGCTCCCGCGGGCGCCAACTACAAATTTGTTTTGCTCCATGATTGTAGCTCTAAAAATATTGTTTTTTTTCCTTTGCATATGTCCTTTAAGAGGTCCCATCAGCAAAGCGGTTTTCCTCAAACTTTCGAATCCCGTAGCTCTTTGGTGAGCTGACCAATTTCCTCCGATTTTGTTTCGCTTAACTAATGATCGGGTAAGATGAGCTTTCCACCAGAAAGATTTCTCATTATTCAATTCTTAGTTTGAAGAATATAGCTTTAGAAAATCCAAAACTTTCTCTCTTGAGAACCTTGTTTTCTAGAGAAAATGTTTTCTTTCAATGGAAGTGAAAGTAAATTGCATTGTTTGTATGGAAATCACTGCGAACCAGGCTCCTTGTGACCCAATGTCGATAAATCGCCCGCGGAGTCGTATACTGCCAGCGAAAGTTGCGTGCAACCTTGCCCACTAACTGCGTGATCCCAATCGTGCGGTTGAGCGCTTTCTCAATCTAGACTCTCCAAGTTAATCGCATAATGGTGCTCACAAAGCATGTGGCTTCAATCGCACAGTTGAACGCTCTCTCATTCGAGGCTTTGCAACTTAGCTATGCAACGCTGCCACACGACTAACGGTGTCCACAAACTGCACGACCCGGATCGAGCAGAACACCATCCCGTCCCCAGCTAGTTGGCCGTGCAAAGTTGCAGCTACCACGCTGATCGTACATTGTAAAAGAGTCGAGGGGTTCTTTGCTGACACGATGACGAATTATCTGCAGGCACGCCTCGAGCACGTTCGAAGCATGTGTGCTTCGTACATGCCTGCAGGCATGCGCTTCGAGTGTGTTGGGCCCTTCGTGTGTTGTGTTAGTCACTTCGTGTGTTGTGTTAGTCATGAAACACTGCAGGCAGTGCTTGTACGACCAACGTGGCAGGACCCACATAGAAGGAAGAAGCGTGCTGCAGACATAGGGTGACCACCATTCTCCGGGTAAAGAGCAGGACATAGATGGGTGGGGAAGGGAGAAAGAAAAGCTTTGCTTCACATGAACCTAAACATGCACATTTTTCCAAGTTCTTCCTTGACAACACAAGTGCTTTTTTTCCCCGTTTTTTAGCAATGAGTAAGAAATGTTGCCAACCAAAGCACGTCAAATTTGGTGATATAGAGAGTCTCCCGCACTCACGTTCATGCAAAGCGTATGAGCAGATGCAACTAAAGTATGTTTTGTCGTATGTTCATTTTCACGTGAGGTGTGTAACAAACATTCTTTCGATTATTTGCCATTCACTTAGTACCGATTTCGCAACTACCATAATATGCTGAACGAACGCCCACCTTTTCACGGGAGACAGTTCGGGGGAAAAAAAAGCGGGTGGGCGAATGTCGGAAATTTACCCACCCGCCTTTTTGAAAGAGTTTTAGTACTGCTAAGCAGAGGTCGGCATTTTAGGTCACCCTCACAGTCATACTCACCTAAGCCCCTCACAGCTACACTCACCTTCAGCTACACTCACCTTCACTGAACCTCACGGCCCTCATGCCCCTCACGCACTCATACCCCTCACGCACTCATACCCCTCACGCACTCATGGCCCTCACGCCACTCACCGCCCCTCATTCACTCATGGCCCTCACGCACTCACCGCCCTCACGCCACTCAGGCCCGCTTCATATGGGGCAATTTCGCCGAGAAACTTGACGTCGCACCACCAGCAACACGGGCCGCCCGCGTTCACATGCAGCAACCAATTGCTGCAATTTGCCATCATCATCACGAAATTTTATTTTTCTTGCACTATTTAGACACACAATTACGCGCCATAAACGTGTTTCTATGCATTTAAATCTCGTTGAGAATACTAATGCATCTTTCTGAAACAGTATATTTTTCCAAAAACGATGAATTTCAAACCAGAACCAAGTCTTTCGTTGTCATCATCACCGGCACTGAGGTATCACGGGAAAATATTGCGTCCCTGATTGGATGCAGCCGCGTCAAACGTCTTGGAATTGCTTCGAGTTGCTCGTTTGTTTCGAGCCGGGCCTGATCTCAGCAATTCGTGTCAATCTAGGAAAGCTAGGGAACATACCGCCAGCAACACCAAAATTGCTGAGAATGTTGCTCCGTCTGAAGGGGGCCTCACGGACTCATCGCCCTCATGCCCCTCCCGCACTCATGGCCCTCACATCCCTCACACACTCACGCCCCTCACGCACTCATGGCTCACACCCCTCATGCACTCACGGCCCTCATACCCCTCACGCACTCATGGCCCTCATACCCCTCATGCACTCATGGCCCTCACGCCACTCACCGCCCTCACAACCCTCACTCACCCTCACCTCACCTTTGAAGATGAGGGTGAGTGAGGGCCCTCATGAGTGAGGTTTGCCGAGGTATGCTGCCAAGTCCATTGCTTGCAGGCACGCGATGAACGCCACCGATCACATACAGCGCAAACACTCGTTTCGTGAAAGCATGTTTCTAGAACCGCTATGTTTCCTTCGTTAGGCTCCCGAGCCTTTGCCGATTTGTAGATGAAAAAAAAATCGATGGAAAATAGAAAAACCAACCAGGTGGAACCAGCGAGCAAAAGAAGCGACGAAGATCGATGCTGGGGAAGTGAGAAAGCCGGCAATCGCATTGGCAAATACTTTGGCCTTGGGCCAGGTTGCGCACCTCGTCAATCGCAGGGAGCAGGCTCTTGCGTAACTCTCTTGCTTGGTGCATACATGAGTGCGTCCCTGGAGGCTTCTAAAAAGAAAGGTATGCCCAGGTGTCCCCAGTTCCTTGGAATTGCTATTTTGGGAGGGTGGGTGATATATCGGGATTTTCTTCGGCGTAAAAAGGGGGGGTGGGCCAAAGTTTGAGGGTGGTTGGCGTACGTTCAGGATGTTACGGTACTATGCACATTCCCACCAAAACGGGACACGAAGCTTCGTTAGACCAAAAAGACGGGACGGCAGAAATGAACCTCTTAAAACGGGACCGTCCCGGTCCAATGTCTATAGACTTTCTTTTGTATGGTGTATTAGCGGTGTCACCACAGCCTAATGGTGCTCACACAGCGTGTGGCTCCAGTCACATAGTTGAACACACTCTCGTACTGGGCTTTCTAACTTAGCCAGATAATGCAACTCCGACCGCACAGTTGAGAGCTCCATTCCTCCTGGGTCTCTAACCGCGCCCTCCCCCGTCTGTCGCAGCGACGGGTCGGCGCACCTCTCCATCTCGGACAAGCGCAAGGGACGCACGGAGTCGGCGACGCTAGAAGGGACCGCGGAGGCGGAGCCCCCCGGCAGCTGACGGCTTCCCCGCTAGGTTCTTCGCGACCTCGACGTCGTCTGCTCGTCGTCGCCGCCACCTCCCCGCTCTGTCTGGGGCTGTAAATTATTTTCCTAACGACGCAAAGAGGAGAAATTAAAGGTTGGAGGAAACCGAGCGTGCGTCTCGCCGTTGTTCTTGCACCGCTCATCGAGTGGAGCGAATACCCTGGGACGGTCGGCAAAAACGTTTAGAGTCCAACTGACGCAACGTCATGCATGAGGTTTACAGCGCCGTCTCGTCGCGTGCCTGCTTCGACGAGTCTGTCAAAGCAACGCAGCCTCGGCTTTGCTAGCCTTTCTGGTGAGTGAATCTAATTTACTATAAACGCCCTCATTATTTTTACTGGCGACTGTAGACTTTTCAATCGCACTATAGTCGCCGAAAAGGCGAGAGTGGCAGGGCTTCTCTTTTGAATGGTTGGCCTTCACATGCACTAGTACAGTAGCTGACCAATTTTTCGGACTTCGCAAAGACCAAAAAAAACGTCAGAATAATAGGGCAGTCCGAAAAATCGGAAGATTAAGAAACTTGCCATTATTACGTCCAAGTGGGCTTAAAGGAGGTGTCTTCAGGCTATGCTTCCGCTTGCGTTTGGCCACTATTTTCTGAATCGCCACCTTTTCTTGCATTATGGTCGACTATCTACGCTTATCGACACTTCGTGGCGGCGGAGGAACGGATGGGGCCACGGTGTCCGAGCCAGCGTAGTCCGAGAACACGGTTCACCGAGACAAGACGAGAGGTGCAAGTCCACGTCTGCAGAACGTCGATTGAGCAAAGCAAAACGGTAATGACGATTATAAATGACGCGCAGCTAGAGAAAAAAATAAAGCCGTAGCGTAGCGTCACCCAGCGGTAGGACTTGGCACTACTCGAGTAGCGCTGCCAAACCGAGCCAATCCACATGCAGCCAACATAGAATCTAAAATGGCGGCTTCTCGGTGGCGTTTCTAGCTGATCGCTAGCGACGGCTTTGTCCGAAAAATCGAACTTCCAGACTTAAGCGGTCTAAAACATCGGTCGTGAATATGCACTATTTCTGTCTGGTGGGTCATGGCTCCTCCTTTAGGCCCGAAAAGTCTAACAAGGCCGAATTGTCGGCGACCGTAGTTGGCCTTTCGCTGTGCTTTGGGTGCACTGCATGCTCGAGGCACGTGGGACGTTGGAGACGGGACAACCGAGAGACCTCCCTGCCGTTCCCGTCCTGTTGGCGACTGCAATTGGCCGTGAATTCCTCGACAAACGAGTCGAGGCAAATAATGAGGAAACTGCGAAGTGTCATTCTGGTAGGCAACCCCGAATCTCTGGTCGACGTCGCGCGCCACCCGTCGCGTCGTCCCGGTGCACTCTGCCGACCCTTGCTGAATGTAGGGACCTGCTTCGAAGAACCGTGGTCACGGTAGAAATCTCTACTGATGTCTCCGAGGGTTGCTACGAGACAAATCCCTCTTCTCTGAGCTGGGAACTATGGTGAGAATGGCAGGCTTCGGTTGTCCCGCCTCCGGAGTGAGCTCCCTGCCTCCTGACGATGCATTCGCGTTGCACGCGTGCGCAGCAAAAGCGCGGCGGAAGGCGTGGAGCAGGTGCTAGAGCCCGGCGTTGGGAAGACGCGACCTGCCGTGTCTGTGACTATACGACTATATAACGCATTCCGCGATAAAAAAACAATATTGACTGTTTTTATTGCGGCATAGATTTGACGATTTCCTCTACGCAGACCTACTAATCATAAGCAGGTAGGCCACGCATGAAACATTGGTGAATTGTACGAGAACTTTATTCATCCCCCAAAAATGTTGTCCGTCGTGGACTGTTTAGACGGCGCATGACACCTCAAAGCAAAATTTTGTTCTTCCAGCAAAGAGGTTGTCTAGGTCGGGCTATTAGCCCTGTTGAGTGGACTTCTTACTGGGCACCAGTGCACGGCAGGGAAGAAACTTCTGCGGAAGAGAGGTCCGCTTCCGCAAAAGTGTCATTTACGCGAAAGCGCCATTTGAATAAAGGAGGGATGCGGGTAAAAAAAACTGAGCTTATTTTGGAAATCATCAATTTTTACAGCGGAGCTGTTAAGGGCTAGTTTCCCCAGTATCGTGTCCGTCAGCAAACAAATGATGACACTAAACTCTGGACAGCTACCGCCATCTATGAGCGACAGCGGCAACCTCTCCAGCCTTACCACTCTGGCTTGCTGACTTGCGGCCGGCCATTACTTCATTCCCACCACTAGTACAGCTTTGCTGGTCTTCCTTCTTCACCAGAGTGGAAGGGCTGAAAGTTTTCTTTCTTTTTGCACGCTTTATTATTCTTGGACATCCTACTTTTATGAGTAACAAAATCAAAACAATATCCGCGCCCGAAGTTGGGGGAAACAAAAACGTTTTTCGGCACGTGGTGCTAAAACAATCGCAAGTTTACGCAAAGATCCATCTTTGAAAGGCTGTTGCTCGGGACGGCGGCACTTCACATGTATCTCCGATTAGATTTGCGACAGACAGCACTGAAAAGCACAATTTTCGCATTTGGAACTGCCGAAGCAAGTGCAGGTGGGGAGAGGCGACGCAGACGGGAGCGGAGAATATTGGCGGAGGAACGACGCCCGTTCGCACACTTGCGTTTGTTTCTTAGGACCGAGCTCTAATTCTTACGAGGAGCGGACGTGCTGGCACCCTCTATGAGGTGACCCTGGAACAGCATTTCACTAGAGCGAAGGTCTTGCGGTATTTGTGAGATCAAATGTATGTACCACCTACAAGAAATGGTAGTTTATAATGTTGTTAGAAGTCTTTCGAGCCAGATAAGAATTAAGGGTAAACGAGAAAAAAGGGAAGAAATGTACGGAAACAAGAAAGTGTTCCACGTCTACCCAACACGTGGCGCTAGTGTCTTCTCTTGCCGTGAAGCTTTAAGAGGTTTCAAGGCACGTAGTTATGAGCAGTTGCGAGTGCTTGAACCCGCAAAAGGCCCACCTACACCGGCATCCGAGCTGGTAAGTTTATTTACGAAATGTGGCACGCAAGAAATTTACGCCTGCCATGTGGGGCGGTGTTCACTGGTCTGGGTCGAGCGTGACGTTCCCTTTGGCCCCCTTGGAATTGATGAGGTCGTGGTGGGCAGCCTTGGCCCCTCCCAGCGGATAAACGCGGTCCATGACCGGCTCGATCCAGCCTTCCTCTGCGCCCCGCGCGACATTCTCCGCCATGGCTTGCCATTCTTCCTGCGGAAAGAACGGGAGACCGACTGGTTTTTGGCAGCGGTGGGCGCCGCCGTTGAGGCTGGTCCGCACATTTGCGTGCGAAGGCGCGTTCCCAGACTCGCGACGGACTTTTCACAATCTCTTTCAAAAAGGGGGACAGCACTACCCTAAGGCAATGGTTTTGCGGTACTTGCAAAATCAAACGTACACACCATCTACGAAAAATGGTCATTTACAACGTTTGCCGAAGGATTTTCCAACTACAAAAAAAAAAAAACTGTGGAAAAAAAAAGTAAATACAGTCAAGCCTCGATGTAGCGAAGTCGGTAAAATTTGGAATTGACTTCGTTACATTGAAATTTAGCTACATAAAAATTCGGGGCAAACGTTAAAGAAAGATTCCACAAATGTTTCTCGGGTGCACAAAACTCACCGAGGATGCCTTTATTTCGGTTGAAAATAGTCCGTCGTCTTTTCTGGGCCACTCTTGACATTATTATAGGCATCACACGACGTTTGCATAGCCAGACAGCCTGCATCGCGTCTTTGTCTTGCTGTGTACTCGTGAACCGATTAGATTGATCGCGTCCACCTCTTCATGAGTACTGGGCACATTGCAGGTGTCTTGCTCATCAGGCTCGCTGTCATCCCCATCTTGCGAGTTCCCACGAACGTTGCTAGCTATCGCCTCGTCGGTCACCTCCTCCGTCGCAATGACAGCAGAGTCGGCGTATAGAAAGTCGTTGAGGTCAACGTTGTCGTGGGCGGCTTCATCGCTCTCAAGGCTCCATCGCCCAGGACAACGAGAGACGCACGCTTTTAGTTAGGCCTCGAAACGGACTACGCAGCATGAACGAAGCCGACGGACGAAACGGCGGCGGCTCTAGTGTCCTCTAGTGGCCGTTCTGTACATCACACTCGCCAGATTCGTCCAGTTTCACCCTTTGCGCTTTGTCGGGGGCCCGTTTCAGCGTGTGCGCTTCCCAAAATCTCCTTTGGGACCCAAAAGTTTGTGCCGAATTGTCCATGAAACTTCGTTACATCAAAATTTTGGCAAACGGGACTTCGTTGCATAAAGGTAAAATATACAAGGCGTGCATACACTTGCGGTTAGAAAAAGTTGTGCACTTCATTACATCGGGGGCTTTGTTACATCGAGGTTCGACTGTATACGGAAAAGCTAAGCGTTGTGTGTGGGCTACCCGACAGATTGTGCTAGTGTGTTCCCACGTCGTAATCAGGTCAAAGGTGTGTGAACTCGGTCAAAGTGCTGTGAATTAGCCTTTGGCCCGCCACCGAATCCTCCCAGGGTACCAAAGCCCTAAAGCTTTGTCCGTTCAAGAATTGAGTCGCGGCACCGAGGTCGACGGCCTCAATACGGCTACTGCGTGTAATCAAGCTGAAGGGCAGCGATAGATGCAGGCGTGGCTCACCGGCGTTGCCGTCATGAGAGCGATCCCCATGACCGCAGACTCCTTCCCCATCAGGCAGCGGGGATTCACCTTCACTTCGCCCCGGCTTCCGATCACCTGCGGATGCGAGTAAAACAGTTTTTTAAATAAATAAACCGATAATCGGAGTGCATTGAAACTTTTTGCAAAGATGTCCTCAGGTGGTGCATTTACTGCACTAAAGTTTCATGCACGTGGGTTTGAGGGGAAAAAAAAAAAGTAAGCCTAAAAAATGCAGATTTTTCTTTTTAGTTTACGCGGAAAGAAAGACAGTGAAAACAGTCTGGTTGATGTTGCTATTCGAAGATGGCACCACACACGCTCGGAGATTGGAACTGCCTTCCCGCTTCAATTGCCTCCATCACTGACGTTTCTCTTTTTAAACAAGCACTTGGTAACAGCACCCTTAGTTGACTGATTTAATTGCCATCATTTTTTGTGTGTACACTCCCTTCTGAAATGTACTATGTACCTTGAGGGTAAATAAATAAAGAAATATGCCCGATCCGCTTTCGGGTGTCTATCTCAAAGAAGCCTTCACGGTTTTACATTAAGGGGGGACACTACCCTGAATTGCACCTTTTTTTTTCAAAAAAATGCATATTCAGAACTGCAGAGTTTTGGCATGTATGGATAACGAGGAACACTCTCACAAAGTCTTGTCAATGTGCACTGACATACAATGTCGAAAATAATTATTCTTTATATGTTGGTGAGGTGTGCTGCACTGCGTAGCACTCGTCATCCACAAGTGAAAATAGCTGAAAGCAATGTCAGTATATCGGAAGAAGTTTGAGGAAGACATCCCCTACACTGCTGGAAAGAATTTCTGACATTTAAGATGCAAAAAATAAAATTTTAAAACGTCATCTTGGAACTTCAAGTGCATTTATCTCAGCTTCACTTTTGGCAGCAAATCCCACCTTAATAAAACTATCGTTTCAGTATGAAACTACCGAGAGACTTAATATTTGCGGATTATATGCCGAAACTTTATCGAGCCGGTCACTATGAACTTAGATTTTACAATTTCATGTTCCTTTATTATGAAAAACTGTAATTTGCAAAACTTGGCAAATGTAAAAAAAAAAAAAAAAAAACTCAAAATTTTTTTTATTTGAAAAATGCATATTTTTTTAAATTTCTTTTCATAGTAATCGGCAACAAGTATTTCAGTATGCATTCCACCAAAAAATATGTGGTGATCAACACCGTTTCTCAACAATAGATTCATTGAGCAGATTCCATATAAAGCTACGTTTTGGGGGTATAGTACCTCATAAAATTGGTTCACAGGGCTGAAACTTTGCATGCCCTCCTTCTATATGGCTACAAACACCACCTGCAAATTTCACGCCGATTGAGCGAGCAGTTCAAAAGTAGACATGCCCAGGTAGTGTACCCCCTTAACTCCTTAGCCGTTTTGCTCGTGGTGTCGTCAACGTGGAGCTGTCACCAAACCGTTTCAGGACGAGGTTAGCTCGTCTGCTCTCCCCGGTTCACGCACTCGACCGCTTTTGGGCACACCAGGCTCGCTCGTGGCTTAGGGTACAACTCTGCCGACAGATGGCGCGCTGGATTTTTAAAAATATTGCTGCCATTCCGTTTGTGGCTAGAAATACGATTTTGAAGGGCAACGAATTTGATTTTAGAGACAATTAAGCGCTTGAGGGTCGGAAATTCCCAAACACTAAAACCAGTTAAGGGGCAAACTTGTGCCGCCTCTGTGAGTAGCAGCACCGACTGACGGTTTTTGCCGTTTTACTCCATGTACATAGAGTAAAAACTATATATTAGGCTTAAAATTTTTCCTTAAAACTTACATACATGAAGTTTGAGTGTGATGAATGCACCACCTAGAGACACCTTTGTGTAAAGCTTAATTGCATTCAGTTCATTGGCTTATTTATAAGAACCGTTTTTACACCCAAACTGCACTCGGAATCATCTTACAGGTGAGCATCCAGGATTCGTTATGACATCTCCATCAAAAGTAAAATATTATACCAGAAGAGAAACATACAAATGCCGCTTTAACGCGGCCATTTGGGGGGGTCGCAAGTTGTCGTGACCCAAGTGTCAGTTCTGGAGAGCAGGCAGTTGCTCCTCAACTCTTTCCTTACCACGGGGAATAGTGGCGATATTTGAGAGACATTGATTGACATTGACATTGAGAGATTGAAGGGGCCATGCGACAATTTTTGTACTTTCAGTAAATACTGTCTGGAATTATTTCTCGACATTCATAACCTTTTAGACATGCATTGGTTGTTATTGTTTTTTTTCTTTACGCAATGGCAGTCGCGGAAACAAATTGGAGAAAAACGAGCAGCGTTCACCCCTACAGCTCGCAGTCAGAACAAGTGGCCGCGTGATCTGGGAACAATTATATGCTGCCAATGTTTATCATGGCCACGCGCTGGGGCATTGCAGCGATTGTGCATGGTTCACTACCGGAACGCATGTCGAGACATCCATTGTCTCGACATGCATTTACATGCACAAGGTGAAAGCTCACGCAGTGCTAGTGTCTACTGAATGAGCCACGCTTAAATATCGTCGCCGCGGGGGGTCGCAAAGCTTGATGACGAAATCCCGGGGATTGCGTCGTTGACAACGCCGACGATGCAATCTCTGCAAATTTGTCGTCGAGTTTTGCAGAGGAGAGACTGAAAGAAAATGTCCGCTTTTACTCTTGAAATTACACAGTGACAAAGAAGCTTTTTGGTCGATGGCGTCGCGTGCAAGTATACTTGGATCCCACTAGTGCCAGTAAGCCTGTGTTGGTTTGCTTCCGTGGTGCCAGTGCCATTCAGAGAAGCTGTTTCATGCCGTTGTACATGTCTGCCACGCAGATTTATTTATTATAGCTGACCGGCTTCAGAGAAATTGAAGTCCGAACTTCAATTTCTCTCAAGTTGGTCAGCTGTCAGAAATAAATCTTATAAATCTGCGTGGTGGACATGTATAACTGTCTGAAACAGCTTCTCTGAATGGCACTGGCACCACAGAATCAAACCCGCAGACAGGCCAAAAAGAGATAGTATCAGCGAGAGTGCTGTAAAGAAATCGTGAGTATGGCGCACTTTGTATGCCCAAATTTTGCACGCAGAAACATGTTGCACCATTTTGTAGCTAAACGGAGAGTTATAGTAATGAACATCACTACGATTCTTCGTCTATCTACGAGGATGACACAACATGCTCCTGCGTGCTAAATTTGGATTTTGGTGGTGCTTGGAAATCATCGACCGGAAAGACGACGACGACGAGGCTAGCATCCTGTCCCGATACCTGCTCCTGATCTTAATTAATCTATGTACTCTGCACTTTGTTCTATTAGCCTTGTTTTATAACGCTGATACGAACAGAAAAGGCCACAGTCCTCTTGGGTGGATTTTGGATGGCCTAGCCATCTGCCTTCGACCCGGTGAGGCATGTCCATGCATGTTCCGCTGGGCGACCTTCCGCCTGTTCTATCTCCTGCGCTTCTGACCAATGATGTTTTGGGGAACGGACCGCCTGTCTCACAAGACAGTGCCCAGCCCACTCCAGTCAATGTGACGATCCCGATCAACGGTGGTCCCATACCTTCAGCGCTGCCTCATGAAGAGCAATCAAGCGATATGCCGTACCAGGAGGTCACCTCAGGTAAACGGAAACGTTGCAGAGACATCGACACGAAGTCGAAGCCGACCACCGGTCTCGTCGTCCTGTTTACCCCAGCCGATCCGACAGTGAGCGTCGAATCCATCAACTCACTGCGCCTCTCGGACACCTTCCAGGAACTGGCGCCTTCCTGCATTATTGAGGTGCGCCCAAACAAGTGGAAAAACGTGATTGCCGTTGACACCCGAAACGGTCAGACCACGCAATTGCTCTTGAAGTTGACCACCCTTTGCGGTATAAAAGTATGGGCTTTTGAACCAAGGGGGAAGACCTCCAGCGTCGGTGTTATTCACGACGTTGATCCAGAACTTACTGACGCTGTGCTACTTGCGTCTATGCGCTCAGACGCGCCCATAAAAGAGGTGCGCCGTCTTGGCAAGTCGCGCACTGTTCGTATTGAATTTCAAACACCGACGCTGCCAGAACATGCCTATGTTGGATTGGTCCGACACCAAGTCACTTTGCATGTCAACAGCCCTCTGCAGTGCAAGAAATGTGGTCATTTCGGTCATGTGTCTGCGTCGTGCAAGCGAGAGGTACAATGTCTCCGGTGCGCAAAGCCGCACTCCACTGACAAATGCGACGCCCCCAGCCCGCGCTGCATTAACTGTAAGAAATCCCACAAAACAACCTCAATGCGTTGCTCTCAGTGGCAGAAGCAGCGAAGTATCTGCCGCTACAGTTGCGAGAATAACATCCCCTTTGCTGAAGCTCGAGCTGAGGTCAACAAGAGTCACGGAAGCACGGCTAATGTATCCAAGCAAACCCTGCAAGCAGCCCCAGCAGCGACTGGGGACCTTGCCTCCCCGGACAAGCCACGGCATCCGAGACGTTCCAGACGTCGCTCGGCAGACCACCAACAACCATCATCGCAAGATCCTGCTGAAGAGAAGGTGAGCTCCATGGAAACAGAGTTGCCTACTAACGATGTCGCTTCTGTGTCGGCCCCGGCTCTGGTATCAGTTCCAGAACTTAACCTTCCACACACCTACGCTGAGGCATTACGCAGTGAACCTAGGCTGCATACAGCTGCTACTGCCTCTGCTCAAATACCTCTAGCTCCTGAAGCGTCACATTGCAGAACAGCTTCTGAAGGCCCACGCAGTACAACGCTGTCCACCTTGATTCGCCTTGCGATTTCCACAGCACGGGAATTTATTTCCATCATGACATTCCCAGGGGCGCGTACACTGGTGCAAATTCTTTCCTTCATTGAGCCACTTGTCGACAGCATTCTGAAATGAACCCAAGTTATATATTTCTTTTCCTAACAACAATTCAACATTTATCTTCATACACGTCCAGCGTGGCAACACAGGTGAAGAACAAAGCCAAGCCGATCATACCTACAGTTCTACAGTGGAACGCTCGTGGCCTTCGAACACGTCTCCCTGACCTCAGAGAGCATCTTCTCCTGAATCCTGTGGACGTTCTTGCCATACAAGAGCCATTAACGCAACCTGGGGACTTTAGACTCTCACCATACGTGATTTACAGCAGTGCGCCGGAGCTAGCAAATGGACGAAGCCGAGCGCTACTGCTGGTGAAAGCTGGACTCTTACATAGCCATGTCGATCTCTCTGCGTTTTCCTCACACAGCGCAGAATACGTGGCCGCCACGATTCGCGTTCGTAGGGTGGAGTTCACAGTGGTGTCTGTGTACGTGGCACCGGGTTCCACAGCCGTCTGGGACGCAAGAATCTTGAGGAACATAGCCCGTCAATGTCCCGGCAGACTTTTATTTTGCGGGGACTTCAACGCACACAATACCTCATGGGGTGATAATCGGACCACACCAAGGGGGTCAGCACTTGAGGACGTTACCACCTCTCTTGGCCTGGAGGCCCTCAACGACGGCTCTGAAACATTTGTCAGAGCCGTCCAGAAATATCCCGCCACCTGCTGGGTATCGTCCCTTCGCCATCTCACCTCCGAATGGCCCTACTCCTATTTATTTTGACACGGATTTTACAGTTAACGAGCTGAAGACAGCCCTTGCGCAATGCACGCGCCGCAGTGCTCCAGGACCAGACGGTGTCACGTATCAAGCCCTATGCAACATCGACGAGTGTCATTACCCTAATCTTCTTGAGGCGCTCAATCACGTGTGGCAAACTTCAGAGATTCCCGATGCCTGGAAGCTCTCGCACGTGATACCAATACCCAAGTCTGGCAAACCGCTCACGTCACCCAAGTCGTTAAAACCAATTTCACTGACCAGCTGCGTTGGAAAGCTTCTCGAAAGGCTAGTCCTCAGGCGCCTAACATGGCATCTAGACGCAACAGAGGCTCTACCTGGTCAACTTTCTGGATTCAGAAGACACCGCCGCACTGCTATCTGCGATATTGTATCTGCACTGGAAGAGGCACGCGCAACCCGCCAAGTGATGTACTGCGTGTTTTTAGACATACGCAAAGCATTTGATGCTTTACCCCATGACACAATTCTTCACCAACTCGGCAATTTTGGAATATCAGGCCGGGCTTATAACTACATCCGTGCCTTCCTTCAAGACCGATCATTTGTCGTCAAGGTCCCCAATGCCACGAGTACCCCAAGACATGTCACACAGGGAGTACCGCAAGGGAGTGTGATTAGCCCGTTTCTCTTTAACTTGGCGATGGCATCCCTTCCTGGAGTCATACCACAAACAGACAACCCTCTGGATCCGCACGTCAATATTGCAATATATGCAGACGATGTGGCAATATGGGCGGTAGGAACCACAGATAAGGCAAAAGTCACCGGCCAAACTTTGCAGGTAGCGCTGGACAAAACGGTGGCAGAAATTTCGCGCCTTGGACTGACCCTGTCCGCACAAAAATCAACCCTGCTTTTCAGCCACCCTACCTATGCAAGACAGACTCATCCTATCCTTATTGAAGGCACTGAGGTGACAAGAGAGAAAACGCACCTCTACCTTGGACATCTTATTGATGAGACGGGAAGTTGGCGACCAGCAGTAAAACGACTTCTCATGCAGTGCTGACAACTACTAGGCCTCCTGAGAAAATTCCGTGCCCAGAGTCAGCAGGGCCTTCCTCCCAACGGGTTGCTCACCCTCTACAAAGGCCTTATAAAGTCTAAGTTTCTCTATTCGCTACCTCTTGCAAACATTCGCGGTCCACAGAGAGACCAGCTTGAAAGGTTTCACAGAGTTGCATTACGCCTTTGTTTGGGATTACCCTCCAACTCCCCGAATATACCAACTCTCGTAGAGGCCATGGCACAACCGCTATCCCTCAAGGGAGAGGAGAGCAGCAAAAGGCCCCTAATTCGCATTCATGTAGCGCTATCTACTGATTATCTTCTGATGAATCTCCACTCGAGGTCCTCGTCACACTTCGGCCAAATCGCTGCAGAGTTCACGAATGAGATCGGCAACCCTGGACCTCGGTTCCCCATCCGTCCACCCCACTCGACACAACCACCTCTCAACGTGCAGAGATCACTCCCCGACGTCCGGGCGAGAAAAGACCTTCATCCAGTTGTCGTACGCACTGCTGTGGCAGTAGCACTTGAGGAGAAGTACGCCAGCAGCCTTGAAATATATACAGATGGTTCCGTGAATAAAAGCGCAGGTAAGGCAACCGCCGCTTACGTGATTTCATCCATTGGAAAAGAACACGCCGTCCGTATAGACATTGAAACATCGTCCACGACTGCGGAAATGGTCGCTATACTCTTGGCCCTGGAATACCTTGGGAACACCGAGTGGATGACTGCTGCAGTAATATTAACGGACTCCCGCACGGCCCTGCGTAATTTAGCTAATGCCGGCGAGGGATCGCTGCTCGCTCAAGAAACAGCCCATCTTGCAACGACACTACAAGAATGCGGGTGGACATTAGCATTTCAGTGGGTCCCGGCGCACTCAGGAATTGTGGGTAATGAGTGCGCCGACACCCTAGCCAAGAACGCACACGCTCTGCCCTCACCTACTTACCACCTCCGACCCTTTCATGAAGCGAGACTTCTTATTGCCAGAAATATCAGGAGTCGGCACCCAGACCCATCTACAGCGCGAGGCACACCCCCCATCCCAGTCCCTGATTCCAGACTGACAAGGGCAGACGCATCGCTACTCCATCGACTCTGGACAGGGAGTGCGTTTACGAGGCTAGCACTTCATCGCTACGGCCGAGCAGGCAGAGTTGACAGGCCGGAGTGCACAGTGTGTGGGGACCCCGAGGACATCACCCATATACTCCTCATCTGCCCAGAATACGACGCAGCAAGGAAAGTGCTCTTCGCCACTGTCCTAAACGCAGGAGGACAAACGGCTACAACCACGCGTCTCCTTTTCCCCACTGGTAGCCGGCGGCAAGCATGGAGCATTTTCCGTGCCGTGCTGGAGTTTCTCCACCAGACAGAGCTTGCCGAGCGCCTGTGACCCCTGCATGTCTTCTCCTCACACTCCTATAGCGCACATCACCCACCCCCCACACCCCTCCCCCCCCTCTCCCCTCCCAACCTTTAAATCTGCCTGGAACTTTGAACTTGTGATTCCTCTTTAACACCCTATCCCACTTTTAATCCCTCATCCCTTTGTTCATGCGAGTCTTTTCCCCTATTAGGGTGAATAATAGTACGCATGGACATTTGCCCCCTTTTCCCGTATCTCAACACTCCCCCCCCCCCCCCCCTGGAAATCGTCGATCATAGGTGATGAATTGCCTGCGAGCATGGCAAGGAAAGAGTTAATCATCTTTTCGAGACTGTGAGCTTTGTTTCGACATGCCCAAGAACATAGTAACTATATGTTACTGGCAGGAGTGGGTATGGTGCTAATCGGAGCGTAAGTTCGTCTGCTTCTCGCTCAGGGGTTGCAATAATGTCAGAATGCCGAGCTCTTATTGGCCGACTGTAAACAAAAATTGAAAGGTGTTTACAGCACCCTGTAACACCGAATTAGAGTGCAGCTCTTGAGGAGGAGGAGGGAAGGGTACTGAGGGGAAGGTATACCCCTCCTCTCTCCTCCTCCTCATCATCATTCTCCCTCCTCTTCCTCCCCTCCTCCCTTCTCCTCTTCCTCCTCCTCCTCACTGTGCGTTGTATCATGGGAAATGTCCTGTAATGCACCGGGCAGGACCGTCGTAACGTCACGAGTTCCGCGCATTGCATTATGGGACATTTCCCATAATGCATCGCGCAATTACGCCGACGGCAACGCTGATCAAGCTGGGAACGGGCGCCTAAGAGCTGCGCTTTAAAAGGGAAAGACGTTTACATCTCTGTAAGTCCAAATTAGAGCACAGCTCTTGAGGAGGAGGAGGAGCGGAGGGTATGCCTCTTCCCCCCCTCCGTATTCTCCCCTCTTCCTTCCCTGCTTCCCTTCCATTTAGCGGGACATTTTCGCTAAATTTCCCGCTAAATTTAGCAAAAATTTAAATTTAGCGGGGAATTTACCAACATTTTCCCGCTAAATTTAACGCAACTTTCCCCGCTAAATTTAGCAGGGAAAGTTTCCTACTGAATTTAGTGGGGAAATTTAGCAAAAAGTTTCCCGCTAAATTTAGCGGGGAAACTAAATTGGTGTTGAGGTCATGTGAAGTTAATTTCCCCGCTATATTTAGCGGGAAAAAATATATATTTCCCTGCTATATTTAGCGGAAAAAAACGTGTAACGTCGCGAGGGTAAATTTTTCCGCTAAATTTGTCGGGAAAATTTTTCTCTAAATTTAGCGGGAAATTTTTCCGCTGAATTTGGTGGGAAACGTTTCCTGCTAAATTTAGCGTAAACATTTTACGCCAAATTTATCGACAAATTTTCTCACCAAATTTTACCTTTATGACATCACACGTGACGTCATGTGTGACATTGTTATGGGAAACATCCCATAATGCAGTGCATAGTTACGCCAACGCCACTCAACCCGAAAATGGGCACCTAAGAGCTGCGCTCTCTAGCATTGAGGTTTATCCCCATCTTTTCAATCAAAGCCAATCAAAGCTCGGCATTGTTCTGACGTCACTGCAACTCCTGCGCAAGAAGCAGACGACTTGCTTTCCGCATTACTTTTATCTTTGCTCAAGATGGCTGCCATGGCATCTATGCATCTGCCTAGAGCCCTTCATCTGCTTAGAGTAATTATATGCTCCAACTGTGGAGCAGAGTGTTGCAGAAGTCTCCACTTTTTTATCCAAGTCTTCCGCGGAAGCAACCACCGCTCTTACAGAGAACACAGCAGCGTGCGACATTAGTCAACATTGGTGTGACGGTGTGTAGACGGTCACCTACTTCATTAAAAGCATGTGCATGTGCCCCTTTGTCCACGACCGCTTGAAAAGCAGCAATCGCACCATAAAAATAACGGGATTACACACTACCTGACTGGCACACGCAATGTTCAGAGGTTCGAGACTTCCTGCTCGTCAAACTTAAGTGTGAGATCTACATTGCAAAAACACAAAGTGGAAAACTATGTTCCTGCCGAAACTCAGTGCTTCACAAGGCCACTATTCCGGAAACGCCTTAGGTCCATTCTGTACCCGTGACACTTCTCTACTTATGAGAGTGGCAAAAGAAAATGGAATGCAATATTTTGGTTTTCTCATTTACCGTAAAGTCCCGGAGAAGAACTCGCCAATTGTGAAAAATTAATGGTGAAGAATATAGTGTGGGCGACCTTTGGGGACGCGACAGCAGAGCTTATATAGAAATAATTAACGATAAATGGGGGGGGGGGGGGGGGGGGGGAATTAGCTATGACCACATGACACAGGAGCTTATACCGCGGATTGTGGACACGGCAAATTAAACGTTCCACAGTGCATAAGCACATGGGAACTCACCAGTGGCGTAGGCAGAGGGGGGGTTTGGGGGGTCGAAACCCCTCCCGAAACGCCAAACCTACCCCCCCCCCCCCCCCCCCCAGGGGTGGGGGGGGGGTGGGGGGGGCCGCTGGCTCCCCTGCACACGCAGTCGGTTTTGCACGGGGCATGGAGCAAATTGGGAGGGCGGACTATCTTCAACTTATATGTTTTTGGGAAGTGTTTGTGGGGTGGAAAATGCTCATATAAATAAAACAGGCAACATTCCTTCATTCATATATATTTAATAAGATGCGGAACCTGATCTCAGATATATAAGAACGGATATTTTGAAACACTTGTTATTTTCGTAAGATGCGGAACCTGATCTCAGATATATAAGAACGGATCAAGGAAAAAAGCTGTATGGCACAGCTTGACAAGTCCTTGACAAATGAACGAAAAAAAAAAAAAAAAAACATTTACAAATCTTGATTACCACAATTTAACAAAGCGTGTTTAGAACATAATAAATGTTATCATGGGCTATAACAGGAAAGTGACCTATTTGCAGACAGAAGTTATGAGACCCCAAAAGTTTAGTGCATACTCAGATTCATGTGTGGAGAACATTAGTCGAATTTCTCTAAGAGAGAATGTACTGAATTCCAATCTTTTATCCTCAAGTAGGTTAAGTATTTTTGGGATAGTATGTTTAAGCATTTGTGTGCAATAGTTCGTTCTTGCAGTGACCACCTCCCAACATTTAGCACGACGGGTAGAACACGCGCGAATATTTTGAGAGAGCAAGGTTTATCAAAACGTTTGAACCCCTAATTCGTTCTAGTTTTAGATTAGTCACACGTCTATACTAAGTAGAGCATGTATATTGATAACACGAAACTTCTTAAATAAGCTAGCCGTGTGGAAGTCAAATTTAACGCTTTTTTTGCAACAAGTGTATATTTTTAGATCTGTTGAGTTTGTTGCACTTCAGACTAAATTACAACAGTCTATGTGGGAGTAAAGTAACGAATTGTATATTAATAATTTCACCTTTGCTGGTAACATCTACCGGTGTCGGTTTATCACGCCTACTACTTATGACAGATTAGGAACTAAGGTAGTTGACATGGCTATCCCATGACATATTCTCAGTAAAAATGGCATTAAGAGCTTGAAAGAGTTTACAATCTCTATTTTAGACAATTTCAGAACAATATCTCTTGTAATTGTGATTAGCTTAAATTTTGGGCTAAACAGCACCGCTTTTGTTTTTTCTACGTTGATTTGTAGTGAATTAATACGACTCCAAGTTGCTAATACGGATAACGCCTGATTTGCCATGTCAAATAGCATATCGCCATCTTCAGCTGAAAAAAAAAAAAAAAAAAAAAACTAACTAGTGTCGTTGGCATAGCTGATAAATGTTGCACCAGAGTTAATATTCACAATGTCATTAACGTAAATATTGGAAAGAAAACAACCTAATATACATCCCTGTGGGACACCAGTAAGAATATTCTTCGAACTTGACGAATATTCATCAATATAAACGCATTCGATGCTGTAAGTAAGACTTTGCTCACTCCAAAGCATGCCCTCGAATCCCATATGTTTCCAGTTTTGCTAGTAAAATTTCATGATTGAGGCAATCACAAGCCTTTGCGAACTCTATGAATGCTCCAAGAACAATTTTTTTTCTTCAAAATTTTCAAGATGAATTCTTTCTAGACGAGTAGTGCAGCCTCGGTAGATTTATGCTTTATAAAACCAAAATCATATCAAGTTAAGCTTAGTTTAAAAATTAGTTTTACGTGTATAAAGTACATTTTCAAGTGTTTTAGAAAATACTGGCAATATAGAAATCGGTCTGTAATTATCCATAACAATTACACTCCCCTTTTTGTGTAGTACTAACACTTTTGCTATTTGCATTCGTTGAGGAAAAACACCAGTGATCAAAGAAATATTAAATATATGCGTTAGCACTGCACTAATAAATGAACAACATAATTAACAGGCCTTATTTGTAAACCATCCAAGTCAAAAGCTCCACTTTTCTTAAGTTGTACAATCACATTAATGACCTCAGGTTCTACAACCGGATCTAAAAAAATCGAGCTGCTGTTTCTATCATCAAAAACGCAATACTTTACAGTAACACTCCCGCTTCTAATATTCACAAAATGCAGGTTAAAAGCGTTCGCCAAAGAACATTCGGTTAGTTCAAGAGCATTGCGCACTATTTTATTAATTGAAATAGATGAACGGTTTCGATTTTAAAGAGAATTTTAACTCCTCCCACGTGACGTCCGTACACCCCTCTGCTGCCTTGAACACCTTAAAGTAGTAGCGTTCTTTTGCGCGCCGTAAATTACCACGAATAAAAAAGTAACTGTGACTAGTTAATTCAGAAAGCAATTTACAGGCTCTCTTGATCTTTTCATTTATGCCAAGCGTCTACATATTAAGATGCAGCCGCCTGCGTTGACAGCAAAGGATATCCAGGCCGTCCTCCGCTTGAACTTCCATGTCGCGGTGAACATTTAAAAGCGCTAAACCGAGCAGTCGCTCATTCGAAGTGGACGCTCTCAGGTATGTTTTCAACCGTCGTAGTGAAGGAAAGGAGCCCTCGGCTTCCGCCGTTGTTACGGGCAGAGTCGCTAGGATCTTGAGGAGATCCTAGCGACTCTGTAGCGCACACATGACGAGCGTTTCACGTTGCTCCCTCTTCCATTTGGCAGCCCATATGAGCAGCCCACAGTGGAGTTCAGGAAATGAAACCAGGCCTGAATGGAGCTCCAAAAACTCTTCAGCGCCGAGATCTGCCCCGCTTTCCAAGATCTTTGCAGGAAGAAGCGACGAAAGTAATTGCAACGTACGCCGGTGCTTTTTAAATCTCCCGGTGCTTTTTAAATCTTCCATCTAACTTTGTGATCAGGTAATCCATGAAAGAAAGGAACAAGGAACGCTTAGAATGCTCTTCCGTGCTTCCAGCGGGAATGTTAGAGCGGTGACATTGCCGACTCTCGCGGCATCTAAATTTCGACTTCAGCTGTCTCGACCTTTTTAATGGCGGCTTGGAATATTGCCAAGTGTTTGTGCATAAACGCTTGCTCTAATTTTGCAATTTTTTTTGTGTGTTGCTGTTTAATTTATTATGACAGTATAGCTATCTTTTTCTTTTGTCTGGCCGGCACGCGTTGGTAATGCAGTGCTACCTCAAAAAGCGGAGGGAGTTGTGTGCTGTGAGGAAGCTTTGAGAGTTGGTGGGCCGCAACTACTACGAGAGCAGAACAGTGAGCCACCATGCCCGTATTCCTGTAAATAAAGCCTGCTCCGTTTTGAAAAATGACGGTGCAGCTTTAACAGTTTTATCTTAACAGCGCCTCCCTAATCTTTGCCTGAGCATCCGTACCGCCGAGTTCACCCTGCTTCGTCATTTGGGGGGGGGGGGTTATAATGCCGGTGAACCCCTCCCGAAATAAAATCCTGGCTACGCCACTGGAACTCACTATGAATTCGTATGTCTGTCACAGAAACCAATGCCACAAAGGAATAGTGGACATGAAAAGCTTAGGCTCCATGGTGCGATAAACACGAGGAAACTCTCTACGGTAGGAGCTGACACCCGAGCTTATGGACACGGCAGATTCGCATTTCATGGTGCAACAAACACGTGGGAACCCGCTACAAAGTCGCACGCCACAGGAACTGATACTGCAGATCAAGCAGTTGACGCGATTCCCGTCGGACATTGCGTGACCGACGGAAATCGAAGGTGGGCAGCGTTTCTGAACTTTTAACCAACGAATATTCAGCCAGAAAAACAGGATGGGCGATCTCTCGGGGAAGGGCGTAAATGCAGGATTTTATGGTAGTTTCTTTATATCTGCTACCCACACAGCTCCATCTATGGGCACTAGACAAAGACGGCCTCCTGAAAGAACACATTCTCGCTGTTTCTCATTGGCCTAGGGCCACTAGGCTGCATTTCCAGCTCACCAGGATGAGGCCATTCTGTCCGATCGTGTTGAAATCTTCGGGCAAGTTGACGTTGGCCAGCATCTCCAGGATGATGTCCACGCCACGGTCATTGGTCCACTTCTGAAATCCAATTGGGTGGGAAAACAATTTTTTTTTTTTTTTTTTATTCTTCCGTAGTGAGTGTTGAATGGGTGCACGTCTACTAACTCAAGGGTCTTCAGTCACCGACTTTTTGTTTCCCTTCACAGGATCTCGGTTTGGCATTTCCCCCGATTTGGGGATTTTCTCGCTCGAAGCGAGGCCGACTGACTATTTTGCTAGAATCTGTCTTGGGGTAAATGAACTTAGGTGATTCAATTTCGTTCCCCCTAAATTGTCTCTTCTTCAGACTGCGCCAACACATGCTCCATGAAATATCCTCGCAGGTTTCTCCCGTAGAGGGGCGATCAGCATGCCACAGGTTAGCAAGTGGTGCTCCGTGTCTCCGGAGATTAGGGAGATTTAGAATAACGTACACAATTTCAGTGCACGCAAGCACTAAATTTAGCGCTTGCGCTACAGCACGCTACGTAAGAGAGTTTTAGAATAGCGTTTCTCCGCCGCAACGCAAAAGCCCAAGCCATCTCGCACTTGCAACGCCACCAAAATAGTCACAATTTGTATTTCACGCACGAAATGATGTAACTGGAGAAAAAAAAAAAACAGCTTTTTTTTGGTCCAGAGTAACATTTTAGATTTGTTTAAACAGGAGAATGCGACGCAGCGTCCGACCGGTTGTGTCCGCCTGCGTTGCCTCGGCAAAAGACATCTTGTGTACTGACCTTCACACACCGTACCTTCGCCGAGCAATGTTTGTGCGTTGCAAGCATCAAGTTGCCAGTGATTGTTGCCCACCTTGCTTAGTTTTCCAAACCGAGTGCAATGTCGTCCCGTATTGAAAATCACAGTCGTGAGGATGCCGCCAACGTCGTGCTCACGACGCCGCCAACAAAGCAACCGCAGCCATGATCCGGGGAGCCACCATTTTTTTAACTCTGCTCGTCTTGGCTTTAGCCAACTTCTCATTACGAATCTACCCTGGAGGTGCGCAGACTCTTTGTGTACGCACACAATTTCTGAAACATAGCGTACACTAAAGTAGCGCACGCAAAGCGTGGTTAGCGTTCGGCACACGCGCGGTAGCGACGATGCTATTCTTTGCGTATGCAAAGCTTTCGCAAGTGCTATTCTGAAACTCCCTATTTAGAGTTGTTCGCACATTTGCGTTTGAGAGTACCCGAGTGCACCGCGCCAGCTAGTGACAACTTACAACGGGAGAACACACTGGCCTCTTCCATCACTCATAGCACGCAGCATGACTGCCACCTGCCACACCCACAATGTATACGTATGAAGAAGAAAAAAATGCATAGCACTTCCGACTTGTCTACAACTTAATCCAAGGTTTTGCAGTATTTGCGAGATCAAATACATGCACCATATCTGAGAAATGGTTGCTTATATATTGTTGCGAGCTTATGTCGAAAGAGTGATGTGTGGAAAATCTGAACATATGTACATACATTGGAAGTGTTCTAGGGTTGCCTGATGGCATCAGTGTGCCAGTATGTTTAAAGGCCCTTTGTAGAATCCACGCTCCGCGTTTCTTACGAGTACAGCCAATCGATGCTGCGCAAACGCGCTCAACGCGTGCCACGAGCGAGCGCGCCGTCGCCATTCGCTTACCAGGACTGCTCGTTTCAGTGCAACGCTGCCGTCTGCTTCCAAGGGCCGCACAAGGCCTAGGCCTCATGCACTGGCACATTTGATACCACTTAAAGGCCGACGTACAACCTGGGTATTCTGCAGGGAAGATAATACTCTAAGTGCTACCCTTTCTAAGCTGCAAGGGGAGCCAAGTTCGGGCAAGATAAAAAAATGGAAAGCGCAGAGTGTACGTTGGCTTTTAAGACGAGTACAAGTGCATGAAGGGGCTTAAGTGCGCTCTCTCATCATGAGCAGTTACAAGTGGCGGCCACGCCCTCCGGCTCACTCAAACGCGGGCTTATCTCTGTTTCCGTCCAAAACACTCTCTCGGCCTCGTCACTCGCTTGAGCAATGGTTCCATGCTAAGCAGCAAGATGTGGTGTGGGAAATCATCTTTAGGGTGCAGCCACGCGCACCAAGAATCCCGGAGAACCCAAAAAGGCACCTGCCATGATGGACTTGAGGTAGTCCTTGTCCCTGTGGCAAACGACAAGATCCGCTCCCGCCTGCTTCACCACGTCCATGCCGGCAGGGGTGCCGGCCGTACCTGCCACCTTTGCCTTGAAGTGCTTGGCGATCTGCACCGCAGCAGTGCCCACCGCCCCGCTGGCACCGTGCACCAACACAAACTTGTCGGCGGTCACCTTGGCTCTGGAGGGAGAACACCAGTGACGCCGTCTATCCTGAGCCTCTGTCTCGCCGGCTGCTTTCTGCCGGTTTTGATGGTGACTTTTGGAGGGGGATCGGCGCCCGAGTGTGCTTGTGCACCGCCGCTCGGAGCATGTGGAGTGAAAGCTCCGGGATCCTGGGTTCAATTTCCACCCCTGCCTGTTTTGATCTGGGCGAGCATCGTACCGGCATGCGGTTGCGTGTCGCTACTGCAAGGTGCACGTTAAAGACCCTGGTCTAGCAGTGGTGCTGCGCCGGCTAAATTTCTCATCTACAGCATAAAAGTCGCCGCACCTCAAAGGCGGACCGACCTTACACTCTGTAAACACGAATGTCAAATTCGATTTATGCACAATTACCTTTTTAGCAACTTTTCCAAACGTCTTGACATCGCAGCAGCTGCAACTCAAAATGTCAGGAAAATTTCTTGTGTGCGAAGCAAACCTCAAATGCACCTTTTACAATATAATTGTCTTGAGCGTTTAGAAATGCTTGCAAAAATAGTTTGATAGGAAAATAATAGTTACTCTTTGATAAGTGTAAATAATTTAGGCAAAATCTCCACAGTGGAGAAGACTTATGCAAAAACACCGTAATACCCCGAGAGATTCTCCCTCCTCAAAACACGTTTTAGGCATAATCTCTGCTTTAGGCACGATTTCCTGTTCAAGAAAAAACACAAAAAGATAGCCTACTCCTAAAATCGCACCACCCAGTTACCTCGGCAGTAGGGGGGCAGCTTTTCTGACCCCTGTCACCTTGCTGTATTTGACATATTTGTCAGGCCTCAAAAAGTTCACAGAAAGCATAGAGCAAGAAGTCTCTCCCCCCCCCCCCCCCCCCATCCCTTCCTGTCTTACGTTGGCCTTAGACCTTTCCGCCGTGGGATATCTGGCTCTTAGACTCAAATGAGTTTGAGACCACTGGCCTAGAGGGTGCAAGTTGCACTTTTTAATATATGCTAATAATACTTGACAGACGCTAATGTCTCTGGCCAAACTCATTCATGCTTCAATATGCTCATCCCCCTGCCTTAGCTACGCTGTATGGAACTGCACCTCGAAGGCGTTTCACGATGCCTTCGGGTGGCACTACTCACTTGAGTACGAGAGCCCTGTAGGCGGTGAGGTAGGGGACGCCAAGGCACGCCCCCTGCTGGAAGCTGATCTTCTCTGGCAGCGGCCAGACGTCGGTGGCGTTAAGCAGGCTGTACTGGGCATACGAACCGTGCACGTTGCTCCCGTCGTTGTTGCAGAAGAACACCCGGTCCCCTTTCTGCATGTAAGCGGAGCGTGGGGTTGAGGGGAAAAGGGGTTACGGTGACAGGAAGCCTAAATTTTAAAGAAAGTTCCTGTAGATGCGGTGGGAACCATGAATTAAAAGGGACGCTCCCGTAGATTTTACGGTTTTGTGGTTTATCTTGCAAGTTCGGACCACAGAAAAGCTCCCAGTTCCCTTTCTGCGCGGAAGTGCAGCGTGGGGTAAAAGGGAAAATTAATTGCGGCAACGGCAACTGTGAAATTCATTGAAGTGCGAAGGGGACCATGAGACATACGGCAGGCAGCCGTAGATTTCGTGGTACTATGGTTCACCTCTTGAGTTCGGTGCGGTGTTGCAGGAGCCACTGGCAGGAGAAGGAAGATTTCCTTATTGTGCAAATTTTTGGGGGACCAGTTCCCTAGATGCAATGGGAACCATTGCATCTAAGGAACTTGTCCCTGAACAAGTTCTTTAGATGACAAGATTTGTCCCTATACAAATTACCTATATTAGCTTGTCCCTAGTCAAGTTCCCTAGACTAGAGGCTCCCATAGATTTTGCGGTGATATGGTTTCTCGCACAAGTTTGGCATTGCAGGAAACACGGGCAGGAGAGGGACTAAGTGTTTTATTCTCACTTCTTCTTTCATTGTCCCGTCTATAATTTTCGACCATTAGATGCCACTTTGTCTTTCTCTCTTTCTCGAGCCGAGTCCTTGCGCCCTGACAATAAACGTCATTTGTCTGATGGCAGCTGTACAGTGACGACGTCCCTGCCGTTGTCCCGCGATGGGAGACAACATCTTTTTGGCGACAAGGATGGGATTGACTGACAACGAACGACAGAAAACTCGGCAGCACCGGCTGCAACCATGTAGCACTGCAGGGAACTGCCTGTACCATTCGTCCCAAGGTACCGGAGGCCGTCCAGGCACATCCAGAAATGGCTTGGGCGGCGCGATGTTCGAAAAGCCATCTTCCGTTAAAAGCGGATAAGCTTGCGGCAATCTGATGTCCTGGTCCGATCTAGCAGGAGGCTGCGTCAACGTTCTCGGAGTGAGGCCTATGTGCGAACGCTGGGGAAGGCCTAATTGCGCTGAGTTCAGAATTGAGCTGCAGCAGGATCGCAGGTCGGCGGACCAAGGAAAGCGAAGACGTGCAGGCCCCCGACGAACTTGGAGGCCAGCAGGGACCAATCAGCATCCTCATCGCCAAAAAGATGTTGTGTTGAACACGCAGAGCCGGCATGCCGGTGTGCCATCACTCTTGTTGATTATTTCTCTAAATCGCCAGAGGTTCAGTTCCGCCATGACGTGACAACCTCTCGAGTGATGACATTTCTGTCATCAGTCTTCACTCAAGAGGGTTATCAGGTTGTCTCATGTCAGATAATGGGCCACAGTTCACGTCATTACAGCTTAACGACTTCCTAAAAGACCGAGGCATAAACCACATCTACTCATCGGTGTCCTATCCGGAAGCCAACGGGCTCGTCGAAAGATTCAATCGAGTACTGAAAAACTTCATTCACCTCGCTGCCGCCGAGAAGCGTCGTTTACAAGAAGCAGTACCTTCCCACCAACTACCTAGGGGTGTACCAATGTACCCACATGCCACAACAGGTCTGTCGCCAGCGCTCCTCCTCCACGGAAAGAAACCGAAGACGCGTCTCCATATCCTGGGTCTGTCACCTCGGGAATTTCTCCGCAACCCAGTGAAGATGAAACGTCTACAAGAACAAGTATGCCAACGGCAACAGTCCAGCAAGAAATACACTGACCAGCGAAGAGGAGCCAAATGACCGGCATTTGTTGTTGGTCAGTTCGTTCACTACTGGCTTCCAAAGAAAACGAGCTACGATAAGTCCAAGTTCAGCAAGCCGTTGAAAATAGTAGAAAGTGCTGGACGTTGGACATTTCACCTAGAGGATGGAAGAGCCTGGAACGCGTCCAAATTGACCGCTGCAGTTCCACCCGAGAAACAGTCGACGCCCTCAAACACATTACAACATCAGCCATCAGGAAGCCCGACTGTTCACTGGGCTCCTGAAGCGCCTCCTGTCGCGGATGACCGTCAGTTTCCTGACCAGTGTACGCCCTCAGGCGTTGTTGCACGGGGTCCACCGGCCCGGCCTAATGGTGATCACTACACTTCCGGTCAGAGATCCACCAGTAACAGGACGGTGAAGTTGAATGTAGGTGCAGCGGCTGCATCTAACACCGCCGCAACGGCGCCAGCAAACGAGACTGTTAGACGCTCTAGACGAGAGCGGCGGAAACCTGCCAGATTCGGAGATGCTGTGTGAATGTTGTGCATGTCACTGTGACTTCAGGGGCCCCGGGGGGGGGGTGAAGGAGGAGGAGGAGTAGCAGGCAGGATGACGAGGTGAGGAGGAGGGAGGAGGGGGATACCCTCCCCTCAGTACCCTTCCATCCTCCTCCTCAAGAGCTGCGCTCTAATCCGGTGTTACAGGGAGTTGTAAACGGCTTTCATTTTTTTTATGGACCATCAAGCTGTCGGATGACCAAAATCCGTTCACCTGCAATCTGACGGGACAGCAGAAACCACATGCTCATCGAACCTGTTATCTATAAGCTTTCCAGCTTGTGATCACACTCCTGCCCATACCCACGTGCAGAGAGCAGGGTTCGCTTGATTGTTCTGGCGAGCATGCAGCTTCCACCATGTCAGTTTAAGGGCAGACAAAGTATACAATGCTCACATCACATGCCATATCTTTATGAATCATTGAAGGAGGCACGAAGACGACGTCATGCTTTGCTTTATTACTCCTTGGATGTCGCAAGGTCATTGCTTGCTCATGCCTTCTAGGCCCATTTCAGACCCACTTACCATGAAACACTTTTCTCAGTGTCTTGCACCTCCAGCAGCATGGGCCTCCAGCGTTCACACGCAGCAAACCATTAAAACTTGTAGGTATGTTGTCATTGGAAGTGTAATTTTGGTCTGCTATTTAGACACAAATTTACATACTGGTTAACCCATTTTCATAATCTTAAATGGTATCAAGAATGCTAACAGATCTCCCCGAAACCATCTGGTCACGAAAGCGATCCTAGTGCAAACCGAGTTAAACCAATCATGATCTGTTATTATCATCACCACAACGGAGTGTCGTTATGTGAGAATACTACGTCCTTGATTGGCTGCTGCTGTTTCAAACGTCGCCCGGGTTGTTGGGGTTGCTCTACCATCTTGAGCTGGACCCAAACTCAAAAATTTGTGTTTCAGTGCAAACAATTCGCCAGCAACCCTGAAATTACTGAGAAAATTGCCCCGTCTGAAGCGAGCCCCCAGGGAGATGTTCCTTGACTCTTGGCCGTAAACCAGAGAGTTTGCAAGGATCCTTTTTTTTTTTTTCTTTCTTTCTTGACTAATAGTCCGCATAACTTTTTTAGACCGAACAGGTAGAGTCGGTGACGACATGAGCTGGCCCAGTTTAATGCTAGCCAAAATGGTTCAAACGCCGCATGGGGCACATCCGGCATGCCAAGGTACAAAACTGACTGACATATTGCATTAATAGGATATGCGGTAGTCCATTCCAACCTCCCTTTTAATACCTTAAAGCAGTGATTCTCAACCATCGATGTTTGCGGACCCCTTGTGAATCGCCGAGGATGATGGAGGACCCCGTTCGGTGGTGAGGGAAAGGTATAGGTTAATTATGATAATGATTTAATAAATGGATATATAACTAAGGGCTAGCGTGAATCTCATTGACATACATATGAGAAAACTCACCCAAAAATTGGAATGATTCTTCTCAATCTAAAAAGAAAAACTTTTATTGCTGTGCTTGACTGATGAGGCAGGACTTCGCGGACCCTCATTTGAGAACCCCTTGCGTTTGTTGTGCTTCCCCGGCCTGAACACTACTAGTCCAGCTCAGAGCCACTAAATATATAAGCTACACTTCAAAGTGATGCCACGTACCTCAGCCATCTTGGTGCCTAAAGTCCCTGTTGACAGTTATCTCAAGTTTTAACCTGAAATCCCAGGAAACGGCTTTCCGTCGTTCAGATATGCTAACGCACAGTCCGCGAAAAGGCACGACGATGTCACCCGTGCGTCCGGACACGGTACCACAAAGCTTGGGAAGGGGTCGCGCTTTCACATCGTAACAATTAATTGCCAATCGCACCTGGCCTAAACTAAGCATCAAAATGGCGGCGCCAACAAGAAATACTCTGGTAATGGAGTGGTACTTGAACCGTACTATTTACAGAGTAAACACGTTATAACAGACCTTCGTAGTATAATTACGATTTTGGTCTGTTGTAAAAGGAGTAAGCAGAATGCAGATACTCTTACTACAGACTTTGAGGTTGATTATGACTGGAGTTCGTTCTAACCGGTGAGGCTGACAAAATGCGAATAGAAAAAAAAAAAAGAGATTTTTAAAACTTTTGAATTTAGAAAAACATAGTGATTTTTTTATAGAGCTGTACCGATGATCGTCATCACTGCGTGCTTTGGGTCGTACGAGGCTCAAGAGGTGACGTGCGCGATGACGGAACTTTGCAAAATGGATGCCATCACCACCATACCAAAGCCGCGTAACGTTTGAAATAATGGCTGCTGTTGAAGAGTCCGCCGTAATAGAATGGTGAACCACTTATGAACTGCCCTAACATAGTCCATTATATCCGAATGTATGATATAACAGGATCTGTAATAAGCGAAGTTGGCTCAACGACATAGATAGCAAAACCAACCAAACTTGACAAACCGGTACGTTACAACCGACTGTCTGCTGCAACCAGATCTGTCGTAATGAGGTCATACTGTAGTGACTCTACTCCAGCTCACTGTTGCCGCTGCCTGTAAGCGCATGACGACAATTTGCAGACTGTTAAGGCTGGTTGTGTTTGGCTACAACCAAGTGCTGTTGTGCAGCCTTACAACGGGAGATCACGCTGGAATGCTAGTGCCACCCAGGAGGTACCGGCCTGAAACTGCATTTAATTAGTTTGAAGGTTGTGCAGTACACTTGCGAGATCAAAAATGTACCTGTGTGCTATCACTATCACTATCTATCAAGTGTTCCCAATAGAAGCCAGTGGTGTTCTCTGGTCGTAAGCGAGCACAAGGCCCTAGGGTATACAGAATTCCCCCAAACAAGAACCACAACAAAGAAAGCTGTTCATGGAGTTGCTCCTTAACTATGTCAGGTCAGTGGACCTGACACAACACAAATAATCTCGTCCCACCGCTCATCTCCCTTCCCCACCAGATAAGACATGACTCTAGTCAAGCTACCTTGGTTTTCCTTTCCTGTTCATAAAGTGGATTCTACTACTAGCACTACTAGGCGAGCACAGGGCTGCACAACGCATTGGAAACCAAAACGCAACCAGCCTTTCGAATCCCTGCAGCACGTCAATCGAGTGAACGCCCTAAAACCGACAAACGTTGCGACGTGCCTTCAGGGGGGTGTCTCCCTGGCCCACTTCCTCGACCAGTCCCGGCCCCGTCCTTGCCCGGAGTGTAGGGCAGCTGGAAGCTCATGGGGTAGGTGCCTTCCCGGATGTAGGTGTCAACCGGGTTCACGCCGGCCGCCTTCACGCGGACGAGCACCTGGGCGATGATCGGCGGCCAAGTGTGTCAATGACATCTATTAACCCTCGGGAGTGGGGAAACAGAAGTTGTCTGCTCCTTGCACGGGGTTGCGATGATGTCAAAACGCCGAGCTCTTATTGGCCGACTGAAAAAAGTAGTGGGCAGATCTCACGGCATCTAACATTGAGGTCTACCCACTATCCTTTCAATCAAAGCCAATCGGAGCTCGGCGTCGATCTGATGTCACCGTACCTCCTCCGCAAGAAGCAGACGACTCGCCCTCCACACAGTCACAAATTAGGTTCCATGTTTCTGGGGCTCATTCTTCATAGAACTTGGGGGTGTTTCTTCGGGGTTCATTTACTCCCCGTAATTCGGTGTCAATGTGTGACTTTGAACAAAAAAATGGTTCTTTATCGGGGGTTGAAAAGAAGCAGACGAGGACCTTGGATTCTCCGACCTCCAGGCAACATGTGAGTGACCCAAATATTGGAAAAACTTTCCGATATTGGTAAGTGAAGGAAACGGGACATTGGGCGTGGCTCAGAAGAAAGAACCGGCCTTGGGGAAAGTTTGGTGTGGGGCTGTGTTCCGTATAGACATTAAATAAAGCTCCAGATAAATTTATATTCTTGTGAGGCTTGGGTGTCTGTTGATCGAAAACAGCTTCGATTCGAGGTGTTTCTGTTTCCCGAAACGCATAAAACGGGTTCAGGGGTTAAAGGCCCGTTCACACTCTTGCGACCGAGTACGACTAAGAGAGACGAGATCTCTTAATACTTCTTAAATTTTTTTAGAACGAGCGAACACACTGGCATTGTGGCACCATCTATGCGGTGACCCTGGAACTGCATTTCACAAGAGCGAAGGTTTTGTGGGATTCCCGAGGTCAAATGTGCGTAATACCCAGTAGAAAGGCTCGTTTATAACATTGACAAAAGTTTTTCGAGCCAAGAAAGAAAGGATAATGCGCGAGAGAAATAAAAAAATATGCCGGACCGCCGAGTTTACACTGCTACCCAATTGATGGAGCCAGTGTGTCCTCTTCTTTAAGAAGTTTTAAGGAACCCAGGTTTAAGAGGTCGCAAGATGTGAACGGGCCTTAACTTTCGAGGTCTATCAGTATTTACCAAAAACACGGAGCCCTAGTTATAACGCAGGCAGTTGCACTCAGAATCCAGATGTCCGATTCAGCTTTAAGAGCAGCACGGTAAATGCCTGGTAGATGTAGCGAAAATTTTCCCATTCCGTGGCACGTGATGTTCCAGCTGTGGAATAAGAGCAGCATCAACTGTTATTTTATGTCGGAGGGGTCACTGATGTAGGCTGCTTGATTTTCAATAAATTTATTTCAAAAAATGCCGTGAAAGGAACACTAATGGGGACTGTGCAGGTGAGTTGTATGGCCAGGGGGACGTAGCATATAGTGGGCTAATCTTTCTGTTAAGTCGGATAATTAACTAAAATTTGATAATCATGACTCTTTAATTAGTGAAAATAAACCTACGATTCCAATTAGGAACTTGCCGAGCTTTAGCAAAAACCACTAAAATAGCACAGTGGTGTCCAGTTCTCCTTTTGTCCTTGATTTCGAGTGCTAGTCTAAAACCCTGTACGGGTCTATCCATTGCAGCTTGGCTTCTTGTGTCTGTTTGTTCAGAAATCAAATGCACTATAACGCTGTCGACAGTGAAACAGTTCATAACCCAGCTGACTCCAGCAAAAAAAGAAAAGGTCACTGTCAAAGAAAAAGCAAATACGAACATTGGTCATTTTTACATTAGGTCGAGACATATAATACTGCCAGTCAGGCACGTATCCAGGGGGGCTATGTTGCGCTTTTTGGACTCCCAGGAGACTAGGGAGAGGGAAGTGACGTCAACAATGCAGCAAATGCAGATTTGATGTTGATTTTGTTTTCTTCTGTCAACATCCAATCTGCGTTTCTCTAGTCATTGACGTCACTTCCCTCTTCCAAGTCTCCTGGGAGTCCAAAAAGCGCAACATAGCACCCCAGGGGGGGGGGGGGGGGGGCATGGGGCCCGGGCCCCCCCCCCCCCCCCCCCGAAATCTGATTTTGCTGGGACCTCCTCTCCCTCCTCCCCCTCATACAGCATTTTGTCATGGGCGGGCCCCCGCCCCGCCCGCCCGCCCCCCCCCCCCCGAAACAAAATCCTGGCTACGTGCCTGCTGCCAGTGGATACCTTTGAAAGGAAACAAGATAGGAACGAGAAAAAACTTGATACTTCAACACTGGGCAGTGCCACGCCTTTCTTTCAATTCTCTCAAGCAGTGCAGCGATTACAGAGGACCAAGCAGAAGACGAACTCGGTCGTCTGCTTTCTAACGATCAATTGCGAAAAGAAGCGCACCTTGCCAGAAGTCACTTTCGGAATCGGCACATGGCATTCTTGGAGCACTTGGGGACCGCCGAATTTGTTCACCTGGATCGCTCGCATTACCGACATGCTTGCAGCTGCTCGGGTAATAGGCATCCAGTTGGTGCAACGCTGAGCAGAACGAGGCTAATAAAACGAAACATATCATTTTCAACACGGAGATACAGCTGAGCCAAAAAATTACAAAAAATAACTAACAAAACAACCGCTCTGCAAAAATAAAAAAAATACGTTTGCGGCCTCTTGCGTGCGTTGTGAGAAGCTTGCACACGCAAAATTAAACAAAAATAAAATTCAAACTTTGTAGTTTCAACGCACAATAAGTATTTTAGTTCAAAATAAAGTTTATAAGTGTTAGTTAGATATAAATGAAGCGTTTTCTTGATGTTTCTGGCTAACAATGTCACTCATTATTCGAAATCCGAAGCCAAGGCAAGCTCAGCCTTTGCAAATTTGTACGAAGCCGGTAGTTTTGAACGGTTAATAATTTAGTTCCTTGGGCTTTCGTGCGATCTATTATTCTTGTTTTGTACAACACAGCGAGAAACTTTTTTTTTTTTTTAATATAAGTCGGTAAAATAGACTGCGTGAACCGTTGGAAATTTCCAGCGTTAAAGTTCTAAAAACATTTTTATTTGCTTATTTATTGCGCTTTCAGATAGAACCAGGCAGTTCAACCAGCGGTTGAACGCGAGTTCAGGGGATTCAAGGGGCATGTCACGGACCTACACTTCAGTCCTCATGGCAAACAACTTGATAAGTTCAGTAGTACCAGTGAGTAGTACCTACCAGCGAAGTGCGGACCGGCAGCTGGGTCTGTTCCCACATGCAGCGCGGTGCCGAATCAGTGCTTTAACCTGCGCCGAATTCACCGCTTACTGTATTTTCACCCCTCCCCGCCGATGCTTCTTCCCCACAACTGTGAGGTAACTCGCCGCAGTTTAATTTCATGAGGCCCCATGCTGGCGATAGATGCGCTCTTGGCGCCGAGTTTGACCCAGTCTGATGTCGCAGTGAGATATAACTTCGAAGAAAGGCAGAAATTACAGTATTGAGACAAGCTCGGTGATTTGACGGTGTTCTTTGCCACCACACCGCCGAAACCACTTACTTCTCCAGCACCAGCACTGTATTGGCAAGAGCTGCATCATCGCCAAAGTTGTATGCGAGGTTAGACGTTTAAAGATGGCTACCTATTTAAAACTATTTGCAGACTGCAACGTCGCTTGTCGCCGAGTGGTGATAGTTAAAGCACATGCTGAATTCTCTGTAGATTGCTTATGAATGACGCCCATATATTTCATGGCCACTTAGGCTGAAAAGTGTCCCGTGCATACTGACTAGTAGTGATAACACAGCAAAGGAACTAGAGGATCTAGAGAGCAGACAAGCGCAGCTCTTAGGCACCCGTTTCCGGCTTGAGCGACGTCGGCGTAACCGCACGGTGCATTACGTCCCATAATGCGCCGCGCCGAAACGTCGCGTGACGACGCGCGTGAAAGGAGGAGGATAGGGTACAGATGAGGAGGGGTATACCCTCCCCTTCTCCTACCCAAGAGCTGCACTCTAAGTCGACGTTACAAGAAGTTGTAAACGTCTTTCAATTTTTTTAGCTATAGTCTTATTTTCTAGTTGTGTCTGAATACTAACCTTAGTAAGAAAAAGTAAAGTCCAGCTCGTTGCAGTGTTAGTAACTGCACCCTTTGTGTGGAAAATGGAGATACTTGTACGGAAAATACGGATACGGAAAATTTGTAAGGATACTATTCTCCCATTCTTTCGTGTGAATCGGGGGGGTCCACCCATGTAAAATTGCCCTCCGAGAAAGGGAGAGGGGGGAGGTCGACTTCGTTTGGGGGGGGCGGCTACCCCCGTCGCCCCCCCCTTGGATTTGCCACTGCTTGTATGTGCATTTAACATGTTATGTATTATTTAGCAAAATGTATTTGCTTCAAATGCAAAAAGCATCTTTTATTTTCCTCCGACAACCAAGTATGGTAAGAACTACTTTGCGCAGTGTACGAACTAGGTGCAAAATTTGCTCTTTTCTCCAGGTGCTGCCTAGTATAGGTCAGGTTTTCACTGCATTGCATCGAGACTGACTCAAAATAGTTTTCATTATGATCTGGGCCAGACTGTTGCAGTGTTTGTAGCACTAATCAACTTTGTGGCTTTGCCCCCACAGTGGCGAGCGGAGCAGACCACCACTTCATGCTGTGGCACCTCAAAGAAGAAAAGCGAGTGCTCAAGTTGGAGGGCCACAAGGTAGAATTTCGAGGATATGCTTTCACTCCTACAGCAACGACGCCCCTTTTGAATGAACTTGGGCTGAGTCAGCCTGGCTGAATGGAGCCAGTCCAAACTTTCTGTTGCCTAATCAAACCTTAATTTACCTCATTTGAACCAGCCTAAGCTAAGCACAGTGCACTGACCAAGAGAATGGGGAGCGCAAGTTCGGTTGCTTCTTTTGTAGGGGTTGTGGTGACGTCAGAACGTCAAGCTCTTATTGGAGGATAGTGGGTACACCTCAAGGCATGCCGAGTTCTGATTGGCTCTGACTGAAGGATAGTGGTTAGACCTCGAAGCAAGTTGCCTCGAGGTCTACCCACTATTCTTCAATCAGAGCTTGGCGTTCTGACAACACCACAACCGCTGGAAAAGAAGCAGACAAAGAATTCAGTGCGGGCATGCCTCAAGCACGCTTGAAGCACGTTTGCTTGGTACACACGTGTGCTTTGAACATGTCTGCGGGCAGTATTTGTGCATACGCCTCAGACATAGGGTGACCATAGTCCTCCGGGTAAAGAGGAGAAAGAAAAGCTTTGCTTCACATAAACCTAAACATGCACATTTTTCAAAAGTTCTTCCTTGACAACACAAGTGCTTCTCTTCCCCATTTTTTAACAGTGAGGAAGAAATGTTGCCAACTGAAGCACATCAAATTTGGTAATCTCCCGCACGCACGTTTATGTGATTCAAGTGTATTAGCAGATGCAACTAGAGTTTGTTTTGGTTTTCTGCCATTCACTTACTACTGATTTCGCAACTACCGCGATATCCTGAATGAACGTCCACCTTCTCACGGGAGACAATACATGAAAAAAAAAAAAAAGGCGGGTGGGCGAATCTCCAGGATTCGCCCACTTGACTTTTTGAAAGAATGTTTTAGTACTGCCTAGTCTGTTGCTTGCATGCACGCGATGAACACCGCTGGTTGGCATTCGGCGCTAACACACGTTTCGTGAAAGCACGTTTCTAAAACCGCTATGTTCCCTTTGTTAGGCTCCCGAGCCTTTGCTGATTTGTAGATTAAAGAAATGATAGAGTCAACAAGAAAATAAGAAAACCAACCAGGTGAAATCAGATAGCAAGTAGGCGAAAGAAGCGATGAAGAGCGATGCTGGGGAAACAAGAACGCCGGCCATGACGTAAATACTTTGGCCTCTGGTCAAGTCGGGCACCTTGTCAATCACAGGGAGCAGGCTCTTGCGCAACTTTCTTGTTTGGTGCATACATGCGTGCGTCCCTGGAGACTTCTAAAAAGAAATGTCTGCCCAGGTGTCCCCAGTCCTTAGGAACTGCTATTTTGAAGGGTGGGCGATATTTCGGAACTTTCTTTGACATCGACATTTTGACATAAAAAGGGGGGGTGGGCCAAAGTTCTAGGGTGGTTGGCGTACGTGCAGGATAATACGGTACTATGCACATTCTCACGAAAACGGGACATGAAGCTTCGTGAGACCAAAATGACGGGACGGCAGAAATGAACCTCTTAAAACAGAATCATCCCAGCCAAGGGACATCTGGTCACCCTACTGAGACAGTGTCTGCACTTTCTTTTGTACAGTGTATTAACGGTGCGATTGTACCTTACAGTGCCCGCACACCGTGCGACTCCAGTCGCATGGTTGAACACACTCTCGTTCCGGGCTCTAACTTAGCCAGATAATGCAACTCCGACCGCACAGTCGAGAGCTCCATTCCTCTGGGGTCTCTTACCGCGTCCTCCCCCGTCTGTCGCACCGATGGGTCGGCGCACCTCTCCATCTCGGACAAGCGCAAGGGACGTACGGAGTCTGCGATGCTAAAAGGGACCGCAAAGGCAGAGCCTCCCGGCAGCCGACGGCTTCCCCGCTAGGTTTCGTGACCTCGACGTCGTCTGCTCGCCGTCGCCGCCACCTCCCCGCTCTGTCTGGGGCTGTAAATTATTTTCCTAACGACGCGAAGAGGAGAAATTAAAGGTTAGAGGAAACCGAGCGTGCGTCTCGCCGTTTTTGCGGTCTTGCACCGCTCGTTGAGAGGAGCGAAAACCCTGTGACGTTCGGCAAAATTTTAGAGTCCAACCGACGCAACGTCGTGCACGAGGTGTAGAGCGCCGTCTCTTCGAGTGCCTGCTTCAACGAATCCGTCGAGGCGACGCGGCCGTGGCCTTGCTATGGTCTTTCTGGCGAGTGAATCCAATTTAATATAAAGACCAAAAGAGGCCCCCAATAATGCCCTCATTATTTTTATTGGCGACTGTAGGCGTTTCGATTCCAGCATAATCACCGAGAAGGTGAGAGTGGCGGGGCCTCTCTTTCGAACGGCCGGCCTCCAACACACACTAGTACACTCGCTGACCGATTTTTCGGGCTTCGCAGAACAAAAAGTATGAATTACACGGAAGCACAGTTTGAATTTAGAAGGGATGTGAAAAACCTGTTCCGCCGACTCGTGGTGCTGAAAAAATTGCAAGTTTTGCGAACATTTGTCATCTTCGAGAGGCTGTTCCTCGGGACGGTGGCACTTTATATGTGTCTCTGATTCGATTTGTGACAGACGACGCTAAAACGCATGATTTTCGTGTTTGGAACTGTCGAAGCAAGTGCAGCTTTCAAGAGAGGCAGTGCAGATCAGTGTTGCCGCATTGGCACTTCGGCTTTTCCCGCGTCGAGCGGCGAAAATTTCCTTTTTTTCCCACAACACCATTTTAGTGGCGGAAGTAGCTTTTAAGATATTGTATGCATGACGCCAAGTACCTTCAGATACAGCACCACCTCGCATGTTTTTGTTTTGTAGAAATTTGCATCGCATAAGTTACGAAATGCAGAAGTTGTCATTCGGCAAACTGTTCCTCCTCCCCCTCTTTTCCGCGCTCAACATTGGTTGAATGAACCAGGGGAACTAAATGAAGGCAAGTGGGCCATTAACTAAACTAGACTAAAATCGCCTGCTCGTGTTCGTGATGTGAAAGGAACGCCACCCACTGTGAAATGCATGATTTATCGCACTGACAGAGGATGTATGTGTGTAGCTAGCGGTGAGGAAATCGCCCAAACCGGCAGCACTGTACCGCTGGCAGCACGTGCATGATGATGTAAGTTGTGGTGAATTTGATTGTCTCTTCAAAACAGCAAAATGTCTGAGTAGCTAGTGCCACTTCCTTTCTCTTGTTCGATGTAGATAAGAAAACAACATTTCAGGTTAGTTTCTTATTAACAGATATTTTCCACGTTTTACATGTGTTTAAATTCTGTTTTCCCTTTTTCCCTAGCTGTCATGCTTTTTCCCACAATATGGAAGATTTCCCACGATTCGGCAACACAGGTGCAGATGCGAGTGGAGAACATGGGCGGAGGAACGACGCCCGTCCGCACACTTGCGTTTTCTTTTTAGGACCGAGCTGTTATTCTTACGGCGAGCAGACGTGCTGGCGCCCTCTTTGAGGCGACCCTGGAAGAGCATTTCACTAGAGCGAAGGTTTTGCGGTATTTGCGAGATCAAATGTATGTACCGTACCATCTACGAGAAATGGTGGTTTATAATATTAAAAGTTTTCGAGCCAGAGTAGAATGAAGGGTAAATGAGAAGACAAAAAGAAATGTACAGAAACAAAGTGTTCCACATGTACCCAACAGGTGGCACTAGTGTCTTCTCTTGCTGTGAATAGTTTAAAGAGGTTTCAAGGCACATGGTTGTGAGCAGTCACGAGTGCTTGAACCCTTTAAGGATGCAAGAGGCCTGCGGACACCGGCATCCGAGCTCCTAAGTTTATTTATGAAATGCGGCGCGCGAGAAATGTACGCCTGCCACGCGGGGCGGCGTTCACTGGTCCGGGTCGAGCGTGACTTTCCCTTTGGCCCCTTTTCTATTGATGAGGTCGTGGTGGGCGGCCTTGGCCCCTCCCAGCGGATAAACGCGGTCCATGACCGGCTTGATCCAGCCTTCTTCCGCGCCCCGCGCGACGTTCTCCGCCATGGCTTGCCATTCCTCCTGCGGAAAGAACGGGGCGTCGATTCTCTTCCGGCATCTGAAGAGATCTCTTTCGACGAGGGGGACAGCACTACGCTAAAGCGATGGTTTTGCGGCACTTGCAAAATCAAACCTACGTACCATCTACGAGAAATGGTCCTTTACAACATTGTCCAAGGTTTTTCCAACTAAAGAAAAGAATTGTGGAAAAAAGTGAAAGTAAATATACGGAAAAGCTAAGCGTTGTGTGTGGGCTACCCGACGAATTGTGCTATATTCTATTTCACCTTATGATGTACTGCAGGAAAGGCTATAAGCACAAGCTCGTTACTCTAAGGCGCATATCGGCGGCACAAGCTCTCGTGCATTAAGGACAGCTGCCAACTCTATGAGCTCGCGCTTCTAGCCTTCGCTGCGGTACAACATAAGGTGAAACAGAGTATAGTGTGTTCCCACGTCGTAATTAGGTCAAAGGTGCGCATACTCGGTCAAAGTGCGTGAATTAGCCTTTGGCCCGCCACCGACTTATAGAGCCACCGAATCTTTGCAGGGTACTAAAGCCCTAAAGCTTTGTCCATTCAAGAATTGTGTCGCGGCGCCAAGGTCGACAACCTCAATACGGCGACCGCGTGTAATCAAGCTGAAGGGCAGCGATAGATGCAAGTGTGGCTCACTGGCGTTGCCTTCATGAGAGCGATCCCCATGACCGCAGACTCCTTCCCCATCAGGCAGCGGGGATTCACCTTCACTTCGCCCCGGCTTCCGATCACCTGCGGATGCGAGTTATGTTCTGCTGAGTGCCAGCGGCTGAACTACAGTGTGCTATTCGGGTATAAAACATTTTTTTTTTTTAATAAATAAACCGATAATCAGAGTGCATTCAAACTTTTAGAGCGCAGCTCTTAGGCGCCCGTTTCTGGCTTGAGCGGCGTCGCCGTCGGCGTAATTGCGGCGACGTTTCGGCACCGTGCCGAAACGTCTGCACGTGACCTCAGTTACACTGACGCCGCTCGGAGGCAGGAGCAGCATGATGAGGAGGGAGGAGGGGTATACCCTCTCCTCAGTACCCTTCCCTCCTCCTCCTTAAGAGCTGCGCTCTAATTTGGCGTTGCAGGGGGTTGTAAACGGCTTTCACTTTTGCAAAAATGTGCTTAGGTGGTCCTTTTTCCTTTATTTATTTTTTTTTTTTCTACACAGGAAGGTAAAGGTGAAAACAGTCTGGCTGATGTTGCTATTCACAGATGGCACCACACACGTTCTGATCTGCCGGATCTGCTTTTGGGTGTCCATCTTAAAGCGATGCTGAACCGAAATCTGGATTCTACGAAACACGTGGCAAAAGTGCGCAACGGGATGCTACAAACACGAAAACATCACTCACACAGCGATATCTCGAATGGATGACCATATTTTTCAAAAAAAGGAGGCGCATTTGACAGAAATGTTTACGTCATGTTTTTCCGAGAAGGAGAATTAAACGGCCTTGCGTCTTCTCCGCCTCGCCGCCTTGAGGGAGCGAAGCGAGGGGAGGAGGAAACGAGATATCTCTACGTCACACGCGCCTCGTCGGCCTGGTTCAATCTCGACCTCTCTTTCCAAAAATAAGGCCGACCATTCGAGATATTGTCTTACGAGTAGTGTTGTAGGGATTGTAGCGTCCCGCCTACATCTCCTGCATTGTTTTTTTGAAATCCAAATTTCAATTCACCATCTCTTTAAAGAAGCTTTCACGGTTTTACTTTAACTCCTTAACTGTTTTGGACGAGCGTCGTCAACATGGAGCCGTCCAGTCAACTTGGAACCGTTTCAGGATGAGCATGGCTCGTCTGCTCTCCCCGGTTCACGCACTCAACTGTTTTGGACAAACCAGGCACACTCATGACTTAGTTTGCAACTCTGCCAACAGATGGCAGCACTGGCTTTTTAAAAAATTTTGCTGCCATTCTGTTTGTGGCTAGAAATACGATTTGGAGGGGCAACAAATTTGATTTTAGAGACAACAGTTAAGCGCCCGAGGGTCGGAAATTCCCAAAAATTAAAACCGGTTAAGGGGCTAAGTTGTGCCCCCTCTGTGAATAGCAGCACCGACCGACGGCTTTTGCTGTTTTGCTTCCTATACATGAAGTAAAAACTATATTTTAGGCTCAAAATTTTTCCTTAAAACTTACATTCATAAAGTTTGAGTGTGATGAATGCACCATCTAGAGACACCTTTGTGAAAAGCTTAATTGCATTCAGTTCATTGGCTTATTTATAAGAACCTTTTTTTCACCCGAACTGCACTCAGGAAGCACCTTGCAAGTGTGCATCCGGGATCCGTTATGCCATCTCATCGAAAGTATAATATTATACCAGAACAGAAACGTTAAAATGCCGCTTTAACGCGGGCAACATTTGGGGGGGTCGCAAGTTGCCGTGACCCAAGTGTCAGTTCTGGGAGAGCGGGCAGTTGCTCCTCAACTTTTTCCTTACCACGGGGAATAGCGGCGATATCTGAGAGACAGACAAAACGGGTTTTATATTGAAGGGGCCGTGCAACAATTTTTGTACTTTCAGTAAATGCCGTTTGGAATTATTCCTCGACATTCATAACCTTTTAAACACGCGTTAGCTGTTGTTTGTTTTTTTTCTTTACGCAATGCCAGAAAAAAATTGGAGAAAAACTAGCAACGTTCACCCCTACAGCTCGCAGCCAGAACAAGCGGCCACGTGATCTGGAAACAATAATATGCTGCCAATGTTTATCATGGCCACACGCTGGGGCATTGCAGCGATTGTGCACGAGCCACTATCCGAATGCACTTCGAGGTATCCACTGTCGCGAGCCCGAGTTCAATGCTCGCGCAGTGCTAGTGTCCACTGAATGAGCCGCACTTAAATATCGTCACTGCAGGAAGTCGCAAAGCTTGATGACGAAATCCTGAGGATCGCATCGTCGACAACACCAACGATGCAATCCCCGCATATTTGTCGTCAAGTTTTGCAAAGGAGACGAAACAATAGTTCATTGGAAACGCCCCTTGTTCCGCTTCAATAGATAGATATTGGCTACAGAGTGATGCCAACTTGTCTCCGACCTTCACTTTTTAAGAAAGCGACCTTTGTGTTCATCGGAGGGGGAACCAAGCCCCTGAAAGTAGCCTTTGTATCCACCGGAAGGAGAAAACTCTAATCTCCCTCTCATGGCTTCCACAACGCTAAGTCAAAGTTGAAAGATAAGGCAAATATTTACAGGAAGGCAAGACCCTCCTCCCGCATTGGCCGCGACGTCACGGAAACTATGGGACGCTATTGAATGCGGAGGTGGCGGAGGGATATATGAATCCCTTTGAGGGGCATTTGCCGCTACCTTCTTGACCTGTAACTTACTATAGTGCCACTAAGCCTGTGCAAAGTGAGAAACATTCCTACTCAAGACTGTTGCATGGCCCCTTTACAAACTACAGTAGACTCCCGATAAGGCGAACTCGCTTAAGCCGAATTCTCGGATATGCCGAACAAAGTAAGAACATTTGGATGGTTTCCCATAGACGCAATGCAAAAAAAAAAAAAAAAAATTGTTTAACACGAATCGCTTTGCGCGTGCATTTTGGTTAACTCGAACTTCCATCAGTCTCCTTCGCGATGGCACTGCACCGACGGCTGCGCCGTGGCGGTATTCGGGAAGGGGGGAGGAGGAGTGCACCGGAGTGGCGAGGCATACGGGTGGTTGGGCTGCGCAGGAGCGGCAGGCACAAACACGCACGCACAGCGCATGCATGAACATACTTGAATACAAACTACGGCATAAACTGAACTAAACTAAACTCCTCGCTCGGTTTCGGTTGACGAGTCTAAGTACGCAACGGAAGACTCGCCTGCAGGCTCGGCAGTTTGTCCGTTTCACTGGTCTGTCCTTCACTGACATCAGCTCTACGCTCGACCATCGGCACTGGACTGAACCAAAATGGAAAAACGAACGTGCAAGTCTCTCCGGCTGGCAAGGAAGGTGGAAATACTCGAGGAGGTGAAAGCCGCAAAGCCGTCGAAGACGGCGATTGCACGCAAGTTTGGCATCGCCAAAAGTATGTTATCAGGCATAGTCAAAGATGGAAAGAAGATATTAGAAGCCTACAACGATGGTGACTTCGCACCAAAGCGAAAGAAATGCCCAGAGCCGCACACGAAAACCTGGAAGCAGTTCTCATCGCGTGGATTCGGCGAGCACGGAGTGATAACTTGCCTGTGAACAGAACCGTCTTGAGCGCTAAGGGAGAAGAAATTTCACAGCGCTCGAACATAGATTTTTCATGTAGCGACGGCTGGCTTCATCGCTTTCAGAAGCGACACGGACTGGTGTTTCACTCTATCGTCGGGGAGGCCGCGGCCGTCGACAAAGCGGTTTGTGATGACTGGAGGCTAACGAAGATTACGCACTTGCTAGAAGAGTATGAGCCAGGTGATTTCTACAATGTTGACGAAACTGCACTGTACTACCAGCTTCTTCCAGAGAAAATACTGTCGTTTGCTGGCGACGTGTGCACCGGAGGCAAGCACAGCAAGCTGCGAATTACCGTGCTCGTTGGTGCTAATATGAGCGGGACTGACAAGCTCCGACTTCTAGTAATCGGCAAGGCCAAGTCTCCACGCTGCTTCAAGAACGTGAAAACTTTGCCAGTGAGCTATTCGGCCCACTCCAAGTCGAGTTTGACCCAAGCACTCTTTGAGCAGTGGCTGCACGAGGTGGATCGCCGCTTTGTAAAAGAAAAGAGGAAGGTCCTCTTCCTTGTCGGTAACTGCCCGGGCAGGGGAAGGTCAGCGAACTTTCGGTCATCCGGCTCGAGTTCTTGCCCCCAAACAGAACTGCAAAAATTCAGCCCATGAACCAAGGGGTTAATGAGTTCTCTGAAGAGGCACTATCAACGACTGCTGCTTCAACGAATGTTTCTGTGCATGGAAAATGGCAAAGAGTACTCAGTGAATCCCTTGTGTGCCCTCCATCTTCTGTCTCATGCCTGGGATCGGGTCACTGAAGCTACAAATGCAAACTGCTTCCACCATGCTGGATTTATAAGGCAGAGCTGCTCACTAGAAGCCCCATGTGAAGGTGAGGACTTGTCGGAGGACACTGACCCAGAGGACACCAGCCTGGCTTCCTCATTGAACTGTAGCATTGTTTCGTTGGACATAGCGGCATACATTGCTGTTGATGACTCTGTGGCTACTTGCAGAGCAGACAATATCGAAACTTTGATTGAGGAAGTACTTGAGCCGCCAGCAAACGCCGATGATGACGAAGACGACAGTGAAGATGTCGCCCCGGAAGCACCACCCGCGACATTTGATGCAGCAGATGCTGCTGTAAGTGTGCTACTGCAGTTCTTCCTGGAACAGGAAGGTTATGAGGGTTTTCTCAGGGACATTGGCCACATGTCGGCTTTCATCGCAAGACACCGATTCGTACAGAGGAGGAGGCAGTCAAAAAATCACCGAAGAGATCGGTTCCCCCAACAGTGGTGTGTGAAACATTTTTTTTTCTCCTTTTGGCATTGTAAGCCAAATAAATGGCCCTTTTTGAGTATCTCTTTATTGTAGGCCTTTTCATTCTGTGTTTATTGGTCAACAGCAATTTAGACATGCCCAGCATGATAATCTGATAAGTCGAACAAATTTTCAGGGTCCCTTCGTGTTTGTCTTAAAAGGAGTTTACTGTAATCAGTTTATGGCTCTTTATGATACATTATAATGTAGCTTATTAGTCACTTTTTATAAGAGAAAAAGAAAAGAAAGGTTGCATTAAAGTATAAAAAAAGTTTTCTAAATTTATTTGTTCAACTCGGAATTTATGCAAAAATGAGAACAAAAAAGTTGAAGCTATTTGCAGCCATAGCAAGTTGTAATATGAATTTTAAAAAATTCTAAACATACAAAGCGCACCATACTCACCATTTCTATAAGTTAGAGTGCTCTAGTTGATACTAGAGAAATTGAAGCCCGTACTTCCAATTTCTCCCAAGCTGGTCAGCTATCAGAAATAAATCTGCGTGGTGGACATGTACAACTGTCTGAAACAGCTTCTCTGAATGACACTGGCACCACAGGAGCAAACCTGCGGACGGGCCAAAAAGAGATAGCATCAGCTAGAGCGCTTTAACTTACAGAAATCGTGAGTATGGTGCACTTTGTATGTCCAAATTTAGCACGCAGGAACATGTTGCGTCATCTCGTAGATAGACGAAGAATCATAGTAACGGACATTTACTATGATTCCTCGTCTATCTACGAGATGGCGCAACATGTTCCTACATGCTAAATTTGGATTTTGGGGGTGCTCGGAAATCGTCCATCATAGGTGACAGATACAAGCTTGGTAAGGAAAGAGTTAATCATCTTTTCGAGACTATGAGCTTTGTTTCGACATGCCCAAGAACATGGTGACTCTATGTTACTTAGGGTGACCACCCGTCCCGCGACTCGCGGGACTGTCCCGTATTGAGGGCTCGTGTCCCGCATCCCGCAAGAAATACCAAAATCTTCCAAAATGTCCCGCATTTCACATTGTCGTAACATTCACTTCGCAAATTATGGCGCTTCCGAACAACAGGCCACGGGAAAGCGCAGAGGTAGCTGATAAGCGTGTGAATCTCAATGGTATGTTATTTCTATCCACGCACTGCGGGAAGCGACCGTCGTTTTTGCAGGTGAAAGACGCGCATGCGCCGTTGTGCTTCTCCCCTCTATGGCAAAATATTGCAAGCGAAAATTGCTCGCCAAAAGTTCAACGAATAAACTATTGTAAATATTTGCAAATCATACTGTATCATGCGAAAGGTTTTTTCTGGAAAGCTTTTTTTTAGTGAAGATGGCCACACAAGGCAAAAACCTGCAATTACAACGGTCGAAAAAACAAAAACATAAGGTTCTAATTTTGTGTAGCACCACGTTAGTATAAGAGTAACTATCGATATCGACAGAAAACAATAAGCCGAAAAATACTTAGTGTTTCTTATTTGCTTTTTATGCATTGGGGTCTGGTATAGTCATTTTTTATGTGTTTTACTTACACAGTTTTAATGAAATATTTACCATTACAATTGAACAAAAAATATCACTGTTAGTCAAAATTATTTTAGATTGATTGCCGCACACAATTTTCAGGAGTATAATATGCTTTCGTACAGCACAGGATTTCGGGATGTGCGTGTTGGTGAATTTCCTGTTATACTTTTTTCTTGAGTCGTGAAAATACCGTCCTCCTCCTCCTCCTCCTCCTCCTCCTCCTCCTCCTCCCTCCAGTCAGGGTGTCCCGCATTTCGCCGGCAGGAAGGTGGTCACCCTAATGTTACTGGCAGAGTGGAAAGCGAGCTGACGTCATCGGTTTGAAGCGCGAAAACGGGACCTAGTTTCCCCGATCCCAAAGGAGCGAAGTAAAGCTGGTGGATCTCGCCTTCAGTTCCATTGGCTGGCGCGCGTCGAGGGGGTTCCCATTGGCCGCTGCGCTCGTCAGTTTGCGCGACTGCTCACCCCATGACGCTGCGTGTACATCAGCGTGCCGTTAACACGAAGCGTTCAAGGTCAGTGTGCCCAGGGGAGCTTGCGCGCTGACCGGCGACGAAAAGTATGCAGCAGACGAAAAAGGGAGCGAACGAGCGGCTAGCATGCTTTCGCATTCACAACTCATAAGAAGTGCTTAGGTGTACCTTGAGCTTTTCTTTTACCTTGAAATTCCGTAAGCTTGAAAACCTTCTCGTCTGATAGAGTTACGAATGTTCTACGTGCCGAATATTCTACGCCGAATGTTCCAAAAACCCACGCGGCCACAAAAGGTGCTCCGCGTGGCGGTTCGGAATCAGTGTCGCCCCAGCGCTCGATTCCTGCTGTTACGCCGACTTCGACGCTTGCGATGCGCTGTTGTTATCTTCTGTTTTTCTTTTTGTTTTAGGCACAAGTTCGTCGCATTAAACGTTTCATTTTCCTCAGTTATTCTTTGTTTCCTCACCTCTTCATTCGTGACAATATGCTCCACCTGTGGAGCAGAGTGTTGCAAAAGTCTCCATTTTTTTATCAGAGTCTTGCGGGAAAGCAACCGCCGCTCTTACAGAAGACGCAGCAGCGTGCGACCTTGATCAATATTGGCGTAACTGTGCGTTGACGGTCAAACTTCAGTGGGAGATCTACATTTCAAAAGCACAAAGTGGAAAAATCTGTTCCTCCCAAAACTCGGCGCTTCACAAATTCCACTTTTCCGGAAGCATCTTAGATCAATTTTGTACCCATGACTCCTTCTCTACCAACGAGAGCGGCAAACCAAAAACTAATGCAATACTTTGGTTTTGTCATTTACCATAAAGTGTCGGTGAAAACTCGCCCATTGTGAAAAGATAAATGGCGAAGAATATAGGGTGGACGACCTTTGGGGACGCAACAGCAGAGCTTATATAAAAATAATTAACGATAAATGGGGGGGGGGGGGCATTAGCTATGACCACATGGGAGCTGATACTACAGATTATGTACATAGCAAATTCACCTTCCGTTCCACAATGCATAAGCACGTAGGAACTCGCTACGAATTCATGTCACAGAAACCGATACCGCAAAGAAATAGTGGATGTGGAGAGCTTGGGCTCCATGGTGCGATGAATACGCGGAAACTCGTCTACGGTAGGAACTGATACCGGAGCTTACGGACACGGCAGATTCGCATTTCATTGTGCAACAAACACGTGGGAACCCGCTACAAAGTCGCACGCCACGGGAACTGACGTGCAGATCGTGCAGTTGATGCGATTCCCGTCGGACATTGCATGACCGACCGACGGGAATCGAAGGTGGGCGGTGGTTCTCAACTTTTAGCCTATGAAGATTCAGCCAGAAAAACAGGATGGGCGATCTCTCAAGGGAAGGTGTCAATGCAGGATTTAATGGTAGTTGCTTCTGCTACCTGCACAGCTCCATCTATGGGGCACTAGACAAAGACGGCCTCCTGAAAGAACACATTCTCGCTCTTTCCCACTGGCTAAGGGCCATTAGGCAGCATTTCCAGCTCACCAGGATGAGGCCATTCTGTCCTATCGTGTTGAAGTCTTCGGGCAAGTTGACGTTGGCCAGCATCTCCAGGATGATGTCCACGCCACGACCATTGGTCCACTTCTGAAATCCAATCAAGTGGGAAAACAGTTTTTTTTTATTCTTCCATAGTGAGTGTTGAATGGGGTGCACGTCTGCTAACTCAAGGGTCTTCGGTCAATGACGTTTTGTTTCTTTTCACAGGACCTCGGTTGGGCATTTCCCCCGATTTAGGAATTTCCTCGCTCCGAGCGATGCCGACCGATTGTTTCGCTAGAATCTGTCTTGGGGTAAATGTGCTTATATGATTCAATTTCCCTAGATTACTGCATTCCCCCCTAAATTTTCTTTTCTTCAGACTGCGCCAACCGATGCTCCATGAAATGTCCTCGCAGGTACGCTTTCTCACACGTCTCGTAGAGGGGCGATCGATACAAAGTATGCCACATGTTAGCAAGTGGCGCTCTGTGTCTCCGAACATATAGAGTGGTTCGCACATCTGCGTTTGAGAGTACCCGAGTGCATCGCGCCCGCTCGTGACAACTTACAACGGGAGAACACACTGGCCCCTTCTATCACTCACGGCACCCAGCATGACTGCCACACCCACAATGTACACGTATGAAGGAGAAAACAACGTGCAGCACTTTTGACCTTTGCACAACTAAATCTAAGGCTTTGCAGTACTTGCGAGGTCAAATCTATGCACCATCTCTGAGAAATGGTTGCTTATATAACATTGTCAGAATTATTGCGAGCCTAAGTAAAAAGAGTGATGTGTGGAAAATTTTAACATATGCACACGTATTGGAAGTGTCCCAGGGTTGCCTGATGCCATATCAGTGTGCCGGTGTGTTTAAAGGCCCTTTATAGAATCCACGCTTCGCGTTTCTTACACGAGTACAGCCAACCATTGCTGTGCGAACGTGCTCGACACATGCCACAAGTGAGTGCGCCACCACCATTCGCTCCCAGGACCACTCGTTTTGGTGCAACGCCGCCGTTTGCTTCCAAGGGTTGCACGAGAGGTACGGGCCTCACGCACTGGCACATTTGATACCACTTAAAGGCCGACGTACAACCGCGGTATTCTGCAGGGAAGCTAATACTCTACGTGCTACCCTTTCCTAAGCTGCAAGGGGAGCCAACTTGAGGCAAGGTAAAAAGTGGAAAGCGCAGAGTGTACGTCGGCCTTTAAGACGAGCACAAGCGGTAGCAATGTCCTCCGGCGCACTCGAACGCAGCCTTATCTCTGTTTCCGACCGAAACACTCTCTCGGCCTCGTCACTCGCTGAGCAATGGTTCCATGGTTCCATGCTAAGCAGCAAGATGTGGTGTGGGAAATCTTCTTTAGGGTGCAGTCACGCGCACTAAGCGTCCCAAAGAACCCAAGAAGGCACCTGCCATGATGGACTTGAGGTAGTCCTTGTCCCTGTGGCAGACGACAAGATCCGCTCCCGCCTGCTTCACCACGTCCATGCCGGCAGGGGTGCCGGCCGTACCCGCCACCTTGGCCTTGAAGTGCTTGGCGATCTGCACCGCAGCAGTGCCCACCGCTCCGCTGGCACCGTGCACCAACACAAACTTGTCGGCGGTCACCTTGGCTCTGCAGGGAGAACACCGGCAACACCATCTACCCTAAGGCTCTGTCTCGCCGGCTGCTTTCTGCCGGTTTTGATGGTGACTTTTGGGGGGGGGGATCGGTGCCGGAGTGTGCTTGGGCACCGCCGCTCGGAGCATGTGGAGCGAAAGCTCGCGCTGCAGAACCCGGGGATCTTGGGTTCAATCCCCACAACCTGCCCGTTTTGATCTGGGCGACCATCGTACTGGCATGCGGTTCTGGGTCACTACTGCAAGGTGCATGTTAAAGACCCCGGTCTAGCAGTGGTGCTGCGCTGGCTAAATTTCTCATCTGCAGCATAAGACCTTACACTTTGTAAACACGAACGTAAAATTCGGTTTATGCACAATTACTTTCTTAGCAACTTTTCCAAATGTCTGGACATTGCAGCAGCTGCAACTCAAAATGCCGGAAAACATTCTTGTGTGCAAAGCCAGCCTCAAAAGCATCAGTTACAAAATTATTGTTTTGAGCGTTTAGAAATGTACGTGAAAATAACTTGATAGGGAAATAATATAGTTACTCTTTGATACGTGTAAATAATTCAGGCAAAATCTCCACGGTGGAGAAGACCCCCCCCTTATGCAAGAATACCGTAATATCCTGATTCTCCAATCCTCGAAAGATGTTTTAGGCACAATTTCCTTTTCAAGGTAAAACACGAAAGGTAGCCCACTCCTAAAATTACACCGCCCAGTAACCTCGGCGGTAAGGGGGCAGCGTTTTTCACCCCCGTCACCTCACTGTATTTGACACATTTGTCAGGTCTTTGTTGTCACCTTTTGGAACTGCTTGAAGACAATGTTCGGCTGACTAACACTCGATTCACACGATGCGATTTTACTCACAATTTCGCAGTTGTGAAGTCGCTTGTGCACTTGATAGAGCACTCCGCTAGTCTTGGAGAGGTCATGAGAGTGAGGGTGCAAGTTGCACTCTTGAATGTACACAAAGAATACTCGACAGACGCTAATGTCTCTGGCCAAACTCATTCATGCTTCAATCAATATGCTCATTCCACTGCCTTAACTACGTACGCCGTATGGAACTGCATCTCGAAGGCGTTTCACGATGCCATCAGGCGGCACGACTCACTTGAGCACGAGGGCCTTGTAGGCGGTCAGGTAGGGGATGCCAAGGCACGCCCCCTGCTGGAAGCTGATCTTCTCTGGCAGCGGCCAGACGTCGGTGGCGTTAAGCAGGCTGTACTGGGCATACGAGCCGTGCACGTTGCTCCCGTCTCTGTTGCAGAAGAACACCCGGTCCCCTTTCTGCACGGAAGCGGTGCATGGGGTTGAGGGGAAAAGGGATTATGGCGACAGGAAGCGTAAATTTTAAAGAATTAGTTCCCGTAGATGCGTGGGAACCGTAAATTAAAAGGGACACTCCCGTAGATTTCATGGTTTTGTGGTTTACCTTACAAGTTGGGATGGTGTTACAGAAAAGCACCCAGTTCCCTTTCTGCGTGGAAGTACAGTGTGGGATGAAAAGGAAAATTACGGCAACGGCAACTAAAATTCATTGAAGTGTGAAGGGGACCATGAGACATGCGGAAGGCAGCCGTAAATTTCGTGCTGTGGTTCACCTCTCAAGTTCGGTGCGGTGTTGCAGGAGCCACTGGCAGGAGAATGAAGATTTTCTTATTGTGCAAATTTTGGGGGGACCAGTTCCCTAGATGCAATGGGAACCATTGCATCTAAAGAACTTTTCCCTAAACACATTCCCTAGATTAAAGATCTGTCTCTATACAAGTTCCCTGGATAAACTGGTTCCTAGCCAAGTTCCCTAGACTAGAGGCTCCCATAGATTTTACAGTGATATGGTTCCTCGCACAAGTTTGGAGATGCAGGAAACACGGGCAGGAGAGGGACTAAGTGTTGTATTCTCACTTCGTCTATCATTGTCACATCTGTAATTCTCGGTCACTAGATGCCACCTCGACACGACTTTAAGTCCCTCTCGTGCAAATTTATTAGGGACAAGAGAATCCTTGATGGTTTCAAAAGTGACAATGGGGGCACACGATAGTAAGTCCTAGGAGGGCAAACTCTTCCCTTCCAAAAGTGGGTGCTATGCTCTAGCAAATGTCACTCATCTGCATGCAACTTGTGAGGTAGAACTATGCCAGCTTGTGGTAGGTTTGGTATTTGTTACCTTTAAGTGGAATGTAACTGAACTACCGTATAATCGCACATAAGGGCCGCACTTCCCAATTTAAAACAAAATATCCCGAAAACAAATTTTCAAAAAAGTATTCGTGTATGAGCCACACCCCTTCCTTTTGACCCGTTGCGCCAGTGTAGCCTGCCATGCTAGCCGAGCTGCCGTGTTTACAAAACTCTCCGCGGTATGGTGCCCCTGGCGCGCGCGGCGCAGAGCCATATATTGGGAGGGACTGGCCAGTGGGTGTGGCGACAAAGGTGGTGGAGAGGAGAAAAGTGAAGGAAAGGGAGGAGAGCGCCAAAGGAGCGAGAGAGAAAGAAGGGAGCAAGGAGGAGACGACCGCCATTTTGACACAACGCTGTCGGAGCAGAGCACTGTTGAGGCTACGCGTCGGCTGCTACGGGCAGACTTCTTTTTCGCCTGAATAAAAGTTTGTGGCCATACGTTGAGAAAACTTCATTCCTTAGCTTTTTAACCCCCCGAGGAATAACATTATATCATTTTCTTGCCAAAGTCAGCGATATAAAAGGAAATAACCGAAATTTAGATGCCGATCCCACGCAGTCTGCCGGGCGAATAAATGAAAATGGCGGCCCTCACCCCTCAGCTGTGAGCAGCCGGGAGCTCACACGCATGCGCTCACGCCTCTCGCGTTGCGCCTCGGGCTGATTGGCTCACTCGGGAAGAGGGCGTTGCGGCGGCGAGATCATAGACTGGCCAAACTCTCCCCATATACGGCTCTGGCGCGGCGCAGAGCCGTGTATGGCGCAGCGCAGAGAGGCGCGGCGGCGCAGCTGTCTCCACTTTTTGCTCTTTCCGCATTTCAATCCTGTCCTCCTCACGGCTGGTTAGCTGCTTCGCAACAACAACCATAAACACGAGATAGCACCACCGGTGCCGCTGTTCACGGAAGTTTTAGAGCGCAGCTCTTAGGCGCCCGTTTCCGGCTTGAGCGGCGTCGGCGTCGGCGTAACCGCGCAGTGCATTATGGGAAATATCCCATAATGCACCGCGCGAGCCCCCCCCCCCGGGGTCACGTGACCCCGGGGGGAGGGCTCGCGCGGTGCATTATGGGACATTTCCCATAATGCACCGCGCGACCCCCCCCTCCCCAGGGTCACGTGACCCCCCCCCCCCCCCCCTGGAGGAATTGAAGAATGAGGGGAGGAGGAGGAGGGGTATACCCTCCCCTGAGTACCGTTCCCTCCTCCTCCTCAAGAGCTGCGCTCCAATTCGGCGTTACAGGGAGTTGTAAACGGCTTTCACTTTTTCTTAGCGAGGTTTAGTCTCCGCAAGTCCGTAAGTCGAGCGCAATGGGCAAGCACTTGACCAGCTACACAACTGGTTTTAAACTGAAAGTTGTGGCTTTCGCCCTTGTTCGAGGCGGGGTTTAAGCCGCACGTCCGGAGGCTTCCTGGCTCGTGACGACGACCATTTCCCGAAGTGAAGAACCCAGGGGTCCAGTGGAGGTGGGAGAATTGGTAACGTAACGAACGGTTTAATTACATGGTAGCGATACAGTCGTCAAATCCGAGAGAACAACGGAGCAGCCTCACGCTCCGCCTTATATAGGGTCCGTTTTCTTCCTCACTCTCCGCCAGGGCAGCAGGTGCAACCGCCAAGTGCGTTGCAGCAAAGTCCGCCGCGTCGTAGCCATGGTTCTCCGCAGTTAGGCCATGCCTCTCTCCCCTTCCGGAGCGCACGAACCCACACGCACACACACACACGTCCCGTTGACGTCACGGACGCGTTGAGACTCGTTTTGGGCAGGCTTCGACAGGTGGGCGACAGTCCTGAACAGATCGTGACTCGTTTCCGGCAGGCTCCAACAGGCGGGCGACTGTCCTGAACAGATCGTGACTCGTTTCCGCAGCGTTGAAACTCGGAAGAAGGTCGCCGAAGGTTCCATTCTTAACAGCCCCTCCGGGGCCAGGGAAACCTCGAATGGCCGGTGGTACTATCGCTGGCCTGAAGAGGTGGGCTTGGAGTAGGCCTTGAGAAGACGCTGCAAGCATTAAGCAAACTCCCAAACCTCTCACAGCGGAGGCATCAGCGGAAACGTCCCCCACAACACCACGCCACACCGCAGTCAAACGCTCGGAATCCGCCAGAGACCCGCCAGACTGGATTACGGATTACCAAAATTTGGTACAATTCCGGGTATCGAGACCCCCTGTCGCCAAAAAAACTCATTTTTCCAACGAGGTCACTATGAACAAAATATCAAAGACAAAAACTCTTCGCAATTTGTGAGGTCCTTTTGGGGTTTCAACGAAGTGCCCCCACTTAGATCCTCATTCCCGTGGATGACGAAGACCTCTGAGATCATCCCTACTATTTTTCGTGATGTCAGAAAAATCTGCTCAACCCATCGGCATTGCCGTTAAATTTGCCTTTCCTTTTTCTTACGCTGAAGTCATAGTGATCGATTTTCACGTGATTTCTAGACGTGAAAATGCGGTCCTTATAGCGCCGATAAAACAATCCGCCTCTTTCATTCCCCGTCACATTGGTCCTAGCAATCTCCTGAGCTGTACAGCGAAACCCTGACACACTAGGGTCGCTCTTCTGCTCGACTGTCAAAGACACTCTGTCTACTCGTAGCAGAGGGCCAAAGTTACGTGACGCCGGAGCTACGAGAGATCTTTCACTGATCCCGTCTTCCTCCGCCTTTTTCGCCGGCGCGTTGGGACGGCGTACGCTTTCTAGTGCTACGAGGTCAGGCTGTTCTACAACCTGGTCCCTCTCATCCCGGTTTTCTGCCTCCAACTCTGGGAGTGCTTGCTCCCCGTCAGCTGCCTCTGGCTCTGGATTCCTCGACAACAAAGGGGCGACCTGACGCGATTTGGACCTCGTACACGACTGAACTAGCCCTTCTCCCAGTTGTTGACCCCTTTCGCGCAGCAGGAAATCTGACCGGTTAGAAAACAAATAAGGATACTCCAACAGGACTGTTTGCGAGACAGCCGCCTCTGTCACTAGCTCTCCGAACGGGCCAGTTATCCTTACTGTCGCCATAGGCAGACAGACACTGTGCTTTTCGAGCAGCTGCTTGATCCACACTACCTTTCCAGTAAAATCGGATGGCGTTATATACGACGGATGAACAACGTCCATCGTCGCTGCACTGTCCCGAAGCACCCTGCACGGCTTTCCGTTTACATGGAGCTCGTGAAGATAGGGACGAAGAAGCTTCAGGTCCCCGTCACTACAGTTCACGTACGAGAACACAACCCGCGGTTTCTTACATCTGGCCGCTGTGTGTCCCGGCTCCTGACAGTTGTAGCACAGGAACGGCTTCCTTGCCTCGAACTGCCCTGTTGGGCTTTTCCGCGCCTCGTCTCCGTTCGAGTGTTCTGCGCTCTTTTCTGGGACCTTTTGTCCTGCTTCGGGCTTCTCGGGCCCGTTTTCTCGCGAGCCGTTACCCTGTCGGAAGGTCTTGCGCTGATCGCTCCGGCCGGGTTCGCTTTCCTCTCCGCTCAGCTTTCTATGCATTGCGTACTCTTCGGCTAGCTCAAGGGCCCTTTCGACAGAGTCGACTCCCACCCTATCCTGCACCCAGAGCTTGACTGACTGCGGAATGCTACGAAAGAACTGTTCGAGGCACACACACTCGACTACCTTTTCTCGGCTTTCGTACACTTCCTCGCTCTTCAACCATTCTATCAAATTGGTTTTAAGCCCGTACGCGAATTCCGAGTAGCCCTCGCTGCTCTTTTTGGATGCGTTTCTAAACCTTTGACGGAACGCCTCGGCAGAAAGGCGGTACCGCTTCAAAAGGCTGGACTTCACCTTGTCGTAGTCGTCCGCGTCTCCAGCACTAAGGCGCGCGACAACCTCTGCAGCCTCACAGGGCAACAAAGTCAAAAGCCGCTGCGGCCATGTTTCTGGGGCGAAGCTAAACTTCTCACATGTCCTCTCAAAGTTAACTAAGAACAGGCCCACGTCTTCCCCAACTTTAAACGGCTTCAGGAGCTTCTTCATTTGATACGACTCGGTCTCACTTGCTCGTACCGGAGCCCCAACTCTACTGTTCTGCGAGTTTAATCGCTGTTGTTCAATTTCGAGTTCTAGTCTTTTAAGCGCTCGCTCCTCTGTCGCAGCAGTCTGCGCTCGTTCCTCTCTCACTGCAGTCTGCGCTCGTTCCTCTCTCGCTGCATCCTGCTCTCGTTCCTCTCTTGCTGCAGCTTCACTCTTAGCGTTCTGAAGCAGTTCCCACGAAATTTTAATTTCCTCTGCTTCCGCGCTCTCTGAAATCGCTTTACTGATCTCAGATTTCTTCATCTTTTGCTCCACCTCCACACCCAATTCTTCACATAAACAGAGTAAATCTGTTCTCAGTAACCTCATTAGATCCATGATCGCTGCTTTTTAGCTTTGGCTTTGTTCTAAAACTTGTCGCGAGGTTGTACACAAACCTAGCGCACGAGTCAAACACTAAGGATTCCCAGCAGTTCAAAATTAATTACCCATAATCTGAAGCCTGGCGAATCCCAAAGCAAAGTCCAAACGCTCACCCACAGATGTAGCACGATGTCGCATGGTCCGATCCCAACCACTGCCAACCAGTTGTTCGAGGCGGGGTTTAAGCCGCACGTCCGGAGGCTTCCTGGCTCGTGACGACGACCATTCCCCGAAGTGAAGAACCCAGGGGTCCAGTGGAGGTGGGAGAATTGGTAACGTAACGAACGGTTTAATTACATGGTAGCGATACAGTCGTCAAATCCGAGAGAACAACGGAGCAGCCTCACGCTCCGCCTTATATAGGGTCCGTTTTCTCCCTCACTCTCCGCCAGGGCAGCAGGTGCAACCGCCAAGTGCGTTGCAGCAAAGTCCGCCGCGTCGTAGCCAGAAGTGCGTCGTAGCCATGGTTCTCCGCAGTTAGGCCATGCCTCTCTCCCCTTCCGGAGCGCACAAACCCACACGCACACACACACACGTCCCGTTGACGTCACGGACGCGTTGAGACTCGTTTTGGGCAGGCTTCGACAGGTGGGCGACAGTCCTGAACAGATCGTGACTCGTTTCGGGCAGGCTCCAACAGGCGGGCGACTGTCCTGAACAGATCGTGACTCGTTTCCGCAGCGTTAAAACTCGGAAGAAGGTCGCCGAAGGTTCTATTCTTAACACCCTGCAACACGGCAAGCGTGCAGGAGGACGGCACTACGACATTGACAAGAAGTGTGCGCGGCACTGGTGCGACCAAAAAGATGCTTTGGCCAGCATGAATAAAACAAGGCGTGCATTCCGCGGCAAGCCCTGCAAGTTTCCCGAGCTGAAAACGAGCTTTTCAGCTATGTGAAAAAAGTGTGCGATAATGGGTATGCCCTCTCAACTGACATGTTGAGAATGAAAGCACTGGAACTGGCACATGCGAAAAACGTGCCTCCTGGAGATTTCAAAGCGAGCGCCGGATAGATCCCAAAATTTATGAAGTGAAAAGATCTCTCCATTCGACGAAGGACGACGATGTGCCAGCGGCTTCCCGAAGAATACGAGGACAAGCTTCTCAGCTTTCAGAAATATGTCATCGGGCTGCGGAAGGAACATGAATAAATTATGTCCCAAATTAGGAATGCCGATCAGAACCCAGTTTGGTTTGATTTGCCAGAGAACTGTATGGTAAATGCCAAAGGCGAAAAGAGTGTGCTCGTCCGTACCATGGGAGCAAAACGCTAGCATTGTACCGTCATGCTCAGCATCACCGCGGATGGACGGAAACTGCCACTGTATGTGATTTTTAAGAGGAAAAGGGTTCCTGCTAAAGAGTTTCCCTGTGGAATCATAGTCCGCGCGCAGGAAAAGGGCCGGATGGATGAGGAACTGGTAGTCAACTGGCTGAAAACCGTTTGGGGAAACCGCCTCGGGGCTATGCTAGTGAAGAAGTCCCCTGCTGGTGCTGGATAGCTTTTGCGGTCATCTGACTGAAAAAGTGAAGGCGGAGCTGCGCAAAAAGCACAGACCTAGCCATCATGCTGGGTGGGCTTACAGGCGTGCTGCAGCCCCTCGACGTGAGTGTCAATCGGCCCTTCAAGTTGGAGTTCCGTCGATGCTACACCGAATGGATGGCCAACGAGAACCATCTGAAGATGCCTGCTGGACGGCTCAAGAGAGGATCTTTGTCGACTGTGGCCGGATAGATTATGACTCACTTGACATTGTTGCAAAGAGCTTCAAAGTGACCGGAATCTCTCACACCTTGACGGCACCGAGGATGACCTCGTGTGGGAGCGCGTCTCCGAAGAGCCAGACTCCAGTGCCGACGACAGCTCAAATGACGAGGAGTGAGGCCAAATAAAAGATGTTCTGGACAAGTGCATCCAACCGGAAGTACATCCCTTTTTGCAAGCACGTATATCTCAATATTTTTTAAATCCGTGCACGGGCTGCACCTTAAAAGTCGGCCTTCAAACTTTTAAGAACAAATGTGCGGCCCTTACACAAATTTTTACAAACGCTTTTTCTATGGACCATCAAGCTGTCGGTGACCAAACTCTGTCCACCTGTAATCTGACAGGGCGGCAGAAACCACATGCTCATTGAACCTGGTATCTATCAGCTTTTCGGCTTGTAATAATGCTCCCGCCCGTACCCACGTGCAGAGAGCAGGGTCGGGTTGATTGTTCTGGCGGGCACGCAGCTGCCACCACCCTGTCAGTTTAGGGGTGGACGAGGTATACAACGCTCATATCACATGTCATACCTTTATGAATCATTCAAGGAAGCACGAAGACGACGTCAAGCTTTGCTTTATTACTCTTTGGATGTCGCAAGGTCATTGATTGCTCATGCCTCCTTAGGCTCACCTCAGACGAAACATTTTTCTCAGTGTCTTGGCACTGCACCTTCAGCAGCACGGGCCTCCAGCATTCACATGCAGCAGCCATTAAAACTTGACTAGCTATGTTGTCATTAAAAATGTAATTTTGTTGTGCCATTTAGACACAAATTTACATATTAGTAAGTAACCCATTTTCATATTCCTAAATCTCCCCGAAACCATCTGTTCGTGAAAACGATCCAGTGCAAAACAAGTTAAAGCAATCGTGATTAGTTATTACCATCCCCACAATGGGAGGTTGTCATGTGAGAATACTGCGCCTCTGATTGGCTGCTACTGCTTCAAAATGGATGGATGGATGGATGGTAATGACTATATACCCTTTGTATCGGGCGGCAGCTTGCGCCACCTAGCCTAACATTTCGTCATCCCTTCTTTTTTGAAAAAATTTGTATAAATTTTGTTATAACAGCCCCCCCCCCCCTCTCTCTTTTTAAGTGAATTTATTGCTGATTTTTATCTGTATTTTTTCCCCTTTATCCTTCCCTAGATCTCTTCCACCAATTTTCCGATCTCCTCTTAGTTACCGCAATTCTCTCCCTATCCATTCGTCCATCTATGTCCGGAAAACCCAGTGCCCCTCCAAATCCGTAGACATCCCCCTCAAGAGGGTGGGACGAAGCCCCGTGCACCTTAAAATTACATGTTCTATAGTTTCCCTTTCGCGGTTGCATACGTCGCACAGAGTGTCTACTTCCTGAAATTTAGCCCTGTACGTTTTGGTTCTTAGCACCCCCGTTCTAGCTTCAAACAGCAAAGAGCTCCCCACTGAATTATCATACAGTTGTTCTTTCTTTATTTCTTGTTTTTGTGCCCTGTATATTGTTAGAGCTGATTTCCCCTGCATTCTCTCTTCCCACAATTTCCTCTCTGTTTCCTTTACTCCCTTTTCTACTGATACGCTCTGATCGGCTCCATCTCGTTGAATGTATTTAAATCTCAGCTTGCGGGTTCAGTGTGCCCCATGCCACATCCTACCCACACTCCTTGTGTGTATCTCTAACCTGCCTGGATTTCTGACCTCATACACAATACCGCATTCCCATATGACAGCCCTGGCACCATGACTCCCTTCCAGTGTTGTACACGTTCCTCAAAAAGAGGAACGAAAGGTCGTTCCTCGTTCCTTCAGATTTTTGGAACGCGTTCCCGTTACAAGTTCCATCTGAGAGAAAGGAACTCGTTCCCGTTACTGTTTAAAAAATGTAACGTATCGTTACTTATACGTTACATTTGTATTTTTGCTAATTACCATATTTAATTAGATCAAACAAAGTTTTTTTTTATCTATCCCATCAAATGGCAACATACAAATTTGCATGCCGTGATGGAAGGACACCAGGAGACAAAAAAAAAAGCAAAGCAAAGCTGAAGCCGCAAGGTTCTATTTGCTGATTTATTCATCTTTAAAAATCTCAGCGTTTAATTATATTCATGTTTGTGGTGGGCGATTCAGACGAGCCAAATGTACTGTTAGCCTGGAAATAGGAGCGGGGTCAATTTTATTATTCTTTATTAAAGGGTTACCCCACGTTGCACGAGCGATTTACAACCTTCCACGTTTCAATCTAACAAAGTCCCTTGTTGGAACTTAACAAGAGTTGTTTTTCGATATTGCTGTCCGCTGTCCGCAACTGCTAAACAACCTTTCCACCGAAGCACTTGAAGGCACTGCCGTGTTGTACTTGAGGAAAAGGCGGTGCAATCCCTCGAAGCTCTTCATCTGCGACAGCGGGTGGTCGACTGGCACCAACAGGTACCGCGACAGTTCGTCTTGTGCTTCGGGCTGAAGGGTCTGTTGCCCGAATGAGAAAAAATCTTCTGGTGCTGAGGAGACGGCAACATCTGCCGTGGCACCTGAGGTCACCGAAGCTAGCTCCGTCTTGAGGTAGTTGGACGCTTGGTCACGCATAGAACCATCTTCAATCCACGAGAGCTTGAACCTTGGAATTAAGCAACTGGAGATCACCAGCTCTCGTTTTCCTTTCAAGTGTCCAAACCTGTAATTCCGGATAATTAATTAGACGGGCAACATTTTGAAAAACAAATTCTGTTACGCTTACCTCTTCTCAATGCCGGCGAGAACCGAATTTGCGAGGGGACCGCAATATGCAAGTCCTTTCATGGCCTCGTACTTTATTTGTTTTTCAAGGATGGCCAGGGTAGGGAGCAGATAACCAATGAACATGTGCTCCTGTCGCTGAAGGACGTCCAGCGCGCAGGAGAGTGGCTTCATGACCTTTTGCGTGATGAAAAGTGGAGGGATGCATTATTTCACAACTGAAGGAAAACATACAAAATACTAATAAAATACTAATATTAGCAAAGATGCAATATATTGCGACCAACATACTAATAAAATACTAATATTAGCTAAGACAGGCATATTGCGACCAACTACTTAGGCACTACACTTTCGGCTCGAAAACGGGAGTTTTCGGCCCCAAAACCGCAACTTCACGATCGAGTATTCCGGGGTGCTCCCATTTTCTTTTCAATGATCCCATGCAGTGACGACATGGTGCACGAAGTATTTCTGAAGTTCTAGGACATATAAGGCACATATATATAAATAAATGGTACAGTTCATGAAACCCAATGCTTTATGACTATTGTGGGTTTATGTTGACACCGTAATCTAAAAAAAAAAAAAGAAATGCCTCGCACCAAAAAAAAAAAAAAGAAATAGCAACACATGTGCACTGGAGTTTCTACGTCATCTAGGTTGGTCGCGCGCGGGGCTCAGGTTATACTATACTCTATTTCACCTTATGATGTACCGCAGGAAAGGCTACAAGCGCAAACTCCTTGCTCTAGGGCACATCTCGGCGGCATAAGCTTTCGTGCACTAAGGGCAGCTGTCAACGGTATGAGCTCGCGCTTCTAGCCTTCGCTGCGGTACAACATAAGGTGAAACGGAGTATAGCGGTGCATCAGCGTTCGGATGGAAACTCGAGTTAAAAGATGCAATTAATGCAGATGCCTTGATATCTAGGTGAAGTTTCTCAGCGTCTATTTTCAGAGGTACTAAAGACAGGCAAGTACATGCTGCTATCCAAAGATAGCTGCATATGTAGGTTAGCCTATGTATTTTAACATAAGTGATCAAAATAAGAATAAATTGTAATACCAGCGATATGCTTTACTTATCACACACGTTCCTCTGATATCAGTTATCAATGAAAGATGCGTCACTTACATTGCAGTATTCTTCCATAAACTTGTACTCTGCTGGGCGATTGAAAACCTGCAGTTTCAAGTTGCAGAGAAGCCGGTCCAGGTCCTTCCCTTCCTCGTGCAGCTTGAGGAGATGTTCCATGGCGTCGTGGAGGGAGTTCCATCTTGTTGTGTTCGGTCGTTGAAGATAGACGCCACAATGACTCTTGATTAAGTCAGCTGCGACGTTTGATTGCCCCTGCTTGCTACACAGCGCTGCACACTTTTTAAACACGGATTTCGCGATTCGAGAGTACTGGGCGTCAAGCTCAGCAGCAGCGGCATCTGCAGTCGCCACCAAGTTCAATGTGTGTGCTGCACACCTAACGTGCGGAGGTAGTACACAGTCGAATTCGTCAGATGCGTCAAGAATGTCTGTGAGTTCTGATGGTCGCGCCTCACTTTCGTCGCGTGTTTCGTTGGTCTCATTTTCGCCAAAAATCCTGAAATGTAAAAAAAAAATAAAGAATAAGTTGAAGTCCGAATACTAGTACAAAGTAAGGAGTAGCTTAACTTTTTATTATCAGCGAATCAGTTTTTAAAGATTTACCTGAATGCCTTTACGAAGTTCGACCCATTGTCCGTAACCACAGAGGTTACTTTGCCCTGGATGTTGTACTCTTCAAACACCGAAGACAATACCTCCGCCAGCTTGTCGTATGTCGTGCGACCGATTACACGCCGGAATGCGAGCGCAGCTGTTTTTCTCTGAAGAGTGCATGGATTCAACCACAAGGCAACAACGCCAATGAAGCTCCTGTAACAATAGATCAATAGGCAAACAGATTATATACGTCATACACTCACTCCAATAATGATAATACACTATGAAATAAAACATACCTATGAAAGCTTGACCAAAGATCGGCAGAAACAGCGACGTGATCCACGCTGATCAATTCCAGCGAAAGCTTCTGCTTCATGTCTTCAAAGCGTCCGTCAATCCGATCGGTCAACATTCGCCGGGAGAGTGTTTTCCTGCCTGGAGCGAGACTTTCCACAAGATCTTTAAAGGCATTTTCTTCGACAATGGAGAATGCGTGCAGGCCCTCCACGACAAACGTCGTGACGAGTTGGTCCAGCTTCTGTTGAGAGACAGGTTGCTTTGCGGAGAACTCCAAGCGAGGCTGTTTTTTAGGCTCTTTAGCCGAGGATGTCTCCTCGCCAAGACGTTTCCGCCCCCCTCTTTTCATTAGGCTCTCATATTCCTCGAGCTTGTGAAGATGAGCTCTCTGAAAAAACAGTAAGAAATGATGCTACCGGATAGCTGCTCTACTTATACAGGCTATTATTGAACCCCGGCCAATATAACGCACTGCACAAAAAAAAATCAATGATGTATTGTTTTTTGCGAAATAAACTATTCGTAAGGTTAAATAGCGCACGGGATCAGCAAGTTTCAATCAAACACAGCAGGGTTAGCATCAACAAAAAAAAAACAAAAAAACAACAAAAAAAAAAACTGAAATCATTTTATTTTAGTAAATTGTTAATCTCGTTATTTCGTGCAGACTTTCCGGTGCACGGATGTTCTGCTCCACGCTTCGGATCCCCTATATTTGAGTAGGTCTGGTGGTAAATACATGAGTCGGTAACAATTGACATTATCCAGGAGAACCCGCTGCTTTAAAAGGAAAAGGAAAGTCTGCACAGCCCAGGCAACACCCCTTTCGCAACAGCAACGTTAAAAACATACTTACGCATTTGAAAATCTAAAACTGGCGAAAACGACACGTAACATTAATGCAAAATAACAAACCATTAACCTAGACACATAATGCAGAACTCCCTAGAGTTGCCAATCATGAAAGAAAAATAAATGAAACTTACCTGGACATGTTTCTTTAAGTTGGCAGCAGATGTCTTAGATGCTCCGATCGTCTTGCTTGACGGTGCACAAGTCAAGCATTGGTATGTTATGTTGCCATTGCCCTTGTCTTGGACAGGTTTAAACATTGTTGACAGCCATGGCCAGGGACAGTCCACTTGGACGTCGGCACTCATTGTGGCAGTTACCACTTAACCACAGGAGACAGAAGGAGGTCCGTTGATGCACTCCCGAGAATGCGCGCCTTCGCCACAACTACCGGGCGCGTATAGTTGCGTCCTCAAGGAGTAAAACCATGGGGCGAATCCGGGATCCCTGACTGGCCTTTTTCGAGGCACGTCACAAACACAAATGCGCGCTCGCCGACAGCTACCACTGACCAACACACGTTCCCCCTGGTTTACGCGGTAAAGAGGGAGGGGAGGGGAGGGCGGGGGGGGGTTCGCGCCATGGGTAAACGCGCGCCCGTGTTTCACGCGTACATAGATGCCGCCTGCTACATAGAGGCATTTGAGAAATACGCGCCTTGCCGACAGCTATAGACATGCCACGGCGGGGTCTTCTTTTCTGACTAACACACGATCCAGAGATGCCGCCTCGAGAGATTTGCTTGCTGGCATGGCCCGACGCTTTTAGCGCTCCACCACGCGGTGCTGGGGTTTGTATTCACCGCCAAACCTAACTGTTGTTTACCGCCAAATGTCGTCAACCGCACCGCTCGTGTCACCTTGTAATGTGCCGCCGCAGACTCTCGCCGCGGAGCGGCGTGAACGCGATTGGCCTTTTTTGAGGCACATTGCGCGCCCCGCCGACAGCTAGCCATGCTATGGCGGCGGCTTCTTTTCTGACTAACACACGATCCCCCTGGTTTAGGCGGTAGAGAGAGGAGAGGAGGCTCGCGGCATGGGTCAACGCGCGCCTGTGTTTCGGGCGCACAAAGATACCGCCCCTTAGATGACCCTTTCGCGCTCGTCGTAGCTCGCCTGCACCCGACTGTTACCAAGCGAGGAGGCCGCAGCATAAAGCCTAGAATAAGTAACAAAACGTTATCGCGATCCTGTTCTTAGTAAATATATTGTTTTTAAACTTCTTACTTCTAGAGTTTCATCCTTAGAAACAAAATAAAAATTATTCCGTTCCCGTAAAAATATAACGAGTTCCCGTTCCAGTTCCACCAATAACAAATGGAACGGCGGCGTTCCTTCGTTCCTCATAAAAGGAACGCGTTCCAGGAACGCCGTTCCTTGGAACGCCGTTCCGTACAACACTGCTCCCTTCCATACACCCCTAACGACTCCAGAGTTGTTGGGGTTGCTCGACCAAACTAAAAAAATTTGTGTTCCAGTGCAAACAATTTGCAACAACCCTGAAATTACTGAGCAAATTGCCCAGTCTGAAGTGAGTCCCCAGGGAGATGTCCCTCGACGCTTGGTGTGGACCAAAAAACTTGCAAGAATCTTTCTTTTTGACTAATGGTTTGCATAACTTTTATGGACCGAAGAGGTAAAGTTGGCGACGATGTGAGCTGGCTCAAATTAGTGCTAGCCAAAATGGTTCAAGCGCCGGCATACCAAGGTATGAAACTGTCTGACATATTGCGGCAATAGGAAATGCTGTAGTCCATTCCAACCCCCTTTTTAATAGCTTAAAGCAGTGATTCTCAACCATCGATGTTTCGCGGAGCTTTTGTGGATCGGCGAAGATGACAGAGGACCCCGATCATGGTGGGGGAAGGGAAAGGCATAGGTTAATTATGATAATGATTTAATAAATGGACATAACTAAGGGCTTGTGTAAAGTAGATTTCATTGACACACACACGAGAAAACTCACCCGAAAATTTTAACGATTCTTCTCAATCTAAAAAAAAAACAAATTTTATTGCTGTGCTCACCTGATGAGGCAGGGCTTTGCGGACCCCCATTTGAGAACCTCTGGCTTAAAGCACGGCGTTTGTTGTGCTGCCCTGGCCTGAACAACGCTAGTACAGCTCAGAGCCAATAAAAATTGACCGCATCTCCACGTGGTGAATGATGTTGATTGGGGCGAAGCTCTGGTGGTGCTTGTCTGCGTAGACGCTGAGCCGCAGCATGCCGAGCCTTTCGTTCGTTTTCATCCATGTCAGAAAGAGAATGTGTGGTTTGGAACGTGGTTATATACGCATTTGAGCATTTGACCGCAGCGTCCTCTCGTCTGTAAACGTTGAGCCAATGCATGCAAAGTTTAACACGATTATATACGCATTTGACCGCAGCGCCCTCTCCTGTATAGACGTCAAGCAGCAACATGCAACGTTTCATTCATGACAACCCCAGCTCTTGAGTTACTACCACATCTCAGAGCCCCCTACTCGTCCCGCAGCCGTGGCCGAGTGGTTAGGGCGATGGACAAGAAATCCATTGGGGTCTCCCCGCACAGGTTCAAATCCTGTCGACTGCGCAAACATTTTTTTTTCATCAATTTTTTTCATCTTCACTCATCATCATCATTATCATGAGATTCACTCAACATCATCATCATCACGAGATTCACTCATCATCATCATCATCACTTCATCATCATCATGAGAGCGTCGGACAGACGGACGGACAGACGGACATGGCTAGCCCCTAAGGAGCTTCGCCCCTAATATATAAGCTTCAAAGTGATGCCACGTACCTCAGCCATCTTGGTGCTAAAGTCCCTGTTGAGAGCTATCTGTAGCTTTAACCTGAAATCCCAGGAAACGGCTTTCCATCCTCCAGACATGCTGAAGCACAGTCCAAGAAAAAGCAAGACAATGTCACCCGGGCTTCCGGACACAGTACCATAATGCTTGGGAAGGGTTCGTGCACTTTCAGATCATAACAATTGCCAATTGCACCCATTCTCAACTAAGCGTCAAAATGGCGGCGCCCACAAGAGATACTCCGGCAATGGGGTGCTGGTACTCTAACCATACTACTATTTACAGTGTAAACTCATTATAACAGACCGTTGTAGTATAATTAAGATTTTGATCTGTTGTAAAGGGAGAATGCAGACTTTGAATTTGATTATGACTGGGAGTCTGTTCTAACTGGTGAGGTTAACAAAATGTGAATAGCAAAAAAAGCAGCGTTTTTAAAACTTCCGAACTAAGAAAAACATAGTGATTTTTTAAAGAGCTGTACCAATGATCGTCATCACTGCACATTTGGGTCGTACGAGGCTCGAGAGGCGACGTGCGCGATGACAGCGCTTCGCAAAATGGATGCCATCGCCACCGAACCAAAGCTGCGTAACGTTTGAAATAATGCCTGGTGTTGAAGAGTCCGCGGTAATGGAACGGTGAACCACTTACAAACTCCCTAACATAGTTCGTTATATCCGAGTGTATGATGTAACAGAATCTGTAATAAGCGAAGTTGGCTCAACGATGTAGATAGGAAGACCATGCCAAACCTGACGAACAGGTATGTTACAACCGACTGTCTGCTGCAACCAGATCTGTCGTAATGAGGTCATAATGTAGTGACTCTAGTTCAGCTCACATTGCTGCTGCCTGTAAGCGCATAACAGTAATTTGCAGACGTTTAAGGCTGGTCGTGTTTGGCTGCAACCAAGTGCGCTGTGCAGCCCATGAAGTAACGATCTGAAACTGCATTTAATTAGTGTGAAGGTTGTGCAGTACACTTGCGAGATCAAAAATGTAAGTGCTATCTACGAGATATTGTTAAACACTGTCAAAAGCTTTTCAAGCTCATGGTAAAAGAAGGTTGCCCAAAAAAAGATGGGAAATGTATATCCCAAATGGCAAGTGTTCCCAATAGAAGCCAGCGTGTTCTCTCGTCGTAGGTGGGCACAAACCCCTGGGGTATACAGAATTCCCCCAAACAAGAACTGCAACAAAGAAAGCTGTTCATGAAGTCGCTCCTCAACTATGTGAAGTCGGTGAACCTGACACAACGCACATAATCTCATCCCACCGTTCATCTTCCTCCCCAGGCGAAAATCAGTCCACTTCCAGCTGGATTATGGAACTGGAAATGAGGCAGTCCAGCTGGATTCCAGCTGGACCCAGCTGGAATCCAACTGGACCCAGCTGGAATCCAGCTGGACTGCCTCAGTTCCATAATCCAGCTGGAAGTGGACTGATTTTCGTCTGGGTCCCTCACCAGATAAGACATGACTCTAGTCAAGCTACCTTGGTTTTCCTTTCCTATTCATAAAGTGGATTCTACTACTAGCACTACTAGGCGAGCACACGGCTGCACAAGGCATTGGAAACCAAACGCAACCAGCCTTTCGAATCCCCGCAGCACGTCAGTCGAGCAAACGCCCTAAAACCGACACGAACATTGCGCCGAATCGATCGAGCAGACCCGAGCCACACGTGCCTTCAGGGGGGTGTCTCCCTGGCCCACTTCCTCGACCAGCCCGGCCCCGTCCTTGCCCGGAGTGTAGGGCAGCTGGAAGCTCGTGGGATAGGTGCCTTCCCGGATCAAGGTGTCGATCGGGTTCACGCCGGCCGCCTTCACGCGGACGAGCACCTGGGCGACAATCGGCGGCCAAGTGCGTCAACGACATTTCTTAACCCTGGAGAGTGGGGAAACAGAAGTTGTCTGCTCCTTGCACAGGCGTTGCGATGATGTCAGAACGCTGAGCTCTTATTGGCTGATATAAAAAAATAGTGGGCAGATCTCAAGGCATCTAACATTGAGGTCTACCCACTGTCCTTTCAATCAAAGCCAAACAGAACTTGGCGTCGTTGCGATGTCACCGCAACTACTCCGCAAGAAGCAGATGATTCGCTCTCCGCACAGTCATAAGTTGGGTTCCGTGTTTTTGGGGTTAATTTTTCATAGAATTTGGGGGCGTTTCCTCGGGGTTCATTTGCCCCCCGGTGTTTTTCGGTGTCAAAATATGGCTTTGAACAAAAAACTGGCTGCTTATCGGGGGCTGAAGAGAACCAGACGAGGAGATTGGATTGTCCAACCTCCAGGCAACACGTGCATGACCCAAATATTGCCAAAACTTTCCGATATCAGTTAGTGAAGGAAATGGGACATTGGGCGTCGTTCACAAGAAAGAGCCGGCCTTGTGGAAATTTTGGTGGGGGGGGGGGGGGGGGGGAGGCGGGGCTGTGTTTTGTATCAGCATAAAACAATGCTCCAGATAAATTTTTATTCCCGTGAAACTTGGGTTTCTGTTATTCGAGAACGGCTTCGATTCGGGGTTTTTCGGTGTTTCCCGAATCGCATAAAATAGGTTTGGTGGTTAACAAAATTTCGAGGTCTATCGGTATTGACCAGAAACACAGAGCCCTAGTTATAATGCAGGTAGTTGCAGTCAAAATCCAGATGTCTGATTCAGCTTTAAGAGCATCACTGTAAACGCACAGTAGGTCTAGTGGAAATTTTCCCATTCCGTGGTGCGTGATGTTCCAGCTGTGGAGTAAGAGCAGCATCAACTGTCATCTTATGTCGAAGGCATCACTGATGTATAGGCTGCTTGATCTTAATTCAAACGGATTTGTTTCAAAAATTTGCTGTGAAAGGTACACTAATGCAGACTGTGCAGGTGAGTTGTATGGCCAGGGGGACGTAGCATAGTGGGCTAATCTTTCTGATAAGTCGGATAATTAATTAAGATTTGATAATCAACTCTTTAATTAGTGAAAATAAACCTACAAATCCAATTAGGAACTTGCCGAGCTTTAGCGAAAACCACTAAAATAGCAGTGGTGTCCAGTTCACCTTTTGTCCTTGTCAGTGGCATACCAACTTGTTTTTAAGTGGGGGGGGGGGGGGGGGGGGGCAAACCAGATCCCCCTCCCCCCCCCCCCCCCCAGGTCCGGTGCCCTTGGTATCCCTTGGGTGCCGCCGGCCACTCTTTGCATGCCCAGTGGCAGCTGTTTCAGGGGGGGTGCAAAACACATGCCTTGCCCCCCCCCCCCCCACTCTGAGAACTGGGGGGGGGGGGGGGGCAAGCGCCCCCCTTGCCCCCCCAGTTGTATGCCCATGGTCCTTGTCTTCAAGTGCTAGTCTAAGACCCTGTACATATATTGTTTAAATGGAGGAGGGGAGTTAATACAATTTACGTGTATCCATTGCAGCTTCTTCAACTTCAATTGTTTCTCTCCAGGGGAAAGGGGGAGAAAGAAAAAAAAAAAGCAGACAGTTGTTGCTTGACAGTTTCTCCTCCCCACCAGGCACTATTGACCCGGAAAACAAGGTTTCCATAGGAGCAGGTCGGAGGTCCCATCAAGAATAGGCACAAATAAGACTAGAGAAACAATGAACGAATATCCCTTCTGCTCAAACTCATCAAATCCGTGCGAAATCTATGTGTACGATTTAAAACATTAGGCAACGAGTACTGCAGCATCTGGAGGCCGTAGCCTGTTCTCGCGCGAGGCGTTGACCATGTGTCAACACAACGGCCTGCATATGCAGGCACCCTCCGCTTTAGAGTGTGTCTGTTTGTTCAGAAATTAAACATACTCTAACGCTGTCGACAGTGGATTACCAACTACACCGTGTTACCAACCAAGCTGACTCCAGCAAAAAAATAAAAGGACATTGTCAAAGAAAGAGCACGCACGAACACTGGTCATTTTTACATTAGGTCGAGACACAGAATACTCTAGTGGATACCTTTGAAAGGAAACAAGATAGGAAGGAGAAAAAACATGATACTTCAACACTGGGCAGTGCCACGCCTTTCTTTCAATTCTCTCAAGCAGTGCAGCGATTACAGAGGACCAAGCAGAAGACGAACTCGGTCGTCTGCTTTCTAAAGAAGCGCACCTTGCCAGAAGTCACTTTCGGAATCGGCACATGACATTCTTGGAGCACTTGGGGACCGCCGAATTTGTTCACCTGGATCGCTCGCATTACCGACATGCTTGCAGATGCTCGGGTAGTAGCATAGGTAGTAGGCAACGTTAGTAGTAGGCATCCAGTTGGTGTAACGCTGAGCAGAAACGAAACATCAACACGGAGATACAGCTGAGCCCCGCTCTTCAAAAATTGACGTTTGCGGTCTCTTGCGTGCGTTGTGAGAAGCTTGCAGGCTTGCACACGCAAAATTAAACAAAGTATAAAATTTAAAATTTGTAGTTTAAACGCACAATAAGTATTTTAGTTCAAAATAAAGTTTATAAGGGTTAGTTAGTTATAAATAAAGCGTTTTCTTATATGTCTCTGGCTAACAATGTCACTCACTGATGTCACTCCTTATTTGAAATCCGAAGCCAAGGCAAGCTCAGCCTTTCTGCAAATTTCAACTGACGGATTATTGGAAGCCGGTAGTTTTGAACGGTAATAATTTAGTTCCTTGGGCTTTCGTGCCCTGTTTTTTTTTTTTTTTACGTTTCCTGTATAATCTGCTGCTTTTGTATGTTAGCGGTGTACTGAAAAAGCGATCTATTATTCTTGTTTTGCACAACACAGCGAGAAACTTCTTTTTTTGAATATAAGTCGGTGAAATGGACCGCGTGAACCGTTGGAAATTTTCAGCGTTAAAGCACTGTTCTGAGAACTTTTTAAATTTATTTATTTATTGCGCTTTCAGATGGAACCAGCGGTTGAACGCGAGTTCAGGGGATTCAAGGGGCATGTCACGGACCTGCACTTCAGTCCTGATGGCAAACAACTTGGTAAGTTCAGTAGTACCTACCAGCGAAATGCGGACCGGCAGCTGGGCCTCCCGCGCCTGTTCCCACGTGCAGCGCGGTGCTGAGTCAGTGCTTTAACCTGCGCCGAAGTCGGCACTCATTTAGCACTATTTTCACCCCTCTCCGCTGATGCTTCTTCCCCACAACTGTGAGGTAACTCGCCGCAGCGAGATTAATTTCATGAGGTCCCATGCTGGCGATAGAAGCGCTCTTGGCGCCGAGTCTAGCTCTGTCCGCTGTCGCAGTGAGATGACTTTGAAGAAAGGCAGAAATTACAGTATTGGGACGAGCTTGGTGATTTGACGGTGCTCTTTGCACTCACCACGTTGACCTAAATCGGGAATATGCCACCCAAAATCGTAAACAGCGACACGTCCTTTCAACATCTCAAGTACGAAACATGAGATGGCACCACCGAAAGCACTTATCTCTGCAGTACCAGCACTGTATTGGATGGCTGCCTATTTAAAACTTTTTTGCAGACTGCAACGTCGCTCGTCTCCGAGTGGTGCTAGTTAAAGCGCCCGCTGAATTCTCTGTAGACTACTTATGAAGGACGCCCATATATTTCATGGCCACTTAGGCTGAAAAGTGTCCCGCACATACTGACTCGGGATTTTACGATACATACAACCGTACATACAACCCACCTAACATTACATACAACCCACCTAACATATTAAGAGCAAATCGGATTCTTTATTCTTTATTCAAAGATGAAATAGGGAGTGGGCTGACTTTCAGTATGAAATCGAGAAAAGTTTTAAAAAATTGCTATTTTTAGGTCATGTCCCTTCCAAGCTTGTTATGGTGGTGAGGGGCAACCAAGCAAAGATGACGGTACTTCCCAGTCAGCGACGTTCGCTTATATCCCGCCATAGCTAACTAGCCGCATTTACGCTGAGGCCATCATTGATCCCAACATTACTATTACTAAAAGTGGGCAATCTTTCGGTGTTTAAGAAAATATAGAAAATCAAGCCAAAAATGGGGGTGGGCTGCCTTTCGGGGGTGGGGCATCTCTCGGGGTTTTACGGTAGTATTTATTTATTTAATTACCTCGAAAGGCACACAGGGGGCATTACATAGAGGGGGTACATGAGATGTCATCATAGTCGTACAATGTTGCAATTGTATGAAGATATAAAAGGAAATATAATCACGCTAACAGAACTCAATAACGCGTAACATGGTGCATGGTCACGCACATCGGCATGTCATAATTTCTAAGTGATTAAAAGGTAATACAGGAGAAATGTACAAGTGCTACCACAAAAAGAGGGTACATAGAGAACCTTATAGAAGACTTACTCAGCGATGGTGAAATTAACAAGTGGAAATATAAAGGTACCAAACGTACACGTGCAACTTAGGAAAGAAAAACAAAAAATAGATGTCATGGTGAAGAGCCACGTAACAATGAGACAAACATGTCATGGTTTGTTGTCTGTGCGATTTCGCTTGCCAACCCATTCCAGTCGTCTATGGCCTGCAGAAGCGGGGAAAATTTATACAAGTTAGTTTTTTTTTGCGAAGGGAATATGAACTATGTGGGGGTGATCACGACAAGGAAAGATACGGGGGGGTGAGATGACATTATTTTTGCGAAATTCAGTTGAAGAGCGAAAGAGCTTATGGAAATACGATAGCCTAGCAAGATATCTTCTCTGCTGAAGTGTTTGTAAGCCAATTGAGGCTTCAAGTTGTGTGACGCTTACAGGTGCGTATTGTTTGAGTATCGACCGAGTTGCCCTGTTTTGAAGAGATTCTAGCCTGTCATTTAAATACTTTTGATGCGGGTTCCAAATTATAGACGCATACTCCAACTTTGGCCTAATCAGAGCAGTGTATGCTAGTAGTTTTGTTTCTTTTGTTGACATGTACAAATGTCTTCTCATAAATCCTAAAAATTGATTTGCTCTTCTAAGAATGTACTCTATATGATTATTCCATGAAAGATTAGGACTTAGATGAACACCCAGATATTTAAATGACTTGTAAGCAGTGATAGAGTGCAGGCGAGCTGGTAATTAATCGACATCTTGTAAACCCTGAGATGGGGAACAATAAAAAAAAAACGAACGAACACAACGAAATCTCAAACGCAGCTGCAGTCTATTTATTGGTGTGCTCATATCAATAAAATTCAGCTGCATTTAAAAATTTGTTGTGTTTGTCCGTTTTTTTTTTTTTTTATCGTTCCTTATTTCAGGATTTACAAGATGTCGTTTAAATGACGTTACTTTATCTAATTTTGAATCTGTGAGGGTTTAGTCATGATGTACAATGGAAGAACGGTTTGTAAATGTCATCGTTTTCGTTTTTTCTATATCTATTTGCATTTGCCATGTTTCACATCATAGCATTATGCCATTCAAGTCTTTTTGAAGGGCAATGCAATCTGATGGATTTCATATATGACGGTATACCACACAGTCGTCTGCAAACAGTCGAATTTTTGATGAAACATTGTTAGGGAGGTCATTTATATAAACTAAAAACAAAAGTGGCCTAAGAACAGATCCCTGTGGCACTACAGATTTAACACTTACGGGGGGGGTGAACTTATGCCATTTGCTATTACGATTTGCTTTCGGTTGCTGAGGTATTCTCGAACCCACTTAATTACCTTTGCTTTAATTTTAAGATGTTGCAATTTTCTAATGAGACGACTGTGTGGTACGCGATCAAAGGCTTTTGCGAAATCTGTGAAAACTGCGTCGGTTTGCGAGGATGCATGGATGTTGGTGTGCAGATCAGTTATCAGTTTAAATAGCTGAGTTTCGCATGAGAGACCGCGTTGAAATCCATGCTGGTTAGGAAAAAGTATATTGTTAGTGGCGAGGTGCTTCATCACGGATGAATAGATTATATGTTCTAGAAGTTTACATGGAACAGATGCTAAGGATATGGGTCTATAGTTTGTTGCACAGTTTCGGTTTCCGGATTTGAAAATTGGGACTACATTTGCTAATTTCCAGTCGGTCGGCACGAAACCGGTATCAAGTGACTGCTGGAAAAGGCTGGCAAGCACAATGCCTGACACACGTTTAGTCAGTTTTAGTAGCTTAGAGCATACCCCATCAGGCCCTGGGCTTGATTTTGTTTGTAGTCTATCAATAGCACTCATCACACCATCAATGTTTATACTAAAATCATCCATTTCAATACTTGATTCTGTGCAGGACGACTCAGGTAGAGGAAGTTCATCTGTGAACTAAAGGATCTAGAGAACAATCAGGCAAAGTGCTCAAGGAGAACTGATGCTTTTTTAGCAATAGTTTCATTTTCCAGTTGTGTCTTAAAGGGACACTGACACATCAAAATCATATTTTTTTTTATTATCCAAAACGATTGAAAACGATGCCGAGACATTACCCTCGAAATTCGAAACTTGGGAAATCAGTATTTGTAAAGTAAAAATACAATTTCCAAATGCCGAATTTGAAGTTCCCGTGCGATCCGCGCCGGTGCGTGGATGTCAAATATTGCAGTGTCTTGAGAGTCCACTTTCTTTCACGACTTTGTGCTGTTGCCATCGCGACCCACAGCAAGGAGGAAAGGAGCGGCGGACCGAAAAAAACGGTTTTGAGCGGTGCCGCCTGCCCAGGCAGCATGCTTTCCAAGGGAGGATACAAATCTAGGAGACATCACACCGGACTTCGATTTTTGGTATTTCAAAAAGAAGGGCCGTAGTGCGTTTGCAATTGTGTTAAAAAACATGTTTTACGATTGCCGTTATTAATTGTTATAGAAATGTATACAAAGCTTCTAAATTTCAAGATTTTTGAACGTCACGAATCAAAAGAAGCGAGGGGGCGAGGAGCGGCAAAGGAGGACACCAAAAATAAAAAGGGGCACGCACGCGTGAGAAAATTTTTTTTCGCTATGCGTTTTTTTTTTTTGCGTGTCTATGACTACAACTTGCATCGTTTTAGACAATTAAAAAAAAAGGTTAAGTCCAGTTTGTTGCAGAGTGTTACTAACTGCACCCTTTGCGTGGGGGGACGGAGATACTTGTATGTGCATCTAAGATGTTCTGTATTATTTATCAAAATGTATTTGCTTCAAATGCAAGAAGCATCTTTTATTTCCCTCTGACAATAACCAAGTTTGGTAAGAACTACTTCGCACAGTGTACGAACTAGGTGCAAAATTTGCTCTTTTCTCCAGGTGCCGCGTAGTATCGGTCAGGTTTCCAGTGTATTGCACTGAGACTGACTCAAAATACAGTTTTTATTATAATCTGGGGCAGACTGTTCCAATGTTTGTAGCACTAATCGACTTTTGGCTTTGCCCCTACAGTGGCGAGCGGAGCCGACCACCACCTCATGCTGTGGCACCTCAAAGAAGAAAAGCGAGCGCTCAAGTTGGAGGGCCACAAGGTAGAATTTCGAGGATACGCTTTCAATCCAACAGCAACGACGCCCCTTTTGAATGAACTTGGGCTGAGTCAGCCTGGCTGAATGGAGCCAGCCCTAACTCTCTCTTGTCTAATCAAACCTCATTTTACCTCATTTGAACCAGCCTATGCTAAGCACAGTGCACTGACCAAGACAGTGCGAAGCGCATGTTCGTCTGCTTTTTTTGCAGGGGTTGTGGTGACGTCCGAACGCCAAGCTCTGATTGGCTCCGATTGGAGGATAGTGGGTAGACCTCAAAGCAAGCTGCCTTGAGGTCAACCCACTATTCTTCAATCAGAGCCAATCAGAGCTCAGCATTCCGATGTCACCACAACCCCTGCAAAAAAAGCAGACAAACTTGAGCTCGGCATACCTTTTTTCACTTTACACCTTCACTGCAGCAGACGTTATGAGCCATCTTAGCCAATAAAACGCTCCACCTGTGCCACGTGACTTCAAGCTCCGTGGGTCGCTCTGCCCAACTGAAACTTCTCATAACACACTCTGAGCTACGGATTGGCTCTGGTTGCTCATGGTGTCCATTGCGGTACATTGTAATGTGAATTGAAGTATAGTGGTCTCTGGTTTGGTTTCTCATGTTTATGTTCTACTGGTTGGGTATGCTCCATCTATCTCGCTATGAAACTAAAATTGCCATGTGCGAGCACTAATTCTTAACTTTGTTATGCTATGTTGTCAAGGTTAGTATAGTTTCTGTGGCGCTGTCAAAGCTATACTTGTGTGAGCGTAAGCAGAAGAAACGCTCAAGGAAGCCACGTGCTCATACAGCACTGTGGAAACTATGCTAGCCTTAACAATGTTGCACAAGGAAGTTGATGCCAGGTATAGTCCGCACGTGTAGTGCTCGTAAAATCGGGGGGAAAATTATGTTGAAAATAAAGCGGTGGTGTAGCTGGGTTGGATGTACTGCATCTGTATTCATCTCGCTAAGATACTGAAATTGAAATTTGTGATCACCTGTTCTCAACTTTGCTATGGTACATTGTCAACGCTAGTGTAGTTTCTGCATTACTTGCACGAGTGCAAGCAAATGACATGCAAGACGAAGCCACGTGCTTGTGTAACAGTCTGGGGCTGCAGCCACAGAAACTACACTAGTCTTGACAACATAGCACAAAAAAGTTGACGCCGAGTATAGTCGCACAAGTAGTGCTGGTGGAATTGGAGAAAATTTATGTTAAACATAGAATGATGGTGTAGTGGCACTTCACAGTCTCAGCAGGTTCAAATGTGACGCTCCGTGGACGTCTTCTTTCAGGACAGCGTGTTCGGGGTTCGGTTTGCACCCTCCGGCCAATGCCTGGCGTCTGCGTCACGTGACTCGACCGTTCGCTTCTGGATCACAAACACGTGAGTTGCAGTTTGCTTGTGCGTCTTTGCGTTCGTCAAACATTGTAATAATGGTTCTGCCACGAGTTTTTTTTTTTAAATTTTTTATATAGTCTAGCTGTATTTGGTGATGAACAAAGTTAGTTCCATTTAGTTAGATGCTCCCTTCTAAAGAGTGTGTGCGACGCAGGCAAAGGTTCAGATATCTTGTGCACACATCGGTCTCCTATATCTTGATGCATCTAAGTTTGTATATACACCAAGTCAGCTCTGACATCATGTCACAGTGGTGGTGATGTCAGCACTGCTCATGCGCGGATGCTTTGTCTTATACAAATCTAGTTTGTGCACATGCGCAGTGCCCACACATTGTGTGGACAAATCCGGGCTTGTTTGTAAACAATGCGTTGGTTTATAACAGTATAGTAGAAAAGAAGCATTACGTTTCAGACATTACAATGTTAATAGCATGCCGGAAGTAGAGAACAAGTGTCTCGATTGTATCAGTCCTCACGTTATCCTCATTAAAATGAGGAGCATTAACCACCAGTCATGGGAACCGTGGGGAATCGGTGGCCAAGTGGGCTAGCGCACACCAGCTCGGAGCACGTGGAGCGAAAGCTCGCACTGCAGAACCCAGGGATCCTGGGTTCAATCTCCACCCCTGCCCGTTTTGATCTGGAAGAGCATCGTACCGGCGTGCGGTCGTGTATCACTACTGCGTGGTGCACGTTAAAGACCCCAGGCTAGTGGTTGTACTTCACTGGCTAAATTTCTCATCTACAGCTGGGAGACGAGTTGCCCGTTGAGGCAGACTAAGTTCTAGGCTGTATAAACATAAACACACCCCGACGAGCACATTGACACCGCTTGTAATGCGGAGCGCAAGTATGTCTGCTTCTTTTTTGAGGGTTCTGGTGACGTCAGAAAGCCGAGCTCCGATTGGCTCTGATTGAAGGACAGCGGGTGGACCTCAAGGCAGCTTTCCCTAAGGTCTACCCACTATATCAGAGCCAATCGGAGCTCGGCGTCCTGATGTCCCCGCAACCGCTGCAAAAGAAGCAGACGGACTTGCACTCTGCATCGTTTACGAGGGAACGCACTGGCGTCGTCTACTATGTAACACTCCCGACTTTATATAACCAGACAGAAGATTTTTGCAGCGTTTGCGGGATGAAATCTGTGCATCATCTACGAGAGATGGTATCTCGTCATGTTGTCGGAATTACTTCAAGCGCGCTGCAGAAAAATAATATATTAGCAGATTGGAAGTGTTCTGGGGCCACCTGGTGGGTGGTGCCAGTGCATTTTCTCGTCGTAAGCGCTTACGAGGGAGTGCGCCATGCGCTCGAGCACGCTCAAAGGTAAATGTGTGAACCGACCTTATAGCTCTTTCCTGACCGTGTGAATTTTTGTTTTTTGCTGAGGAATGTATTAAGTGTACAATATGATGCCATACATAGAAATGAAGCTAAATAAGTGGGTTTTGGAATGATGTAAAGGTCAAAGCGGAGACTTGGAATTCTAGTGCAAAATACAGTTTGTCAAACAATTTTTTTTTCTTCTAAATTTGGTGTAAACTTGGTGCATATGACTATATCTTAAAGGGACACTGACAGGGTATTTATGCTCACCAAGGTTTTTATTTGTACGTGACATGAGGGCCCAACTACCCAGAACACAATTTGCGACTCAAAATTTGTTTTCTTTCCGCCCGAAAACCGCCGGTTGAGAACTGGACGGTTTAAGTTGCGCTCACTCTCTTCTTTGTGGTCACGTGCCGTTTTCTGTGGTTTAGACACAACCAACAAAGATAATAAAAATTGTGGGTTATCGAAAGCACCCACTCAATACAAGAAATGGACAAAAAAATATGACACCCATTTCTTCTGGCTTCTAAAAAGCTGCAAACACAATGAGTGTAAACAAAAGTTGCACAGCCACGTGATTTCTGGTATCTTCCTCCTCCTTTATATTTCTTCTTTCTCCCCAGTCCACTTTTGGTTTCAGTTTCAACCAGTTGCATTTTTTGACTTTATTAAAAATGTATGTGACGCTTTAGCAAAACACTGATTGGGTAGTTTTCTGACACCATATTAAATCGCCTGGCAAAAAAAATTAAAAAGAAACATTTTTGGGGGGTGTCAGCATCCCTTTAAGAAGAAAAAAAAAAGAGTAAAAAATCGACATATAGAAAATGTTCTTTATTTTAACAAGAAGAAAGCTTGCAAAATCTAGATTTTAGCTCGAGAAGCTTTTGAGCTAATAAAACTCGAGTCAACACCCACGACTGACGTGCCATTAAGCTAAGCAGTTTCTCAATGTGGTGAAGCACGGGTCGTCAGTACTGAATTATGATAAAATGGCTTCGTAATCGGATGCACACTGGTATCCGAGCCCGAAAAATTGCCAAAGGATTTGCGAGAATAGCCACGCTTGCGTGAGAGTGCTGGACCCAGAGCTGTGTTAATGACGATGTGCTGTCAGTTTCTTGCACAACTTAATAATTGCCGCGACGTGAAAAGAGGAAGAGAAACGCAAAAAAAACAGTACTGTAGTCTTCAAACTACTATGTCTGAGAGGGCACGGCAAGCGTGGGAGCTTTGCAAGACTTTTGAAATGAATCTCCATGCACATCGATCACGTGTGATCGATGCTCAGTGGGTGCAGTCGGGTGAGAGTTGAGAGGTTCTCCAGAACCCCAAAGAAACCACGTCTGTTACACAGATATCAAAAAGCGCAAAAATACATAAACAAAGAAAAGACAAGGGCAACACAGACGGCCTAATTTTAAATAAATTGAGAGGAACAATGGTGAACTTTTAATAATCGCAAACCAACTAGGCCTTTCCAACGTTTTAATTCGGCGCACATTTGCTGGTCACCTGTCACTCCGAGGCTTCCTGGGGGAAGGGGGGGGGTTAACTTTTTGAGCTTGTTTCGTTACGTTCGGCCAGAAGATTTTGCCGAATCCCGCTCGCAACCGCTCAATTCGTCCCCGCAGGAAGTACGAGTGCAAGGTGCTCAAGGCGCACACGGCGGCAGTCCGGTCTCTCGACTTCTCTCCCGACGGTCAGAGCTTGGCAACGGCGTCCGACGACAAGACCGTGAAGGTAAGCATGTCACGTCCGCCGTCTGCCCCCGTTTTGTCGTACCGGACGGGCAGACACTCTGGAGTGTGGTGGCGCGCCCATTCCTTGCGACTATGGTGCCTAGAACGCGTCTCTGGCTGGTGTGTTCACCACGTCCTCAAATGCGTCGCACGACCTGTACGCAAATTCAGTTTCCCCGGTATATTCAGCGAGGAAATTGACGTCACGTGACCTCAAGACCAATTCAGTTTCCCCGCAAGGTTTACCGGGGGAAATGACGTCACATGAACGTGACTTTATGTTACGTGACCTATACAGTCAAACCCGTTTATAACGAACACCAGGAAACGCTACGATTAGTTCGATATAGCAAGTAGTTCGATATAGCAAAAACCATTTACAACGAACTTCCACGATGCGTTCGTTGTAAGGCGAGACTAGAGAGCTTCTATTTCTTTCTCATCTCACCTCCGCTTTGTAACAATGCGCTGTAAAGTGTTTTTTTTTTTTTTTTGCATGCGTGCAGAGTTTTTTTTTTAGCTTATCTCCCCTTCTGAATCGCTTCTCTTTGCTTAATTTTGTTCGAAACTTGAGCTTTTGGAATTTTCTTTCTTTCCTACTTCTTCTTGGGGGGAAGGGACAGGCTAGAAGAGGATTGTTTGCGCGTTTTTGAAGCCTTCCCGGGTGAAAAAAGTTTGATATAGCCAATACGTTGTTCGTTATAAAAAGTATGTTTTACAGTGTAGACCGCATATAACGTATGTCACGGGAGTCGCGAAAATCCGCACTATAAGCGGTACCGCGCTATAACCAAAACATCAATTTTTCAGGCCAAAACACATGCCATGAGACAACTTACCTTTATAAAACAATTTATAGATGAAAAATAAAGCTTAGTCTGAGGAAAGTCCTTATTTCACCAGACTAGTACGTATTTACCCGAAAATAGGTCGACCCCCCTTATGAACCCACCGGGAATAAAAATAAAATAATTCAAATATACAGATCGACTTTTTTCTTTTTTTTTTTTTTTTTTTAGGAACAGGGGAAAGTTAGGGCAAAAGAAAGAAACAAACCTTTATTTAAAGCACTCTCGGCTAAATCGCACGGCGATGCCAAAAGTTTAAATCATCGCCAGAACTTCCGGACAGGTCATCGTGGTCCGAAGCTTCGTCAGCTCGGTAGACATCCTCTCAAATTCGTAACAATACCTCACTGACCCCGTCCGTTGTAAAATGACGACAAGAAGAAACGAAAGGTGGAGACGGGCGAAGCGAAGAAACACCAAATACAACTACGCGAGCAACGCGGAGTCGCCATGAGCAACACGCAAGCCCACGCAAGCAACAAGCTAAAGTAACCTCCGTTTTTTTGTGCGCGCATTTGCGAGGGAGAGGAATGGACTCTGGAGGGCAAGGTGCATGGCGCAGCATCGCGTTCCTCTCCCTCCCCTTGTCCAGCGAGGGGAACCGAGGGAACGCTACAGGCGCACAGGCGCTCGATGGGGCTTCGGAGTTGAGCACGCGCGTGCGTGTGTCGGTCGCTCCGTTGAACGGTTGAACTCGCTGCGTAGTCATTCGTCTTCGCCTCTCCTCTCTCTTTGCTTCTCCTCGCTTCTTCTAGCAACCTCCTTGCTTCCGCGAGTGCCGCTTGCGGCTAGCGCCGTTATCTAGTGTCGCACAGGGAAGCGTGCTCGCTGTGCCGGTCGGTCGGCGGGGTCGGCGGGCTGTTCCAGAAACCGCACTATAGCCGGTATTGCGAACCGGTGGTTGAAAAAAGCCGTGTTATACCCAGTCCTGCACTATAAGCGGTTACGTTGTAAGTGGTCTATACTGTACATGCATTTTTATTTAAATTTTTCGTGAGTTCGATATCGACAATAATTGGCTGTACGTGGGTTTGTTCTAAACGGGTTTCACCGTACACAAGTTCAGTTTGCCCGCTACATTTAGTGGGAAAATTGACGCGTGACCTGCTGTGGCTCTTTCAATTATCTCTGTAGCTAATCGCTTAATTAGACAGTAACATCTCGTTGACTCATGCAATGTCGCTTGTCGCTCGGAACCACTTTTGGTGCGCAGGCGGTACGGGACGCCATACACATTTGTCGAAGGCGCGTCTCGGGCATTGTACTTATGACGACGACTCTGAGCCGTCGGAATGCCTCGCTGTTTCAGGTGTGGTCGGTGCAGAGGCAACGCGTCGTCTGCTCGCTCGCCGAACACGCCAACTGGGTGCGAAGCGTCAGGTGAGGATGCCCTTTCTTGCTTATTTGACTTTTCCGTCTGTGTTTTTCCCGTGTCCGCCCAATGGACGTACATGGGACATCTGTTTCTGTATATTCGAACCGAAGTGGATCTTCGTTGGATGTCCGCTGGATATCCAAAAATACCCTGCCAATACAGTGAACTTTCGTTAATTCGACCTTGACGGGACATTGAAATTTGATTGAATTATCCGAATGATTGAATTAAAAAAAGGACAGAAAAACGGTTAAAATTAAACTTCCTATTATTGTCCAAAGTACTCACAGATAGCTTGCTGCCGTCTGCGCTTAAAGGGGTACTCCGGCGATTTTTTGAGCTACCTCAACTAACTATATTTTCTGACTCTCCGGCCTTTACCCTTTCCGATATGTTATTTAGTATCGCGAAATTCATAATAGTTATTGTGAAATCGGCAAATGAAAATGATGCAAAAACCTACATTCAAATATACCCGCCCTTTTCAGTGCCGTGACATCAGTGGCGGGCAGGCTTGCCAGTCGAGCAAGCTGTCTAAAAAATAGAATATGGCAATCATTTGTTCCGGGCTGGAGCGCAGGTACTGGAGCGAGCTTCCAAAGCATTCATTTGACACCATGAAACTGCTTCCAATCAGTTGGGAACAAATTCTACAGTCCAAAGAGTGAACCCCTGCCTTCCACTGACGTCACTTTTTCGTTGTTGCCAGTAGAGACTTTCAGTTTGAAAAACGCGGTGAGGACCAAAACTGTAAATTCAATAACTTTGTGAAAAAAAAATTATTTTAACCTAATATTTGGGATACTATTTTAGCGATGTTGTTTGGCGAATTTAGCTAAATTTCAAGCAAATCGGGGACCATGAAGAAATCGCCGGAGTACCCCTTTAAAACGCGTGTCCAAAAGCATGCTCCGGAGAGCAGCGTAACTAAACGTCACGTCCACAAAAAATAGCGCACTACAAAAAAAAAATGAATGTAAAAAGTAAGTTTTATGAGCCAACTTTGGCGCCAAGCAGCCAGACCGTCAGCAAAAAAAGAAAGAGAACTTGCGCTTTTCGACGCGCAAGATGGACCGCACACGATGCTACAGTAAAGCGCTTTCAGAGCGCGCGCTGAGAAAGCTCTACGAGTCGACTTAGGCGCCAAGCGGCCAGACTGTCACGACAGAAAAAAAATAATCCCAAAAAAAGAAAGAGGAAAAGAGAACTCGCGCCGGCACGCAAGATGGACCGCGCACAATGCTACAAAAAAGCGCTTTGAGAGCGCGTGCTGTCTCCGTGCCCGACCACGTGCTCTGTTCTCCGCGCTACTCCACGCCAGATTGGTTGCGCTGGCTCGTGTCATTCGCTACGATCCATTTCAACGGCGTATAGGAGCAAGCGCATATTTGCGCACGTTTGGCATTGCAGCAAATGGCCCGTGTTTCGCCGTACGTTGGTGGTTTTTCTGCCGTGGTGCCGTGCAATGTGAGCCCGCGCGCATTCGCTCGGGACGAATTATCCGATGCGGAGTCTTCCCGTGTTCGAACTATCAAACTTTTCCTCCCATAGAAATGTATGGGTGCTTGCCGGAACTTTTGAACACGATCGAATTAAACGAAAAGTCGAATTAACCGAGGTCGAACTAACGAAAGTTTACTGTATATCTGCCAATCCAAATATCCTCAATAGGTCTGCCAAAGGGTCCCATTTCGGACATTCGGCGAATGTGCAAATGTTTTCCTTCGGGTCTCTGACAAGTGTTCCTCGGACATGCATCGGACGACAAACGTGTGTCGAATATCAAGCGGATTTTACTTGGATGTCCGTTAGATATTCTACGGTTTCTTGGGATTGATTCTTGTCGTCTAAACTAGCCAAAAAGAGAAACTGCGATTTAATTGCAATCTGTTAAATGGGGAAACATTTGCGAGCCGAGATACAGCGCAACTTCTCTGTTGTAAGGTCAGCTTTTTTTGGGGGAAATGTTTCCAATGGCATGTCAATATGTTAAATGGTTGTATGACTCTTACAAGCATTGGTTGTTTTATGATGTCCATATTGTTGCTGTATTAGCCTTTTACAACAATGTTGGAGGCAACATTGCCTGCAAATCATGAGACATTTTTGGAAATGCGCCTACAGTGAAACCCGCTTAGAATGAACCCACATACAGCGAATTATTGTCGATATTTAACTCGCGGAAATTTTAAATAAAAATGCACGTAAAAAGTACCTTTTATAGCTAGCAACATATCGGCTATATTAAACTTTTCCCCCCCCCCGGGAAGGCTTCCAAAAACGCGCAAACAATCGTCCTCTAGCCTGTCCCTTTCCCCCAAAAAAAAAGTAGGAAAGAAAGAAAATTCCAAAAGCTCAAGTTGCGAAGAAAATTGAGCGAGCAGAAGCGATTCAGAAGGGGAGAAAGCTAAAAAAAAACACTGCATGCACGCACAGAAAAACAAACAAAAAACTTTTCATCCCAAAGCGGTTGCCCACGAAGAGAAGCGATTCAGGAGTGGAGATAAGCTAAAAGAATAAACTCTGCACCCATGCTAAAAAACAAAAAAAAACTTTCCAGCGCATTGTTACAAGGCGGAAGCGAAGACATGAGAAAGAAAGAGAAGCTCTCTCTTTACAACAAACGCATCAGTGGAAGTTACTAGGTGTAAATGGTTTTTGCTATATCGAACTGATCATAGCGTTTCCTGCTATTCGTTATAAACGGGTTTGACTGTATAAGTTCGGCACCGATCTTTATCTCCAAAGTTCTATAACACATGGAATGCAATATTTAGGGTGCAATCGCTTAAAATTATTTAAAAGATATTAAACCGTTGTTTCGGGGAAGTGAAGAAGAGCCTATACTTTTATCAATTTCTGCGGTATATTGAGCAGGGAAACTGGGTGTATAGGTCATGTGGCGTCAATTGCCCCGCTAAATTTAGTGGGGCAATTAAGTTGGTGTCTAGGTCATGGGACATCAATTTTCCTGCTAGATTTAGTGCAGAAATGTTATTGATGTGTCATGGCGCATCAATTTCCCCGCGAAATTTGGCAGGAGAATCGAAAGTGTTTAGGTCACATGACGTCGATTTCCTTGCCAAATTTAGCGAGGGAAACTGAACTCGTGTGACGTCCATTTTTTTCACTAAATATAGCGGGGAAGCTAAATTGGTGTACGTCTCCTGACGTCAGGTCACGTGACATCAAATTTCCCGCTCAATTGCCGTACAGGTCAGGTGAAAGTGAATTGCAGTACAGGTCACGTGACGTCAGGACCCCGCTGGATTTAGCGGGGAAATTGAATTGGTGTATAGATCACTTGTCATCAATTTCCTCGCCGACCTTGGTGGGGAAACTTAATTTGTGTGCAGCTCACGTGACGTTGGGTCACGTGACATTGATTGACGTCACGTGACCTAAGCACCGATTGAGTTTCCCCGCTAAATTTAGCAGGAAATGCATGGACGGACGGATGAACAAAATGTTGGGATTAGGGGATCCATTAAAAAGCATTTGATGCTTTAAAATCTCAAACCTATCTCAATCCTACGGATGAAATCGCGACACGCATAATGTGCGGCGGGAGGATGTATATCTGCCTTTCCTTCTAGTTAATTTTTGTTATTATTAATAGACCTTTTCCCGAAGTACCCAAGCATAAAAGAGAATGCAGGGATTGTATGGTACATGTGCTGTGCGAACTGGCGTCTGCAGCTGTAAATGTTCGAAAGCAAAAATCTAAAATAAATGGCAATTCGTACGCACATTCCACAAACAGCCTATTTTGGGGTTTTACTTCGATTCTCTTGTATAGGGAAGTCGAATGAGCGCAGCTAAAGTTCCAAAGGTCTATTAAGGATTCCTATTTAACTGGACTTGGCATATTTAGAAGTAGATCCAGCATCCGTCGAGCAGTTTTTTTGCGACTCTTTTCATTTTGCTACACTTATCTCGTGGAAACCAGCCCTTTATTGCATTGTTTCTAAACCTTTTCATCAACATAACGACTTTGACCCTTTTTTGAAACAGAACAGGACTCTAAAAGGAGCACTGACAGGTCAAAATCCTTTTTTTTTTTATCATTCGAAACAATTCAAAACGATGCCTGGACATTACCCTCAAAATTCGAAACTTGGGAACTTAGTATTTGTGAAGTAAAGAAACCATTTCCAAGAGCCGAATATTAAGTTCCCGTGCGATCTGCACCAGTGCAGTGACGTTAAAGATTGAATCATCTTGCAACCCGAGTTTCTCTCACACCTCCGAGCCGCCCGACCCGAAGTGTCGTGTTCGCCCGAGTTCCGTGAACAACCGCTCTTCTCCGTGCACGATGCCTATCGCTGTGAGCAGACGACGCTTCACTTTCAAGTCTGAAGTTCTTTTAGGGCCCTTTCAGCAATCTCAAATTCCTTAAAACGGTGTGAGGTCGCAGAGAACGCGGAGTGGACTTTTGTGAGCGACTCGAGGGGCCCACGTCGCGTCGGTTCTGCGTGAAAGGATGCCCCAGTGGAGTCACAACCGAAACTATAATACACAGATACCAAACCCAGTTGTTTTGACTGTTTCAAGATTTGCTTTTGGAAGTTTGAGAGGTCGTCGGGCACCTGAAAAAGAGAACTTCATCCGATTCCCCGACTCACCGATCATCCTCAGTGCTACATGTGCCGAGCGCCGCAGCGCCGCCGTATTTTCCAAGGGAGGACAAGAAGCCAGGAGGCGACATCACTCCGGGCACCGATTTTCGGTATTTCAAAAAGGAAGGCCGTCGTGTGTTCGCAATTGCGTTAAAAAACATGTTTTACAAATGCCGTTAATAAATATGATAGCAGTGTTGCTTACAAAACTTCTAAATTTCATATTCGATTACATCACAAATAAAAAGAAGCGAGGAGGTGAGAAGGAGGAGAAAAGGGCACCAAAGATTAAAAAAAGCGTGCGTGCATGTAGGGAAATTTTTTTTTCCATTATGGTATTTTTTTGCATGTTTATGATTACAACTTGCATCGTTTTAAACAACAGAAAAATATGCTAACTTTTGAGGTAAACATAGCCTCGAAATTAAAATTAAAAAAAAAAAAAAAACTTTTGTTGATGTTTATTAGTTTTCAGAGAATGGTTTTAGAAACTTGCATTTATAAACATGCAGGATTTATCTCACAATTAATTATTTTCGGCACGTCTCTTGAGTCAGTAGGGAGCAAGTTTTTGCGTTTTTTTATTTAGGGCAGCTCCGTACTCGTTTAACGTAGCCAGAACATCTCTCCCTCATTGGAAGTGCCATTTGCTCTAGATTTAGCCCGTAGAAGCTTTCCAGCCAAACAGAAAAAATGTGCAAAATAGGGTATGAGAAATCTTAATGGTTGAAGGCCAAAACAGGGCTTAAATCTTTCCCGACCAAGCCCATAGGCCATCAATCTCTGGTGATCGACGGTTTCCAAGCGCTGTCAAGAAATTAAATTTAGTGCAGAGGACCATGTTCCACAATCTCGTGGATAGCCAAAGCACTGTAGTTTGAATTTCAACGTAGGTTCGAGCTTTATCACAAACTGGTGGGCTGTCAAAAATTGTCTTGCTGGGAACGGTGGTTGCACTTGTCTAGCATGGCTAACTGCTTGCATCAGTCTTTGTAACAAAGATGGCATTATATACACAATTCAACTGTATTATGGCATATTGTTTAGACCTCAAGAACTCTGGGGACACTTTAAATGATGTTATAGGCGTCGTTTAACAGACGGTTGTTGGTAAGCATCACTATAATTTCCAATGCTGTCCTGAGCTGGCATGCACGTTTTATGTTCCCAACAAGGAGGACAAATATGCTAAACATGAGGGAACTGCAATCAAGGCTATGACAAAACCAAGGTAGATCACAAAGAAAGCATTCTGCTGGGGATGTGAGGTGGACTATTCGTGTTTCACCAACATAAGCATTCCTTCGTTGAAAAGCACACGTGTTGGGGAGGCTAACTCTCCAACGAACCAAAAATAGACGTCGGTTAGAGTACACTAACTTTCAGAAGTTATACTAGTCGTGGGTGTGGGGCACATTTTGTATATCCAGATGTTTTTTTTAATTTGTTGTTTAATTTGAATAGTTGTAGAAGTGTTCGCGTTTACTATATGCCTTCCATGCATACATTGCACTTTCAAACACTAAAATTTAAAAAACTTTTTCTCGCATTATACCAACCTCAGTTTCTTTTGGAAGAACAACTAATTGGCTACATTTTCAGGTTTTAAATTGCTACATATGCAAAATAGTTAGGAAAATAAAAGCGTTTGCACAAATCCTTTCGAAAATTGCTTCTTTTCCCGTGGTCGGGAAAGAGTTAAGATTGGTCCTGCCCGGCGATGTGATATTCTGCCATCTTCAGTAACACCCTTTAGATGGTATCTTCCACTTCAGATCATATTGCTGCTTTGCTACTCTTCCTTAGTATGATTTGCCTCTTGGTTCTCACCAGTTTATCTGTCAGGGAATGCCTGCTACAAAACTTGCCTCACCTACAAACGACACAAGCTGGTAGCTATCGCCAACAGTAATCACGATCCGCACCCAGCATATTCACGATCCTGTAAAACATGGAAAGAAGAAAAAGAGATTCTTACCTTGAAAGTAAAGGAAGCTTGTCCTACCCGGAAGCACGCCGTCGCTTCGCGTTCCTCCGGAAAGGCGGATATGCACAAGTGGTGCATATGCACCATTGAAGGTGGCAGTGGCTACTCGGGCATCTTTTTTGGATTATGGGAAGCCCCTGCAGTCCCCCACGCCCAAGCTGAAGATTCAGCTTCCTGGGCACACACTCTCGGCTGGTCGGTCTCCTGACCCCCCCCCCCCCCAGCCAGAGCTCTGCGACTCTCCTGCCTCGTCAGCACAGCTACCCCTCCCTTCTCGAGGAGAGAGTGCACAGGCTGCTCCCCATTCTCAGGATGGACCAGCAGCTAGTGTGCCTGCCCGCACCCTATGGTCCCTTTCCAGCGAGAGGAATCGACACTCTCGCCCGCACTCCTCGGAGAGAGCGTCGTCATCGAAGGAGCGGCATGGTCCTCGTGTTGCTCCTGCAGCACCTAAGGGCCAGGAACAGGTGGACGTGGGTGACTGCCCAGCCAGCACGTCCTCTGCCCCTTCGGCTGGGGCTGGTCGTGGGGCATGACGCCCCGTTCCCCGAATTTACCCAAACCTGCAGCGAAGGCCTTGCCTCAGGAACCAGAGGCAATGGATGAAGGTGCAGAAGTCTCCACACATGTGTCTGACCAAGATGACATGGAGTGGCAGGCTCCTAAAACTAAACAAAATACCAAAATCCCTGTAATTCCCCCAGAGTGACGCAGTAGATTAATATTTACCACGTGCGGCAGCTTTACAGCTTTTATTTATTCTCTCCCAGTTATTTTTTATTCGCATTTTAAATCTCTTTTAATACAAAAAGATATTTCCACTTTCTGCAGTGGAACTGCCGCGGTCTTTTATGCAATATTGGCAATGTTAATTTTTTTTATGGATGAGTTATGTCCTATTGCTCTCTCTACAAGTGACACAACTCAGCGATCGTCATAAGTCAAATTTGCTCCGCCATCAAGTTCTTAGAAAAGATCGCCGTGCATCTAATTCATCTGGTGGAAATGGAGTTGCCTGCTCTCAGGTTCCTCTTACTGCGTCTACTTTTGGATCGTCTTATCACTGTTGTTTCTATTTGTATTCCACCAAATATTCCACTGCATCTTCATAATCTTCAAAGACTTGTTACATAACTCCCTCACCTTTTTTACTTTTAGACGATTTTAAAGCTCACCACCCCTTGTGGGGCAGCGCCCGTCAGGACTCTCGTGGTGGGGTCCTTGAGCGTTTTTTATTATCATCTGGGTTCTGTCTTTTTAATGGGAGGGAACCCACATTTTTGAATAAAGCTCGTCAATCTTTTACATCTATTGACCTTTCTATTCCATCACTAGTTTTACTTCCATGCTTTTCATGGAAGGTTTTAAATAACCCTTTTGGAAGTAATAATTTCCCTGTTATTCTAGAAAGCATGATGCCAATTCCTTCTATTCCGACGCGACTTCCAAGGTGGAAATTGGAAAAGGCTGACTGGTCCATTTTTTGTTTGGAGGCTTTCATTGACTCTTCTGTTCTCTTAAACATGAGCCCTGACGCCGCCGCGCTGTGTGTTACTGAAGTGATTATGAATGCTGCACCACGCAGTATTCTCGAGACCTCTGAACGACTCCCCAAGATGTGCAAGCCATGGTGGAACAATGACTGCACCACAACACGCAAGTCGCAAAAAGGGCGTGGTGCATCTTCAGACGATATCCCACTCCACGGAATTCGCTTGAATTCAAGAGAAAAAGGGCCAACGCTTGCTGGACGCGAAGGCATGCTAAAGGCAGCTCTTAGAAAAAGAGTCATTTGAGTAGTTTTGTTTCTTCAAAGTGTGGGATTGGCTTAGGATGATCAGGGGAGGCTATCTGTCTTTCAGGATACCCCTTTTTCCATCAGCAACATCCCTGAAGGAACAAGCAAATGTTCTTGGTGAACACTTCCACGAAGTCTCTAGCTATTTCCTTGTCTGGTGCTGAAGGTGTTCCATATAACAAGCCATTTACACGGTGTGAGCCTGAACTGCAGCTGGGACGGATAGGATTCAATACGAGATGCTAAGGAGACTGTCTCCTGAATCTCTAAACAGTTTGCTCACCTTTTTTAATTTATTGTGGGATGCTGCTTGTTTTCCTGACTGTTGGAAAAGAGCACACATAATCCCTCTACTGAAACCCAGCAAACACCCATCTTCACCAACGAGCTGCCGGCCTATTGCACTGACAAGTTGCTTGGGAAAAACCTACGAGAGACTCATTAATCGCCATCTTGTACACTTCTTAGAGGCAGAGGATGTGTTTGATAGAAATCAGTGCGGCTTTCGAGCGGGTTACTCTACGGTTGACCACCTTGTCCGCCTGGAAACTTCTATTCGTGAAGAATTTGTACACCGCCAGCACTCTGTTTCTGTCTTCTTTGTTCTACAGAAGGCTTATGATACAACTTTGAGAGATATGATCCTTCGAGACTTGTACTCATATGGTGTCCGAGGCCGCATGCTTTGCTGTATTCAAAGCTTCTTGGCGGGTTGGACCTTCCAAGTGTGATTGGGCTCCACCCTCAGTTACTCAATTTCTAAGTGAGAGTTAAAAATAAAGGAAATAAACTGTTTCTCTCGACCTGCACCACCTGACAGTAACATCTTACACGTCTTACAACATCTTACAGGGCTCCACCCTGTAAGATGTTTTTCTCCAGGAGAATGGCGTCCCTCAGGGGCTGTATTAAGCATTTCACTCTTTGCTGTCAAGATTAATAGTCTGGCCAAGGTTACACCACCACCTGTATACTATTCAATGTATGTGGACGATGTGCAGATATTGTTTTCTCCTCGTAACTTGTCCAGCTGTGAATGGCAATTGCAGCTCACAACCGATAAGATGAGCAAGTGGGCTGATCAAAATGGCTTCAGGTTTTCTCCCAAAAAGACGGTCTCTGTTCCCTTTTCACTCTGCCGAGGCCTTTCTCCAGACCCAGTGTTGCACCTGTATGACGTTGGTATATCTGTAAAGGAGGCACGCAAGTTTCTAGGAATAATATTTGATAAAAAGCTCACCTTTATACCCCACTCGAAAGAGTTGAAACATAAATGCCCCTCGTTCATCAAACATCCGCAAAGTGTTGTCGCATACGTCCTGGGGTCTGACAGACAGTGCCTCTTGCGGCTTTAAAACTCCTTGGAGCGGTCCCGCCTGGACTATGGCGGATTGTTTATGGGTTGGCGCGTTAATCTGCCTTAAAGATGTTGGACCCTGTCCATCATCTGGGGCTCCGACTTGCCAAGGGGGCATTTCGGACATCACCTGTGCTTAGTTTGTGTGCTGATACACATCAAATGTCCTTAAAAGACGAAGGCAATATTTGAGTCTTTTTTATGCTTACAAGATATACAGCTGTCCTCAGCATCCCTCTTCTGGTGCCCTCCAACCTTCTGCATCCTTCCGACTCTTTGAAAACAAGCCGAATATTGCTCGGCCCCCGAGTTTCAGAGTTCAAAGATTGACGTCGCTCGATCTTCCCTTTAGTGAGGCTGCTTTGCTGAGGAGCAATGAGAAAGTTGCGCTTTGGGAGCATCTGCCAATCTCTTGTGACTGGTCACTGTCCAAGTACAGAAAAACAGCCATTTCTCCACTTGTTCTTCAGCAGGAGTTTGCCGATTTAGAACAGAAATACAAAGCCTACTCACATTGTTACACTAATCAGTCAAAAACATCAACTTCTGTGGGCTGTGCAGTTTATTCCATTGCCTTCAGGGAAGTTCGACAACTCAACTCTCTTGCCAATATTTTTACTGCTGAATTGTACAGCATTTTAATGGCTGTCGAGTATTTATTGGAGAACAATATCATGAAAGCAATTTTCTTTGCCAATTCCCAGAGCATTCTAGCCGTTTCGTCTTTAGCAGACTGCAAGAACCTTCTCATGCAACGTCTTTGGGTACGGTTAAACAGAGCACTTCAACTAGGACACCTGATCAAATTCTGCTGGATTACAAACTATGTGGGTATTCTCAGCAGCGAAAAAGCAGACTTGCTTGCTGCCTCTGCAAAAGAATGTCCAAAATTGCCTCTTGGCCTGCCACACCAAGACCTAAAACCGATCATACAGAAATCGATTATCACGTCATGGCAGTTGGATTGGGACATGGAAAAACAGAACAAGCATCACGTTATCAAGCCCCTACTGGGGGTATGGGAGAGTTACTTTCATAAGGATCGTCTGTTTGAAGTTCTCCTTTGTTACTTAAGAATTGGCCATACCGATTTGACTCACTTGCACCTGCTCTCCGGTGAGGATGTTAAACTTTGCAGTCAACTGTGGGAAAGCTTTGACTGTCTTGCACATCCCGTGGCATTGCAAATCTTTAAACCAACGGCGCCGAACATGTTTTCCAGAACTTTTCCGAGATCAGCTTCCCTTTCATTCATATTTTCTGCTTGGCGATCAAACCTTGGTTCCGCTCAAATGAGTTATAAATAAAACTGGCCTTTTACACCAGTTGTTGCTGGCAGTTCTTTTAGATTACATCTCTACGCTCCCTGCAAAGACCTTTGTTTGATGCAATATGGCCCAAGTTGCTCTTGTGCCATAAAAACCCAGTTATCATCACCTAATGGGATTCAATTCATCCTAAAAGTTTAAGTAAATTTGAGGGAAACGGTTCAAAAGTTGACCCTCTCAGGCCATGTCCCCCCTTAATTAGGCGACCTTTTGAGGGAAAAAAAAAGACTATTTTGCCCAGAGCAAAAGTATGCAGGCAAGCTGGTTAGGAAACACCCTAACCTAAACTCTGAGTAAAGAAATAAAAGCTTTTCACAGTGCAGTTTGGTCCTGGGGTCGCGCGCTGCGCGCAAGGAGATAAGAAAGAAAAGCAGAGAAGCCCTCGCCTAAGCAAAGCGCACATAATGAAGGCATCCTGCCCTTGGCTTTTCCTCGCACTTTGGAAAGAGAAGCGAAAAGCCCTCGAAATGAACACACTTTTCTATCCTTGTGCAGCGAGGTCGCGAATGCATGGGCAGCGTGGGCAAACAAAACAACTTTCGAAAGGCGGGAAAAAAAAAACAAAAAAAAAAAGACAACAACACGCGAGCAAGAAAAAAAAAAACATGGAGAGGAGCATTTTGTTTTTTTTTTTGCTCATTGCAGTTTGGTTTTGGAGTCGCGCGCGGCGCGCAAAGAGATAAGAAGTTACGTCGATTTTTCGGGATAAAAGGTCCGTTCATTATGCGAGTAAATACGGACGGAAAAATTTTACTTCGCGTAATGAACGCCCCCCCCCCCCCCCGCAACTTTGCATCGATTTTTCGAAGAAAAAAAAAGTGTGTTCACTCTGCGAGTAAATACGGTAACTCGATTTTTGATTCCAATCACGGACGGATTCCGATCACGGACTGGTGCATCCAGTCCGCCTGCTGGAGCAGCAGGCGGACTGGATGCACCATCCTCGTACACCCTACTGATGCTTAGCTCACAATACTAACTATTCTGCTCAAGAAAACTGTAATATAGTGACTCATTTTAACTTATTTTATTCACACTATGTGCCAGAATTAGCGTCTGCCTGTTAAATGCGACAGAAATCATCTGAAACCAACGTTGTTTCCACACGGTCCCATTGCCTTCCATAGCGGCCGCCGCGCTTTTGGTGTTGAGCTAGGGCGGCGCCTAGCGGAACGCTCGGTCCCTCCAAGCCGTTCACGTGATATTTCTTGGCCCGCGCGCTCCCATAGAGAAACGCGGAGTGACCTGGTCGCCCCTATAAAGCCGGTCGTGATTTGTTCATTGCAGTGGGTTAGCCCCGTTGAGTGCACTTCTCGCCGAGCACCTGTGCACTGCGGGAAGGCAATACCCACGAAGCTTGCGGTCATTGCTTTGTTGCTGTATGCGGGTGCTCGGTGAGAAGTGCACTTGATGGGACTGACCCACCGCAATTATGCAAGCAGAACTGTCCTGACAATCTGCTTTCATTATTATTATTTTTTTCTAGGGGGTTAGGTTTGATATTAAAAAAAATAATATTTGCATATCGCAAGCAGATTTATAAATTCCCTCAATTAGGATAGCTGGGCATCCCTTAGGTTTATTTTATGTGAGATCTGTCATTTACATGCCACTCCAATGTAGGCATTGAACTTTCCGAGGCCAGGGTTCATAGATATAGTTCTGTTAAAACTAACTGAGCTTAGAAGTGGACAAGTAAGAGGTTGGAAACAACCTTCACGAGATCAGCTGAATTTTCGTTAAAGCATCGTACAACAGTAGTAAAAGGCTTGGAAGAACGATTCGATATTCGATTAAAAAGTATTCGGCCAAAGACACTATTTGCTTGGAACCTCACCAATGTCTTATGTGCGCGCCAGCTCATAAATAGGCCTGTGTAGAGGAAAGTCTGAAAAATCTGCTCGGTATGTGTAGCTATTCCTAAAGTAAATCGCTACTTTGCCTCGCATAATATTTAGATGAATTTCTGATAATTCAAACTTCTGATATTTGAAACTAAAGACTGTGGCTTCCTGGAGTTTGAATTAATGAGAGTCGACGGGGAAAATGGCGGCCGATGGAGCCCTCGAATACATGGAGGCGAATGGCGCCAGTTACTAAGAACACGGCTCATTTTCCCATTGGAATTTTCGGAAAATCACTTACGACTTTTGAATAAGATAACAGTAAGTTCTGAAATTTTGGTATCTGGTTCAGACCGATGGCGCCATATTTGGGTGGAGGCGGAGCGTTCGGCAAATGCGTCGTAAATTTTTGTGGTGAAAAAAACCGTGCAAGTTGTTTTTCAGGACACGCTGTATTTCAGGCGTTTCAAAGGTCGGGGGTGGGCACTTAATGCAACATGGGTGCACGCTCGGTATTTCACGGTGGGCGAGCTACTTTCCAAGGCAGACTTTCCCCTTCACTGTCCTCTTTTCCGGTTGTCCTAGGTTCTCGGTGGACGGACGCCTGTTGGCCACCTGCGGCGACGACAAGACGCTGAGGTTGTGGGACGCGTCGTCCAAAACGTGCCTCCACTGCTTCGCCGATCTTGGAGGGTGAGTGTTTTGCAGCTTGGGATAACATTACGGACAGCAAGTCCACCGAAACGCGTCTCTTCGCACCTGGGAGAGGAAGTGAGCACGTGTGTGATGAACACGACGAAGCTCCGCCCTCACAGCCGTTTGCTTTTCGGAACAGTGGCGGCGGTGAAGAGCAGACAACGTCTAGTTTGGGATTTTTTCGTTGGTTGCAGTGCGTCTGGTAGTTGTTCATCGACAAAAAACAACATGCCCTTCGAGGTACTTCCTCTCCCCTTTCTCGAAGGCTAATACCCCATTCACAAGGCAGTGTCAAGATACCTTTAGCTAAGGTCCCTTTAGTAAAGAAGGCTGGAGATCATTATCACATTGCACATAAAGGTCCCTTTTAGGGAGAAGACTGGTCTTGGAGCTTTTTTTCTTATTTTATGACCATACCCAATGAAACTGCACAAGCTTGTTCAGCTCTTTGTGCTGATTTCACATATCTGGTCATTTTCTCAGTAAGTAGAATTGTCGCAGTGATAATTGAAACTTGCCTGCCTTTGTTTGGAGAAACAAGAGGGAAAACACTGCTCAACAAAATATCCTTTTTAACACATGGCTAGATACTATGAAGTGTATGGAATACAATGTTGGAAGTACTTTTAAGATAAACCCATTATTAGTGATTTTACTACACATTGAAGTTCAGTGCTCAATGCATGGCTAACAAGTAATAAAACAAAAGATCAAATGGAAAATTTTCTGGATTTGTATTAAAAAGTCTGCCCTCAACATTGTATGCTTCACACAGTCATCGGGCATTTCAGGAAAGGTTATATATTTCTATATGCTCTAGATGCTGAGATACCCCTCCTGCAAATTTTCAACAAGTCCAAGAATTATGTTTTGTGAAAACAATGTTAACTTCAATGCACATTCGACCCACATAGACATTATAAATTGATTTATAGCTTAAGTATTCATTCACAAAATCAGAAGCCTGGTAGATTCAGTAGAACAACAGCTGTAGAAGTCAACAGAAACAAGGAAGAACATGAGACTTTGATCGTGGTTTTTGGAGATGTCTGGCACGTAAGAACGCTGTTTATTAGAATTTGAAACGGCGGGACCCCTCGCATATCCTCGGCGTCTCCCCCTTGGCCTCACGTGTCTTTTCGTTTAGGAAACAATAAGAGCACAAACTCGCCGTGTTGGCGACTGGTGTTGTTGGTATACGTACGGGCACCTTTGGCTGCCTGCGTGGAAGTTTGGACTCACTTGTGTGTGTTATTTTTTTTTTTTCTTTATTCCCAAATTTATTTGAAGCGGATGACATGTCAATGACAAGCTTGTCGCCTGGTGTTTGGTGCTGGGTAGTGGCGATCCGGCAGAGAAAAACACGCAAGTTCGTTCGTGCAATGAAAATGCCCGTCGAGACACCCCTTAGGAGTAGTTCGCAACACTCGCTAGGTAGTAACTATGTGTCGACGGAAAAGTGCCGATATATGACTTGCATAGACGTCACGTCAACTGTCACATGGGGGTCTTGTTGCTGAGCACGAGAACACTACAATGGCAGCCAATGCGACGGCTGCAGCAGAGTAAACACCACCTAGACAAATCGGCAGCGACCTTCTCCAAAGTTCCACAATGCATGAAATGCAGCGTTTGAAGAACGACCCTATAGTAAATTTGTTCAGAAGACATTAAACGGTCATTTTGGCAAGTGAAGAACCTGTACTTTTATTTTCCCTACTAAATTTATTGGGCAAACTGCGTAAATCATGTGACGTCAACAACTAATAGAATGAAAAGAAAATGGAACACATGTATTTCGTAGTGTCTATACTCATCGTGTAGTTTGTTGTATCTTAGGTCAGTGCACAGTCGACGGCTCGAACACATACCACCACAAGCACACACACTAAAAGAGCACGTCACAAGGCGTTCGCTGCGCCTAATTTATATAACCGATAAAAGAAGATGTACGAAAAGACGAGGAGTGCCATGATGTCACCTTTTTGACTCCATTTGATTAGTTTTAATGACTCGTAGCGCCGGCTGCGTTTTGACTTTAAATGAAATGAATTATAAAGATTGCTCATCAATCGCGCTGGCCTCCATTTCCAGACGATGTCGGCAATGTGATGAGCTGAAAGTCGGCATAGATTTTTCAAAATAGTGGGATAGAGGCTATACTCTGATAATACAAAACCGGGGCATTTTACTCCTGATGAGATCACTTGATTATCATGTCTGCCTCATGCCTCAATGCCGTGGTTACAGTCACAGCGAATCCGTGGCACTTGCGCCGCTCACGTCCACCTTCACTGCCTCACACCAGCGCGCGCACATCAAGCTTCACCACTTTGCAGCGAAGTGCTTGGAAATAATGATCAGTACTGTTATGAGTCGACTTTTTTTGGTCTTGACTGTAGGCCTCTAATACAAAAGCCTGTGCCGAGAAAGAAAAAGAAAATGCGCGTTTTTGTCCGAATAAGTATGTTAGTTAAGGTAGTTCCGTGCAGCAGTCAAGTACAGCGCACTTTTTGACTAGGCTCTGGCTCCAACACCGCTGAAGTGCAGTGTCACTTTTAAAGCACAACGGTGGGTTTTCGTAATATTTGTGGGCAGTTGCTTTTGCAGTTTACATTAGAATCTTGAGATTTGCAGGTTCATGAAACGGGGGGAGAGACCTATTCTTATTGGCAGACATACTTTAGCAGATATGACGGTTTTTGCTGGCATTTTACAAACTTCAAAGTTTAAAAGTGGGAGGAAAAAGAGGCTTTATCTCAACTACATTGTTGAGCTATGCTTCAATTTTCACCATTGTAAATGGAACCTACTCTGACTTGAACATTTGCTCTAAAAAGAAGGCTCTGCATTCTTTTTGTGTCTTATCAGTTACTTTTACAAAAGAGAATAAGGAGAGCCTTGCATATCTGCGGATATGTACAGTCAACTGGCGGATGCTGATCAAAATGAATTAGATTTGGCAGATTGCTGATTGGATGCAAATGCGGATCGGATGCGTATATCCGAGGGCCCAGATCTATATTTTTGCTGAGGCGTCCCACAAATGTGTGCGAACCTCGGAGTGTACAGTGAATAAATAAGTGAGACTATTAAGGGGTGCATCACTGAATGTTTCGTGGGAGCCAACTACTGTCTTAAAGAAAAGGAGCCACTCGGTGAGAAAGTTGGTTTTTACCTCGAAAAAGTTTCCGATTTTTCGATTGATTCGATTTTTGATTTTTCTAAAGCGGGCCTCATGTTGTGCACCCCTGCTTTAGAGCATTCCATACAGCCAGAAATGCTGTCCCTAGAAAAACTAAAGAATGCATGGGCATCAATCGTCCTCGTAAAGCGTGTTCCTCTTTGGCAGGGAAAGAACGGAAAACATTCTTTGGCAAAGAACACCTAAAACGTACAAGCCACAAGAAAGAAGAAGCCTCCTCGACAAGTGAAATGCAATGTCTGTGTGCGTTTTTTTATTATTATTTTTGTTTTTTGATAGTAGATTAGTTGTTGATGAGTATGTGTTTAGAGCACTCAGTTTGGGGTCGTGTTAACTGAAACCGATGGGAGGTGTTGCCATTATTTCTTATTGTGATATTTTCCCAGCGATGTAGTCACGCCTTGCCACATATTTACGAGTACTTCGCTGCGGTGAGTGACTGCCGTTTCTCTCCCACTTCTTTATTACTTGACCTAAATAAAATGACACAATCATATCAGTCTGTCCTAAATAAACTTGTATGTGCAAATACAGAGGACAAACACGAAGGAGTGGACAAGGCCTAGTGCCCTTTTATGTTCCCGAATAGTCTGGCAGTAAACTCGAGCAATATTTCAAGTCACGTGTCTTGTAAAACCGCTCTCTAACAGGAATCAGTTCTAGGACATTAGAATCACGACGCTCCAAGACGGCTCAGAGCATCCGCTATGTCCTGCCTGACCTCGGCCTCCCGCTTCCCCGTTCGCTTCATCACCTCCTCAACTAAGGCCCAGCTCCTGTGGACCTTCCGGAGCGCTTCGGCAGCGCGTTCGTCCTCAGCTTCCCCGGTGACGAACTCTGCAGCGGGGTACAGGAGGGCCTTGTTCCTCCGCAACGCCTCCCAGACCTCCGGCAAGCCTTCCACGTCCTCCGCATCCCACTCGATGCGCAGGTCAAGGAGAGTGTAGTTGTGGCGCATGCTGTTCGCCAACGTCCTCGCAACCTCGGGATCCACAGACCAGTACTCGCAGAGGGTAAGCGTAGTCAGCGTATTGTTGACCTCCAGCAGTTTTCCAAGTGCAACGCCCATAGGGACCGTCAGGTACGAAACGAGCATCGTGAAGTCTGCCACGCTCGTGTTGTCCTGGAGAGCATCGAGGAGTCTGACGAGGTGCGTCTCTTCGTGTTTTTCGTCGGGAGAAAGACGGTAGTGGACAGCCCTGATAGTTGTCGTGCCTCTGAGAAGTGCAGCAAGCCGGTCGACGAGGAGGTCAAACGAGAACTCTCTTGGGTAGAAGCTCACTTCCGTCACGGTGTGGCTGGCAAGCAAGGCCTCGAAGAAGGCGTCCAGATCTGCCCGAGGAACTCCTGGATCGACGTCGACGTAGACCTGCGGCATGTGGTCGCCGCGCCGCAGAAGCGCCGCCAGGTCCCTGAGCCACTTCTGCTTCCAGATCAAGAAGATCCTCTTGAAGGCACCGGCACTTTTCGGATCTTCAAACAGCCTCGCGCGGTGTTCTTCCAGAATGTCGACTTCGGAGACGTCAAGGCGCTCCAAGGTCGTGTTGACAGTCAAGGCATTTACAAACTCGACGAGCGACGCGGACGTCAGTTGGCCCTGTGGAAGAGACAACTCGCGCAGGGTCTTGTTGTGTTGGAGGGCTTTTGCAATAGCCACGGCTCCCCCGTCTCCAAACGAATTTGAATCGAGACCAAGCTCTACGAGGGTTTCGCTGGCTTCGATAAGCGCTGCAAACTCAAAAGCGGAGGTGTTATCGAGGTCATTGCAGGGAAGGCGTACAACCTTTAGGTTCTTGAAGACCTCGGAATATTTCATGAAAAAGGGGCTCTCGTGTGGCTCCAGGCCAAAGAGGTAAATCTCTTCGAGCGAAGATCCGTCGTGCAAACCTTCGAGAGCAATTTTTGCGCATTCCTTGTCAACCCCTTCCATGGTTAGTTTCTTCAGCGACTTGCTTGTGTGCAATAGCTGAGCGAGGACACGGGCAGCAGAAGCACTCAATGAGGTGTAGCTTAACTCTACTGCCTCCAGGGATGGACAACCCTCGAGCTTTGCAAGAATCTTTTCGGATCCGGACTCGGGAACAGTACTGTGAATGATCTTGAATGACTTCAGGTTGTGGTTCCTGCCCAACGTGTCTGCAAGCTCTTCCACGGAGGCGTCCGTGAGTGTTGCAGAATACAACGAAAAGTGCTCTAGCGTGGACAGGTGTCCAAGCCCCGAGACTGAACTCGCTTCAACGCTTCGAAGTCCTGGATGCGGACAGCCAGAGAGGAGGTCTCCGGCTCGGCTGACGGTACGAATACAGTTGTGACGGCTAAGCAACCAGTCCTTAAGAAAATCCGCTTGCAAGGTATCCGCATCATTTGGTGTCGTAACGAAAACCCATTCCACCACCAGCCCTCTGTCGGCACTTTCGGTGATCTGGAGCGATGCAGTGTGGAGGATTTTGTTACAGACTGAGAGACACTCGCGTAACCAGCAGGGCTCTTTTTCTCCAACAGAACACTGCCTCAAGATGTCGACCCCGTCTTCTTTCAGCCTCAGCCTCATGTCGTTGAGTGCTTCTCGAGAAGAGGCATACCTCGGATTCCTGATCAGTTGGTCCAACAACTGTTCCTCGGACTTCTGGTCCTCTCCGACGTCTGCCATCTCTGCACAACTGCAATGAAGAGTTAGGCATGTTATGTGTACAGGTGACAATTAATACTGCACTATCAGTTAAATAGGAGGATCCAGTAAAATGTGTTTTTCTAGTACAAATGAATATGTGGACATAAAAAGCTATCTTGTAGACACGGCCACGGGGAACGGTTAGCTCGAATTACATAGGGTAATATTTGGAACTGACCATTGTTATGAAATACATTAACAATTTTCGGCATTCCGTGAAAGTTCTGCCAAGTAGCACATCGCTGATTGCTTGCTGTCATATTGTCGTTATCTGAATCCTGGAGAATAGCTCACCTTGAATTCATTTTTAACACAAGGTGGTTAATATCAATTCAATGTTATTTTGATCAAGTGAGAAAGTTGCTTTAATATTCTGAGAGCAGACTGAACAGTTTGGAGTCGCAATGCAACACTAGGTACAGGAGCTTTTGTTTCACCCAGGTGGTGTACACAACAACACAGGGGCTCCGCTACAGCCCTTCTTCCATTTTCACGTCGACCGTTTTCAAAACTTTGCCATAATGAATTTTGAGGTAGCCTAGCTGGATGTCGGAAATGTGTATAGCAAAATACCGCGAAAGCGGCCACTTCGTTCAAGTGCCCACTGTTAACATCTCCCAAACTTAGGAATTCTGCTAATCGTACGTTAAGCGCCCGTCTGACCTGTAGAGTTAATCTGAGCTCAAGTTCAGTCGTTTCACCCGCAGTTGTAAGCTTCAATGACGGAAACACACTGCCGTGATTACTCTTGAAGCAACGCTAGACATGTATACATTTTCAAACTGCCCAGGTGCCAAAACTTTTCTCTGGAGCGAAATTGAGAAACATGGCCGCTGGTAGGCGCAGAAGCAGCAGAGATGGTGTGGCACGTTAGAAGAGGGTGGAGAGTGTTAGGTTGGCGGAGAAAGAACGAGATGCTACCGCAGGCCAGAGTGCCACGTATAAGAATCTTTAATCTCGTCGCCTACCACCAGCAGGTCGGCGTGCTGCTCAGTAGGTGGCAGGCCCTTTCATACCACATCTCCCTTTCTTAAGGAGAGTACCGCCTAGGTTGTTTTAGGCAGCGGCCACTCTTGCTGTGGGCATGCGTGGTATCTTGGCATTCGTGTGAGGAGTCAGGCGCCGGGATTTGATCGATATAGGGAACAAGATGTGTCCTGTTCCTCCGAACGGTGCCTTCATCCGTTTCTACGATGAAGGACCTTGGCTCCTGGGCTGGCTGCTGTACAGTACCTCTTCTCTTGAGGTCTACGACCCAGACATCGGTACCATCCACGATGTCCGCCAGGTCGCGAGCTCCGTGGCGGCGATTGTATGCCTTTTCTTGTTGTTCCCGACTTTCTTTCTCAAACTTCTTTAGTCGATCAATGTCGGGGCTGACGGGAAGTAACATCTTGCTTGCTGTAGGCACGGTTGTTCGAAGCCGCCTTCCCATGAGGAGTTCCGCAGGACTGTATCCGTTCTTTAGATGTGTCGTTCGGTACGAGAGAAGTGTCTTGTAGGGGTCTCCTGTTTTTGACATCGAAGTTTTTATTATTTTAACTGCAGCCTCCGCTAACCCATTGCTTGGTGGATAGCGAGGGCTGGATGTCACATGTTTAAATCCACTTTCTCTTGCAAATGTAGAAAACGCAGACGTCGCTACACGAGAAAACTGGGGTCCATTGTCGGAAACAACGACCTCTGGTATGGCGTGTCGGGAAAATATTGACTTGCAGTGTGTGACAACTGCCTGTGTAGTCAGACTTTGTAGTCATGCGATTTCTGGGTACCGAGAAAAATAATCGGTCACAATTAATCACCAGCGACCTTCATGGTAAAAGAGGTCCATTGCCACCCTCTGCCATGGTCTGTCGGGAAATTCAGTCGGAAGCAGAGGCATTTTCCTGTTCGTTGACTTTTCAATGCAGCGATGGCATGTTTTCACTGTCTTTTCCACATTGTTTTGTAGACCTGGCCACCATACAGAGCCTGCCGCTCTGGCTTGAGTCTTTACAATGCCGAAGTGACCTTCATGCAGAAGTCTCAGGAGTTCGGGTCGGCACTTGACTGGGATCACTACCCTTGAGGCGTAGAGTAGTAGATCCTCCTCAACAGTGAATTGATGCCGATATTGATAGTAGGGCTTCACGTCGTTGTCAAGCTCTCACCGGCTGGGCCAAGCTCGCTGAGAGTATTTCCTCACGGCTTGGCAGACTAGATCTGTTTTTTGGTGGTCAAAAATTCACTGAACACATGTCTTTGAACGACAATGTGGACCTGATGTGTTGGACAAAAGCGCCAACGTCTCTCTCCAAGTCTAGAGGGAAAGTGTTTTTGAGAGGTGCCCTTGATAGCGTGTCCGCGGCGAGAAGTTCTTTTCCTGGTACGTATGTGATGTTGTAGTTGTACCTCATCATACGCACGCGCAAACGCTGCAGTCTCGGCGTGAGGTCGTCTAGAGCCTTGCTGAGAAAAGCGGCACCAGGGGCTTGTGGTCGGTCTCGAGGTTGAAGAACTTGCCGACTAGGTAATCGCTGAACTTCTCACAAGCCAAGACGAGCGCTAGACCCTCTTTTTCGATTTGAGCGTACCTTTTTTCGGTGTCGCTCAGCAGTCTGGAAGCGTACGCGATGACTTTATATTTGTTTTCCTCTTGCTTTTCTCTCAATACGGCGCCGACTCCGTAAGAAGACGCATCGGCTGTCACGACAGTCTCTTTTCTAGGGTCGTAGACTCCAAGGAATGGATGTGACGATAAAATCGCCTTCCACTTGTCGAACGCGTCTTGTTGAGCGGATCCCCAAACAAACTCTTGCTTAGTGCTAAGCATAGAGCTGAGTGGTTGAAGGACGGTTGCTAGGTTCGGAACGAACCTAGCCAGGTACGTTGCCATTCCCAGCACCCTCTGCAGCTCTGACTTAGAGGTAGGCGGGTCCATGGACTTGACGGCTTCAACCTTGGTATCGTCTGGACGGATGCCATGCTCGTTGATTTTGTGACCCAGGAATGTTAATTCTTGGACGTTAACGGAGCATTTGTCCTCGTTGAGCGTCAGACCTGCGTTGCAGAGTCGCTGCAAAACGGTGCGGAGTCTGGTGTTATGCTCTGCGGGAGTGGAGCCCCAGATGAGAATGTCATCCATATGGCATACGACACCACTTGCTCCCTGTAGGATGCTCGAGAGCTGTTTCTGGAAGTGCTCCGGAGCTGAAGAAATTCCGAAAGGGAGCCGGTTGAAGCAAAACTGTCCAAACGGCGAAATGAAAGTCGAGAGCTGCTTGCTGTCTCCGCTTAGTGGAATTTGCCAAAAGCCGGAGTTTGCATTGAGTTTTAAGAAGTACCTTGCATTTTGAAGGAGTCCTAAGGTGTGTTCGACTGACGGTATAGGGTGCCATTCTCTGAGTATGTAGCGATTGAGTTCCGTGAAATCAACGCATATTCTCACTGCACCGCTTGGCTTTGGAACAACTACCATCGGTGCACACCAAGGAGTTGGCTCTTCGACGGGTGATATTACTCCCATTCTCTCCATTCTTTGAAGCTCTTCTTTCGTCTCTTCGTAGAGCGGGATCGGCACTCGCCGTGGAGAACTTAGTGCGAACGGTTTGGCGCCGTCTTGGAGTTGCACGTGGTATGCTTCAGGGAGCTTGCCGAGCCCTTTGAAGAGCGCAGGGAACTCTGTTCTTGCGTCGACTTTAGATCCGCCAAGAATGTGGGAGCTTGGGCTGATCTCGTTGACCACCGATACCAATCGCAAAGCTTGTATAGCAGGCTTTCCTAGTAATGGCGTACGGAGGTCTTCCAAGATGTAAACGTCTTGCACTGAAGTGCGGTCTCTGTACGTGATGTTGAGGCGAGCTGTCCCCTGTGTTGCCAAAAGGGTTCCGTCCGGTCCGTGAAGCTGACGGGGTGGTGCTACCAGGCGCGGCCGTGGGGAGAGCTTCCGGAAGATGGAGGGCGAGATGACGGTTTCATCGGCGCCGGTGTCTAATTTAAACTTTACGGTTTCCCCTTGAAGCGTCACCGTCACTTCCCACTTGTCAGCTTGAGGATGCGCCACTCCTCCAATAAAGCCAACCTCGTCATCATCGTCTTGAGATGGTCCAACGAAGCGGACTTTCTTGGAAAGGCAGACTCCGGAGAAATTACCTTTCGTAAGGCAACTCTTACAAGTCTCGTGTCGAGCTGGACAGGACTTTCTGGGATGGCATGCTCGTCCACACCAAGGACATTCCTGGCTGGTTGTCTTGGACGAACCAGACTCTTTGTGTTCCAGTCTGCCGGGTGATTTGGCGCTAGACCCAGAGAAGCGGCTAGTTGAAGTTCTCCTTGTGTCAAGTTTGTTGACGCTGCAGCCGGCTTTGATGTCTTGGTTCAGCTCGACTTGCTGCTGACGGACGTTTTCAACTTGCCTCGCTGACTCTAGGGCCTTTTGAAGTGTTAAGTCGGCGTCGAGCTGGAGTTTTGCGGAGAGCTTTTTGTCACGGATGCCAACGACTAGCCGATCTCGTACGAACTGGTCTTGCATTGGGCCGTAGTCGCAGTACTTGGACAAGGCGTGCAGTGACGTGGCAAACTCTTCAATGGACTCGCCTTCTTGTTGGACCCGGGAGTTGAATCGAGCTCGCTCAAAGATGACGTTTCTTCGCGGTATGAAATACGCGTCGAAGTGGCCCATGATGGTATCGAACTTCTTGGCTTCTGCTTCGGTCAGTTGGAACGTGCTGAAGATGTCCTCGGCTTGGTCCCCCATAATGTAAAGGAGAGCGTCGATTTGGTGTTCTTCAGGGTTTGTGCTGAGTCCCGAAGCAGTGTGGAAGCGTTGGAAGCGCTTCTTCCATTTCGGCCATTCGTTCGGAGACGAGAAAGAAAATGGCTCCGGCGGCTGAATCACAAACGATGTGCCCGCTGCGGTGGTTGCCATTTCTTCCAGCGCAAGATCGCTTCTTTGGGTGCCTCGGAAGTCAGTGCAGGTAGCTGTTCTTGATTTCCGGCCGTGATCCCACTTCTGACAGCATGTTAGGTTGGCGGAGAAAGAACGAGATGCTACCGCAGGCCAGAGTGCCATGTATAAGAATCTTTAATCTCGTCGCCTACCACCAGCAGGTCGGCGTGCTGCTCAGTAGGTGGCAGGCCCTTTCATACCACAGAGAGGGCAGCACTTCATTATTCGACGTAATGCGGACGCTGTCCGTGGTGGCGCTGCCAACCAGCTGCCAAGGCAGAGTGGCACGTCCCCTTTATGCTCGGTTCAATCTTAAGCTGGTGCCAGGAGCACAAGCTCGCTGGCTTCCGCAGTGCTCTGGTTAAGCGTGCCTGCTCGTTCACACTTGTGTTAGCAAGGGCAGAAAGCTCAGGCTGAAGGCGGAGCTTGCAGTCTCAGCTTAAGGGTGAACAGAGTATAGGAGTAGCACACTCCCAATATTTTCCTCCGGCTATCCTTTAATTAACATTCTACAAGATTTTTTTTTTTTCAATGTCGAACTTCTGATGCATATGAGGTTTACTGGAAGAATTATTTATTTGCTAGGAAAGTGTTTGGAAAACAACATGCACCAGGGGTTTCCCCAGGATTCTAATCAAGGGGGGGTGTCCCAATGTCCCAATGGCTCGGGGGGGTGAGGCGATGCGAGGCGAGGCTAGATAAAATATAAAACTGTTTCTTTTTTAGTCCACTAGCTAAATTACAGACGTCTATTAACCAAATGCTCATACCCGTAATGTATGTTTCCCTTTCTCTATATATACACCTGAGAGGTGGTGTTTTCTACTTAATCTGAAAAAAAGAATTTTATTTTTTCCTTTTTGTTTTCTTTTTTCTTTTTTTTAGATTCAAGGGGGGGTGTCCAGGAAAACTAGGGGGGGTGTATACCCCCCCTAGGGGGGGTCTGGGGAAATCCCTGACATGCACATATCACATCAAACGGTGAACATATTCCAGTCAAGTGAACGGTCGGTTCAGATTGTTGAGTGAGCTTATCTCCTTGTGCTTTTCTTTGTTGCCCCTAGAGTCTCGATCTTCGCAACTTGCCAGCCAGACCACCCAGATAATTCTTTCCAAGTGCGCAGAATAGCATCCAGTGGGACAAAAAGCAAATATACTTGTACTACAGGGTGTTCCAAACAAAAAGTTAGTTTTCTTCGCCGCAAAAATAAACTATGCATCGCCGAACGCTCATTCTCCGGCCAAAGGTAGCACTATAGAGGTCTGAACCAGATGCCAAAGTTTCTGCCCGAACCGATATCTTGTTGAAAAGTTGTGATTTCCTAAAAGTTTCAATGGGAAGACTGCGACCGACGGTACACATGGAGCTTTATGGCGCCAGGAACCAAATACGGCCGAAAATGGAGCCCATTTTCCCAATGCAATTTTCACAAAATCACTTAACTTTTGAATAAGATATCGGTTCGGGCAGAAACTTTGGCGTCTGGTTCAGACCTCTAGTGCTACCTTTGGGCGAAGAATGGGGGTTCAGCGAAGCATAGTTTATTTTTGCGCTCACTGCAAACTTTTTTCTTTTTTTCCTTTGGGGGGAAAAACCGTAGAGAAGCTGCATAGTGGTGTGCTATGTTCCATGTCTCTGCGACGTTTGGCTCCTTTCACAACTGAGTGCAATCCAAAACGAATTCTGGTACAGTTACTGGAAGGATTAGAACGGCAGGGAGCTTCTTCACTTGCTCCGCCTCCAGCGCGAGCTTCAAGCGTGTGCACGACGGAAGGCACCCAGCTCGTACTAGACGCCGGGCATTGGAAAGAAACGCCCTGTCGTTCTCATCTTGTCAGTGACTACTTTTAAGGCGAAATGAGAGTTGCGTTCTTGACGTCTGGGAAGTTGGAACGGTTTCTTCGACGGCCGGTTATAACCATTTCCCTCAAGCAACGAAACCCCAAGAGACAGAAAACTCTTGCTACGCGTAAAACGTTACCTTGACGTCGACGCGGTGAAGTGCGAAGTGGCGAAGTTCGAGAGATTGCTCTTCGCGCTGACGACACACACATACAAACCACCGGCCTTTTACCTGCTCTCGGAACTCGACGACTTATCAACTCACTCGAGTCATTCTTTATCACTTTATCACCAAGGGGTCGATGAGTATACACGTCTTTCCGCCCACCGGTTCGGGTTGCCGTAACTGGCGCAACTCGCACAAGTATAAAGATTCGTTCCCGATGGTAACTTTTTATTGTTACAAAAATATACGAAAGAGTCAGACAAAGAGGACGGACAGGACAAACATCTTTGTCTGACTCTTTCGTATATTTTTGAAGCTCCATCCAAATTTTATTGTTACTTTTTTTTTTTTTTTTTATTCCGTGGCTACATTCGTCTAGACGCTCCGCAGGCACACATGGCTCTATTCCTATGCGTCTTCCAGCCGCTAGATTTTTGGCGGCGCTAACGTCTCTTACGACATGAGTAGGTGCTACCTGTCCTCCCCCTCGTGTTTCTCTCTCGCTCTTGCGCGTCGACGGCGGCGCCGCCTGGATCGCTTCAAGCTAGCAGATTGTTTTCGTTAGTTTTCGTGTTTCGCGATTGCATTTCTGTCGCGAGTGCTACAGTTTATCGCGTCCCTCTTTACGATAAGGAAAGATTTCCCTCTTTCCTTATCGTAAAGACTACAGGGCGTTTTCAGATAAGATCGAACAACCATGTCCGATGACCATTTTTAATTTTGATGAAAAAAAAAAAATATTTTGCTGGCCCAGAAAAATAACACCGATCCTTGTTCTGGAAAAAAAAATTGTCTTTGCGAAAAAAAAAAAAAAAAATTGCAAGTACCTCTCAATCACGTGCGCTTTATGCGTATCGAGCGATGTTGGCATTTCGGGCGGCTTCTCAAAAAAAAAAAAGTGTTCTGGCTACGGGTCTATAAATATTTACTGACAAATTAGGCATAGGAAGGATTGACAAAAAGTATTAATCACCGAGTATTAGGGTTATTATTTTGAGAAACAAAATCACAGACACGGCACATGCACAATACCAAACTGGATTAAAGCTTTTTTTTTTTTTTTTCTCCGCATCTACAAAAGCTAAGGTCTTCAAACTTCGCTAGTGTGTTGCTTTGTATATAGTGATATGGTTCGTCTTTGCATGAAATATTGTTGACCTGGTTAGCGGAAAAAAATTTACAAGAATTGCTCACACAGGGGCATTTAATTAAATATGCCGTCTTTAATATTCTTGAAACTCATATTTTTAATTCAAAATAAATTAACAATGATTTTAAAAAAAAGTGTAACAGAGTTGTTTTTTTCTGACGGATTAAATACAACGCGCTTATACAGTCGTCCACGAGTGCACGTGGGAAGGAGGTAAATCTATAGATTTTTTTTAAATTAAGTTTTAATTTTGCACAGTTTTCATCAGCTGTAAATTTGCGTGCTTCCCTCAACGACATTACTCATTTTCATGGTTTTAAAAAGCTTTTTAGCCGTATATAACATTTCTTCGCAATAGAATAGAATAACGATGTTTTTACTACCTTTTCTGCGAGAGAACATTGCACGCCAACTCTTGACAAACCAGGCACTAACTCCCGTATTTACTCGAGTAATAGCCGCACTATTTATGAACAAGGCCCTTGCGTCTGCTTTCCCGCAGGACACATATACAGCCAATCATTGCGTTGCGCATAAATAACATAGCGAATAATCAGACGGAGAACATGATTCTCCATACAAATGCAATCTTCACAGATGGTATCTTTGCACGAAGACGTTGTCTCTGTCCTGTAAACAGCTGGAATCATGCTGTCGATCGCGGTGATTGGCAATCTGCGTGCTCCGCGGAAAAGGGAACCCTCAGGTTTTCTTCGTAAACAGTGCGGCTATTACTCGAGTAAATACGGTCTTTCGCATATTAATGGTTCTCAACACCTGTTTCATAAGCCTTGGTAATACCAGACACGAATAACAACATGTCGAAAGTCATGTCTTGAACTCTGTTTAGACGTTTCACTTCTTGTCTTCAACAGATCGACTGCGTGAATGGAACTCCGAGAGTATATCCGAGCTAAATTCAATGTCCAAAATAAATATAATGTTTATGAAAAAAGAAAAAAAAAAAAAAAAAACACTGAAGCAGTTGTGAACAATAAATTTGGCTTCGCTAAATGTCGACTATAGTGTTAGAATGTGCACTATTTTTCTCAATATTATTAGCGCTCCTCTTTGGATGGATGTCGTAGCGGTCACAGCCGGCTTGAGTTTGCGCTCGCCGCTCCTGAAGCTTTTCCAGCTACAGTAGGATACTCAACTCGCAGCACGCGGCTATAAAGTATTCAGAGCATAAGTGAGAATGTTTCACGTCACACAAGTTCTCTCGGCACACAGCTCGCGCAAAAGCACCTTGACGTGGCTGCCCTCCATTGCTGCCGGGGAGCACATTTTGTTTCTCCCACGAAAACAAGGGTAAACAAACAAGCTTTCCCCGTCACTGTTCCAACAATCTACTGCGGAGCACAGATTGCTACACGTTGCAAATGAACTTTTAACCTTGAAGCTGCGAAAAAATAATCTCGATCGCTGGCGCCCGAAAAGCCACTTTGCGGCTGCCCGCGTCGCTCGCCCGCCTGCCCTCCGGTGACGTACCCGGGAAGGGAAAAGTAGGGATTTTTCATTGTTGCCAGTAGAGAGTCTCCTCCTGGGAACTTTGCGGCCGGTGCAACTTAAGAATTCAATAACTTCCTGGAAATTTTTTCGTTCTATCAAATATTTTGGCTATCAGTTGAGAAAGGGCTATTGATGCGGTCTGCCAATTTCCAGCCAAATCGAACACGATAAAAAAAATCAAGTCTTTTGAGTCGAAAAGATTGTCTGCTAAAGACGCCGGCTCTCGGCGTCGTATGCTCGTTCGTTGGCGGCAGTTGGCGTCGCAATGTTTTGCACTATCTCTTGTCTCCCGTACGAAACGGCGTTGTATTGTTTGAAGACTGGTAGCTTCGCTGCGCTCCATGGGAGCTAAGCCTTTTTCTTTCTTTACTTTTTCCTCAGATGAGTTCGCTCTATGCAAATTTTACAAAAAAAAAATGCACCATCTGTGGGCAACGCCGCACAAAGTCGTAGCGCAATAGGTTAAGAAACCGAATTTCACGGTCGATTTAAAGAGCCTGGCCGCTCCTTGGGACACCCAGTAGATAATTGTCAATTATCTCATCATAGAAATTTGCAGCCAGTTAAGATCACTCTGGTCAAAGATGATGCTAATAGCCAACAAAATCTACTTGAAGCCATTCATATGTGTAAACAAACAAAAAAAATCACATAGTTATCAATAATAATCACTTGTAATCGTCCTTTACAGCCATTTCAAGTCAATCTCATCAAAAATTGATGCTTATTGCCAATGCAGAGCTCAAGTTCTCCTACTACTTGCGAAGAGGTTGCACTGACATCAGAACTCCAAGCTCTGATTGGTTCTGATGGAGAAATAGTGGGTAGACCGCAATGCTAGTTGCCGTGAGGTTTACCCACTTTATTCAATCAGCCAATAAGAGCTCGGCGTCCTGACATATGTTTGCGAACATCCCCGACGAGACGAGAAGGACACTGACTGTGTCCTCACAGCCACACCAGACGAAGAATAGGCGGAGAAAGTCGTCTGCCTCTTGTGCAGGAGTTGCTGTGACGTCAGAATGACGTCGAGATTTGATTGGTTTTGATTGAAACGATAGTGGGTAGACCTCAATGCTAGATGCCTTGAAGTCTGCCCACTATATTTTTTAGTTGGCCAGTAAGAGGTCAACGTTCTGACATCATCACAACCCCTGTGCACGAAGCAGACCAACTTGCGCTCCGCGTTATGGCCACTTGGAGCCAATAACATCTAATAAGACATGTCTTGGTAGAAAAAAAAACAAAAAATAAGTCAACAAACTCAGGAAAGGTAATTAATTATTTAGATTTTACAAACGTGAGGGTGCAAGTGAGCAGGTGCAATTCTACAAATATGAGGGAGTATATTCACGACATGAAAGAAACTCAAACCTTAGCAATGTTTGAAAATTTTGAACCTTTCAAACCCAAACTTCAGGAGGTTTGCGGCATCCCTAATCTTGGGCACACGAAGATGCCATTTTCAGGAGATCGACATTTTCATTGGCACATAAACTGACACCTAAGGATAGTGCAACCTTTTTGTGTGATGCACCAAGGTAATTCTAACACTGACACTTTAAAGCACTTTTCGCAGTCCTGTTTTTGGCTCGTAAGTAATTTGTGCCAAAACAAAAAAATATTGCCTACTTTGCGATTTTCATTTATCTACATAAAACTTAACACAACTGTGCTCGACGTTCCATGTCCGACATTCTTAACTCATCCCATCTTTCTAAACATCCGCGCGTCCTAAAATCAAAAACCGGTATTTTTAAACTTAAACACGAGGCGTTACAAATGTGGGAAGCACACTTTCATGCAAACCTGGTGTCAAGTAATTGAAATAAAAAAACATGCACACTTACAATAATATTATCTCTTCTGGTGGAGGCTCAACCTCCATTTCATTCATTTTTGCGAGCAAAACGGTGCCTCGCACAGAAAGAACACAGTGTTACCGTCTTTATTTCACTTTAACAATCCACAGACACATGCAGGCTTGCACTGATAAGGCCTCAAAACCGAAACTTGCATATCGTATAAGCACTATATGTTGCATTTAAGTTTAAGAGAAAAAGAAACATTTTAATCTAAGACACAATTTTATTACTCTGTCCTCAGTAAACTTGTATGCCCGAACATAGGAAAAACACGAAGGAGTGGACAAGAACAAGTGCTCCTTTATGGTCCCGAATACTCTGGCAGTAAAGACGAGCATTAACGTTTGTCATTTCATCAATGATGCGTCCAGCAAGGTTTCAAGTCAGAAGGATGCCACGTGAGACCGCCCTCTAATGTGAATCAGTTCGAGGACATTAGAATCACGATGCTCCAATACGGCTCAGGGCATCCGCTATGTCCTGCCTGACCTCGGCCTCCCGCTTCCCCGTTCGCTTCATCACCTCCTCAACTAAGGCCCAGCTCGTGTGGACCTTTCTTAGCGCTTCGGCGGCGCGTTCGTCTTTGGCTTCCCCGATGACAAACTCTGCGGCGGGGTACAGGAGAGCCTTGTTCCTCCGCAGCGCCTCCCAGACCTCCGGCAAGCCTTCCACGTCCTCCGCGTCCCACTCGATGCGTAGGTCGAGGAGAGTGTAGTTGTGGCGCATGCTGCTCGCCAGCGTCCTCGCGACCTCGGGATCCACGGACCAGTACTCTGAGAGGTGGATCGAATTTAGCGTACCGTTAACCTCCAGCAGCTTTCCGAGCGCAATGCCCATGGGAACCGTAAGGTACGAAACGTATGTTGTGAAGTCTGCCACGCTCGTGTTGTCCCGGAGAGCATCGAGGAGTGTGATGAGGTGCGTCTCTTCGTGTTCGTTCTGGGGACTAAGACGGTTGTGGACGGTCCTGATGGTGGTGGTGCTTTTGAGAAGTGCGGCGAGCCGGTTGACGAGATGGTCGAACGAGCTCTCGTTCGGGTAGAAGCTCACTTCAGTCACTGTATGGCTAGCGAGCAAGGCATCGAAGAAGGCGTCCAGATCTGCCAGAGGAACTCCCGGATCAATGTCGACGTAGACCTGCGGCATGTGGTCGCCGCGCCGCAGAAGCGCCGCCAGGTCCCTGAGCCACTTCTGCTTCCAGATTACGAAGATCCGCTTGAAGGCACCGGCACTTTTCGGATCTTCAAACAGCCTCGCGCGGTGTTCTTCCAGAATGTCAACTTCGGAGACGTCCAAGTGCTCCAAGGTAGTGTTGACAGTCAAGGCATCTACAAACTCAACGAGCGACGCGGACGTCAGTTGGCCCTGCGGAAGAGACAACCTGCGCAGGGTCTTGTTTCGTCGGAGGGCTTTTGCGATGGCCACAGCTCCCCTGTCTCCGAACGAACTTGAGTCGAGACCAAGCTCTATGAGGGTTTCACTGGCTTCAATGAGCGCTGCAAACTCGAAAGCGGATGTATCATCGAGCTCATTGCAGGGAAGGCGTACGACCTTTAGGTTCTTGAAGACCTCGGAATATTTCATGAAGAAGGGGCTTTCGTACGGCTCCAGGCCAAAGAGGTAAATCTCTTCGAGCGAAGATCCGTCGTGCAAACCTTCGAGAGCAATCTTTGCGCATTCCTTGTCAACCCCTTCCATGGTTAGTTTCTTCAGTGACTTGCTTGTACGCAACAGCTGAGCGAGGACACGGGCAGTTGAAGCACTCAACGAGGTGTAGCTTAACTCAACTGCCTCCAAGGAGGGAGAACCTTCAAGTTTCGCAAGAATCTTTTCCGACCCGGACTCGGGAAGAGTACTGTGAATCATCTTGAACGACTTCAGGTTGTGGTTCCTGCCCAACGCCTCTGCAAGCTCTTCGATAGAGTCATCCGTGAGTGTTGCAGAAGACAACGAAAAGTGCTCCAGCGTGGACAGGTGCCCAAGCCCCGAGACCGAACTTGCCTCGACGCTTCTAAGTCCTGGATGCGGACAGCCAGATAAGAGGTCTCCGGCTCGGCTGACGGTATGAATACAGCCGTGACGGCTAAGCAACCAGTCCTTGAGAAAATCCGCTTGCAAGGTGTCCGCATCATTTGGTGTCGTAACGAAAACCCATTCCACCACCAGCCCTCTGTCGGCACTTTCGGTGATCTGGAGCGATGCGGTGTGGAGGATTTTGTTGCAGGCTGAGAGACACTCGCGTAGCCAGCAGGGCTCTTTTTCTGTGGCGGAACACTGCCTCAAGATGTCGACCCCCTCTTCTTTCAGCCTCAACCTCATGTCGCTGAGTGCGTCCCGAGAAGAGGCATACCTTGGTTTCCTGGTGAGTTGGTCAAAGAAGTGTTCCTCGGAATTCTGGTCCTCTCCGACGCCTGCCATCTCTGCACAACTGCAATGAAGTTAGGTATGTTACGTGTACAGGTGACAATTAATACTGCACTATCAGTTAAATAGGAGGATCCCGTAAAACCCGTTTTTCTAGTACAAATGAAAATGTGGACAGAAGCTATCTTGGTGAAATGGCCACGGAGATTGGTTAGCTCGAATTACGTAGGGTAATATTTGAACTGACCATTCTTATGAAGCACATTAACAATTTTCGGCATTCGGTGAAAGTTCTGCCAAATAGCGCATAGCTGATTGTTTCCTGCAATACTGATTGTCGTTGTCTGGAGTCTGAATCCAGGAGAGAAGCTCACCAAGGATAAGCTTGCCGGAGATAAGCTCATCTTGAATTCATTTTTAACACAAGGTGGTTAATATCAATTCAATGTTATTTTGATGAAGTGACGAAGTTGCTTTATTATTCTGAAAGCGAAATGAACGGTTTGGAGGCGCATTGCAAAAGAATGTACTGGAGCTTTTGTTTCACCCAGACAGTATACATGTGAACGCAGGGGCTCTGCTGCAGCCCTCCTCCTGTTTTCATGAAAATTTTGCGATATTGAATTTTTAAGTAGCCTGGATGTTGGAAATGTCTATCGTAAAATATCGCGGAAGTGCCCACTTCGTTCAAGCGCCCAGGGCTTCCACTCCTGCGCCAACTGCACCATTTTGTGCCAAAGAGGTTTTCCTGCGCCATCCTGATAAAAATTCACAAAAATGCCCGAAATTGCACCAAACTGCTCCAAAATCGGGTGATGGGAATTGGGCGGCGGCTAGCGCCACCTATCCCGGTCAAGGTGAACTTTACTTTGGCCGAAGCAAATGCAAGTCTTGCTGAAATAATGACCGAGCTTGCAGGTCTGAATGAAAAGCTACAAAAACTTTAAAGAGCAGGCTTTTGATAAGCTCATGGTGTTTTAAATAAACCAGGTGATATATGTTAGATGAGCAGTTTGATAAGCTCTTTGTGTTTGAAATAAACAAGGTGTCACAAGTCAGATGAACCGGTTTGTCATCCATTTTATTGTGAAGGTAGTGCCTCCTAGTTCCTCGCAAACATTTTCTGAAAGGTGTTGATTTTCTCATTTTCAATGTCTTTCTGCGACCAATATATTATACTTCTGTGAAAAATTTAGTAGTGTAACATTTAGCAGCATCGCAAATTGTCAATCTATACCTAGGTTCTCTTAAATACTGCACTTGGTACACAAGTGCTCAAAAGTGTTCCGAAAAATTATATTTAGGCGCTCCAGACTGCTACAAAATTCACATTTAGGTGCTCCAAACTTCTCCAAAATGAATATTTTGGTGGTCCAAATTGCTCCAAAATTAATATTTGAGTGCTCCAAAAATTGCTCCAAATCTGGTCTCGGCAGTAGCACCACTGAGCGCCCACTATTAACACCTCCCAAACTTAGGAATTCTGCAGATCATACGTTAAGCACCTGTTTGACCTGTAAGAGTTGCTCTGAGCTCGGGTTAAATTGTGTCACCCGCGATCGTTAGCTTCAACAACGGCACCACACTGCCGCGATTATTGTCGAAGCAACGCTAGACATGTATACGTTTTCAAACTGTCCAGGTGCCAAAACTTTTCTCCGGAGCGAGGTTGAGAAACATGGCCGCTGGAAGGTGCAGAAGCGGCCGAGATGATGCAGGCGCATTAGAAGAGGTCAGAGCGGGCAGAACTTCACTATTCGAATTAATGTGGACGCTGTCTGTGGTGGCGCTGCCAACCAGCTGCCAAAACAGAGTGGCACGTCCCCTTTATGCTCGGTTCACCCTTCAAGGCACACTGGCACCGCCCAAACTTTTTTAAATATTTTGCCAGGCGATTTATTTTGGTGTCAGAGGACTACACAATCAATATTTATCTAGTGTCACATATATTTTTAATAAAGTAAAAAAATAAAACTGCTAGAAACCCAAACCTAAACTGGATTGGGGAGGAAGACGAAATATAGAGGAGGAGAAAGTTACCGAAAATCACATGGCTGTGCAACTTTTTTTTTTTTTTTCAATCAACTTATTTACAGTTTTTTAGAAGCCACAAAAAAATGGGTCTCATATTTTTTTGTCTATTTCTAGTATTGAGTGTGTGCCTTTGATGACCCACGACTTTGATTATCTGTGGTGGTTGTGTCTGTGGTGGCTGTGGTGGTTGTGGGAGAAGAGAGTGAGCGCGACTCAAACTGGCCAGTTCTCGATCGGCGGTTTTTGGGCGGAAATAAAAGGAATTTCGAGCTGCAAATTGTGTTCTGGGTGGTTGGGCTCCTATGTCATGTGCAAATAAAAACCTTGGTGAGCATAAACACCCTGTAAGTACCCCTTTAAGCTGAGACCAGAAGCTCCGCCTTCAGTGCAAGCTCGCTGGCTTTCACGGTGCTTTGGTTGCACGTGCCTGCGCATTCACACTTGTGTTAGCAAGGGCAGAAAGCTCGCACTGAAGGTGGAGCTTCTAGTCTCGGCTTAAGGGTGAACGGAGTATAGGAGTCGCACACTCCCGATATTTGCCTCCGGCTATCCTTTAATTAACATTCTACAGGATTCTTTTTTCCACGTGCCACGTATTATGCATATGAAGTTTACGTGAAGATATATTTATTTGCTAGTAAGGTGCAGGAAAACCACATGCACATATCGCATCAAACAGTGAACGTATTCCAGTCAAGTGAACGGTCGGTTCAGATTCTTCGGTGAGCTTATCTCCTGTGTGCCTTTCTTTGTCGCTCCCAGAGTCTCGATCACCGCAATGTGCCACCCAGACCACCGAGATAATTCTTTCCGAGCGTGCAGAATACCATCCAGTGGGACTAAAAGCCAATAAACTTATACTATTTCCAGAAAATCTACTGCTGTGCTGAACAAAACCGTATAGAACAGGGGTGGCGAGAGTGACACGGGGTTAGAGCCGCAGACAAAACTACAAAAGTCCAGATAGCCGCAGGAAGAAAAAAAAGAAGGGGGTGGGGGCTACTTTTAACAAAAAAAAACAACAAAACAATGATATGGGGTTAGTCCTTTCCAAAGGGGATAAGTGTATTTATCGACTACAACAAATAACAGGAGGCAGGAGAATGTTTCTTCTATCGCTAGGCAAAGACGAATGCATGGTTCCTTAGCCAGCCACTGCGCCTGACGCCCGTCATGTGTTATATATGGTTCGAAATTATTTTTTCGAACAATAACGGAAACAGGGTCTCTGGACACATCTATCTGCCAAAAAAACAATCCAGCCGTATGTATGTAGTGTAGTACAAGACTGCCAAGACAGAGCTTTTTTTTTTTATTATTATTACCTTCCTTCCCCTCTTATGTGGACATAGGAGGGGGGAAGGGGGGCACGCTTACCAGGGAACCGCGAGCCGCACTTGGACCCGTGAAGAGCCGTATGCGGCTCGAGAGCCAGGTGTGATATGTTCGATGTCCTTGAGGCGTTCGGCTCCTTCCACAACTAAGTGCAGTGGAAAATGAATTCTGCTACAGTTACTGGCAGGATTAGAACGGCAGGAAGGTTCTTCACTTGCCCCGCCTCCAGCGCGAGCCTCAAGCGTGTGCACGACGGAAGGCACCCAGCCCGTACTGGACGCCGGGCATTGAAAGAAACGCCCTATCGTTCTTCTTATCCTGTCAGTAATGACTTTATCTGGCACTAACACGAAAGTATTGTTCTCGACGTCTGGGAAGTTGGAACGTTCTCTTCGTCGGCCGGTTATAACCATTTCCCTCAAGCAACGAAACCCCAGGGGGAGAAAACTCTATCCACGCGTAAAATGTTACCTTGACGTCCACGCGGTGAATGAAGTGCGAAGTTCAAGAGAGATTGCTCTTCGCGCTGGCGACACACACACATATACACCACCGGCTTTCACCCGCTCTTGGAACTCGACGACTTATCAACTCACTCGAGTCATTCTTTATCACTTTATCACGAAGAGTCGATGAATAATACGCGTTTTTCCGCCCACCGGTTTGGGTTGCCTCAACTGGCGTAACTCGCACAAGCCGAAACTTTTTTCATTGTTATTTGTTTTGTTTTTTTTATTCTATAGCTACATTCGTGTAGTCGTGGCGCTTCACGTGCATCCATGCCTCTGTTCCTATGCATCTTCTAGCCGCTACATTTTTGGCGGCGCTAACGTCTGATGGGGTTATGTTTGATTAACCCGAGACTGGAGTAGAGAAGAAACATCAAAGCGTAGAAGAGACGGAAAATAGACGGGACGATGTCTCAAACTCAGCTCTGTGGCCTAGAGATCGACCTAGAGGTGGCGCTACTGTCGCGCTATCATCATCATCAAAGCGGGGATAGAAGCATGGCCGCTGCTCTCCACGTTCGCGCGCGATTGGGTTTAGGTTCTTGCGTTTATTTTGTCGGACAGTTTCGGTGGGAAAACAATTTTAGCGAAAAATGGTGCGGTACCATCCGGTGCTTCAGTGAAGATCGAATACTGTTACTAGCGTACCGCCTAAATTTAAATAATCGCTAGTGTCGATGCGTCGTCTGCTCTAGGCAGACGTTGGGAAGCTGGATCATCACGAGGGATGCCTGTCTCCCAGTGAACTGCACTATTTATGTTGAACGTTTGTTTCTTTTAAAATAGATGTATCAGTTCACCAGCGTGGGAATTCAACAAAGCAATGAATTCCAACCCGGGTAACATAATACTGGTACTGTGGGCTGCGAAATCGCTGGTTCGATGCATTTTTGCTTTTAACTTTTAGCTTTTGCAGTAATATATTTAGCATGAGAAGAAGTTAGCGCTGTATCTGAAATTACTGTGCTATTGAGTTCCGCTGCAGCTAATGTTTCTCTTTACTGTGCCATGGTGTGGGCAAGTTTTTCGGAGTCGGAACAAGTCCACTGCGTTGCGATGAGGAGAGACTGCCTCTTCGAGTTCCGATCCGAAAACTGTTCCTTGTCAGGACAACTGAAACAAGTGAAGCAAATTATTGTAGTATGTCTGCCGCGAGTGGAACAAACGGGTGTAATCGAGCGACGCAGTAGCGTGCGTGTTATTAGATGCTTTTCTCGGTAGTGTGGGTTCACCCGCTTCAATTTTCTCGGTGAGGGCCGCGGATGTCAAAAGGCTAATATTATAAATTTCTGGCTATATAATATTCTATTCAAACATAGTAGACTCTGCAACTCCAACAAACGACCCGCACCACGACACAGACGGCATCGGCCGCAGCGACACTCCTTTACTGATGAGGGCTAGCGACACGCAAGACTTTCCGATCACCCTCCGCCCTCGCATAACGCATATCGGGACTGGGCAGCTCATCGATTAACCTTCAGATTATTCATATGATGCTTTAATTGCGATATTGCCTGCTTTAATATTTCTGCCGTCGTTATTTATTTGAGGACACAGGCTTGCACGGTAAACCATTTCAGCATGCTTGTGATTGCCATCGAGGTTGGTTATATACTGTTTAAAGGGATGCAGAATCGAAACTTGAAATATAGAGAAAACATCAAGAAATGAGTTCAATATGATCAGCTAAGCCTGTAATGAATAATCGCACGGTCGTATTTTGAGCAGATGGCTATATTTTTGGTTCTAAATGCCGGGATTTTGGCGAGCGCTTCAAAAACAGCCATCGAAGAGTGCGATGCATCTTGGGAAATCCGGCAGACGTCTTGACGTCATTATGCCTCGGAGGACCAAGCGTACCGTAGTGACGAGTTTTGCCACTTGGAGGCGTCAACGCGTTACAATCTCGCTTTGGAGATTCGGATTCGGAGATTCGTCAGGTTCGTCGCTGGTTGCAGACGGCAGCGTGAACCTTGTAAACCTCGCGAATGCGGTCAGTTTTTTTTTTTTTTTTTTTTTTTTTCTTTTAGGTACTGTTATTGCATATAACCAGATTTCGTCTTGTTTACTTCAACGCGCCCAGGTCCAGCTGAGCTGATTGGTGTAGTTGGCATAGGCCTAACCAATGCACGGTCTCGGTTTCTGCGCGGTTTCGCGGTGATCGGTAAAATAAAATGTAGCGGAATGCTATGTATTATTCATAATGTGGCGCAGCGCGCAATTATTATTTATTTATTTATTTATTTATTTTGCTTAATGTGCCCACAAACAGCTCGAGGCCTTACTAGTGCGCACATTTTACAAATATTAAAAGAACAGATACAGACAAACAAACAAGCAAGACGTGATTTAGAAAAGATAAAAGGAAATAAATAAAACTACGGAGAACAATGGAGAACAACAGAGCACAGATGTTTGTCAAGTGGCCAACAATGCTATTCTAAAATTTAAAAGGGGTGAAAACAATTCTAAATCACTCCTATCGCGATTATAAAGGAGCTGAAGGCGTGTCATTGGGGACTGGACACAAACTTTCTGCGGGTAGAAAAGAACTGAAAATCTGGTACGCTTTTGAGGAACACTGAAAGAAATCGCACTTAAAAGTATTCAGGCAAGGAAATAATTCTGGAGAAGGAGACGAATCATTTCCTTGCCTGAATATAAAAGTATTATATTCAGGCAAGGAAATGATTCGTCTCCTTCTCCAGAGCTGCAGCGATGAAAAGTGTCGCTAGTTCCAACTTCGACCGCGTACCGGCACCGGCGAAGAAAAACGTCGCACTGTCGTTTCTCCGTTCCCGGCAGCAAGGTTTGTATACGTGAACTTTATTTGATGAAAAAGATACAACACAGGGGTGTCCAACGCAAATTTATTGTTCAGAAACAAACACTAACTAATTCAGATATAATTAACAAGGTACAAATGCAGTACAGGAGACTGATAGTACGGCTCAAGGAGTTTTAGATTGTTTCCCGTGTTCCGATAACAATACCGCAGTGGACACACGTTGAAGATAATCGAATCGAACATACTCACTTGTGTGGTGTGTGCTACTGGTGCTATTTTGACCGTAATTATTGGCACGAAATGTCCTTCTGCCGAACAGCACCTGCCGAACAGCACGTACGGCATCGATCTCTTGCGGGGGGGGGGGGGGGGGGGGGGACGGGACTGCTGCGAACCTTGGGCGAACACGGTCGACGACGTCTCCGCTCTCCGGGAGCCCCGGAGTACGAGAACGTGATCTTCGCGTAAACATCACCTCGCTCCGTCGACCCGCCGCTGCACCGGCTGCACGTCCGCCGAATCCCGCCGGGCTGGGGCGGCCACGCCAAGCCTGACGAGATCCACGAGGAACTTATCGCGCTTGTGTTTCGCCGCAAGGGCAGCCGCGGTGGTCACTGCCATGACCCCGCCGACAACGCCGGAGGTTCCTCGTGCCCAAGAAAGTCTCTTCAACCCGCCTGCCCAAGAACCGACTGTCGCCGAACCGCCCGGGCGATGAAAACATGCGCACGCGTTTGCGCGTCGCGCGAGAGCTGAAACCACGGTGGCTCACTTCGTTTTGGCTCTTTCCACCAAGACGCCTCGGTATTGCGTTGGACATACCGCTGTGGCGCTGCTTTCAGAGGCATGTTGTCGTCACGACATTCCATTGAAGCTTCATAACCAACTACCAGGTGGTTTTTGATTATCGTTTAATTCACTTTAAAATATGTTATCTTGCGTTTTCTAGCGCAATATTTATGTTTCTGTGGTTCTACTGCTACCGGCGTCGTGTTGAAACAAAGAAATGAGCTCCAGAATTTGGTTTCCGTACCCCTTTAAAGGGGTACGGAAACAAAAATTGAAATGTTCAAATTTCGTTTGGAAATGAGTCAAGCATGACGGATAATAACCGTAAATGATAATCGCTCGTTTGTATTTTGAACGATTGGCTATATTTTTCGTTCCAAACGGTGCACTCGAGCAAGCGCTCGAAGAGAAGCGAGTGGAGAGCCCGATGCGTCATGGGATGTCAGGCGCAAACAAAAACAGAAAGAAAAGATTTCCCACGCTCGTGGAGTAGCAAGGCAGGCGTGCTTATGAGCTTTGCCCTTGGTGGCGTTGTGGTGGTGTCAATAGCGTCAGCGCGTTACAACCGAGCCGTTCGAAGCACCCGTGGGGTGACGAGCGTATGGCTGTCCCAAGGAGCACGTAGCTTCCACAACACTGTCAGCTTAGGGCTGAACGGCGTGGGGAAAGCAACTTTTGTTCGAGTTTTGAGGGACGGGCTAATCTTCTAGGGGGAGAATGGCTGTTTCCGGTTGCACGAACGAGGGTCCGAGAAAGAGGGGAGTCCTTCCTTTCCGTCTTCTTGGACCGTTTGGTACAATGCGCGATTTGTGAGTTGAGCTAGGAGGAAAGCTAAAAAAGGAAAATGTTGAAATTCCAAAAGGCGGCGCTGCTCCGAAGGAATCTGCTACGTCACGACTACGTAGCAGATTCCACAACGTTGCTAGACTACCTCCCAAATAGGCTCCGCATGCATCCACCAGGTGCACATTGAAAGATCGTTTATTTAGCTTTAAAATTAGTTTTCTTGTGCTTTTCAACAGAAGACTGGTGTTTTTGAGGTTAGGGTGCAACATGCAACACATTAAAGCTAAAAATTGAGCGCTGAAATTTCGTTTCCCTACCCCTTTAAGTAATAACTTTAAAATTACTTAATTTTAAAGGGCTTCCCGTGTTCATATTTATGTATGCATCACAACGTGAAGTTTAAAACGGGAATGGAACATGCCATTTATGACAATAAAAATAGTAAAAAAAGTGTAGTTTTAACGTCTTTCATGCAATATGACCGATGAAAAAGCAACTAACGGATTTATCAGTTGATTATACTCTATTAAACGGTAGCGATCACTGTCGGATTAATTTTTTTAATCAAGCCACAGCTCCAATCAACATTCAATGTTTTATGAAAGCTGTGGTTTTTGCCAAACAAAAATATGTGGGACCAGGGGTTGTATACAAAGCACAACACTAAGATTATGGAAGCATCCGACTTAAGTATCGCTTTGCTGAATTTCCACGCGTGTGAAACGATACAACACAACCTTTAGTAGGAAGAAACGACAACGAAAACAACAAGCGTTTCATGAGGAGGTCCCAGCTCAGATGGAAACGGGTTTGCGTCGTCGAGATCCATGCTTCTGATCTGAACGTGCGCCCGTAGCAGACGACGCACGATGGTCTCTCCACTTCATAGCCTTCGAGATCCTGAAGCGCGCGCGCGAAGGCTTCTCCGGCCGTCCCATTCGAGTCGCTCCCCAGCAGTACGAGTGTAATTGCGCTAACTCCGCCACTCGCCGCGAGGTGACGATGTCCTCCCAGTCAAACAGAGCAGCGAGCCGTCAGCGTCGCAGGTAGAGATCTTCACTGGTACGGGCTAGAGCAACTGTATATGCTCCGCTTATAAATGTATAAGCAGAGCCTATACAGTTACTCTAGTACGGGCCAGCCGGCGGACCACGGGCCGACCCGGCCCGCGGGCCGGGCTCGGACTTCTTGGCTACATTAAATGAAGGGCTAGGGCCGGGTACGGGCCTTGCATTCAGGTCTACAAGGCGGGCGAAAGCGGGCCAAGCCGGCCATTCTTTTTTTTAGCAACATCTTTTTTGGAAGCGTGGGAGAGGATGCTGAAGCATATGTATGTGTGTATGTTTTTGTACGGTTCGGCGTGTGTGCAGCGAATGCTCTTCCAGAGGACTAGCGGCGCGGCGTTGCGTCCCCGGCGGCGCCGCCATTATAGCATCGCTTCTCCCATGCATCAACACGCACACACACGCGCCTACACAATGTACATCCTCGCCGGCGGAAACCATCTGTACGTACGAGTGCGTGCATCCCCAATGTGGGTGAAGAGATTCCCCTCAGGGGTGCTTTTCCTGAACGATTCCTCCCAGACAACCGCAAAAGACTGCGATATTGTTTATATTTTTTTTTTCGGTTGTACGCAGCAAAAGTGGACAATTTAGAACTTTGTCCGTGTTTTGTTCAAACCCATCGCAACTTTTTTCCTTTCTTAAAAAAAAAAAAGTTGGGTTGTGAGTATTGTTTATACAACCTAGAACTTGGTGTGCCTCAACGGGCGACGAGTCTCCCAGCTGTAGATGAGAAATTTAGCCAGTGCAGTGCAACCGCTAGCCTGGAGTCTTTAACGTGCATCACGCAATAGTGATACACGACCGCACGCCGGTACGATGTTCATCCAGATCGGAACGGGCAGGTGTGGGGATTGAACCCAGGATCCTGGGTTCTGCAGCGCGAGCTTTTGCTCCACGTGCTCCGAGCTGGTGCGCGCTAGCCCACTCGGCCACCGATCCCCCTTTTTTAATTTCTTTTTTCAACTGTGACACAAGGTTTTGTTTACTGCTGCTTGTCATTTTTGTTTTTTCGTTTCTTCCGCGCGGGTTTGGTCCTAGAAAAGGACGATTGGGGTGATTTTTCTTCAGAAGCTGCCTAGGCCTGCAGATTAATCCAACTAATATCAGCAAAAAAAAAAAAAATGCTTACAGCATTTAAGGTTTGGAATCTGTTATAAACCAGGTTGAAAGTTGGAATAGCGAAGAATCCAGGTTGGAACAAGGTTAGAATTTATAAGTAAACCAGAATTATTTTTTTAGATCTCATTGTCTCTTTACATGCTACATAGCTACATAACGGCTAGCTACATAACGGGATGTGATGGTTTGCGCTACAGGTGCCAAAAACTAGGCGGTTACTAGAAAACTACCTACTTGTTGAATCGATACCTTCAAATGTCACGAAGTTTACAAAAAAATGGCAAAATCATTGCGAGGCGGTTGTATCTTACCAGCCATAATTTTTGCCCTAAACGTGCTTATAGCACAAGCAAACAATAATATGACCTGCTTACATAATAAATAATAACAAAATATGAAAAGAAGGATAGCAATGGTCTGCATTTTCGAAACTCTACGTCAAATAACGTGCTGAAATTAAAAAAAAAAACCAAAAAAAACAAGTACAGCATGGTTGATTTTGGTCAGGGAATTTTTTTTTTTTGTACGGTGCTAAATTTTTTTTTTGCGAGTCTTATTTGTGCTACAAAAGATACCATGAGACAAAAAAAGTCTAGGATTGTACTAGAGAAGTTTGTGCGGCCATCCCTAGTCAACATAGGCATGACTATGACAGACAGGGTAGCGTATCGAAAGAAACTTATTGAAGCCACTGCATCGCAAAGTACTTTGCGTCTTATCTAAAAATTCAATTATTGGAATCTAAATGTACCATATATCAGGGCCATATCTGACATTTTCGTACGGGTGAGCTAATATGATATCTAATAACGTGGCTGTAAACCTGGCTTAAAATGGAGAGTTTTTCTGTTTTTTTTTGTTTGTTTTTTTCAGACGAAAGATAAAATTGAGAGATTATTAAGGCTTTTTATATAAAAAAAAGGCAGATGACAATTGCGTTAGCGCACCATCTATCGCGTATCCAAAATAGCGGCCAGGCTCTTTAAATCGACCACGAAAATTTCCGATTTTGTACAGCGTTGACCACGGGTGTTTTTTTTTTTTTTATATAAAATTCGCAAAGAGCGAATTTATTTGAGAAAAAAGTTAAAAAAGAAAAAGGCTTAACTCCTATGAAAACGCAGCGAAGCCACCGGTCTTCAAACCATAGGGCGCCCTGAAGGCAGGTGACTTCGCTGCGTTTCCATAGGAGTTAAGTCTATTTTTTTTTTTTACTTTTTTCTCAGGTAAGTTCGCTCTTTGCGAATTTTATAGAAAAAAATGCACCACCTGTGGCCAAAGCTGTGCAAACTTGCGGTCGATTTAAAGAGTCTGGTCGCTATTTGGGACACGGGGTATTTATTTACTTCAAAAAGAAGCGACGTTTCTGGATGGCTGTTTGTAGGAGTGGTGATTGGTTGTGATGCGGGTCGGGCAGCGGAGTGTGTTTATATATGCGATAATGACTCGTAATAAAATGACCTGAGAGTTAACACTCGTCCTGTTGTCTTCGTGTCTTTATCCTTGTCCCGTTTTGTTCGCACTTTTTAAAGATTTTAAGTAAAGGTAACATTTTAAAATGACTAGTACAAGACACCGCACAGTGTGGCTGGATTTTTCGCTCCCTCGATGTTTTGTTGCTTGAGGGAATAGATATAGCCGGCAGAAGGCCGTCTGACGTTCCAACTTCGCAGACGTGAAAAACGTAACTTTCTTTTCGCCTTTACTAAAAACTTGTTTGCGCCAGATAAGGATGAGATTGCAGTGACTAACAGAATGAATCCAGCGTCTCTTTCCGATAACCGGCTTCCTGTGTTCGGGTACAGGCTGGTTGCCTTCCGTTGTGCCTTGACCGCGCGTGCACGTTTGAGGCTCACGAGGTGCCCAACGGTGCTATCCAAGCGCGCTGGAGCCAGCTCGAGAACCTCCTGCCGCTCTCATCCTGGCAGTATACTACACAGCAGAATTCAATTCAATGTTTATTTAATGAGATGAAGATTTTAGCCCCATAATTTGGGGCCGGCTACTTCAATGCTAGTAATGGGGTAAAGTACGATATGATATGATATGTTCAATAATTATGAAATCTGGGCATAATGAGTAACGAAGCAAACTATGAACGTGCTGCGTTAATATCACAAGCAAGTGCACTTTAAAAAGTATGCTTCCTAAAAATATATATATATATGTACAATAGGCTAGCGTAGTACAAAATATGTGCAATTAAATCCTGCTATACCAGTAACACGTATTCATTGAACTTAATATTTGGCTTCTATCTTTGAGTCTTTCAGAAATGCAGTTGGTAAGGCTAATGCACGCTTTTGTTTTTTTAAGTCGGGCCAAGGACCTAGAACTTTGGCGAGAGAAAATGGACGGTTGTCTAGTATCCCGAGACTATTCCGTAAGCGGGCGCGCCACTGATCGTATCTCGGGCAGTCCATGATTATATGTTCGACGTCTTCGACCGGATTATCGCACGTGCAACTCGGTGTTTCTTCTTGTTTAATCCGGGGAAGGAAGCTTCCCGTGTATGCTACCCCAAGTCGTAGGCGATGAATAAGGGTGTCGATTGATCTGGCTGAATAGGTGTACACTGGGCAACGGAGGTCCGGATCGATTAGATGGAGCAGGCTGTCTTGTGGGATGCTGCTAAGCCACTCATCGTGAGACATTCGCTCACGTAGTCGACGGATGTATCTTTTGGCGTCGCTCTTTGTGAAAGGTGTGGGGTGGACGTTGTTACTTGTATGGGCTGCGGTGGCCAATTGTTCAGCTTGGTGATTTCCTGAAGCTCCGGTATGCCCGGGGACCCATTGTAGATGTTCAGTATTGCCAGATTCGATGGCATCAGAGCGTTCTAAGTAAATTCTGTGTACAAGGAAGTTGTGTTCACTACGACTATTCATAGTCTTAATAGATTGCAGAGCTGCCTTTGAATCGGTACATATTACCCAAGAATTCGCTGCCGGGTTGTTTTTTTATGTACGTTGCAGCCGCGAGTAATGCATGTAATTCCGCAGTGGTTGAGGAAGTAGGATGCGATAGTCGAAAGGATGACCAGTTAAAATCAGGTACAACAAAGGCTGATGTAGATCCATCTTCAGTGGTTGATCTATCGGTATACACGTGAATGTCGTCTTTATATTTTTCTTCCAGATGTGGAAGTCGAATTTCTTGCAATCTGTGTGTTAACCTGGGTGTCGAACCGGTCATTATTTCGGTTCGGTTAGAGTTCGGGTTCAGTAGCATTGTCTTTTGTTCCGGTTCGGTTCCGGTTTAGGGTTGCGCACATAATACCCTCCGGTTAACGGTTTTAATAAGCGCGAACCGGTTCGAACCGGTTCCTAACTCGATCTTTGAATATTGACCGAGCACTTCCTGCAGCCTTTTCAGAGCTCGAGGTACTTGCAATAGACCCATCCCAAAACTACTCCCTCTTCAGGCAGATCTGAAAACCTTGCACACAGACGTGCGCAAAAGACAGCATTAAAGGAGCGGTGCAACGATATGCAATTGGAATGTTTTTCATTTTACACGAGCTTACTGGCACTAGTGGGACTCAAGGATACTCGCACGCAACGCCACTGGGCAAGAAACTCCTTTGTTGCGGTGTAATTTCAAGGACAAAAGCGATCATTTTCATTCAATCTTTCCTTTGCAAAATTTGATGACGTAACGTGGGGATCGCAGTACACCCCGATGACGATATTTGAATGCGGTTCATAGATTGGACCCGAGCATTGCGTGGGCACTCGATTTGGGCTCGTGATAATTACTAGCTCGAGAAGCATTCGGGTAGGCAGCCCGTGGCCAATCGCTGCAACGATGACAATAGCCGAGCCATAACAATGTCTGGAACTCAGCGCGTGTCCTGCGCTTTGCCAACCCCAGCGCGTGGTTATGATCAACATTGGCGGCATATAATCGGCTCCAGATCACGTGGCCGCTTGTTCTGGCTGCGAGTTGAGGGGGTGAACGCTGCTCGTTTTTCTTTATTTTTTTTTTTTTTTCTGGGACTTCTATTGCGTGGGGTGAGGGATCCGTTCTAAGTGGTATTTGCGCAAAGTACAAAAATTGTTGCATCGCCCCGTGGCAAGGCTATTACTTGTATAGTACTGTTCTTAAGTGAACTATACATAAGCGGTCGGCTTTTCATTTTTATGGTGTCTTTTGCAAACGCAGCTGTGCAGTATTTCAAACTCTGCTATACTCTGTTTCACCTTATGATGTACCGCAGGAAAGGCTACGAGCGCGAGCTCCTTGCTCTGGGGCACGTCTCGGCGGTACAAGCTCTCGTGAATTAAGAACAGCTGCCAACGCTATGAGCTCGCGCTTCTAGTTTTCGCTGCGGTACAACATAAGGTGAAACGAAGTATAGAAGAGGACGTCATTTCTGGAAAGAGAACTTCTGGCCGGTGCTTTTAGTGTTCGAGCGTATAGCGCGTGCTTTGCTCGTTTTCCGAAGCAGACACGCACGTGCTGGGATACATGTGAAGATCACACGCTGGGATGTGATTTTGTAAAGAGTAAAAAGGTCTCTAGCTGGGTTGCTTGCCCTCTATATGTTTTTGTTTGTTTTGTTCTGCAAACACGTCTTTTTTAGACATGCTACCTGTTTTCGACACCCAGTAAGATGTCGCAGCTATGCCCCAGAGTGGCTGACAGGAGACCGAAAGGAAACAAATGTGCCGTAAAAGTTAAAACACAGAAACAGGGACGTCGAGTGCGCAGTTGGTGTAGTTTATCGAATCCCGTTAAGCTGTGGGCGTGTATACATCGACCAGACTGACCGATGTATAAATGAACGGGCACGCAATGTCGCTGCGGCTAACCTCGGGAGGCCACCTTCTTTTACACTGCGTCACTTGCTTGTGTGTGCCGAAATTTGAGAGCATCTCGATGTTGGGGAGGGGGGCTGACAAAAGTGCACGCGATCTGCTGGAAGCCTCCGAGATAGGATTTACATAAAAAAGAAATAGCTTCATTGAGCACGTGTTGATGCAGTGATGGTCTGGTGATTTGGTTGTTTTTCTTGGTGTTTTCATTAAACGTTCAGTTGAAGTCCAGCGTCCTGTCCATTTCTTTCCTGCGTCCGTGTTTGTTTGCGCGCTGCTGCCAGTCTGTTATCTGTTTTCATCGTAACCCATCTCTTATGAAATACCGCCCGGGGTGCTTAAAGTGTTTAAACAAATAAATAAATAAAATAAAAAAACGCACAAAAAACGGGGGCGTATTGAAATCATATTTATTTGGAATTATTTTATCCCACAGCGAAAGAGGAATAGATTTGATCAAACCCCACTAGAGCGTTTACATGTTATGACGTGTCATAGCGTTATATATACTTATGGCGCCTTTCTGTTCGCGCGCATTAATATGTTGTTGCCTATCGTCGACTCTTTCAAGTTGGCTCGAAGCGGTTAAAGCACAAACTTGAGACCTGGGAAGGTTCGCTCTACGCTGACTTGCGTAGCTGGCGCTGCCAGGGCAACCTTCACTAGCTGATAGAGTTCTGGTCGTTCAAGCTTGTGGTTCTCCCAGTAACGAAGAATGTCTTCGTTTTTGTTGAGGCGCGGCTCCTCGTGAAAAGATTCCAGCAGGGGACCGATGCTCCTGCTCGCTGCAGTGCAATCACGTGGCTTGGCCTTCGTCAACCTTCCTCGGGCTTCTAAAAACATGTAGAGTTGGTCTTCCTCATGAGCACCGCATTCGATGACGTTAACGTTGCTTTTGCACGCTTCCTGAGGGTCGTATTCGCTAAAGTTGAGGCAATTGGGTGAGTCGGTACGACAACTTTGGGATTAATTGTTTCAATATTTTCTTTTGTGCTGTTTTTAATCCCGACGTATATTTGCCCATGATTTTGTTTTTTGTAGGTAAGTGCGCTCTTTCTTTCTCTTTCACTGACAGTAAAATATTGTACCTCGGATCTAAGTAAATTCCAGCGCAGAAAACGTCGTTGCAAAGAAGCATTGTTTATCTTCTCTTTAGGGCTTCTACTAGGCTGCGGCCGAAAGCCGAGGTTGATTTCGATGTCTCTTTATGGCACCTAAGCCACGCCCCACGAGAGTCAACTGCTTTGACTGAAGAAACTTCGTTGTATCTCTCGCGGGCTTCAGGGCGGCAGCCCAGCGGTGCTTTGAAATCGCCGCTACCGCGCCGTCAGAGTTAGTCCAAGAAACGAAGGAAAGTTGAAGCTCTCCAGATGCTTAAGTAGAGGCGGGAACTGAGCGAGCTAGCTGACCACGCTTTCTCTTTGTGTCTCTGCTTTTGATGATGATGCATTTTTTATTACGTATGCAATAAAAACGAAAGGTACAAATATCTGACAGTATCTAGGATTAGTCTTGGCAATATACGAAATAAATACGCCCGCAAATTTTCCCATTAAGATAAATTATTGTCAACATTGACCCTGAACCGCTTTCGTTGAACCGGTAACCGCCACATCAGATTATGGTTTCGTTCCGGTTTGGGTTCAATATGCAGCCTTCGGTTTCGGTTTTGTACCGGTTCGGTCAAAAATAACGGTTTTGATCCGGATTTCGGTTCGGGTTTGGGTTTGGGTTCGGTTCGACACCCTGGTGTTAACAGATGTTTTTGTTGGCATGCCTGGAATGTCCATTTTGATCTCCAGTAATGGTAGCGTCCAGGGTGGTTTACAAATCTCTTGAATCTAGTTAGGTTGTTCATGAATACATAATGGAAGAGAATTCAGTGTGGAAAGAAAGTTTGTCCCTTTGCGAGAGAAAATATCATTGAACAGAGGCCGCGTGGAGAGTCGAAAGAAATTACGACATATCTCCCGTGTTCTTTGAATATGTATAGTCGGCTCTCTTGCCGTTACGAGTACAAGCGCGCTGGATGTTAATCGCGGTAAACCTAGGCATACCCTTAAGCTTCTGGCAAGCATGTAGGTAAGGCGAGACTCTGATGTGCGGGAAAGACCGTTTAACACCGAAATAGAATACGCAATCGCTTGTCGTATTAGTGCCGTGTGGAATGAGAGCATCGCATCTATTGATGCTCCCCATCTTGCCTCCGCAATGCAGCGAAATACATTAATCACACAATTAATTCTAGTGTCTAACATGTCTAAATGTTTGGACCAAGTTAGAGATTGATCTAGTATAACACCAAGAAATCTATAGGGTTTAACCCTTTGATTTGATGCTCCGTTGAGATCTAGCCCAAGCCAAGGGAGTTTCTTTCTTGTAAATGGCAGAAATGCTGATTTCGCGGCAGAGAGTTCCATCCCTCGTTCTTTTAGAAATCTGAAAGTGGTGTCTAAGCCCGTTTGTAACTTGTTCTTTAAGATATCTCGAGATGAACCAGAGATCCATATACATATGCCATCCGCATAGATGGATATTTTTAAAGATGATTCAAGTTGCTGCGGTAGCTGTGCCATTACTGCATTGAAAAGAGTAGGGCTCAGCACGCTGCCTTGGCGTACTCCATGGTGTATTTCATGTCTCAAACTGTCTCCATCGTTTCTTTTTGACTATTATGCTCCTACAATAAAGAAACTATTTTATCCACCGAAGCATCCGTCCATGTACACCTAGCCGTACGAGTCCTTCAAGAACGTGAGCATGGCTAACAGTGTCAAATGCTCGACGAATATCTAGGAATAGTGCAACTGTAATGTTTCCATTGTTGCTTTCGTGTTCAACGCATGTGGTGAGATCTAAAATGCCATCCATTGTGCACCTTCGAGGGCGAAATCCTGTTATCTCTTCGGGGAACGCTTCACTTGTTTCTAGCCACCACTGTAAGCGATTATGTATCATCTTCTCAAGTAGTTTACCGACGCAACTTGTTAATCGTACGGGACGGATTGAATCTATATTTAACGGTGATTTTCCAGGCTTTAGTGGAACAACCTGCAGCTTCCATGATTCAGGTGTCCTCTCTGTTCTCCAAATTTCATTATATATTTCAAGAAGTGCGGTAGTAGCAGCAGGGTCAAGATTTGAAAGAGCGTCATACGTGACTTTATCGAGACCAGGAGCTGTTGATTTTCGAATATTTTGTAGCACGCACTCCATTTCACGGGTGTTGAGTTCATAGTCTAGGTCTGTTTGCACTGAGTGCAGCTCTTTCTTGAATGCACGAGTCGCTCTCTAGTGAGACGAACGGTATTCTAAAGAGGACACCATATCACTTTGTTGCGTTAGCAACAATATTCATTCGCAATTACTACCTCCGATGTACCTCGAAGGAGAGCTAGAGCCCGGAAAGGTTGTTTTGGTGTTACTGGTGTACGAAGAGAGCGAAGTATCTTCCATACCTTCGGTATCGGAGTAAATGGAGTTAGAGTACTGCTGAACTGCTTCCATCGGTGAATGGAGAGAATTTGTAGCTCTCGTTGTATTAGTTTGTGAATGTGTTGGGCTTTAGTCCTCAACACGACCAGATCTTCGATAACGACGTTCTGCTCTGCGCCTTATTGCCCGTAATTTTTCGTATTCGCCATTGACGCCGACGTGTCCTCTAGGTACGCTCACAAGACGCGTTGCTCGTTCACAATTGTTTAAAACAAAGATTGCAAATTCTTCGGGTTTCTTTACATTGGGAAGGTTCAGAGTGTTGAAGTGCCAGAACATTTTCCAATTTGTTATTCGAACTCGATAGTGTTGTCCACGAGCATCGAGAATTGGGTGTTGAATGAGAATTGGGAAGTAGTCAATGCCTCGGGTTTCTCTATCAGTCGTCCATGTTGCTTGAGGTGAAATGTCTGGAGAACATAGTGTCAGATCCAAATAACTGCAATATAGATATGGCCCCTGACGAACGGTGGGGACCCGTCGTTGAGGACACAAATGTTGTTCTCGTCCATATATTTTCCGATGAGATTTCCACGTTGATTACAGTGATCACTCCCCCACATAGTGTGGTGGCCATTAAAATCTCCACATATTATGTAAGGAGTAGAAATGTGGCTGAAAATTGCAGAGAAATCCGAATGGGTTAGCGGAGTCCGAGGTTCAATGTATAGACGCTCACTATAGACAACATTGTCTCACCACATCGTATCTGGCAAGCAACAAATTCTGGAACTTCTGTAGTTGACGAAAACACGGGCACAGATATTATATCTCTCCGTACCGCCAATAACGCTCGGCTTTGGCCTTGTTGGCGAGATGTCTTGTATAGTGCATAATTTGAAAGACGAAAATTATCATCTACTCGAGCTTCTGATAATGCTAGTATTGGTATATTATAATTGTGCAACAAACTGATGAAAATCGCCTGACTTTTCCGTAATCCATTCGTGTTCCACTGAACTATTCCTGTATATGTCAGTCATTGGAATAATCTTCATTCATAGTCGCTTATGACGACATAACTAACCTTTCTAGAGTAAATAGCGCTGTTACTTCCGGTAGGTTGTTGGCTGATGGTACAGCATCAAGTATAGCCCGGAGAGCCGTAAAAAACATGGGTACCAGTAAATGTTCAACATCACTCGATCTTCGGGTCTCCGAGTATTGCGGATGGTGTTCATGTCGATGAATGCTTTTTTTTTTTAGAGTGCGGGGAACTGGTACAGGTGTGGTCGCTGCTGGCCTTTCTCCTCTAGCGGCCTGACCAGAAGTAGACGTGCGTTGATGTGATATCTGGCCGTGTTGTTGGTGACGCTTTAGTGCGTCCGAGTACGATGACCCGGGAGGTTGTTGAGACATCTGGACTTGCTCTGTTGGTCGAGGAGGTCGAGGAGGAAGTGGAGGTGGGCGAGGAGGAGCCAAAGGGACAGGTGGTGGGTGTATAATTTCCAAGTTTGGGGACGGGGAGCGATTGTTTTTTATCGGTCCGTTCAAGATCTCGTGTTTTCTGGCTGCAGCGGCTGCTTTTTTTATGAGGACAGCCTGAATACGAAGCACAGTGTTTTTCTCCACAATTGGCACATTTTGGGTTGGTTTTGTTCATGCACTCCTCGTAGCTGTGCGGCCCTGCACACATCTTGCACCTCTTTTGGCCACGGCAATGTCTTGCAATGTGTCCGTGCCGTTGGCAGCGGAAACACTGTGTTGGGATGCCGAATTATTCTATCACCGGGTGGCTTGTGAATCTCAGGAAAACCCGGGAGGGCATCGGCTGATCCTGCGGGAACTGAAGCAGGATACTTTCCGTTGGCTCTTGCTCCATGGAGCCGTCTTCTTTCCTTGAGTATAAAATTTGCCGCTGGACCGCAATGACACCATCATCTTTTAAGTAGTCGAGTAGTTCAAAGTCTGAATATTGGACTGGGATATTGTTGATCTTGCCAACGTTACGGGTGTATGACTCGGAGACGGTCACCGACACGTCTATTCCGACTAGGGATTTCATCGCAAGTAGTCTGTTGTCGCGTTTAGTGATGCCGCATTGACGGTGATCGTGCCATCCTTTCTTCTGCGTGGGGCGAGTACCTTATCTTGTGATACTGCTACAATTTATTTTGCAATCTTGTTTGGATCGACTTTCCAGAAAGAAGCCCCGTGTTGCTTTGGCTTGATGATCAAGGGAATTCCAGCTGGGCGGTTTTTTCGCACGGTGACTTGGGTGAAATCAGTCCCGTCCTGAGTGTCATTGTTTTTCTCATTAACCGAGTAGGTTGATGTTCTTGCATCCATATTTTCTCGAGGGAGTTGCAAGCATTGTTTTATCAATGGGATATCATTATTGGAGTCTTCATTCGCCGTTGGTTGGCCTTGTAATGGTAAATGTAGTTCCATGCCTGTAACTTGGCTTGTAATAGCCACGGCATCCATGTTAGTGCCCGGGGTCAACGTTTCAAGAACCGCGTCATTGAGGCGTGGCGACTCGGTCGCTATAGTTGTCGCTTTTTAGACGACAGGGTGCTCCTGCAGGGTCCAGTGACTAAGTAATTGTTCGCAGTATTTCTGTTCCGATCGTCGTCGTTGTTTTCCGCAGCAGAATTCGTTTGAGATTGTACTTAGTTGAGAAAGGTGTCGAACGCCTCAAAGACATCGAACATAGCACACCACCCATGCAGCTTTTCTACGGGTTGGTTTGCTCCAACAGCACCAGATGTCCGGAAACGTGGGTTTATTGGCTCTTGGTCCCACTTCGTTATTCATAGCGCGTGCTCGGAACGAACTCCCATGCTCATAGTATAACTAGAGCCACTAAATGAGCTGCGCTTAGAGTATCGGCACTTTGTTCCCCGACATTGATACGGGCGCCGCCATTTTGGGGCTTGTGCAGAGCAGACGCAACTACCGATCGTCATAATTCAAAGGTGCGACTTCCTCGGCATTAGATTCGGTGTTAGGAAGCTGCTGTGATATTGATTCTCTCTGTAGCAAACTGTTTAATCATTTGCGGAGGGCGGAAAAACGTCTCCTGTGTTTTCAGATAAAGCTTCAGATAACTGGCAACCATGATTTTCAGACACAATATGGCCAAGTGTCGTTACTCTGAAGCGTGGCTTATTTAATGGCACTAAGTATAATATCTCGATTGTCAGGAATACACGTTGTTATGGTCTAGGTAGACCAGTGGTTCTCAACCATTGATGTCTCGCGGACCCCTTGTGGATCGGCGGAGATGATTGAGGAACCCGCGCGTGGAGAGGAGAAGGAAAATTTGTAGGTTAATTATGATAATGATTTAATAAGTGATATAACTAAGGGCTGGTGTGGAGTAGACTTCTCTCATTGACACACGCACGATAAAACTCACCCGAAAATGGGAACGTTTTTTCTCAATCGGATAAAAGACAACTTTTAGTGCCGGGCTTGACTGACGAGGCAGGGCTTCGCGGACCCCCATTTGAGAACCACTGGTCTAGACCTCACGGGAAAAAAACTCACCGGCCTCTTGAGCGATGTGGAAAAAAGTTAATCCACAAATCCAGGAACCGATCGAGCCTTAAATCCGTTCACAGTTTTATGAAATAGGTGCATTTTATTTTTTCTGTGAGTTACTAGCAGATACATATTTCCATTCATACATTTTGGGGCCTGTACCATAGCCTTCTATACAAAGCCTGGCAGATCGCCACGAGAGGCGGCCGCCGAAATGGAAAAGGTAGAGTGCAGACAGCGGATGAGAGGAGAGCCACGTGACTGGTGCCCCGCTGCGGTGAGATGCCGAAACACACTTCTCACGAGCGAACAAGTGTGTTTCGGGTCCTCGCCGCTGCAAAAGCTGTGAGCTGACGTCCAGGTTCCCCGCGAAATGGCTCTTTGGTTCTCTGTGCTACCAGATCCTCGCGCTCCAAATCTGCGACTGGGCACTCTGTGGCTCCGTCGTCGAACTGCCAGGCTTTGTGAGTATAGAGGAGGCTATGGTAGGACATACCTCAGACGCGTCGTGGTACGTTGAGAAAAAGAAAAAAAAATCATGTACGGGTAGAAACAGATAGAGAGAAGGAAATGAGAGCGCGCGGCGGACGCCATGGAGCTCTGACTGCAACGGTTAGTGGGTAGCCCGTGTAGAACGGTAATGAAAGCTGGGGGAAATATAGCCAGTGTCATATGCTGCCTGCTCGTGTAGTTTCTGGATGGTTACGCATATACTTGTATTGAATTACCTTTCATGCCGACACTGCGTTGCCAAATCTCCACATTTCACCACTTAAAAAGTCCCTGAAAAGAAAACAACTTTTTTTTTTTAACAGTCTGGTTGGGGCACGCGTGTCAAAAAATAAATCTTACGCGAAAAATAAATTTTTAAACAATATTGACGGCGAGAGATTTATTTGAAATTTTGCGCGCAAAGTCCATGACGTCATGGAATGGTCATTCGCTCAACGAGATGGTCAATCGCTCTTTCCACCCCAGCGTGAAGGCGAAGCCGATCCACCTCTCCTCCAGACGCCCGAAATGTCGAGAGAGAAAACAAGTGGAAAGGAAGTGACTACCGACTAAATCGTTTTTCTCTCTCGGCATTTCGGGCGCCTGAAGGAGGGGTGGATCGGCTTGGCCTTTACGTTGAGGTGGAAAGAGCGAATGACCATTCCGTGACGTCATGGACTTTGCGCGCAGAATTTCAAATAAATTTCTCGCCGTCAATATTGCTCCATTTTTTTTTTCGCGTAAAATTTATTTCTTGGCACGTGGGTCCCAACCAGACTGTTTAAAATAAACATTTTTTGTTTTTTTTCAGGGCCATGCAAAGGAAAAAAAAAAAAACCTTTTTTTTTTAGCAGCCTACATGGAAAAAGAATGTCATAAATCAAATTTACAACAAAGAAAAAAAAAGGTTTAGAGCTATATTTACGGCGCAAAACGAATTTGTAAATGGTGGAGCCGCCGCTGGTCACGCTGTGCGCCGCAACGCTGCGCCGCCGCCGTCGAACGCTGAGCGTGGTGCGCCGCCGGTTCAGCGCGTTTCCCTCCTCCACCTCCACCGCTTCTTCCCGGACAGATACCGGTGCGAATGCCCGGGTTATCACTCCCCCGAACCCACCCTTTACCACTGCACCTGGGCCTGCCCCACTTCGGTCGGAGTGGGGATCTGACCCAATCCCAATCCATACCAATCCTCTTGGGAGGCCGCTCTGCTCGCCTCACAGCCCGATCTGCTGCTCGCGCTGCTCGATCGAGCTAGGCGAGTGGCTCAGGCCTGCGGGGTCCTGGACTAGAGGACCCAACCACGAGGCTCAATGACACACACTCCATCTAAGTAAAGTATGTCCAACCAACCATCTACGCCGCCGCCGCCGGAAGTGAACGCTCCAGCGCGCAGACGCCGTCAATTTCTGACCGGCGCACAGGTTTATCACGTGGTGCTTGCGCTCTTTCAGGAGCTTCCTTTGGGCTGTAAAAGTTGCTTATAAATCTTCGTTTCTTGTTGCACTTCAAACGAAGATGAATAAGCAACTTTTTAGGGACAACAGGAAGCTTCCGAAAGAGCGCAAGCACCACGTGATAAATAGCGGCCAGTCACGTTGAGCATTTGTCTTGTTTCTTTTGTGGTGACTTGTTTTCTTGCCGCTCAATGTGACTTTGCGGCAAAAAGGCCTCGAGCCGTTTCTGGGGCACTCGATACGATCAAGCAACCTCAAATACAACAAAAACAGCAAAGAAGCAACGTTTCTGGCGCGTCCCGGGAGGAGACCGCGGATCAATTTTTCCCGCGCATGGACAACTCTTCCGATCCTCACGAAAAACAGCAACATCCACATGCTCTGCGTTTATTCCGCGCAACGTCGTCGTCACCGCCGTCATCCTTTCCTCCGTCGGCGGATGCTCTTCTGCTGCTGGGGTGCCCTCGCCACGTAGTTCCTCAGCGCCGAGTGGAGCGTCCTGGCAAGCACGTTGCGGGGACCGCACATGCCCATGTAGTCGTCGGCCCCCACGTCCAGCAGGGCGGCGCCACCCAGCGACTGGTTCCTCAGGAAGGCCACCTTGGCCCTGAGCGAGTCGGAGTCGTCGTAGGTGACCCACTCCAGGCCGTGGTACGCGTAGGGACACGACGTCGGGGCGTCGAAGACGCGCGCCCAGCTGTTGCGGTACACGTTGTAGCAGATCTCGAAGTAGGCCAGCTTGCCAGGCGTCTGCGTGAACGGACCTGGGCAGGCACATCGGAAAGCGCTCGTGAAACCAAGCTTTCGTTGAAATTTGACCACATTTCGCCAGATCCTAAGATTAACATAAAAAAATGCCTTAGGTCCTAAAACGGAGAACCCAGATGTTCCCGAGGGTGCCCTCGTGGATTTTTTGAGATCCACAATTTCCTCGACCGCCCATGCCCTTGAGTTTTTTTTTTTTTTTTTTTTTTTTTTCTTGTTTAAGCAGCGTTTTAGCAGACAAGAGCCGCTCACTAATTCAGTAGTTCTGGACCACTCATGTTTCCGGGAGCCCCCTCTCGATCGGTGAAAACGATGAGGGACCCCATCCTCCGGGGGGGGGGGGGGGGGAGGAGGAGGAGGAGGAGGAGGAGGAGGAGGAGGAGGAGGAGGATGTTAGGCATTTACAGTGACAAGAGGGTAAACGAAGAAAACTGAACGCGTCCAAACCAACTTTGAAGCTCTGAAACGGGAGATAATCATCCAGAATCACTCGATGCACGTGGGTCGGTCTACCTAACTTTCTAAGACAGCCTGCATCGATGAAAAATAAATATTGCTCGGTTTGATTGATGGTCTAGTGCTTCACATATTCTAGAGAGGCCTTCAGGGACCCCGAAGGGTCCGCGAGCAACACCGCCTCGAAGACAAGGCCGTACTGCTGACATTTTTGCGTCACCAGCGAAAGCCAACGCTAGAACAGATTGGAAATAAGTGCTGCGTCAGCGCTCCGCTTCGAGTCAAGTTTGAGTCGAAAGTTGACGCAATCGTCGTGTCCCAACCTGTGACCAGCGTTGGCCTTCGCTGATGACCGCATCTCTATCGGTATTACGGCGTTGTTATCTAGGTGTTGTTGCCGCGAACCCCCATGTAAGGACCACTGACTAATTCATAACTAGAAGCCAAACACTTCCTAGTACGTGCAGTATTGATTACAAGATGTGTAGGCTTCTGCACTGCTTTGTTCCATCAGTGCCGAGACCATGGAGGGGTTCCTCGGCTTTCAGTGAAGCCATATAGGAGTTCTCCGAGATTGAAAAGTTTGAAAACCCCTGGGGCGGTTTGTTGGTAATGCGGGTCTTTCTTGTGGCGGCTAAAATCCCCGCAAGAGGGATTTTCTGGTCACACGACCAGCTTCATGGGGACATTGGGTACCTAAAAAGACTTCATCAAATATTTTCTGATGCGTTGTAAAGGTTACACACTAAAATTTTTTACACCTCTAAGGGCGTAGATCAGCCTGTCCCAGGGCTGACACCTTAAGGGTGTTACACCAACACCCTAGGGATGCTGGTGAACGCCCTAATAATAGGATGCTTGCCACCTTAGCAGCATTCTATACACATTTTTTTGCGAGCCCCAAGTTTACAAACAACAAGCACCACATACAGTTCTCACATACACAAAACCGTCAAACACGGATGTTATAGATTGCGTACGAAAGAGGTATCTATGACCCTGGTGACTGCGCCACCGTCTTATATACTGAACAGTCCAAGGACACACGTTCGCAGGTGCACCACCTCCGCAATTACGAAGATTACAGGCATGTTCCTTTGTTTTCGTCAATATTTCGCGTAATGCAAAATATGTCTAAGTTCAAGGAATGCATCTCCGATAAAAAGCATTAGAGGCAAGAATTATTTGAGGTTGTCGCTAAAATAACCTCGCTAAAGTGGGTATCAGTCTGGCGAACACCCTTCAGAAAGGGTGTTGGACTCACTTCGGTTTTTTCCACCTCCTTTTTACACCCTTCATAAATTGAAAAGTGTTCAATTCAACTACACCCTCTTGAACGATTGAAAAAGGTGTATTGTGTCGAAATTGGGTTGCTGTAAGGGTGTAACCCTGGGTGTAAATCTCTGGGACACCCCTTTTACGCTCTTGAGGGTGTAAAGTGTTTAGTGTGTAGCATAGTGTCCAAAATCTTGAGCTCAGCACTGTTCTGAGAGCACGGTGCTTCGTCCTGCGTCTCATTCGCACGAGCTCTTTTGCGAAAGACTCGCCAAAACGAATCGACGTGCTTGAGCAAGTGGCTTTGACAGCGTCGTAGCACTGTGGAAATTACGCTAGCTTTGACAGCGTAGCACAGAAAAGTGGGCGCCGAGTAGCGTTCCAGACAAATGGCTGCCGTAAAACCGGAACCTCGAGCCGGGATCACGCTGCTTATACATCATACAAAAGACAGTCTGCATACAGATTTGAACGCGAGTCAACGCGGGATCCGTGCTTCGAATGCTGTATCTAGCAATGAGTTCAAGGTGGAAACTTGGCATACGGCATTCGAACCACGGATATTGCAATGACTCCTGTTTGCGGACTGTCTTTTGTATAATGTGTGAGCAGTGTGACCCCGGCTTAAGTTCATCCTTCCTTTCATTATTCAAGTCCGATTTTGCACGCAGAAAGAGGGTTATCAGGCTCGAAATGTAAGTGAAATGAATCGCATTCGTGTGCTTTAGGGGCGGCATGTAAAGTTATTTCTGGGTGATGTCGTGTCGAGCGAGAATTAAGGAGAGAAAAAAAAAAAACGATAGGCAAGGTTGACGACAATCATTCATGTATAGAAGGGGAACAAGGGGGAGAAAGGACGGGCACAATTCTCCAAACACAACTAAATAACTAATGCGCGAATGAAAAAAACGAACTTACAAAGATTTTTAAAAGTGCGGTGCAACGGTATTCAATTGGAATGTTTTTCACTTTACACGAGCTTACTGGCACTAGTGGGACTCAAGGATATACTCGCACGCAGCGCCACTGGCCAAGGAACTCCTTTGTTGCGGTGTAATTTCAAGGACACAAGGGAGCGTTTTCATTCAATCTCTCATTTGCAAAACTTCCTGACGTAGCTGGGCGGTCGCACCATACCGTCCAGTGACGATATTTGAATGCGGCTCATGTATTGAACCCGAGCATTGCGTGGGCACTCAATTTGGGCTCGTGATAGTCGATAGCTCGAGAAGCATTCGGGTAGTGGCCCGTGTCCAATCGCTGCAATGACGACAATAGCCGAACCATAACAATATCTAGAACTCCGCGCGTGTCCTGTACCTTGCCAACCTTAGCGCGTGGTTATGATCAACATTGGCGACATATAATCGCCTACAGATCGCGTGGCCGCTTGTTCTGGCTGCGAGTTGAGTGGGTGAACGCTGCTGTTTTTTTTTTAATTTGTTCTGCGACTTCGATTGCGTGTGATGAAAAAGGAACGGGTGTTTCACAGGTCATTAACGTCAGGGATCCGTTCTAAGCGGTATTTGCGCAAAGCACAAAAATCGTCCGCCGGCTCCACGGCTTCCGTGACGAGGCATCTGCGTTGCTAGGTGACTGGTGCGCGACTGAAAACAAATCCGCGTTGTCCTGGTATCGAACCAGGAACCTCTCCGTCAAGGCTGACGTCTGTTGAATGGAATCGGCTGGAACACTATGTGTGTTTTCACTTAGAGAGCCGTAGTAAAAAAAGGTCCGGCTCCTCGCGGGGTATTACTAATTTCCCCCTTTATGTGGAGAATTAAGGTGTATAAAGGTACATTTTAGATAAGATATGTTCTACCTTTTCAAGACGTGCACGTTTCAAACGTCAAAAGCATCGCTTCTTCCTCCGACAATCCAACCATGTAACGACTACTTCGCGCGGAGTATTGATAATTCCCCCCCCCCCCTTTTTTTTTTACAGGATCGGTCACGTGACCCCAAACTCCCTCATACCCGCCGGGAGGAATAGCCGCATCACTAGCAAACCGCCTCTGGCCTAAAGCATTCACATGCAGAGTATATACCGGGTGATAGTTTTTATTTGAAACAGCTTTTTTTTTTTTTTTTAAGCGTCTTTACTGCTACGGGAATGCCGTTTTCGCATGTTTTTCGAGAACGGCGGACATTCGAGGGGCGAACAACCGTCACTGTCTGGTGAGTAATTAACTAGAATTCGTTAATTAACTTCTTAATTAGTGAAAATAGTCTTATGGTTCCAATTAGAAATTTGCTGAGCGTCGTCCGAAACCCCTGAATAAGTAATTTTTAGAAAGACTTTGAGCGCGTGAGGAGAGCAGTAGTGCACTAAAGTTACCACTCTTGGAGCTGGTACAAGGCTAGATAAGAGACGGAAAAATTGCGCGGGCGCCGTATACCGCAACCGCTAGCCTCGTACCTGTTCCACGAGCGGTAACTTCAGTTCACTACTACGCTTCTCACGCGCTCAAAGTCTTTCTGAAAATAACTAATTTAGTGGTTTTCGATAACGCTCAGCAAGTTTCTAATTGGAACCATATAGTCTATTTTCACAAACTAAAAACTTAATTAACGAATTTTAATTAATTACCCGACTTATCGCAAAGATTAGCCACCCACATAACGTCCTCCTGTGCGTATAACTCACTCGCAGTGTGAGTGTAGCTTTAATGGCTTTTTTTAAACAAATCTGTTTCGAATAAAAAATATCACCCGGTGTTTATATACAGGGTATTACACGAAAAGTGAACAAATTCGATATTGCAAAAACTACGCGTCGCAAAAAAAAAAAAAAAGAAAAGGCTTGTGTCGTTTTGGTCTTAGGCCAGGGGCCCATTTAGGAAAATTATTAAAGTTTGGGATAATTAAGTTGTTAATTATTTTTGCGTAGTTAACTTTTTAATGTTGTATTTAAGGACATTGTTTTATCTAGAAAATTGCTGAGCATCATCGAAAAACACTAAATCAATAAATTGCAGAACGATAGAAGGCACGCGCGGCATTTTACGGCTTTCTGAGAAACCGCACAGCTTCGACAGGTTTTTAAGTTTCGGTTTGCAATCGGAGCGCTTCTCGGCCCCGACGACACCGCGCCCCGTGGAGAAATCGTGGAACCAACCTCTGCTGCGCCGTTCTTACGCCACGTAGCAGAGGCTGGTTGCACTGTTGCGACGCGTAGTTTTCGCAGTATCGAATTTGTCCACTTTTCGTGAAACACCCTGTACATATGTGGAACGAGATAAAGACATACCCCTTGCCTTCTCTCGATGTACTCATAAAAAAAGAAATGAAGAGCTCTGTATACAGAAAATCGACACTGACCGGGCGCTACCTCCAGTTTGACTCCAGCCATCCAAGGAACCACAAGTCGCCGGTAGTCAGGACACTCTTGTCCTGGTCGAGGACTATTCGCTCGACTGAGACTGACAGAAGAAAAGATGATCAAACCGTTTTTGCTGACCTCAAAGAGAACAGCTACACGAGCAGTTTTAGGCACCGAATTTCCCGTTGCATAAACAAGAATCATCAACACCTGCAGCCACAGACAAGTACGCAGTCCCGGCCAATCACGCGCATAAGCGTTCCCTACATACCAGGAACAAATGAAGCGCTGGCACGTGTGCTGGCTAAAGAGGCGATCCCACAAGCCAATACCAACACTTGGACCGCTTATGCCACGGCCAAAAGAGTGTCGCCCTAAAGAGAGAGAGCACAAGGTTTCGTTTATAGTATTCCATGCGCCGATTGTCCAACCACGTGCATCGTCGAAACCAATGATTTTTAGGAGAGGATTCGACATCACCAAAATGACGTTCGCAAGTTCGACCACGAGCGCAGCGCGGTTGCTGAACACTGCGACGTCAAACGTGCACCGCATCGACTTTAACAACACGCGCATTCTTGACGTTGAAACCAACCACCGACAGCGACTTTTCTTGGAATCGTGGCACATACAAACTACGTCAGAAAACATAAATAGATCTCGGCGCTTCGCAATCCGCGTACATTCACGGGCTTCGAGACATATGACCAACTCAAAAGGAAAGGCACCACTGTAAAAGACGAAAACACCGCTCCTCAACGGCCGTCGCCATAGTGACCCCTGAAGAAGAGCCGAGTAGGCATCGAAACGTAGGGTTTCAATTAGGGCTTGGTTGGACGTCCCTCATTTTTAATTAGTAAGTGCTTGGGGATGGACGTGAGTATTGTTTGCGAGAGCGCGCACGCGTGCGTGCCCGTACATCAGCATGTGCGTATCCGTTTGTGAGCACAGATCTCCGCATATATGTACGTACTCGCGTATGTTTGTGAATTGTACAGCTGCTAGTTTTGTTTCTGTATCGATTACTATCAAGAATTGAGATTAATAGTGCCCAGGCGTAATGTTGCTATACTGAAACTTGCGAAACAATACTGAGGGATGGCTGAAGTGAGCACACTGTAGTGGTTTTGTATTAGGTTTCGTAAGGTAGCACTCGTTCATCGTATTTTCTTGTACTATACCTAAACAACGACGAGCCCCGTACAGTAAAATACTTTGAATGAATCACCGACGTTTAGAACCTAGGAAATGTGTAGACGCAGAAAAATAATACAGAAAAACGGGCAGCATTCACTTCCTCAACTCGCAACCATAACAAGCGGCCCGCGTGACCTGGTGTTGATAATATATGCCGCCAATGTTTATTACAGCCACGTTCTGTGTTCAGGACATATTAGGGTTCGGCTATTGTCGTCACTGCCGCGATTGGACACGAACCACTACCCTAGTGTTTTTCGAGCTAATTACCGCGAGCCCAAATCGAGTGGTGACGCTATGCTCGGGTCCAATCTATGAGCGACATTCAAATATCGCCCCTCGAAGGACCACGCCAACACCGCGACCTCCAAACTACGTCATCAAGTTTCGCGAGGGAGAGATTGAAAGAAAAATTGCTCGCTTTTATCTCTCATATTATACACCGCAACAAAGAGGTATCTTGGTCAGCTGGCCTTGCGTTTAAGTACACTCTCAAGAAAAAAGGGTGTATCGTTACACCCTTTGTCCCAAATAATACACCCCAAAACTTCAATTCGACGTACAGCGCCCTACAGTCGAACAGACGGCCCGAAAGTTTACGAGGGGCTTGATAGCCGTGCGGTACAACTTATTAAAATAGTTAATGTACGTTTTACTGACTACAAAAAACATAATCAGGGTTTTCTTGGCCCTACTGTAAAAACTCGGTGTTTTCTTTATGTGGTCTTTGATACGTACTTTAGCTATTTAAAAAGTTATGTCGGACCGTTATCAAGCCCCTCGTAAAATTTGGGGCCGTCTGTTCGACTATAGGGCTCTGTACGTCGAAATGAAGTTTTGGGGTGTATTATAGGGGACAAAGGGTGTAACGATACACCCTTTTACACCCTTTTTTCTTGAGAGTGTATACTTGGGTAACGTAGTAAGTGGGCGAGTTACCATGTTCAACGTATACTTGGGCGCCACTGTAGTGTGCGAGCAGACTGGTGTAAAGTGAAAAGCATTCCAACTGGATATTGTGGCACCGCCCCTTTAACACAGTGGTACACTGGTGCTTCAAGATGCCCTTAAAAGTTATAAAACGAAATGAAATCATGGGGTAATCTTGGAACGCCTTCGACTTGTATATAACTAAGCTGAAGGACTTGCAGCATTATCGCTATCGAATCTACGCACTATGAGAAATAGTCGCTTCTATCTTTGCCAGAATTACTTCGAACCCATCGAGAGAATGATACGTAATATAAATACTGTAAACGACTTAATTTTCGCGGGCTCAAATGTTTGCGAATCGGGCCAAAGCTGAAAATTTGAAATTATTCGCGGGTTCTAATTTTCGCGAATCGAGTGTATCTTCCGTAGCGTTCACATATTGCCCAAATTGTTCGCGGGACGTATTTTTCGCGAACTAGGCGATTCACGAAATTCGCGAAAATTAGGTCCCCGCAAAAATTTAGTCGTTTACAGTATATATATATATATATATATATATATATATATATATATATATATATATATATATATAGGCAGGTCGGAAGTGTTCCAACGTTACCCGACAGATGGCACCACTGTGTTAAGCGGCTAAAGGAGAATGCAACGCACTTTGTTACGAGAAAATGCAGTTATGTGAGCCACGGCACCGGCAGCACTGCCAGTTGCTTCGGGGTCGCGAGGCATATTTCCCCAGATTTCATCCCGGCATAATGCTTCACTAAGCAGGACACCAAAGGCTCAAAAACTTTCACCGGGTTTCCGAAATCTGGTGGTAAACTTCACCGTGCGGGCAGCACTGACCTGCACCGCCTTTGGCGTTACCCGAGCGCAGTGGCGCGCGTACAGACGTGTCGCCGCGAGCCAAGGAGTAGGAGACTCCCGTGGCCGAGACGCCCACCAGGAGCTTGTAGCGCGGCGTGCCCCGGTCTACCAGGAGGGCGACGAGTTCGTGGACGCTGTTGGCCGCGGACCGGCCGGGGCTGGGCGGCCGGTTGAAGAGCGGACTGGTGACCTCGGTGTGCCCGGGCTCGGTGTAGCCGTGGGTGCCCATGACCACGTAGTCGACGGAGCGGCTGATGGCGCGGACCTCGTAGCCGCGGTCCACGACGCTGTCGTCGTGCGGCATGTAGATGAGGAGTTGCCAGGCGGAGTTCTCGGCCTGCGCAGTTGGCCATCGGTAATTTTCACTGAAGTGTGACTGACGTCAGACTTAACTGTGGTTAAGGAAGCCCGCGTAACCGTGTAACTAGGGTATCTAAGTGATAGCTTGACGGGGTCTCTCCCCACTCAAAATGGCGGTGACGTAGGGCGTCCGTCGTTGAGACCACCAAACGCTTGCAAAAGAAAACTAGCCGAGGTTTTGTCAAGGTTCGATCCCGGGTTCGCTGATTGTGAAGTGAGCACGCTACCACAGCCACGGCACCTGCTTCAATGTGCCGCCTAATTAACGGCATGTGTTGAGGATAGCTGCACATATGAGCCCAAGCAGCGCCTGCTAGATGGCCGCAGTTGCGGTGATGTTGAATCACCCCACCTGAGTCTCACGCCACATCCGTTAGAAGGCTTGTGTGTGTAAAAAGGTAAAGGAGTAGTAGTGTCACTCTGACATTAGCGATGGTTCATCTGTGATACATAAGGTTGCATTAGGGTGCGATAAGGTGTCGCAGCTATCGCTGCACTGTAAATTCACAGACGACTTTTTTTTTTTTCTTCTCCAAGAAGGCTTCTGCTTTTGCACTGATTCCTTAAACAGCGGTGAAAGCTTTAATTATGGTACGTGTTCAGAAGCCGAAGTGGCGGAAGCCCTCTGGGGGGATTCGCATCTCATGTGGTGCTACTTTTTTTATTTTAACCGATTGGATTTTATGCAAAAAGCTTTACACTCTAGTGGAACGAAAAGGCGTTGCACGCAGGCCAAGGCAACACAAAGCATCACAGCACATAGCAGGCAATGCATAAGCATCCGAAGAGAAAAAGCATCCTTACTCACGAATAATCTTACATACTCATAATTAGGCGGAATTAATTGTAACGAGTGAGATTAAACGAGCGTCTCAGTGGGGGAATCGAACCCCGGACCGTGCGATCCGCAGCCCGACACCTTTGATCGGCGTCACAAGAGGGCGGTGAAAGATAGTGCGAGCAACCGTTGGCGCGCGCAACTAACTTCCGATTTTTTTTTTTTTTTTTTTCAAATAAGTGTTACATTATTACGTTCAACACAGTCATCCTGCGAATGAATGCTCATTCCTCCAGGTATACACCAACTCATGTTTACAAACAAACCGGAGCGCCCCTAGCGGACGCCACCGGCGCCGCGCATGCGCGGTGGACGGTGGGCAAGAAGCCCGCCGTCGCCCATAAGCAAACCATTGAATTGCGTTGTTGTCGGCGTCGGTGGGAGTCCCCGTGCTCTTTTTCGCGTTGGAATCGTTGATTCTACGTCCTCCTAACAATGTCTGACTACTTGAGCGGCTTCAGCAAAATTAACGAGGCAAACCTTTGCGTGAATAATGTGACGTGCGGCGATTCATTTCACGTGGACGCCGCAGAATGGGCGCTAAAGCCTGACTCCCACGATGAGATTCTGCTCGCTATTTTCAGTCGCGACGTCGCTCGGGCTGCAAAAGCTTGGGCCGTAGCTGAGATGCTGGACGTCTATACTGAAAAACGCAAGTATAATCGTGCATTACAAGTCGGTGATGGCCACTGGTAACAATGATCAACATCTTCTTGTATCTACTGTTTACACTTAGCCTACTTACCCCAACCAACCTTCAAAAGTGTTTTGAGGCCTGCACTTAGTTCTTATAGCAATTACCGGGTCAACGTTTGGTTTACGAGCCGCTGTCATTTGAACGAGCTGACTACAAAAAGCAGTCAAGTTTGAAAGAGCAGACGACAGCTCGAACGCATGCGCAATGGAGTGCGGGCAAGAAGCACCGCGTCCCGCGTCAACAAACCATTGGAATGTCACATTGTCGGCGTCTGTGTGAGTCTGCATTCTCTTTTTCGCGTTAAAATTGTCGATTCTACGTCCTCATAGCAATGTCTTACCAATTTAATCGCCTGTGCGAACGTATCAAGGCTCGTTACGCGTCTAAACGTTGCGTAAATAATTTGACGTGCGGCGATTCATTCGTATTAACGCCGCAGAATGGACGCCAAAGCCATGATGAGATTCTTCTAGTTATTTTCGGTCGCGACGTCGCTCGTGCTGCAGAAGTGTAGAAGGTAGCGATCCTGAAAATCGGAAGCGGGAACAGACCAAGCGTAACAAGTCGGTGATGGCGACTGGTACCAATGATCAACATCTTGCATCTACTGTTTACACCGAGCCTACTTTTGAGGCCTGCAATTACTTCTTATTGCAATCACCGGGTCAAAGTTTGGTCTACGGGCCGCTTTTGTTTGAACGAGCAGACGACAAAAAGCAGACAAGTTTGAAAGAGCAGACGAAAGTTCGAACGATCAGGCGGCCATGTGAATTTGAAGACGCACTAAACCCGTGGGTGGTCCGGACAACTTGGCGGTTTTTTCTCGTTCATGTTAGAACAAAACAAATACATCTGGCGACCACGAATTGTTGCCCGCACAAGCAATCGTAGTTCGACAACGTCTGGTTTGCCCTTTTCACGGCTACTATCCACGTTCTCGGACGAACATAAGGGGCAGAAACACATGAAAACTGATCTTCAAACTTTTCCAGGCTCTCTTGGTACAGCCCCGCAGGGGGCACCTGTGAAAGCAAGTGTTTGGAGAGTGGCGCCTCCACGGACCCCAGCTACGTGGGCCACCATACCCGCACGCAGGGGGCACCTGCCTCGGTAGGTGCTTGGTGAGTGGCGTCACTACGAACCCCGAGCCATGTGGGTTCGCCCACCCACGTCTGGCTGTGCGTGGCGTACCCGTGTCCGGGGAAAGGGGGACCCTGGTGGTTGAGTTGAGCCCGGGGTATGTTTGGACCCTTCGGGGCCCCCCGGGCGAGGCAATACACCGCTTCGGCCCCTGCTTCTCGTAGACGGGTGTCCTGGCTTGGCCCGACCAGGATGATTCAGTCAGTCGCCTCTTCTACCCTCTTCTTCCTTCTTTCACTTTTCCTCCCACCTCTTTCTCTTTTCTTCTACACTCTCTTCCTTCCTTTTTCAACTCTTAGGCGGCAAGGGCCAACCTTGAGTGGAAACAGGTCCTGTCCCTGCAACCACACTAGGGTATAGTGCCCGGGCAGCACTGGTAGAGTAATTGTGTCAGCCAAGCCTTTCTTGTTATGGCACATTACCTACCCCCTTGTTGGGCTCCGTGGTGGGCGGTGCACCCGGGCACTGAACTTCCTTTCCCATCTATATGGGTCTGCGTAACAAATCCTTCCTTGATCGGCCCCCGAAAAGGGGTCGCACCGAAGCTTCTACCTCGCACGAGGCACACTCTACTCCACCTAGATTCCCAAAATTCTTGGTGCTCCACTCTGAAAGCGACAAACAACTCTCGAAAATGTCACCATTCCTTGTTGCAAAGGTCCTTGAGGGTGTGATTGGAAAGAACTTTAAGGCTAAGAAGCTGGCATCTGGCGATTTGCTTGTAGAAATTGAGACCAGCCACCAGAGTTCTGCGCTCCTTGCACTCAACTGTGTCTCGGACTACAAGGTTACAGTGACACCCCACAAGACATTGAACACTATCCAAGGAGTCATCTCGGAGGACGACCTTCTGGACGCGTCTGAGAGCGAAGTAGTGGAGGGCCTTTCTGACCAGGGGGTTGTAGCTGCAAGGCGCATCTCCTTGCGTCGTGACGGCCAAGAACTGAAGACAAGGCACATTGTGCTTACCTTTGAGTCCACCACACTTCCCGAGTCCGTGAAAGCTGGATACCTGTACTGCAGAGTTCGTCCGTACGTTCCAAACCCCAGAAGGTGTTTCAACTGTCAAAGATTTGGACACGGCTCGCAGAACTGCCGCGGCAAAGCCACATGCGCTAAGTGTGGCAAAACTGATCACGCAGCCGACTCTTGCTCGAACGACGCAGTCTGTGTAAATTGCAAAGAGCCCCACCCCGCTTACTCCAGATCATGTAAGACGTGGAAAGATGAGAAGGAAATTCTCACCCTTAAAGTGAAAGAAAACCTCTCTTACCCAGAGGCGCGTCGCCGCTTCGCGTTTTTGCGCAAAGGCGGCTTTGCACAGGTGGTGCAGCGGGGACCTGCACCACTGAAGGTTGCAGTGGCAACCCAGACGTCCTTCGCGGATGCCAGGAAGCCACTGCAGTCCCCAACACCCCAGCTGAAGCTTCAGCTTCCTGGGCGTTCACTCTCGGCTGGTAGGCCCACATCCCCCTCCAGCGAGAGTCCTACCCCTTCCATGGGGCAGCAGCCTGTCCCCTCTCATGTAGAGGGTTCACAGGCTGTTTCTCCTACCCAAGATGGGTCGGCTGTGTCCGCACCTGTCAGTGCTTTGCGGTCTCCCTCCAAGGAGAGGGGACCACGTTCCCGACCGAATCTTTCGGAGGGAGCGTCCTCATCCAAGGAGCGGCATGATTCTTGTGCCACTCCTCCAGCACCCAAGGGGCAGGAGCAGGTGGGCTTGGGCGACTGCCTGCCCAGTACCTCTGCTCCTCCGGCCGGTGGAGGTCGGGGCCGGGGTTTTCCACCTCGTGCCCAGAGCCTCCCTAAACCGGCTAGAACGGCCTCCGCCCAGGAGGCAGAACCAATGGAGGAGGGTGCCGAACCATCCACTCCTGCGTCTGACCCAGACGACATGGAGTGGCAGGTCCCCAAGGGCAAGCACAAGGGTAAAAAACCAATTGTACCTCCAAAGTGACCATTGTACTCTACAAACCATTCATGTCCATTTTTACATTTTACTAAATTTACCTCCTGTGACTGGCTTAGTTTTGCTCTAGCTACCATTACACGAAGGTTGTGACTTTCTGTTGAAAAGCTAACTGCCTAACGTTATTTATGTCTGTTTTTTTACAGTGGAACTGTCGTGGACTTTTTCCCAATTATGACGACGTCACCTTTTTATTAAATGAACACCGGCCTGCTGCCTTTTGTTTGCAGGAGACGCACCTTAAAGAAAGTCACTCAAATGTGCTTAGACACTTCAAAGTGTTCAGAAAAGATAGGTTAAACGCGTCTGTAGCTTCCGGTGGTGTTGCAGTGGTTGTCCAACGCATGGTCCCGTCCACTGAAGTGGCTTTGCAAACCTCCCTCGAGGCCGTGGCTGTTCGTATGCTGTTGGACCGCGTGATTACCATCTGCTCAGTGTACATCTCCCCGGGATATCAGCTGCAGTACGAGGAGCTAGATGATCTAATTAGCCAGCTTCCGGTACCTTACATTATTTTAGGTGATTTCAATGCACACAATCCTTTGTGGGGAAGCTGTAGAAGAGATTCTCGAGGGGCACTCGTTGAACGGTTTCTTCTTTCGACAGGATTGTGTCTGCTCAACACAAACGAAGCCACTTATTTTAGTTCAGCAACTTGTAGTTTTACTTCCATTGATCTTTCGTTTTGTCATCCTTCGTTGCACCCCTTGCTTTTATGGAAGGTCATCCCAAATCCATATGGGAGCGACCACTTTCCACTCATTTTAGAGTTCAACCATCCTCCTGCAGGTCTTTTAACACGTACCCCTCGTTGGAAGCTTGAAAAGGCTAACTGGTCAATTTTTACAGAAGCCTCACTGATAGCATGTTCATCCCTTGATGATCTTTCCATCGACGATGTCACCGAGCACATTACTCAGCACATCTTGCAGGCCGCTATGCTTGCCATTCCCATGACATCCTCGCATCTTCCAAAAAGGCCAAAGCCGTGGTGGAACGAAGACTGCCGCCAGGCAAAGAAAGAACAGAATCGTGCATGGGGTATTTTCAGGCGTTATCCCACGGCAAATAACCTGATTGGTTTTAAGCAAAAAAGAGCGCAAGCAAGGTATATTCGACGGCGAGCCAAGCGGCAAAGCTTCAGAGGATATGCTTCTTCAATTAATAGCAGTGCATCCTCAAAGGAAGTTTGGGACCGTGTGCATAAAATTGAAGGCTCCTACCGGGTATTTTCTGTTCCACTCCTGAACCAAAACGGAGTATGCCCTGCCAGCCTAGAAGAACAGGCGAATGTCCTTGGTGAGCATTTTGAATTTGTTTCAAGTTCTCAACATTATACTCGGTCATTCCAGAGACACAAGCTACAGGCAGAGAAAAAGGCAGTTCCTTTGTCAGGTGGCTTGCAGGAGCCCTATAATTCACTATTTACACTTTTCGAACTACAGCTGGTACTTCATTCGTCCAAACAGACGGCTCCTGGGCCAGACGGCATTCATTACAAAATGCTTCAGCACCTCCATCCATCAACTCTTGAGCTTGTTTTATATTTGTTCAACCGCATTTGGCTTGAAGGTTGCTTCCCCTCATCTTGGAAGGTGGCTATCATAATTCCCCTGCTGAAGCCAGGAAAGGATCCTACCTGTGTCTCTAGCTTTAGGCCGATAGCCCTCACAAGTTGTTTTTCAAAGACATTAGAAAGGATGATAAATAAAAGGCTTATATTCTATTTAGAAAAAAACAAGCTACTTGACCGGTACCAGTGTGGTTTTCGCTCAGCTCGATCGACAATTGACCATCTGGTTCGCTTTGAGACTGCTGTGCGAGAGGCCTTTGTAAATAGACAGCATTGCTTCTCTGTCTTTTTTGACTTGGAAAAGGCATTTGATACGACTTGGCGCTACGGCATATTGCAGGATTTGTTCAACATTGGTCTTCGGGGCAGAATGCTAGGTGCCATCCATAGTTACCTCCGGGATCGCACTTTTCGTGTGAAGCTTGGGGCAACTCTTTCTAAAGAATTCTCGCAAGAAAATGGAGTCCCACAGGGCGGTGTGCTTAGCGTCACACTTTTTATCGTAAAAATGAATTCAATTGCTCGTATTATACCCCCATTTGTTCAGTACTCGCTCTATGTTGATGATGTACAAATTTCAGTCTCATCTTGTAATCCGTCCATCTGTGAACGTCGACTTCAACTTGCGATCAACAATTTGGTCAAATGGGCGGATGTAAATGGTTTTAGGTTCTCTCCCGAGAAAACGGTTTGTGTGTGCTTCTCTCGTCGTCGTGGAATTTTACTTGAGCCTTCCTTAAATATGTATGAAGTCCCTATTGCAGTAAAGAAAGAACACAAGTTTTTAGGTCTTATATTTGACTCTAAAATGACATTCATTCCACATATTAAAAGCCTCAAAATGAAATGTGTGAAATCACTTAATATACTAAAGGTCTTGTCGCACGTTTCCTGGGGAGCTGATCGGTGTTGTTTATTGCGCATCTACCGCTCAGTCGTACGGTCCCGACTTGATTATGGCTGTGTAGTGTACGGATCCGCGCGGGCATCGGCTCTCAAGATGCTGGACCCCATTCATCATCAGGGGCTCCGACTTTCCACTGGTGCTTTTCGCACATCTCCAATACTCAGCCTATATGTAGAGGCAAATGAGCCCTCACTGGAGAAAAGGAGGTTTGAATTAGGCTTCATGTACTCTCTGCGAATTCGGTCTGTTCCTGGTCACCCGACTCTAGATTGCATAGAACAAGTACACTTTGAGCAGACTTTTATAAATAAGCCTTCCATTGTTCCACCTCTCGCCATGAGAATTCGTTCTTCTGCTGAGTCCGTAGGGCTGGATGTGCTACCCCCAGTTGTGCAATGCTTGAACTCAGTAGCTCCTTGGGACCTCATGCCCATCCACTGTGAGTTGAAACTATCAAAATACAACAAGAAAGAGACCCCTAAGGAAGTTCTGAGGCAAGAATGTTTTGAACTCCAGGACCAGTACCGAGACTTCACAAGTTTTTACACTGATGGGAGCAAAACGGATTCCTATGTAGGCTGCTCAGTGGTAGGGCCTTCTGTGAAGTGTGTCCAGAGAATTAACAATAGTGGCTGTATTCTTTCCGCGGAGCTTTATGGCTTACTCCTTGCCATAGATCACATTCTCAAAAAGAAGATCCGTAAGTCAATTGTTTACACTGACTCACTTAGTGCTTTACGAGCTCTAGACACAACGGGGGATGTTCAAAATCCACTTGTTCTAGAAATAAGGAACCGGTTATTTTCAGCATCCAAAAGGAAGAAAGAAATAACATTATGTTGGGTACCTTCCCATGTTGGAATTCCTGGGAATGAGGATGCTGACCGTGCAGCGAGCACTGCTAAGGATCGACGAGTGGATCTGCACAGAATACCCTACAGAGATTATAGACATGCCCTGAAAAGGTCTACAAAATGCAAGTGGCAAGAGGAGTGGAACCAAGAAATGAATAATAAGTTGCATGCAGTAAAACCTTTAATTCAGGAATGGGAGAGCGCACGTCATCGCGAGCGATTTTATGAGGTTGTATTATGTCGACTCCGAATCGGTCATACACGTCTTACCCATGGGCACCTTTTGCGAGGGGAGGATGCTCCAGAGTGTGAACACTGTCATGTACCACTAAGCATCCTGCACATTTTACTAGTATGCCCTACGTATGACCGTGAACGTCACAAACATTTTGCACGAATTTACCAAGAGCATACCCCATTACATTTGGTTATTTTACTCGGTGACGAACCACTAATACCACACAAGTGTGTTTTTAATTTTTTTAGAGATATTAGACTACTAGACCAGCTATAATTTAACATGTTTCCTGGAATCATGCCCATGTAAGGATTTTTTTTTTTTATAACCCTGGTTTCCTGCAATAGTCATAGTTGTTGGCGCATTATAGCCTTGGATGCTGCTGCGCCACTAAACCTCAATCATCAATCAATCTCTTGGTACAGCCCCCGTCGCAGCATTTTGGCGAGAAGGCAGGTTTTTTGTCTGGTTTCTTCCGAGAGAACACAGGAATGCATGTCTTGCACGGCGACTTCTGCCCACCGCCCCAGACCGGAAGTGCGACCGACGCGCCACCACCGCGGCGTGACGTAGGAGAGTTGAGTTCGTGTATACTCGGAATTTGAAAAACAACCCCGATACAATCGGTTTGAAATCGCATGCAATGTTAGAGTTTCAGTAGATCGTTCCGATGATCCCGATGGCGGATACTCTGCCACCGCCTTTGCGCATGCACTGTATCGTTATCGGATATCGTTATCGGGGGTAGCGGAAGTATCGAAACGACCTACTAAAACTCTCTATTGTTGCCAAGCGATGTTCAGTCAGCCCGCTTTCGCTTGCGTTGATCGCACAAAAAAAAAAAAAAAATCGATCACACGAGGCGTTCGGCGCATCCGTGACGTCGTCATAACTTTAGTTCACTGCCTCGTGCTGTGCACGCGCACGGATGCAGCGATGTCGTCCCACGTGCAGAAAGATTAAGTTCCCTGGATGCATTGCGGCAGCGGCGGCGCTCAAAACTGGCTATAGTGAGATTGCACTATTGCCATACTGTTCGGAGAGAAAACGTAAAGAGGCTGGAAATTAGGGTGAACGATTCGTAAAAATAATTTCCCCCTTGTTGTTGTTGCTGTTTTTTTTTATGAATTAAAATCTAGGGTGATAATGAGAGCGGACTGCCAACACGTAGATTGGGCTTGTCCTGATAGAGCCAATTGGCGGTGCGAGCCGCCGCCCAAATAGAAGGACTCAGTCGTTTCTATTCATTCATCTGATTTCCGTGAACGTAGTTCGTGTGCTGGCCACTGGCAGTTGGTGCTGCCTTTATATGAAAAAAAGTATATTCCATTTCTGGTACTGGTACAGTGCGGAATGCATAATCATTCCGTTTCCAAAGAGGTGATGTCTTTACACGCAGTTGCTGACAGCATATGGGTTCTGTTACCGGTGAATATGAAGTCCCTTGCTCAAAAGGTGCACTATGTGCCGCTTACAAGTTGCAATATCTCTTGTTCGGTGTCGACTGGCATGACAGATCACAGAAACAAGTTGGTAGCATATATAGCAGTAAAGTGAACTGGGAGATGCCATTTCCTTTTCTGGAAAATGTGCGTTGTCATACGTGCCTAGTAAATTAATGTGCCCAGTACCGAGGGAATTTCGACAAAGACTGGTGGCTGTAACATCTCAGTCAACAAGAAGAAAAATGATTGGGAAAAGACCAAAAGAACATTGGTGCTTAGGCCCTCCACAACGTTGTCAGAGCAAGACAAAATTGTTTCATACTGGCTCTGCTGGCTTCGTCCGCTACCTGCCGATCGCCACTCTGACCACGCAGTTCTGCCCCATTGAAAATTTAACAATCTCAACTGACTTGTTGAACAAACCTACAGGACTGATGCTTACGTATTTAAGTCCTTGGCACCAGTTTGCTGAAACATCTTGCCATATATTGTGAGTGTAGCGAGGTGTCATTGTGTCTTGTAAGAGTCCTGCGAAGTTAGCGCCACTTGCCTTGAAGGCTTCCCTGAGCTGCGCCATGAGCCTGGGCAGGTTCTGCCTGTCGGAGGGTCTCCCGTTGCCCTGCCCTGGGAACATCCACTGCACAAGCAGGCCGTCCAGCTGCAGGGACTTCAACCAGTGCGCCGCCCGCTGGGAAAAGTGCTCCCGGCGGCCCTCCGTGATGAGCTCGTCCGAGAAGGACTGCGCGTGCACGAAAGAAACACTGCTTTTGCCATTGCTGAAGGCCTGCACGTGCATAAGAAAAACAGCCGTCGTCATTGCCGAAGATCTGCGTGTGCTCAAAGGAGACACCGATTCGGCTGAAGGTCTGCATGTGCATAAGAGAAACTGCCTTTGTCATTATCGAAGGCCTTCGTGTGGGTAATAGAAATTACCTGCGTCACTGCTGAAGGCATGTATGTGTATAAGAGAAACTGCCTTCGCTATTGCTGAAGATTAGTGTGTGCTCGAAAGGAGACACGGATTTGGCCATTGCTGAAGGTCCCCATGTGCATAAGAGAAAACCTTTGTCATTATCGAAGACCTGCGTGTGCATAATAGAAACTATTTTCGTCACATGCCGAAGGCCTGTGTGTGCATAAGAGAAATTTCCTTCGTCATTGCTGAAGATCTGCATGTGCTCGAAAAGAGACACCGATTTGGTCATTGCTGAAGGTCTGCATGTGCTTAAAAAAAATTCCTTCGTCATTATCGAGGGCCTGCGTGTGCATAACAGAAACTACCTTCGTCACTTTAAGGCCTGTGTGTACAGAAAGGAAACACCATCACCTTCGTCGTTGCTGAAGATCTGTTTGTGCACGAAAAGAAACATCGCCTTCGTCATTGCTGAACGCCGAGGTACACAAAAGAAATTCCGCCTTCGTTATTGCTGAAGGCCCATGTGTGCATAAAAAAAAATTGGGCTGTGTGTATGTTTATACAGCCTAGAACTTGGTCTGCCTCAACGGGCGACGAGCTGTGGATGAGAAATTTAGCCAGTGCAGTACTAACCGATAGTTCGTGGTCTTTATTTAACGTGCATCACGCAGTAGTGACACACGACCGCACGCCGGTACGATGCTCATCCAGATCGAAACGGGCAGGGGTGGGGATTGAACGCAGGATCCTGGGTTCTGCAGCGCGCATGTGCGCATAAAAGAACTAGTAAGTGTCTTAATGGCCGAAGTCCTGCGTGTGCATAAAGGCCCCCTTTATTGCTGAAGTGGGCACGAAAGAAACACACCACCTTCGTTATTGCTGAGGGCCTGCATGTGCATGAAATGCGCCTTCATCATTATTGGAAGCACCTTCATTCGCCTGCCACTTTTCCCCTGCGTTAGACCTGTCCACACAGGCATGCTTTCAGTCATGCTCATCGATATGGCTGCAACGACGCTGGCGTTTTAATGCCCGTCGTTTATTTACGAGCTTTCCTCGTTATGCGCTGGATACACCAGCAAAGGACCTCGTCTTGGCTGCTAAGGACAGCCGGAGCTAAAACACAATCCACGTTGAATAGACATTTCGCAAAGCGTGCAGCGTCGCCCGCGACGCCGAAAGGAATGCCGGGCGGAGGGTAAACAACCATGTGGGCGAGGACAAACGAGCAATTGCGCTACCCTCTCCCTTCAGTGTCACGTGGTAAATACCTTGGGGACAACAAGAACATGGAGGACTATATTTCCCTGTCTTGAAATGTTCGGTCCAGCTGTGGCCTCCCTCGAGACTAATCGAAAAACTAACCTCGCCACTTTTCTTTTCTCTTTTTTTTTTTTTTTTTGTCAGCGTCAGGCATAATTTTACACAGGCGTGTGTACCTTGGAGTCGACCTTGGGTCCCCCGAGAGCCACGAGAACCTTGAGTTCGGGCGAGTGCTTCTTCAGCGTCACCATCTGCCGCAGGCGGCGCTTGGCCTCGGTGACGCAACCTGCCGTCGCCGACTTCGACGTCGAATTGCTCAGGTCGGCCGGGCTCACAAAACCGTACACAAGGTGCGAGCAGTACCTGCGCCGCGGTACACAAGCGAGAAAGATGTCTCTAAAATCAGTGTTCCCCTCGAAGGGCTACTCCGGCGATTAATTTGCTATCCGAACTATAAGGTGCCTAGAACGAGCCTCCGACTAGCGTGTTTACCGCGTCCTAAAAAGTGGTCCCCCGATGTCCCCCTCGTGACTTCATATAAAAGTGTCACGTTGTCCCCTTTTCCCCTAAACGACGTACAAAATTCCTAGATCCAGGGTAAAAATCTCTAGGCTTGGCAGCACTGCCCTCACGACTTCATACAGGAGTGCCACGTTGTCGCCGGCCGCGGTACCGGCGGTGGAACAGTAGCCATGGTGAATGCGGCATATTCTGCTGCAGGCCGCTCTCCAGCTTGGCAGTCAGCGAAGACTTCGGCAGCCAGGAGTTGGGACAATCTATAGGCTCTCTATCCGGAAGCCGTGACTAAATCCTAGATAAGTTCCTAGAAGTCCGTGGATATGTCCATAGAAGTATCAAGGAACTTTAGCCGCGACGACAGCGATACTCGCATTCCTTCGTGCTTTTCGCGAGCATCTTTACGACCAACCGCCGGGATCACGACAGCCAACAGCATGACACATCGGGTTTTGTGACGTGCTTTGTTGCCACTTTGGGACCATTTTTGATGTGTCCCGTGCAGCGTTGGGAAGCGCTATTTCAAGTAGGCTTAGAAAACGTGTACTTTACTTTAAGTACATTCTCTGAGTGTGTACTTGTACTTTACTTAAAGAGGGAGGTACAACTCCCGACTTCCAAGTACATTCCCCAAATTTGGTCTTGTTAGATCTGTATGACAAAATGATCCTTTGTCGACTCCGAAGCGGTACACCAGAAGCGCGAGCAGACGACGGATCGGTCATCTGGTCATTTTTTTGATCAAAGTAATGGCGGCTATAATACCGATTCAAACAAGTGCCTTATAAGTTGCATGGGTTAAATAGATCTTTAGCGAGAGTAAAACATCTACACGGTGGCCACTTGACTTCATCCAATATTCGCCGAAATTTACGAAAATAACTGATGCACCACCGATTACCCCAAAGGCATTGCGTGCAGACTTGTACACGTTACTAAAAAAAGTAACCGATTACAAAATTACAATTACTTCACTGTAAAAGTAACCGATTACAATTAAAATTACAGCCTCAAAAAAGTAATCGATTACTTCCCACGTTACTTTTCATTCAACTTTTTTTTTTTTTTTTTATTACGGTAGCATAATCCTTGGGGTCTCGCGCTCAGTTGTTCCGAAAAAAAAAAAAGAGAAAGCCTTGACCGTTTTTGCTTAGAGCGGAGTGAGTGACGCCAACACACCCAAACCCTCCCGTGAAAAAAATAAATAAAAAAAGCGTTGTTTAAATACATTAGTCACAAGAGGCTGGATAATGTGAGTTTTCATACCCAAACGTAGTCTCCGGTGTACACACACAAAAAAAGAAAAGAATGTACCCAGGAAACGAAGCATAGTGAGCTAAGTGACTCCAGCAAATCTAACCCCTCCCACCCCCCCCCCCTCCCACCCACTTTCCCCCCACCCAAAAAAAAAAAAAAAAAGAAATTGAGAAAAATTGTACTGGGCATTTTTGTAATCGATTACAGCAAAAAAGTAATTCCATTACAAGGATCGTTAATCTTTAAAAGGAAGTAATTGAAGCATTACAAAATTACAGTAAAACGTAATCGATTACAAGTAATCCATTACTTGTAACGCGTTACCTACAAGTCTGATTGCATGCCAGTTAAAAAAAAAAAAAGAAAAACACTTCATAGAGGAATAATCTAGCACCATAAAAATTTTTGTTGAAAGAAAAAAATAACTTGTACTTTAACGTGAAGTTTTATTTACAATACTAGTTTACTTCAAGTATGTTGCGCCTAGTGTACTTACTACTTTACTTGAAATACATGACCTGTCATTTACTTTGTATTTTACTTGAAGTACTTTTTCGATGTACTTTACCCGACACTGGTACTATATCCTATTTCGCCAGACACCGACTGGTGTGTGGCGGGACGACAAACACTCCTGTCGTAGTCGCGTTCCAGACGGCACACCTAAACTAGCAACATTTTCTCAATGCCCGGCCTTCACCTTTTGCGGGATGCTATTTGGTGTCTCTACATTCAGAATAGTTACTGTGAAATCGGAGAGCGAAAGCGATGCCAAAACTAGCATTTCAATGTACCCGCGCTTTTCAGTGCCACGACGTCACTGGTTGGCAGGCTGTGAGGTCGAGCAGGCGGTCTAGAAAAAAGAGCGTGCATGGCGAGCATTTGCTTCGCGCGGCTGCACGAGTGCTGAAGTGAGCTTCCAAAGCATTCATTTTACACCATCAAACTGCATGTAATCAGTTGGCAACTTTCAATCAAAATTTAAGAAGAAAAAAAAAACGGCGAGGATTAAAATTAAAAATGTAATAACTTCACGAAAAAGCATTTTTTGGGGGGCCTAATATCTGGGTTACTACTCCGCGAATGTTTTTTTTTTTTTTTTTTCATAGATTTAGTGAATTTTAAGGTCAATCGGGGTTTATGAAAAAAACTTTACTGGAAATATTGGAGACCTAAAAGCTCTGACGTGGTTTTAGAACACGCAGAATAACGGATGGTCTTAAAAAAAATACTTTTTTTCGTAAACATTTTTTTGAAATGTTGCTAGTGAGCAAATGGGGGAATTGGGACCACTACTCTAACGGTCGGGGAGCTGAAAGCATTTACGACTTGGGAGAAGGCACGGGTACCTTTTAAATTTCGTGCAGTAGAGAAGGGTGTAACTGGATGTACAATATTTGCGCCCGTGCTTGCAGTTTTGAGGCCAGGGGTGCACGCGCGATCTGTTTTGAAGATGCACTTCGACCTTCCGCTGCTAAGCGCAGGTATGCTCGCCCTTGCGACAGAGGGCGCTAACTTTATTGATTGAGGCGCACGTGGCACGGTAGAAAATTACATCTTTCTTGAGTTGTTGCTCCTGGACAACGCTGCAGGCACCAAAGAGTTACGTATTCCTGCCATTTCTTTTAATTTTTTTTGTTTAGGTACCCATATTGACGACACGCTTGGACGCACGCACCGTGCGGGTAGGTGTTTGAGCATCTGGTAGCGCACGGGTTCCTTGGTCCTCTCGCTGTTTCGGTCGTAGAGGCAGACCAGGGGCGCTGTCGAGTCCCAAGCTCCGTTGACGCTGCCCACCCCCTGCCTGGAGAAGACGAGTCCGCGCTGCCGAATGCCCTGCACACAGACGCCGCCAGTCTCTTTGGAAGCTGTCCTCTTTGTTAAAAAGACCGACGACTAGTTCGCGCTTTCCACTTTTCCCTCGCTTCCTCCTCTTCCCCTTCTACCCTGTCCACCGTTGCATGTCTCCTCCTCCCCCATGGTGAGGAGGATCTTCTGCCTTGCAGAATCTCGAGTCTGGTCGTCGGCCTTTATTAATGCGATAGTATACTCCTCGGGCCGTCAAGCCGTTATACCGTGTGCGAACGTCCGTGGCGGCTCGCGATAGCCTAACTTTGTGGGAAATACAGATTTGGTCTATTATAAAGGCCTTTTTTTTTTTTCTTTTCAAAACCCCGTCTGGCAACGTTGACGGTCGCCATTTCTTGGGCGCGAAGCATGCGAAGCAGTACACTATCGCTAACAACCATCGTTCAAATCCTGTTCCTGTAACCTCCGGTATTCCTCAGGGTATACTGTGCTGGGCCCGCTTCTTTTTTCTATATATTAAACGATTTACTTAACTCCTGGACCTCACAAATTCGTCTTTTCGCCGATGACTGCGTTATTTATCGTCGGATCAGTAACCCATCAGATTCTACCGCGCTTCAAGACGACTTACTAAATATCAATACTCATGGTGTACTAACTGGCTCGTGATTTTAAACTATTCTAAATGCAAGCACGTTCGTTTCATTCGTCCTAATAATTCTTGTTTGTACCCCAGTCAACATCACATTCAAAATACCCCGTTGGAATTAGTCCAATCTTACAAATACCTCGGAGTTCACCTAACCTCCGATCTATCATAAAACATGCATATTAATTACATTCTTTCAAGAGCTAACCGTAGTCTCGGTTATTTAAAACGTAACCTTAAAGGCTGAACTCCATGGGACGAATATGCTGCGAATAACCGACGAATTTTGGCCGACGGCTTTTGCTCTGCGCGTGGAATCAACACAGTGGCTGCTACGTCGCGCGCAAAAAGAGCGTGCCGTCGGGCGGCGTTCGCCAGTTATTCGTCACATAATTCGTTCCATGGAGTTCAGCCTTAATTCTGCCCCATCTTCCCTTAAACGACTAACATACGTCACGCTTGTTCAACCGATCCTGGAATACGCTTGCAGCATTTGGAACCCTCATTATCATTACTTATCTGCCTCACTGGAAGCACTCCAAAACCGAGCCGTTCGTTTCATTTTTTTTTTCTGATTACTCAGGTCCTACCAGTGTAACTAACCTTAAAACTCGTGCTGACCTTCATTCACTTGAGATACGCCGCAGGGTATTAAACCTATGTCTTCTGCATAAACTTTACTACTCGCCATCACTTCACTCATCACTTCTCTCTCAACCGTTCCATGTTTCAGCCCGCATTGATAACTCATGTAAGATTAAACTTATCTGTTGTAAGTCATCCTTGTTTTTCTGCTCGTTTTTGCCATCTGCCATTGCTGACTGGAACGACTTGCCCGATAACATTGTTTGTCAACGTAATCAAGTTCTTTTTCGCCAAGATTTAACTACATTTTGGGGCCCTTGATGCATGTCTACTTAAGTGTGGTTGATTTTGTTGTTTTTGTGCTCTGTTCTTTCGATTTATTCTGCTTTGCACCCCTCCCCCCCTACATAATGCCCCTTGAGGGTATGTAAGGTATTTAAATAAATAAATAAAATAAAATAAATTGGATCTGAGTCGTCGCCGGACGCTGATGCGGTACTCGTTTTTCGTACGAGTTGGGCCGGGTTCATGCCGAACGCCGTCGCAGCCCTATACTGTTCAATGCATGCTCAGTGTGTGTGCCCACATAATGGCAGACTCGAATAACATTTGAAAAAAGGGTCTCTTTTATACCAATTTAATTATTCCTCCTCCTCCTAAAATGAATGGGAACCCCGAATTTGTGCGTAAGTATAAAACATTTCAGTCTGGAAAGTAGTGGCATGAAAACCGCGTCGCGCCGGGCCACACTGAGACCGCCGAACTCGACGACGTCTCAAGTGGTGCAAAAAAAAAAAAAAAAAAAACTCTAAAATGCAGCCATTTGCGCAAAACTGCGCCTAAGTGCTCACCCTGCTACGTCTATACTACATGTCACCAAAATGTGAGGAATTTCAGCCAACATTGCGCCAAAAGCTCGTTTTGCCTTATCGATGTGGAAACTGGGAGTTGAGGCGTCGGTATACATACACTGCCAGATAGTTACGGTAAGCTCGCGCAAATTTTCTGAACTTGCTGTGATCGCTTAGAATACCGTGTGATTTTATTTGATCTTTGTATCCAACATGACTGAGTACTCGGAAGTTTCGTGTCATTTCTAATCTTTCGTGGTGTGTTAGGGCGGTTTAAATGACTCCATTGAGTGCGCTCCCGGGAGAGAGTGATTGAAGAGGAAGGCCCTCCAAGACAGGGGACCCTGCTATACGAACAGGGTAACGGTCATCGGGGAAGGGCGGCCAACGGGTTTGCTCGGTTGGCTTAGCGAGCATTCACTGAAATGTGAGCAATGCACAGACGAATTGCGCACTTGGGAGAGAAACATCTCATTCACAACGAAATGAAAAAAAAGAAGAAAGACTGGAGACAACTACAAGTGCGCACACACAGCGCTGCATTACAACCTAAACTTTTGCTTCTGCGCGATACAGCAAGTAAGCGTGATCTTGGTCAGGATAGATACAAAAACAAACAACCCGATAACATACCTCCCCCCCCCCCCCTTCCTTATCATACCGACATACGCCTACACAAACTTGCCCGGCTGCCTAATAAATTTCAGCTCTTCTCCCGCCAGGTGCTAGGGATGCTGGCGGAGTGCTTACACATATGGCCACGTCAAAGGTAACAATAATAATAAACAAAAAACGCTTCCCAAACATACTGCTGACTCGCAAGAACCGCATCAGCGATCATGTGTTAAATAGCAAGTCTGGTCAAACATTTCTTGCAGTCTGTCTTCTGTGCTCTGCTAAAATCTTAAAAGGGCCGTGCAACGATATTTGCTTGGAATGTTTTTTCACTTTATACGAGCTTACTGGCACTATTAGCGATGTGCGCGACCAAAAGTGTCGCTGCGGTCAGCTTTCCACGATTGGCCAAACCATGGGCATATGAGCATTGTCAGATTGTCAACTTTGACGGTGTTAGTTTCGGATTGCGATGGCTCCTAGCTTCCACTGTGCTTTTTAAACACACCACCGAACTCGTCGTCGCACCTGATGGTAAGTAGCCAGGATAACAACTGGTGACGTCACGGAGAGGCAAATCCCAGTCGTGACGTCACGGATGGAAACCATAAGAGGGCGCCACCGAAACATCTCGGCGCTAATATAGTGGGACCCAACTTCCAAGTATACTCGCACGCAACGGCGCTGGCCAAGAAACTCCTTTGTCGCGGTGTCATTTCAAGGACAAAAGCGAGCATTTTCTTTCAATCTCTTTTTCCGCAAAACTTGATGACGTAGCTGGGCGGTCGCAGTACCCCCCGGTGACGATATCTGAATGCGGCTCATAGATTGGACCCGAGCATTGCGGGGGCACACGATGTGGGCTCGTGATAATCAATGGCTCAACAAGCATTCGGGTGTCCAATCGCTGCAATGACGACCATAGCCGAACCCTGACGATGTCTGGAACTCGGCGCGTGTCATGTGCTTTGCCAACCCCAGCGCGTGGCTTCGATCAACATTGGCGGCATATAATCGACCCCAAATCACGTGGCCGCTTGTTGTGGCTGAGAGTTGAGGAGGTGAACGGTGCGCGTTTATCTTTAATTTTTTCTGGGACTTCTATAGACGTTTCCACTGTTTACAAAAATCACAGTCCACACGTGTTAAATCACAGTCCAGAACGCGCACGTTCATCGCTTCGGAAAGCGAGCAAATCACGCGCCATACGCACGAACACTGAAAATGGAACCTGCCAAGTGTCCTTTTTTGGAAAGGTCTATAGGTGGTATTCACTGGCGGCCATGGTTGAGCCCGCTGTCGCAGAGTGCGAGCTCATGATGAGCTTCCACAACGCTTCCGCAACGTGCAGTTCGCACCACCAAGATTGTAAGTCCTTCTGGAAGATAAGTGGGTTATAGATCTGAGCAGGCGCTGTGAACGCTGCACTCAAGTATGGCGCCCAGTGAATACCACCTATCGCATGTGGTGAAAAACGAACGCGTGTTTCATAGGTCATTACATTCAGTGATCCGTTCTAAGCGGTGCTTTACAAACAACGTTACATCGCCTGTTGATGTCGTCAAATAGGCGAGGACAAACACATCTATCACAATATGTCCCACATTTGTTTTTAATTAAATATGTTAAACCAACTAGCCCAACCCCAAGCCTTGTTGCCCGGAGTTGAAATATTTTTTTTTCGGGGGGGGGGGGGGGGGGGGGGGTCCGCTGATAAGTATTTTATGCTTTAACAATCAAAGCCCGTGCACTATACTTGGTTTAACCTCTAGTCCATGACGCAGTCGACGCTACGAGCTGATGGGTCCCATCAGACAGCCCGAAAAGCGCACCGTCATGGCGCCATGACGTCACGTGGAGGTAGAGGGCGCTGCTCACAGGATTCGATTATCTCGGTCAGAGTCCTTCGATATAATAATAATAACTTTATTCACCATATCACATATGGTGGGAGCTGGAGAAAAAAGCTGACAAAGCAGCTTGACGGGTCTCTAGCCTCCTCAACAGGTACACAGCGGGAGCCAAGTTTCATACAAGCAAGAAAAAAGTAACAGCAAAATAAAGTTAAAGAAAAATAAATGCGTATATTGAAGGACTCCTGGGTGGGCTGGACGCCTGACCACCACAGCTGATACGGCGTTTGCAGCACAAGTGACGTCTACAAGATACGTGACGTCTGCAACCTATGTGACATAGCCGAGCACAAGACCACCAACCACAGCCGATGAGATGCAGCATACATCTCGCATCACCGAATTCGTTCTCCTCGCGGCGAGAATAAGTAGGAGTGACCACAAGCAATATCTGGTGACGTACGTCACGCTCGCAAGCCCATGACGTCACCAGACACTGTCCTCGTATGACGGTCACATTGGTCGTACATAGACTGTCTGCAGACATGTTGGAAGCATACATATACGTATGGAGCAGACGTGCTCCGAACACGTTTGAGCCTCAGGTAATTATGCCGTCACGTCTAGCTGCAGCAAACACCGTGTCTTCTGCATGACGTTTATGGGCAGTAATCTGACAGACACGGTGTATCTCTCGGCGTATACCTGGGAGCCCCTGGCGTACTGCCACCTGTCCCTGGACAGCGACGACTCCGGCGACATGATGGCCAGTGCGAGCATGAAGGTGGCCAGGCTTCCGCCCACGAAGACGGCCGAGTACAGGAGACACGGGTTCCTGGCCCCCACCGCCGCCGCGCCGTCACCGACGTCTCTCGCCTTGCCGACATTCCCGGAGGCGCCGAGCAGGGGATCGAGCCGCGTCTTGCTCCACCTCGAGACCGCGGCCAGGAGAGCCCCGAAGTCCATCGGCGGTGGGCGTGCGGACACTGCGCTGGACTCGCCGGTGGTCGCCTTTTGTCGCGGGGCTGAGGAGCGAGCCGAAAGCGGTTCGATGAGGCCGCGAGTTGTGGACGCCCGGTTGTGCGCGTGTCCGCGCCACTTCTTCCTCCTCCCGAGCGGGCCCGTCCGCCATCTTGGATCGGGAGGGGGAGAAAACTTGATAGAGAATTCGCAACTTTCAGCGATGGTGGTACCGCGTTGTGAGAATCGTGCACCCTAGCTCCTGGATGATTGGCCTCAAAATAAATGGGCTTGCCTACGCCTTCCTGGCGTGAAAAAATAACGTATGGCTCTAATACTGCTCGTATATAGTAAAACTAGAATCCCTTACGCGTCGCAGACCCAGCCTCGTACCGCTGTTCTCCGACGATCATCCAGATGACAGCCATTTTGATAGGCACCACTGCGCCCCCTATAGGTCATGAAAGTTGCGAATAAAGAGGCCCTGAGTCCAGAGCAGTACAAAATACAAACACACACATCGGCGAAATCAGTATCTCTCGCATGCGCGTAAAGCTCGCTTCAGACAGTTGCGTTGCTTGTGTTTGGAGCGCCCGAAACGCCAGACACAACCAAGTCAACTCTGAGAAGTGTGACGTCGTGCAGAACGTGGCGAATGATGCGAGAAGTAGATTAGTCAGGCAGTCGTGAGTTATTGTTGTGTCCCGGTCGCCGCTGCCGTTTTGGTTGCTGTCGACGCAAATGTTTGCCTCGTTTGCGAGGTGGTCGGATTTGGTGGTGTGGGTCATTACTGGGTGTTCGGTGCGCTGGTGTGTTAGCATCTCCCTCAGCTCACGCTGCTCCCACTGGGAGACAACTTAAAGGGATACTGAACCAAGGAATTTAGTGTCCATAATAAATGGCGCACGTTCTTTCCACGAGCCAGCAGCCGCCGGTTTGCTCGAGCACGCAACAAAAATGACGTCAAACACCTCCATTCGCAGTTAAGATGACAGTGAAATGTATGGGCTTCGGGCCAAAGGAGAATAAAAACAAGTTTTTCATCTAAACAGTGGTGTCTAGTGTAAAAGGTAAGCGATTAATTGGTCTAACAAGCACGTAGCTTTCACTTGTAGAGATGAAAAGCCTGTCTTTATTCTCCTTTGGCCCGAAGCCCCTTGCATTTCACTGTCCTCTTAAAGGGGGACCAGCAGAAATATTCTTCAGCCTGGCGGAAAGTCCTCCTCGCCCTCTTTTTTAGGGGCGAAGTAAAGGTGTATCCACACGACGGACCGGGCCGCGGACCGATTGATCATGTGATGCGCGGCCCGCGGGCCGCCCGGTTGCAATGAGCATCCACACGGCGGACCAAAAGAGCAGACGACAGAGCGAACGGGCCGGTCTAACCCTCGACCTCACAGCTCCGCCAAACGCATTCAGCGAGCTGCTTTGAGGCTATTTGTAAGGAGCCAAGATGGAGGTTGAACGAAAGAGACGTTTGGCCGCGGTGGCCCTGGCGTTGACTATTGAGGACGAGGAGGACTTAAGTGAACCGAAAAGGGCAATCCCACAGAGCGGGGAATTGCTCCACGAGCGCGATGAAGTAAAAAGTTGCATCGTCGCACCATGCCGCCATCGTAGCACAACAAAAGGTTTGTCTTCTTCGTCTTCAACAGTTGGCGCCAAAAGAAAACGAAATGGATTTGCATTCCAATCTAAACAACAAAAGTCAGCTTGTTGACAGACTTAGCGCTTCAATTATACTAGAAACGCCGCGGTCCGCCGCCAAGGTCCGGGCAAGAAAAGTCGCTTGGCATTTCTCAGAAGCGCGGACCGCGGACCGCCGGCGGACCTCGAATACCGGTGACGTAAGATCACGTGATGCACGGCCCGCGGACCAAAACAGCAATTTGGTCCGTCGTGTGGATACACCACTTTGACGTCATTTTTGTTGCGTGTGCTCGCGCACACCGGCGGCTGCTGGCTCGTGGAAAGAACGTGCGCCACTTATTATGGGCACTAAATTCTTTGGTTCAGTATCCCTTTAAAGGGTTACAGAAGCGAAATTTTAGCGCCTATTTCTTTGTGTAGACTTGGTCTCCTTTATGACAGCAGCTCACAAACACCGGTCTTTCGTCCGCCAACGCAAGAAAAGCTATTTTAGGACAAATGAAACGGTTTTCTCAATACTTCCTGGTAGTTGGGGGGCCGAACTTCGTTGGAATGTCTGACGTCACGGGCCCTTCAGGAGATGGAGGCGCGTGGCAACGAGCGGCGCCTGGCACACCTCTCAGTTCCATACAAGGGTAAATTACTTTCATAATGTAATTTAATTACAATTACAATTACTTTGCTTCAAAAGTGGTTTAACTACAAATACAGTTACTACCACGTGAAAATTTTTTAATTACAATTACAAATTACTTTTAGAAGTAATGCAATTTCTTTACAATTACTTATTTCTGAGAGCGACCTGACTTGGGCCATATAACTATAAGCGAGTTGTATAGAATGCAACGTATTTGTTCATTCCTTTCCCCAATGTTTGAGAAGGCTTAAGCATCGCAGCATAAATGTCACGAATCGTACTTTCCTTTTATGAATTATGTTAAATTCATGATGGAACTTGACAGGTTGACGCAATGAAGTACTGCGTTCTTATATTTTTAATAAATAATAATAAATTAGTTCATATGCTGGAAGACGCCAGATCGCTGAAGAAAAAATTGGGTTGACAGAGTTTTGTTAGTCCGGCAAATAAAAATGCGACAATTAGTCATATATGAATATTTTAGAAGTGTTATGTCGTGTCCGCGTAGTGATGGCAACTACAGCCCGAATACTTATGAGTTTAATATGACCCAGAAGAGCCTCAGTGCCTAGCTTGCGCCATCGGTAGCTCGCAGTTCCAGAGTGCGCGCTCAGGGATCGCGCGCTCAGGGCAATGCCGATCTTCGTCCTTTTATGCGCGAGTGGCGCCGCGCTGGACATCACATGTTAATATAAAACTAAAATCCACACTTGCTAATATGACCGCATTCACATACAAAAATCATGGTATTGTAAATTATTTAGATTCAGTTGAAATGATAATGGCTCAGAAATATATAAGAACCGAAATGGGGCTCCCGAATCATTGGTAATAATATTCACAGGTGCCAGGTCAGTCTCCAAAATCCGTATGCAAATAATATCCAAAGTAAAACCACAAGGAAATAAAGTTCAAAATAATACGAGGATACAAATATGCGACAGTACTGGAAGAGGGACGTAAAAAACTGGCAAAAGAGAAAAGAAAAATAACTTCATAGACAATTGAAATTCCCAAGCTCGGCTGAAAGCTGCAGCTCAATTTTTTTTCAATATTTTGGCATGTTTACGTTATTATTATCTGCTCGCACTGCAGATGGCGCTACTCGGCACCATTGAGGTAGACTCCAAAAAGGGTTGTCTCTCAGTCCGCGATGTAAGCAACAACACAAACAGTGCGGCGCTATTTATCTTGTGCGTGTGTGTGAGTGCGTATCTTAGTGCGAGTGTTTCACCGAGAGCTAGGCCGCTTGTGCGAGCGCTGAGGCTTTCAGAGAGGTTCCGTCGGTTCCGCAAAGTTTTGCAAAAGTAATTGTAATTGTGCCTGAAATTTTGCAATTACTAACGCTAGAATGTAATTAAATTACAATTACAATACCTTTTGGCCGAAAGTAATTAATTACAATTACAAATTACCAAGAGAAGTAATTAAATTACAGTAATTCAATTACTGTAACTGAATTACTACCCAAGTATGCTCAGTTCTAGTACACCATACCTCGGTTATTCCCCCTTGGGGGATTGTAATAGGTTGATGATAAAGCTAGCGCCACCTTGTGACGACGATCGTAATTACGGTACCCTTGGTTGTTTATGAGCCCGTGACGTAGCGAGCCTGACGTCACGGGCAAATATCCCTAGGCGCATCGCGCTGCCTCGACGACTGATTCAACGTTGGACTGATTTTGAAGCGCTCGCAAGAATCCGTCGGTTGGAACGAAAAAATACAGCCATCCGCTGAAAATACGTGCGTGTGATTATCATTTACGGATATCATGGATCATATTTCAGCCGTTTCGAAGTGTTCGGGGGATATTTCAAGTTTCGATTTTCGAGCACAGAATCGAAACGAGTTTTCTACTTTCGGTGTATACTTTGTGCCATTCTATGGTGTTGTTCAATGAGAGAAGTCCTGTTACCGTCCCCGTCCTCGATGTTTTATCCTTTCAAGTATTCGTAGGTGTTTGTCTTCTATGTGGTATTGGTTTTGGCGCCAAGTAGAAAAATGGCGCCACTGCAGTGTCCCTCTTGCTCCCGTCCGCAGGGCCCTCCGCTGTGCCGAGTTCCACCCAAACGGCTTCCTGGTGGCCGTCGGAGGCATGGACTGCGTGGTCCGCTGCTACGACGTCCGCAACTTCAAGCAGCTCCAGGAGTACACGGGTAAGACGTCCTTCCTCCCGTTCGCCGCCGGCTCAAGCTTGCCCTGGGCCCGTTTGCTTGAAACCGGTTAACTTTAACCGCGGTTAAGAGATCACCGCCCTTCCCTATACTAGGTACCTACAAGTACCTAGCCAAGTTGACGAAGGCTGGATGAGCGATAGCTCCGTGTTTTATTATGGGGTGGTAGCTGGTGTCACCTACTGGTTGTAGCGGATATAAGTTGCTTCCGTGGAAAAAGTTCCCAAAAAGGGGGGACCCAAAAACGCGTACTACCGGGTTTTCGCGACGCAGTGCGGCATACATTTGAGCTTAAAGGGATGCTGAACCGAAAAACAGAATCTAAATTCTTTGTCGTTTTGATATTTACAGCACACGAATGGCTCTTAAATGACGGTACTTGAAACAATAAAGTAGTCTAAATTATATGATTTATGTAAATAAATATTCTAAGGTGCACCTGGTGAGTTTTTTGAAAGCTCGTTTCGTGACGACAACAAACTTGTAGTACGCAGAACGCGGCTATGGTGAGCCATCAAAGTTGGCTCGGTTGCCTCCGACCTACCTCGTTGGCTCCGGCGTGCGCTCACGCCGCGTGGTGCGCGATGAAACGGAAATGCGACGTGCGAACCCCGTCCCGAAACGATGAGATATATTTTTGAAAGAAATGCAATTTATCTGATAAATTTGTCGAACAGTGTTCATCATGTCGTTTTTGACACGACACCCATGCGGCGTCGAACGGCCTAGCGAGCGTCGCGAGCAAGCGGCATCTTGGCGGCATCAAACATCAGCGCTGTCGAAGTCTCCGTGGTCGCCGTGGTCGAAGTGTAACCGGTGTAACCACGTGTAGCGGCGGCGCGCTTTTTAGCTCTGCTTCAGACCAAGGCACCGAAGCGACCGAGGTCTGAAGCTCGACACCTCTTCGGTTCTTCCGACCAGCGCCGATCGTTCCGGCGTTCTCAGTCTGTTGAAGTGGGTGGCGAAGGCGACGATGCCGTCCGTCGTCGCGCGGTACCTGTACGCCTTCGGGGGCTGCTACGTCGCTGTCGCTGTCGTCGGACGACGCCGATGGGTCACAGGCATACGGCACCACTTTCGGCCTCTTCCTTGGCGGTTCTTCGTTCTCCTCGTCCGACGGCGTGCCGCTGCCGCTGCTGTCAGACGTCGTCATGGCCAAATTATCAGGACGGGGAAGAAATCACCGAACTCTAAAAAACCCACAGACCAAAGTCGCCGCCGTCGCTACGACGCAGGTGCAGAAGTGGACTGGGGGTGGCAAGGTGCAGGGTGGCTGGCAGGTAGTGCGCAGCTAACTTGGCTGGATTAGTTGGCAAACTTCCAACGCGACGGGCATCCGTCTACTATTATTCAAAGCGCAACTTTCTTCCACGCTGTGGCGCGTCGGCAGCTCGACTTGTTCACGTCAGTTCCGTTGCAGTTTGTTGACGTCAGTTCCGTTGCGAGTAATCCCAGAGGGCCTCGCGCGCATCGAGGCTTCTGGCGCTTCTGGCTCAATCAGCGGTCGTCATTCCAAGAAATATAATAATCCGATCTCCATCCCTTTACATGAATAGCATTTTTAGGTATAGTGCGGTCCCGGGAAGCTTGTCCGGGGCTTATTTCGGCAACTTCAGATATCGGTTCAGCATCCCTTTAGGAAACATTTTTTGTTGATTGTGGTACAGATATTGGGCAAGGTAAAAACTAAATTAACTCTTGTTTGGAAAATTTCTAAATACTTGGCTGTCTGAATTGAAGACAAAACTCTTGAAATTTCCTTCCAAGATTGAAAGAGGACGACGAAGTTCAGTCCTAGAAACGATAAGGAAGAACTGAGCAGTGAAAGGCGGGCGGTACACCGGCAGCATGGTTGGCCAGCATGTAAGAACTGTATATAACACCATCATAAATTGAAAAACATGTTTATTCGGCTCCAGTGAAAATTACCCAAGCATCGAGGAGAACGCTGGAAGTATAATTCTACGATCCGCGCGCGCTGGCCTTCCCTTTATAAAAGATTCGAAGTAAATGATTATAATAAGGCTTTGACGAACGCGCGTGCAAAGCAAAATTTGTTTTAGGCTTTTTGCTTTAGAACAATTACTACTGCAGACGCCAGCACGTGCAGCGCATGTACCTACATGCGTAGCATGCACCTTGGTGCTTGGGAAATTTAGCAAAACGACTATTAACCCCGTGCGCGACCAAAAGCGTCGCTGTGGTTGGCCTTCCACGATTGGCCGAACGCTGACTATGACGTCGGAAAGGGGATTTATCATCGGCGGAAATAAGAGGAATGAAAGAACTTTAATTTTGACGGTGTTGGCAGTGTTCCTTTGAGAGCGCAATGATTTCAAGCTTCCACCATGCTAATAACAAACACCATCGAACTTGTTGTTTGCAAGGTAATGACGCACAGGGGGAACCACAGGAGGGCGCCACCAAAAACATCTCGCCGCTAATACGCCTCGCAAGTGGGCTCATTTTCGTCTTCTGCGCATGAGAAAGGAGGTAGCGGTGACGTCAGAACGCCGAGCCCTGATTGGCTGATCGCGACCCCCTATCTGAGCGTCGTCTGCTCCTTTGCAACGACGACTGATTCAACGTTGGACTGATTTTGAAGCGCTCGCAAGAATCCGTCGGTTGGAACGAAAAAATACAGCCATCCGCTGAAAATACGTGCGTGTGATTATCATTTACGGATATCATGGATCATATTTCAGCCGTTTCGAAGTGTTCGGGGGATATTTCAAGTTTCGATTTTCGAGCACAGAATCGAAACGAGTTTTCTACTTTCGGTGTATACTTTGTGCCATTCTATGGTGTTGTTCAATGAGAGAAGTCCTGTTACCGTCCCCGTCCTCGATGTTTTATCCTTTCAAGTATTCGTAGGTGTTTGTCTTCTATGTGGTATTGGTTTTGGCGCCAAGTAGAAAAATGGCGCCACTGCAGTGTCCCTCTTGCTCCCGTCCGCAGGGCCCTCCGCTGTGCCGAGTTCCACCCAAACGGCTTCCTGGTGGCCGTCGGAGGCATGGACTGCGTGGTCCGCTGCTACGACGTCCGCAACTTCAAGCAGCTCCAGGAGTACACGGGTAAGACGTCCTTCCTCCCGTTCGCCGCCGGCTCAAGCTTGCCCTGGGCCCGTTTGCTTGAAACCGGTTAACTTTAACCGCGGTTAAGAGATCACCGCCCTTCCCTATACTAGGTACCTACAAGTACCTAGCCAAGTTGACGAAGGCTGGATGAGCGATAGCTCCGTGTTTTATTATGGGGTGGTAGCTGGTGTCACCTACTGGTTGTAGCGAATATAAGTTGCTTCCGTGGAAAAAGTTCCCAAAAAGGGGGGACCCAAAAACGCGTACTACCGGGTTTTCGCGACGCAGTGCGGCATACATTTGAGCTTAAGAAACATTTTTTGTTGATTGTGGTACAGATATTGGGCAAGGTAAAAACTAAATTAACTCTTGTTTGGAAAATTTCTAAATACTTGGCTGTCTGAATTGAAGACAAAACTCTTTGAAATTTCCTTCCAAGATTGAAAGAGGACGACGAAGTTCAGTCCTAGAAACGATAAGGAAGAACTGAGCAGTGAAAGGCGGGCGGTACACCGGCAGCATGGTTGGCCAGCATGTAAGAACTGTATATAACACCATCATAAATTGAAAAACATGTTTATTCGGCTCCAGTGAAAATTACCCAAGCATCGAGGAGAACGCTGGAAGTATAATTCTACGATCCGCGCGCGCTGGCCTTCCCTTTATAAAAGATTCGAAGTAAATGATTATAATAAGGCTTTGACGAACGCGCGTGCAAAGCAAAATTTGTTTTAGGCTTTTTGCTTTAGAACAATTACTACTGCAGACGCCAGCACGTGCAGCGCATGTACCTACATGCGTAGCATGCACCTTGGTGCTTGGGAAATTTAGCAAAACGACTATTAACCCCGTGCGCGACCAAAAGCGTCGCTGTGGTTGGCCTTCCACGATTGGCCGAACGCTGACTATGACGTCGGAAAGGGGATTTATCATCGACGGAAATAAGAGGAATGAAAGAACTTTAATTTTGACGGTGTTGGCAGTGTTCCTTTGAGAGCGCAATGATTTCAAGCTTCCACCATGCTAATAACAAACACCATCGAACTTGTTGTTTGCAAGGTAATGACGTCACAAGGGGGAACCACAGGAGGGCTAGACCCTTTTCAAAAGTCAGAGTCACCTTGTGGCAGTCCCATGAGCTCCAATATTGCCGCTCTAATGGCGGTGATAGGAGATCATTACTCGGCTAAATCAAGCACCCTCGATTTCGTGAGTCGAAGGTGACCTAAGGGGACCAACACCTTTTCCCCATTCTGCTCTATGCTTTCGAAGACGTTCGCATTTTCTGGTGTGGAGAAGCTGTGCAGTGCCGCCATTAGTGCGTCGGGTTTGGCTCTGCACAGGGTGGGTAGACTGACTTTCGGGAAGTGTCTATTGAGACGCTGTCTGCTTCCGCGTGCTATCAATACCCGGTCGATTGAGTCAAGGCAATCCACTTTCCGAAGACGTTGCCATGCCGACAATTATCGCGTTCATTTAGGCTTAGGAATGGTCAGAATCGAAGGACTATCTAAAAAATGCGGCGAGGTCGTTGCTCATGCTTTGCGATTCAAGTGAGGTAAGGCAAAAGAAAGCCTCCTGAATCATTCATTGCTGACTAAGGCGCCCGATATTGCAGCTACAACGACATATTAGTTCCAAAGCGAGCGGCGCTCACTCACCGGGGCACCGCCATGTTTCCCCGCCGTCCTTACTCTGACGGTCAAGTGACCTAAAATTCCCCCTGGTAGGGAAATGCGGTTAACTTCTAACCGCGGTTAGAGTTAACCAGCTTCGATCAAACGGGCCCTGGAGAACTGGCCCGCCATACAAATAATAAAACAAAAATACCGCAAGCTTGGTCATGCTCGCAAAAAGGGGGGAAAGCACAAAACAGGGACTTTTAGCGAACCGTTACCGCGTACCGCACTACAGGAGCCCTTGAAGCATACTTTTAAGCGCGCGCCCTGGTGATACAGTGACCGCGGGGCGCGCGCTTAAAGGCATACTTCAAAGGCTCCGGTAATGCGGTGCGCGGAATACGGTAACGATTTGCTAAAGGTCCCCAATATGTTCTGCTCAAACTGTCGAGTAACTAACGCCGTCTGGGCAGCCCGACTTGGATGTACGCATGCGCAGAATCTTACTGTAAAAAAAGAAAAAGTTCTATTCTGTTCCTTGGTCCCGCAAGCTGGCTTTTTCGCGTCGCACGCGTGTGAAGCGGGAAAGCCGACATCGACGCGGTCGCTCGCGCGCGTTATCGTGTTTGAGTTTGGAAACGGGCTCCTGACGCATCCGTCACAGTGACCGACTTTTCGGCGGTCGCGTCGATAGGGGACCGTAAACAAGGTCTTTGTGGGCGGCTTCGTGAGCAGGATGCCGCAAAACGCGCCACTGGAATCGGGTGACAGCGGTGTGCGTTTCGCTGACATTTTGAGATCCGTCGCCTTCCTGCTCCGCGGTGAACGGATTTCCCGTTTTATTTGAGTCGCTCTGTTCTCCCTGGAATCGGTCGCTGGGAAAGTTATGCCGTGCCTCACCGTCACTGCACCGTTGTGGACGGGAGGAAACTGAAACGTGGAAGCGCTTTGGATCGACGGGTGGATGGACGGACAGGTGTATATTTGCTGAAAACATTGAATCGGGTAGCGACTAGCGCCACCTAGTCGGTGTTTAATCATCGCCTTCCGGTTGCGCCGTTCCACCTGGTGGTGATAAGACAAAGCAATGTCTGTGTGAGAGCCGAGCGGCAAATTCCGTTTCAATAATTTGTCCTCAAGGGCGTGATAAGGCACAAGGGGGAAAAGTAGGCGAGAATATACACCGCTTGGAAACACGCATAAAAAAATAGGAACGAAGATTGTGTGCAGTAATAACTTGGTGGGACAGCGACGGTTTAATTTGGATCTTTGTTCACTGTGCAGTTGTAGATTTAACATTTTTTTTTACAGTGACAGCTGTTATAGGTTCTCCCCCCCCCCCCCCTTCCAAACTGTATAAATGATGGTTTAGGACGTCTGTCATCTCTATCATCACGTGGCAGCTTGACGTCAAAGTCACGTGACGTCACGATTTCATGTGGCGTTGCAGTGTCATGTCACTTGACACCACTGTCACGGTCTCACGTGACGCCATGATGTCACGTAACTCTGCTGGTAGTTGCTTAATATCGCCTATTTAGATAACTTCTTTATATATATATATATATAGATGAGCGGTGTCACTCGCCGTGCCGATTGGCTATGGTTCGTTCGCGTAAGGTGCAAGCTCCAAAAGTTCGGATACATCGGGACAGATTAGGGTTCGATAAGGTGCTACAGCTATTGCTGCGACCGCATTGTGGATGCACGCAGGACTGCTCTTTTCGTGTCACGTCGTGACCGCGTTCCCCTCGCAGCGCACGAGGGCCCCGTGACGTCACTCTCCTTCCACCCCGGAGGCGAGCACCTGCTCACGGGCTCGGCGGACTCGCTGGTGCGCCTCTTCGACATCGCCAAGGGGAGGCTGCTGTACACGCTCGGCACTCGGCTGGTGAGGCCGCCGACGAGCGTGCGTCGCTCCCGCGCGGTGCACGAGCTCGCGTCGTCCAAAGACCGACCATACCCCCCTATAAACTGACAAAGCCTAGCAGATCGCCACGAGAAGCGGCCGCCGAAATAGAAAAGGTGGAGCGGCAGACAACGGATGAAAGGAGAGCCACGTTACTGGCGCCCTGCTGCGGCGAGACGCCGAAACACACTTCTCCCGAGCGAACAAGTGTGTTTCTGGTCCTCGCTGCTGCAAAAGCTGTGCGCTGACGTCCAGGTTCCCCGAGAAATTGCCATTTTGATGCTCTGTGCTGCCAGATCCTCACGCTCCAAATCTGCGACCGGGCACTCTATGACTCTGTCGTCAAACTGCGAGGCTTTGTGAGTATAGAGGAGGCTATGGGCCGACCTGCGGAATCGTCTTCTGCCGGGAAGAAAATCTGTTTCCAGTTTCTCGCTCTCCATTCCCTCTCGCACTCCTCTTTTCTCCCCTGCCCACAGGAGCGGGTCTCTGAGCTACTTCCCACAGAAAGCGGGAAGGTCTCTCTCTCTCTCTCTCTCTCTCTCTCTCTCTCTCTTTCTCGAAAGAAAAGGAGGAACTGAGGGAGAGTTTTCTCCTTTCTGCTTGGTGGTCGGTCTTTAATGTAAAAGGTGGCTTGGGATGGGGAACGAGAGAGAGAAAGAGAAAAAGAAGGAGAGAAAAGGATAGAGAGGGTGCATATGACGTAGGGCCAAATGGCACGCTCTGTTGCGCCACCGTGGAACACGGCAAAGAACCTCTATAAAAAGATAAAACAAGTTTTTCTTGTTTGTTTCCTTAGATTGCATGCTCAATTTTTCTAGATATTGACCTCAAAACTTGCGTGGTGCTTTGTCAAAATCGTCTGGATAAGAAAATTGACATTGTTGTGACAACTTTTTTCTCAATGCGTGTGTCTGAGTGCAAAGTTTGGGTGTTTAAGCAAAACAAAAGCTTCTCAATGTGGTCTTTAACCTTTGCACGATTGTTAAAACAATGCATGCACTTGTCTGTTCGATGTGAGCTATACTGTATACGAGTACCGCGGGCAGCTGTCATGACAACTTAAATATTTTTGTCTGAATATGTGTGTGTCTGGATGCAAAGCACAACAAAAGCTTTTCGATGTGCCCTTTATTCTATACACGGTTGATCTAACAGTGTGTGCACTTGCGTGCTCTATTTGAGCTATACATGGTGTATTGTTCTTTGAAAAAGATTTCTTTAAGGTATCTGCATTAGTTTTTTAGCCGTGGGCCTAGGTTTGTGGCCATGGGGGCCACTAGAAAACAGGCAAAGACGAAATACATGATTCTAAACTGGAGACACACGGACGACAAGCGTGAAAACAAACACGTCTCAAAAAGTAAGACATGTGTTTGCACATTGTCGTCATTTCGTTTCCGGTTTAGAACCATGTTAACCAGCTCGCCTGTTTAATAACTTCTGCTTTTAGAATGCAAAATTGCTTCTTTAGTCAGCTAATTAACTAAAATGTTCTTTCTTTTTTTTTTTTTTTTGGGGGGGGGGGCATAGTTTAGTTACAGAATTTACGCTTGACCGCATTACAGTCTAGCCGCGTAACAAGAAATTTTGGATAAAAAATTTGGTAGGTGATACGGGGCGAGAAATACCATCCTTCCACTCGACTTCAAACCGAAACTGAGCCGGCAAAGCGCGCTCGTGACGTCTTTCCCTTCGCTCTGCGCTTGCGTCGTATTGATGACGTCACGGAGCTCAGTTTCTGTTTGAAGTCGTGTGCAACGATGACATTCCTCGCCCCATAGCGTCCAGTGCGAATTTTGTAATCAAAAGTTCACGTCGCGGTCGAGCGTCGATTTAACCACTGCATTATGTCCCCCCAAATTTAAATGTAAAACGTTAATTGAAACTTTTTAATTGATTAGCTTGCTAATGAACTCATTTTGCTTTTTTTTCTAGTGGCTCCCATGACCCCCAACTTTGTCACAGTGCTATAAAAAACCTAACAGAAGTTCCCTCTTGTGGGAGTTTCTGTTCCTTCTAGAACAAACACCTCGTATAACAGCCTCAGTCAGCAGTTGTTTCAGCTGCAATGTTTCTTTGTGTGTTTATTTTTTGTCGATGCGTCTATCTAGAAACCAGTGAATGTGGTGAGCTTCTCCGACGATGGAAGCTACTTTGCAACCGGTGGCCAGGATAATCAGGTGAGTCACGTCCCATCTTTACTTCTTTATTGGTTAATCGCTTCACTGTGTCAATGGCCTTCTGCTGACGCATGTGCCGCTGCGTTGAAGGTCTAGCATAGAGAAATATAGTACTATGTAAAGAGCGGACACTTCCATAGGCCCCAGCGGCCCAATTTAGTGTCAGCGAGCGCACCCAGCGGCCAGTATAGTCCCTAGTTGAGTGTTGAATGGATGAATACACGCAGTAACCGCTCCGCTGGCCAGATGAATGAATGGATTCAAGGCAATTCTGGCGGTATTTTTTGTATCGGGCAGTATAGCATGCGCCCTCTAGTTTAACGAGTCAGTATTATTGTAACTAGCACGGTTTTTGTATAAAATAGAATTGTTTGATAAGTATACCTTAATTGTACTGCAGAAAAAAAGTCATCCAGTGCTACATATAATTCAAACTGACCGCACACCGAAAAGGATATTTTCACATTTGTGCTAACTCTATTGAAGGGACGACACCAGGGATTGACACACAAAAGTATTTATTTTTGTAACTATGTCAAGCAAAACAAACATCAACTCTGAAGACGATGAGTGATTATGTTATTCATACATTAGAAAAATAAGAATACGCATGCAAAATGTATGAATAGCGCGTCAACGGTGCAACACTGGAAAAGAAGTACTCTATTACAGCGAGACTTACAGCAACAAATGCAATATGATGGAGGGCATTTAAAAAGATTACCGTGCAAGTTTTATGAAAAGCGCTTGCACATGTGACCAATACTGCAATAGAAGAACAATCTGGCCCAGTGGCTTTTAAATTCAGTGACCGAATGCTAATGTCCGTCAACAAAGAAACTACAAACACTTCTTACGCATACCGTATACCATGACCGCAACGGAAGAATGACTAGAAACCCGCACGAGACAACAAGCCGCGGAACCAACTCAACTCACACAACGAGGCAAGAGACACAGACCAAGCAGCCGAAGTATCCGCCCCTGTCCGCCCTCCGTCGAGTTTACGATACCGAAGCCAACCGTCGCGCCGCAGCCATAGCCACAGCCGTTGAAGTCGTTTTTGAAAGTTTTCAAAGTTTGTAATAATTTTAAAAGTTTACTCTATACAACAAAGTTATTTATTAATATTATATATCTGACAACTGTTCAGGATAAGTGGCACTGTTGCGCCTACTAACGGCCAGTAGAGTCCCTAACTCCTGGGCCGCGAAACGGCTTGAGTTGCCACTCTTTACGTAGTACAATATTTCTCTATGGGTCTAGTATCAAACGGAAAGACGTTTTCATGCAAATTCTCAATGCTATAAAATCTCGAGAAACACAAGGCATGTTCCCGTGTAAGTTTGCCTACTTTGTCCTGCTTCGGGTCTTCACTAAATTGTCTCTGCTTCGGGATGACATGCGACTTTAAAGTGGTTGGTGGTTGCATCGGGAGTGTTCCTCAGTACAGAGGCAGAGCTTGTTGACCAAACTAATCCTTAGTATTGTATGGACAAGATTTGGGGACGAACTGGGTAAATACGTCTGTTTTTGTCGCGTTATCTTATCATGAAAGACTCATATTGTGGGCGCTTTTTGGAGGGAACGGATGTGTGTATATTCTTGAGACATGAGTGAAATGACAATTGGATAAATTTGGATCGGTGAACTTTTTTTTGTATGCCACTGAAGATGAAAGCTTTGCATGTAAGAGGGTTGTAGGTTTCAAATGAATGCATTTATTTTGTCGCAGTTACTAGTTGTAGGGGCTCAGAAATGTAATTTGTACGGTACCCTAATAGGAATGCGAAAAGTTTGCATATATGTTATGCAATAGCATAACACACATAACTAAAGTTACTCCCTCTAGAAAAAATAGGCTTTATGTACATGTCCGCCCCCCCCCCCCCCCAAGAAAAAAGACACACAAAAAAAAACTGTTTTTTTTTGTTTTTTTTTATTCCAAAAAATGAAGTATGCCAAGTGCTGATTGTTGGGCGAGTTGGTATTGTACGTGAGAAAACATGATTGCACTTTAAGACAAGGACAGAGGAAGAACAGACACCACAGAGCGCTCTGTGGTGTCTGTTCTTCCTCTGTCCTTGTCTTAAAGGGAAGCTGAAACACTTCTTGAAAAAAACAAGTTAGAGGTGAATTCTGGCGTGTTTTTATCCCGTGAATCTGAATATCACATTCGCTTTCCCCGAAGATGCAACTATACTTCGTCTCACCCTAGCATGGACTAACCGTGAAGGCTGTGCTAGCGCGAGCGACCAGCGTTGACTGCCTTGACTAGAGCACTTGCTGCACGAGCGCTCGTGCAGCCGCCGCGGCTTCATTCAAAGCGACTAACTCGCGCTTTTAGCACGCGCGGCTAACAATAGTCCATACTAAGGTGAGACGAAGTATAGAAGCGAGAAAACGCGAAAAACATCCGACCAGTCGTGACGTCATACTAGGATATTTGAGCCGCCAAGCGCGTGTCGCTCGTGTGGGCAGCGCGTGCAATGACAAGCTTGCCAGGTATATTTTTCCGCACTGACGGCAGTCACGACGTCTCTTTCTGACCTTTCTGAAAATAGCAAAAGTGCGCGTGCATAGCTTTGACAGGCGCTGAATATGCGCGAGAGCAGAGATTCCGAAAATTCCTAGTGTGACGTCACGCCCCGGGAAGGAGGGGCTTCGGCGGTACTTTAAAAATTAATTTCTGAAGCATCCGTGCACCAAATTGAAAAATAATCTTGATATTCCTGATCCTGGAGGTAGAATGAAGGCCATTGAAGTCTTTTTTCTCAAATACAAAACCGCTTCAGTTTCCCTTTAAAGCGCAATCATGTTTTCTCATGAAGTACGCGTCGCTGAGCGCTCATTCTCCGCCCAAACGTAGAGCTAGCAGTCCGATGCAGATACCAAAGTTTTCATTGAGATAACATGTTAACTCAATCAAAACTTACGAGCGATTTTTCGAAAATTCAAATGAAAAAAATGTGGCCCGTTTTTGGGCGTTTTCGGTAACTGGTGCCGTTCAGCTCCGCGTATTCGAGAGCTCCGTGGGCCTCCATTTTCCCATTGAAAATTTCAGAACATCACTTAATAACTTTTGACTAAGATAGCGGCTCGTTCCGAAACTTTGGCATCTGGTTCGGACTTCTAGCGCTACCTTTGGAACAGTAAATTGGCGTTCGGTGATGCATAGTTTCTTTTTGCGAAGAGAAAAAAAAAAAAAAAACTGTAAAGTTTTAGGGAAGGGGGGGGGGGGGCACTCTGTATGCGGAGCGCAAGTTCGTCTGCTTCTCTTGGAGGGGTCGCGGTGACGTCAAAAAGACGCCGAGCTCTGATTGGCTCCGATTGGAAGAATAGTGGGTAGACCTCAAGGCAGCTAAAACGAAGGAAAAAAAGGAAAAACGCGGTCGGGCGTAGCCACGTGACTTCCGGCAACTCTCCCCTTCTACATTTCCTCTCCCTCCCCAGTCCAGTTTCGGTTTCAATTTCGAGCAGTTGCGTTTCGTTTCTTTTTTTATTATTATTATTCAAAATATATGTGACGCTGTAGCAATATATTGATAGCTTAATCCACATTAAATCGCCTGGCAAAAAGAAATCGTTTTTTGAGGGGTGTCATTCAGACTTGTACACGTTACTAAAAAGAAAGAACGAATTACATTTACAATTACCCATTGCTAAATATAACTAATTACAGTTACAATTACCCTTCCATTAAAGTAAGTGACCGTTACTTCAACAAGTAATCCGTTACTTTCCCGGCATTACTTTCAACCTTACTGTCTCAGGGTAAGAAACAAGACGCAAGTGTTATGAAAGCGTTTATTGTTGCCGCAACTCCCTCTTTTGTGGCCTTGAGCGTCACCTGGCTCTCAAAAAGTCTCATCGGACATCTTGCCCCGTTTCTATCTGAAGCTGTCCGCCAAACTGCACGTCAACGTTGTTTTTTTTTTGTTTTTTTTTTTAAGGGAACATTTTGAATTTGGGGGTTTACTTAATATTGTTTTGCACGGAGAGTCCGGTTCTTTGTATCAGCGTGCTTCCCACATCGTTGTTGGCGAGCAAGCTGACGAGTTACAATTTGCAAACAAGCAAACGACAAAAAAAAAGAAAAAAAAAGATTTGAGCTGAGGTTTTTAGGGGGCATCATGAAAGGCTTTGAACACCTAAAAAATGCTAGGCCTTCCGTTTTGTAAATTGTGATTGTAATGTGTGATTCCGGTAGAAAACTTACAGAAAAACATTTACGATTTTTTGGTCAATATTTAAAGTTTTTGCATTTTTCCTTCTTGAATGAAAACAAAAATGTAACGAATTACAATCATTCTCTTACGTAAAAAAATAAGGAAATTACCTTACAATTACTTTCTGAAATATATAATTATTCCCTTACAAAATTACCGATAAATGTAAGGGATTACAAGTAATTGCGTTCCTTGTAACGGATTACGTACAAGTCTGGTGTCAGTGTCCCTTTAAGTTGTCGGCGACTGTAATGTGGTGAAGAGCATCTCAACTCCACTGTTCCGACTGGCAGGTGTTTTTGTGGAAGACCGCCTGCGACAGTTCTGACAAAGAGAACGGCAGAGACGTTCCTTCATCCAAAGTCTCACTCGAAGTACTCAGGGAACTTCCAGACTTGGCCACTACGCGATCCAGCAAGCCGGCCTCCAATCAGGTTGGTTCCCGTGGCTTGACCTCTCCATTCTTGGCAAGTTGATCTAAATTCGCTGGTTACGGGTAGCTTTATAGAGACGCTTGGATACCGAGATTTTGTTATCCACACGCTGGCGAAACAAGCGCCCATCTTCGCAACGCCACCACATGCGGCGACGGTGCTTGGCAGCGTTTAAAATGAACTTTCCTGTCTTCAAATGCGCGAGAACAACAATACCATTGTAAGAAATCTGTGGAGATGAGCATGATTGATAATTGGGTTACATGCACAGCGCCATAGGCGCTTATATTGGCCATAAACGCTTTCAGTGCGATAATGCTCGGTGGCGATTTTGGTGCAACTAAGTTCAGAACGACCCTTTCGAAGCTTCGGAGACTTGAATGGACCGAAAGGGCGATTGCTATGGCAATTGAGACCGATCAGCCATTCACCTTGTTAGTATATCTTTATGTCCGGCTAGCAGGCAGCGAAGGCAATGGCACTACTTTCCTAGGATCAGGTGACTTTAGGAAATATACCGCCTATACGATGCACAGTTTTGGAAGTTCGCGGGAACGTTTCAAGGTCTCGTGGATGCGTCCATGTAACCGCGTGGGCTCTGTGTGGAATAGCGTTTGTGTAATGCCCCTATTACGGCGCAGAAAGAAAGATATCGGAAACATCTTAAAACGAGCATAAGAACGTATTGTTACGGGTTTCTTTCGAAAAATTGAGAACTAAAAGCGTGGACGCGTATATATACAGTCTGTGAACCACGTGTCCAGGTGAATGTGCCGTCGTGTCCACCACAGGAGACTACAGCCAGTCACAAGATGCAGCAAACAGTGGACAAGCTGACGTCACAACTGTTGGCGCTGTCGCAGGTACGTTGCCGCCACTTTAAAGAACCAATTCTTTTCTTCTTTTTCTCTACCGCCTAGAGTCACTGACAGAGGGAAAACACCAAGGCGTGTCTTTCGAACGCCTGGCCCCCAGCACGCGCTGCATGCCTTCCGCCGTGCTTCGGCTGCACGCTCGAGGCGCACGAGACCTAGAAGCATTGTTGAAAGCAGGAAGCTTGCGCTGGAGACGGAGCTACTGAAGCTCCTTCCGTTCTCATCTTGTCAGTTTGTACCATAGAGGCCTTATAATTTTAAAAGTAAGACAAAATGTTGCAATAATGATGGGTCGCTTGTATACAAACACTGAATTGTGCTTCCTTTGAGTTTCACAGTACTAAAGTATTCACGAAATTCAGTGTTCAATATTTGCTTTGCTCCCAAGCCTCATTGTTTCGATTTCGCAACAAATGATTTCTTTATATTGATAGAAATTCTAGACTGATTCTATCGTAACTTTGCAGGCTTCTACATTTTGATGCGATGGTGGCTCTCTCATCTCCAGTAGTGACTTCTTAGGGTCGCTATTAAGCTGAACCTAATTAATTATTTAATTAGTGGCCTCATTAAAGGTGATGGATTACGCACTTGACCACTATTAACGAGACTGCACGTTGCAGTCTAACTTTGCTTTGGGGAGTACTCTTGTTTGCCTTATGACCGTTTCCCATCCAAATTACCCTCTTTTACGGACTATACGGAGAGCAAGTGTCCCAAAGAGGCGTCCGACGCGTCGGAACGCAAGCAGGGGCGCGTCAATCTAGCGGCAACATATAGACGATTGCAAGTGGGGCATCTGGCCGCCGCCATGCCTCTGCTTGTACGGACAAGTACTTGCAATTAGAAGTTTGCCGAAGCTACGTTCATGCGCACGCTGCACGTGCTTGCACGCATGGGGCACCAGTGAGGCGCCATGCTTGCAAGCGTCTATAGACCTTTCCAATGTTTACAAAATCACAGTCCAGCGTGCGATCTTCACAGCCCGGCACGTGCGTGTTCGTCGCTTCGGAAAGCGAGCAAAGCACGCGCCATACGCACGAACGCTCAAAATGGCACCGGCCACAAGCTCGTTTTTGGAAAGGTCTATAGAATGCGCGATGAGGAGGCAGAAGCACGCGCCGTCGTTGGCTGAGGTCGGAAACGAACAAAAGCACATGGGCGCATCTGGCGGGTAAACGAACGCACGATCGTGCGCAAAGAGCGGACGAATTTGCACACCGGATAGCCCACGGGTTGTATACATGTATAAAAGTTGAAACTTTATCTAATGCAAACTATACAAGGATTGTTTTTTTTTTGGTTTTTTTGTCGTTTATTATCACGACAAGTCACAGATTTTGTGAATGATAGAGTATGTTAACAATGCTCTATACATGATGCAAGGATCTAATAAAGCAAGCATTTCTCAAGGTGTGCCGTGTACGAGGATTGTTTACGCGCGTGCTTGGCATATTGGTTAGAAAAAACTTTTTTTTTTTTCTAACCAATATTTTTTTGTGGGGGGGTTCTACATTTGGTGTGGACTATAGTCCGGGAAATACGGACGGTTTGGTCACATTAACGGTACACCGGGCGCCACAACTGACCCAAGGAACTTCACCGTTGCAGACGGTTTCTGCCCTGGAGGAGCGACTGGGTGCGGCCGAGGACAGAATACGAGAACTGTCGTCTGCTTCCTGCGATCCTTCCCTGCCCACCTCCTGAGAGTCGGCAGACCTAAACACTCTGACGCGCCCGGACATGCGTTTCCCGAAGTAGTGCTTTTGGCCGCCTGGGTCGTTTACAACATTTTAGGGTCCATGCGAACAGGAATGTTTTTTTAGGCACAAAACCTTGTTTTGTTTTTTTTTTCATAAATTTTATGGCGATGATTATTGGTATCCAGCACATGAATAACTGACACTATTTCGGTGCACATGCTTTATTTTTTTAGATAAATTTGAAGGCAATAATTATTAAATAGAAAAAGATGCGAAATAAAATTTTCTAACGGACCCTTTCCTAACTTATATATGTTTTTTTTTAGATTATATATTGTTTTACCCTGTATTCTTCACATTTCCTTCTTTATGTTTGAATCAGAAGTGAATTTGTTCTGGTTTAGTTTATGTCTGTGTGTCAGTGTTTCTGTATGTGCTTCAGAGCGATGAAGTTTATACCCTTTTCTTTCTGTTCTTTTGGTATCTGTTTGCACATTTTTATGGTTTCCAAATTTGTGTGTTCGAAAAGTAGCGCATTAATGTCGTCATGCCATCGCAGCTGGGGGCGCGGCATTGATCTCTGTGATGCGCTGCGAGACAGGGAATGTAAGCTGCTTCTAAACGTGCATGGAAGGTGAAGAAACGTGCACGAGAAAAACTTATGTAAACTGTTTAAAGTAATGTGGAAAAATAAAACAAACTGCTTCTACGGTATGCTTCAATTATTAGAGTCCCAAATACTGTGCGTAAGTATTCAATAATCATGTGTTATAGAAGTTCTGGAAAGGAAAATTCAACGGTTTTGGTTTAACCGGATGTATTGCACCTGATATTGTTAATAGATGTTATTCGTCTTCGTGTGTGTTGCAGCTTTACTGCCAATCCTCTCATGTAGTATCATCACAAATCGCGTCGAGCTTTTTTTTATATATATAATTATTACTTGCCATATACTTGGCTACATTACTTTTGAAATGTAATTTGATTACAACTGCTCTGCTCCGAATGTAGTCAAGTACAATAAAAATTTCTAGTACACCAAAAGTGATCGTTGCTAGCATTAATTGTAGAAAGTAATGAAATTACTTCGACAGTACTTTTCTTTGAGGCCTAGTCACCTACAATGATGTTGGTGGGAGAGCAGTGTTCTGTGCTGAAATGTATTCGTCCCTTTCTTTTCTCGTCATTCAAAATGCACTGCATTGTGTCGTATACCGAGTTATTCATGTTTTAGTGAAGTGTGCCTAAAATGCGAGTTTCTTTTCTTTTTTTTTTTTTCCATGCCTCGTGTATTTTTGCAGATATCTTATCTCGAAGTTTTGTTTTGGGGGTCTACGGCGAAACTGAAACTACCGGCTCGAGCATGGTGGCCTTAAATCGCTAGGCCTGGCCCGACGAATTGCGACAGTTGATCCATGCGTTTTCTCTCCCATTTTCGCAAAGGATTACTTAAAATGTATACATGTAAATGCTCTTGCTGAAAAGTGCACCACACAATTTGCATACTTTGAACTCATTTTGGGGCACTCAAGTGTCATCGACTTACAAGATCTTGTTTCGCGCATTTCGCGTCGCCCCTGCGAATAAGCAGGCCTTTAGTAAAAAAAGATTCCGGGAGCCAACCCCCGCCACTTTCAGCCAGTTGTATTGTGGAATGGGGGCATGTGTTTACTAGTTTGAAATATTCAGACAATGAATCAACTTGGAACTAATTTGACACCTATACTCAGGGAACGCAGTGCAACCAACAGGCCCTCACGAGGTCGCTTTCATTGTATTATTTATTACACACGCGAGCGGTTTTTGAACTTGATTTGCAATTTTCAACTACGGATGAGCCGTTCCTTCCTCAGTTTCCTCTCGTTAGGATAATGAAAAAAATTGGCAGCGACCACCACCTTCAAGGTTCTAGAATACATAAAGTGTATTATATTGGTGGGAGGATTGCAGTGTCGCATGACGCATATTTTCCCGCTAAATTTATCGGGGAAACTGAATGTTTGTACAGGTCCCGTGACGTCAGGGCACGCGACGTCGATTTCCCCCGCTAAATTTAGCGGGTAAATGAATTGGTATATGGGTCACGTGACGTCAATTTTCCGCTACATTTAGCGGGAAAACTGAGTTAATGTTTCTGCCACAAGACGTGAATTTTCCCAATAAATTTGGCGGGGAAACTGAGTTGACGTATAGGTGACATTCACTTGACGTCACTCGCTAGGGGCGCTGGCATCGACCACCACGGTCGCCATCTTCGAGGTCTCTTTCTATCCCACGTAGCTGTCTGGCCGAACCTTTTAGCGTGGTTTAGCAGCATCTTACAACTTTAAAGGGCCTTTTTAAACAAAACTAAGCTTTTTTGTTGTTGTTTTTTTGTGTTTGAAGCGCGGTGTGTTGTAAATTCGTTTTTGCCCATGGCGGTAGCTCTTGTGCAAGAACTGTGATTTTTCTATTTTGGTGCTTTTGTAGCACGGTCTGATTACGTTTTGTTTTGTTTTGCAAGTTGTATTTCTTTTTGGTCTTTTCCGGATCAAAAGCGCTAAAAAACTAGGACCAGTAAAATTTATTAGTGGTGAGAGGGAAAAGAGAATTCCCGGTACATCTTGGCCACACCTTCTGTGGGGGGAAAGTCAGTTCCGGGGTAGGAAATGGTTAGGGATAAGGGATCAAATGGAGGAAATAGAAAAGAGAAAGGAGAGGTTGGGGGTGGAGGTAGTTTGGACTACCTATGAGAATGGACGGTAGGACCAGTAAAAGAAGACGCACACACAGTATTTTTACTGGTCCTCGTTTTTTAGCGATTTTAATTCTGAAATGTACCACCAACTAGCCCAAGTGAATACCCTTTCACAGTACTTTTTGGTCTCTAGCGCACTCTTTACTTCGGCCGTGTGACCGTGTTGCTCCATCGCCTCCGTGTCGTACGTCGTGCCTACGGTGTTCGTTCCTGTGCAGAAACATAACGCGCGGCTCGCCGAGTGCGCAGCTAATGAAAAATGTGGCGCATTTTTCATTAGCGTCTTTCGAAGTTAAGGCTGCCGTCCTCACTCCTGTTAGTCATCACTTTTGGGGTGAGGAAAACGACCACTTTCGTAAAGTTTTCGTCGGTAGGATTTTTCCGCGTGTGGTTAGAGCACCCTACAACCACGCAGGTCACCATCGCTCAAACGATTTAAGTATAAACCGCATGTAAGCGATTTGGCGAGCGAAGAGACAAGCGACAGCGACGAGCGACGGAGTAAACATGAAAAATATGTAACTGGTAAGGGCAACATAAATGCAGCTGTAATGAAGAATAAAGCTTCGTGGAATTATAACAGGTATGAGGTGGTGAGAGAAACGTTTAAAGGGGCTATGCAACAATTTTTTTACTTTGCGCAAATACCGCTTAGAACGGATCCCTGACGTTAATGACCTATGAAACACGCCTTCGTTTTTCACCCGACGCATTAGAAGTCCCAGAAAAAAATTAAAAAACAACGAGCAGCGTTCACGCCCTCAACTCGCAGCCAGAACAAGCGGCCACGTGATCTGGAGCCGATTATATGCCGCCAATGTTGATTATAGCCACGCGCTGGGGTTGGCAAAGCACAGGACACGCGCTGAGTTCCAGACATTGTTATGGCTCGGCTATTGTCGTCGTTGCAGCGATTGGACACGGGCCACTACTCGAATGCTTCTCGAGCTATCAATTATCACGAGCCTAAATCGAGTGCCCACGCAATGCTCGGGTCCAATCTATGAACCGCATTCAAATATCGTCATACGGGTGTACTGCGATCCCCGCGTTACGTCATCGAATTTTGCAAGGGAGAGATTGAATGAAAATGATCGCTTTTGTCCTTGAAATTACACCGCAACAAAGGAGTTTCTTGGCCAGTGGCATTGCATGCGAGTATCCTTGAGTCCCACTAGTGCCAGTAAGCTCGTGTAAAGTGAAAAACATTCCAATTGAATATCGTTGCACAGCTCCTTTAAGGGAGCTATTGTGCAGAGTTTAACTTTAGGCGGTACAGTTCTGTGTATCCAAGCAAGTTCAGAAGTAAAGGGCTGTTTATACTCCTACGTTGAGCACAGTGAACGCAGCGTAGTGCAGAACGCGCGCCTTTCATTGGCCGGCAACCAGGAACTCGATATCTGCCACCAGTCAGTATCTGTGCGCGCTGCGCTACGCCGCGCCCGTCGACGTTACGTTGGAGTATAAACGTACCTTAAAGCAACGCGGTGTGGGTAGACTGGTGTTGGGAGCGCATGGTAAAATACCGAATCAGGGGGTACAAGTGATATGGGATGGTCATCATCTGAGGGCAGGGAAGCTAGTAGTAACAAGTTGACGGGAGTCAAGGGACATGGAGGAAGAACGGTGGGCACGGAGAGTTTTTGGCAGGGACCCTGGAACCAGGGGGGGGGGGGGGGGGGGGGCAACGGGGGCTTGAGCCCACGCTGACATTTTCTACGGCGTTTGGCTCAAGGCCTACTGAACAATGCCTGCACCCCCCTTCCCCTCCGTGTTCCCGTTGCTCAGCTCCGCCAAGCCACATAGTACTTGGCGAAGGGCAAGCACGTGACTGTTTTTGTTACGGCTGGTTATTCACCAAATCACGGCACAACATTCGCCCACGGAATTCCGGAAAAAATTTACGAAGTAAAGCAAAGTGTTCATAAACCGCCGACGACGCGGCAGCCCCGAAAAAATGGAGAGAAAAACACACCAAAAAAAAGCCGGCGCCTGGAGCTCGGATCAAGGCTGGAGCTCAGTCAAGGAAATCTCCCCTCTTCCCCTCCTTTATCGTTTTCACGGGGCCCTCCCATACTGCACTCGCGAGTTGGCAATGCGGGGAACGTGCAGCATACTGTTTTTGTCCTCCCAGCCAGCCGGCCAGAGCCGTATATGTAGAGAGTTCGGCCATTCGTTGGGAAGTATACACGAACTCAACTCTGTGACGTCACGGCGCGGTGGTGGCGCGTCGGTCGCACTTCCGGTATGGGGCTGTGGGCAGAAGTCCCCATGCCAGACGTGTATTCCTGCGTTGTTTCGAAAGGAACCAGACAAAAACCTGCCTTCTCGTCAAAACGCCGCGACTGGGGCCGTACCAAAAGAGTCGAGAATGGTTCGAAGGTCAGTTCTCACGTGCTCGGTTCGTCCGAGAATCATGGATATGTGCCGTGAAAAGGAAAAAGCAGACGCCGTCGGACAACGATTGCTTGGGCGGGAAGCACTTTGGGTTGAATTCACGGATATTTGTGGTCATCAGATTTATTTGTTTTGTTCCAACATGAACGCCAGAAAACCGTCAAGTTGTGCGGACCACCCGCGGACTACGTTCAGTGCATCTTCAAGTTCAAACGGCCGCCTGATCGTTCGAACTGTCGTCTGCTCTTTCAAACATTTCTGCTTGTCGTCTGCTCTCTCAGACGACGCCGGCCCGTAGACCAAATGTTGGCCTGGTACTTGCGATAAGAAGTAAGTGCAGGCCTCAAAAGACTTAAATTTGAAGGTTGGTAAGCAGGCTTGATGTAAACAGTCGATACAAGGAGATGTTGATCATTGTTACCAGTGACCATACCGACTTGTTATGCCTAATTCACTTGGTCCGATTCTGCTTCCGATTTTTAGTATCGACGTCGACCATCTCAGCTACGGTTCAAGCTATTGCAGACCGAGCGGCGTCGCGACTGAAAATCGCGAGCGAAATCTTATCATGCGAATCAGGCTTCAGCGTACATACTGCGGCGTCCACGCGGAAAGATTCGCCACATGTCACATTATTCACGCGAAGGTTTGCGGTGTAACGAGCCTCGGTAATTTCGCTGACGCCGCTCAAGATCGTCAGACATCGCCAGGAAGACGTAGAATCAACAATTCGAACGCGAAAAAGGGCAGGCCTAGCTGGACGTACACCGACGCCGACAACATCGCATTTCAATAGTTTGTTTATGGGCGACGGCGAGCTTCTTGCCCACACCCCCATCGCGCATGCGCGGCGCCGGTGGCGTCCGCTAGGGGCGCTCCGGTTTGTTTGTAAACATGAGTTGGTGTATAGGAGACAAATGAGGAGGCGCCATTGGCCGAAAGCGGGCTGGGCCTGTTCCAGGGCGTCTTCAGATATTCCAATGTGGCCAACCAGAAGCCGGAAATAATACCCTGGCGGTGGTCGCCAGAAACAAACTTGATAAGTGCGTCGGAGTAACTCTCGGTGACTGAAAATATGGTGCACGTGATGTTTCAATCACGCTCATCGAAAATGATGGTGGAAGAGAGCGACTAGCGGAGCGATCGACATAATCTGTGCGCCGAGGGCCGGGAATCTTCCGTCCGTGCGGTCACACTCTATCCGAGAAAAAAAAGAGTTCGAGCGGCGCATTCGTTTTTTACATCTTTCTGCATGCTCATGATCGAAACATCACGCGCACCCTATGTTCAACCATGAAGGGTTACTACATTTAACTCTTACGCGCTTATTAAAACGACCAAAACTGTTTCTCGCTACCACCGCTAGCGGATTCTTTTCGGCTTCTGGTTGGCCAAGAGAGCATGCCAAGCCCTCTTTCTGCGTCTGGTGCACGCCCTGGCTCCGCAGCCGGCTTCTTCGTTTTACTTCTATTTTGAGCAGTGATGTTTCCCCAAAAAACAAGAATTTCTTCAAGCTTTTTTTTTTTTTTTTCTTTTGCAGCTGCGTTTTTTTTTTTTGCTTTTGTTGTTTTGCTGGTTTGAGCAACCACGAGGGTCGGGTGATTGCTTCTGTGAGGAGACCCGAAGCGCGAGGCGGGGAGATGGTCTGCGCGAGAAGAAAGCCCTTCTTGAACGAGGGACTGCCTACAGATGTAGCAAGTTGAAGGAATAAAGTGTCTCAACTCCCAAGGCAACAGGAAGCCTTAGCAGGCGACACAGGTTGTCAAGGAAGAGATCGCACTGCAGTCTGTGTTGAAGCATCGCTATCACGGTGGTCGTCGGAGACGTCAAAGAATTGCAGCATTCTCGCCTATATTTCGGTGTCTGGTTTTCGAAACACCATTTGGTTCTGGCGAGCCAGCCTGCTATGTTCAGGTGGGCACCAAAGACGGCCAGAAAAACAGAAAAGACGCTGAAATAAAAAGGGCATCGCCAGTGAATGTTTACCACCGAAGAATGGCCGCGTCCACCGGTGGTAAACCTTTTTAGAGCGCAGCTCTTAGGCGCACCGTTTCCGGCTTGAGCGGCGTCGCCGTCGCTGTCGGCGTAACCGCGCGTAACCCTCGTGAGGGTTACGAGGGTTACCTCACGAGGGTTACGAGGGTAACCCTCGTGATCCTCGTGAGGGAAACAACCCTCGTAACCCTCACGAGGGTTATGAGTTACCCTCACGAGGGTTACCCTCACAAGGGTTACTAGGGTTATGAGAGTTACCCTCACGAGGGTTACCCCCACGAGGGTCATGAGGGTTACCCCCCTGAGGTCGCTTGACCCCCCGCTGAAGTCACGTGACCCCCCCCCTGAGGTCACGTGACCCCCCTCCCTTCCGAGGTCACTTGACCCCCCCCCCCCCCCCCAGTACCCTTCCCTCCTCCTCAAGAGCTGCGCTCTAATTCGGCGTTACAGGGAGTTGTAAACGGCTTTCACTTTTTTTTTAATTTTCAAGCAAGCCTTGTTATAACTTTTCACAAGAACGGAGCTGCTCCGAAAAATTTCACAGAACGCTTCCACGATTAAAATGAACCTTCGTTGAAACAGCTTTTCACGTGCAGGCGCCTGATTTTCCAGTGCATTTTACATCGACACCGTAGATCGATGCCACCGTATAGCTAGGCGTACTACTATTATTTATTTAGTTTATTATACCTCAAAATCATTTCAGATGAAATGCATTACATGAGGGGGGATCAAACGAGATATGTAGATAACAGAAGAGTGACGACAAGGTAAATAATAGGGAAACGCAAAACTACCAACTAATAGGGACAAATATCAAAACCTAACATGTAGGAAAAGTTTTAGCAAATAAACACGTTAAAGATCGACACTTTTCAGGCGTGCCTTGCACAGTTCACGGAATGTCTTCGGGTTATATCCACATAACCCGCCGGCGATATGAAGGTGAACGCCGGACCGTCGACCGGTCAGTGCTATCAGCGCCATGACGGGGCTGCCGTGCCGGCTCGGTTTCTTATCGCGCGCTTGGCCGAGATTAAAGGGATACTGAACCAAGGAATTCGATGTCCATAATAAGTGGCGCACGTTCTTTCCACGAGCCAGCAGCCGCCGGTGTGCGCGAGCACACACACCGAAAATGACGTCAAAGATCTCCATTCGCGCTTAAGAGGACAGTGAAATGCATAGGCTTCGGGCCAAAGGAGAATAAAGACAGGCTTTTCATCTCTACAAGTAGAAGCTACGTGCTTGTTAGACCAATTAATCGCATACCTTTTACACCAGACGCCACTGTGTAGATGAAAAACTTGTCTTTATTCTCCTTTGGCCCGAAGCCCATACATTTCACTGTCATCTTAACCGTGAATGGGGGTCTTTGACGTCATTTTCGTTGCGTGTGCTCGCGCACACCGGCGGCTGCTGGCTCGTGGAGAGAACGTGCACCACTTATTATGGGCACTAAATTCCTTGGTTCAGTATCCCTTTAAGCGCTTTGATCGAGCGCTTTTTTCAGTTCTGCTGCTACTCCCTGTAGAAAGCGTGAAAGTGGGTTTCGATTTCAGCATCGCTTTTTGTGAGCGCCGTGCCCACGTCATTGCCGGCAATTGATTTGCACATTGCACGAGAACTATAGCGGACGTTGTTCGGCATGGTTTATCAGTGACTCAACCGCTTCTTCATTCATGAGTGAACGCTAATAACTGCGAACGCTAATAACTGTTCTTTTAAAAAAGCGGAAAGTGTAAGTTTCTTTTTTATTTGTTCCGCAGCCTTCCGGTTCAGCACAGATCACACAAAAAAGACTAAATCACATTGTCTACCGATAGCGTATAAAAGGCTCCTTCCCCAATATTCGCGCTTTCCGTGGGGAGTATCAGCAGAGTTGAGAACAGCGCTCGATCCAAGTGCTTAATCTCGGCGAAGCGCGCGTTAAGAAAGCGAGCCGCCACGGCAGCCGCGTCATGGCGCTGATAGCACGAACCGGTCGACGGTCCGGCGTTCACCTTCATATTGCCGGCGGGTGTACCATGGTTTCAGGAAGGGAATTCAGGTTAGTAATAGCGAGAGAAAGTGGGAAATTTTAGAATGTATTAGTTCTTGGGAAAAGAGGTTTAATTTTAGACTGTGGTCGTGACGCATAGAAATGTGAGATAACGGATAACAGTTTTTTTTTTTTTAGTTAGAAGAGGTTTAGTAAGTTTTGTGAAAAAGGACAGGACGAGCGATTTGAGTTCTTTCCGATAGAGGGCGTAGGTCGGGGTTAGATTTTAGTGCAGTTACGCTTCACGTTCGCGAGAAGTCATCTGTTATAAAACGTGATGCCTTGTTCTGCACCGATTCGACTTTAGTAATGAGATATGATCGATGAGGCCACCAAATGAAGTTGGCGTAGTCCAATTTTGATCGGACGAACGTTTGATAGGCAGTTAGAATTTAACGCAACATGGAGCGAGGTATAGGTTACGTTTTATGTGTCCTAGAAATCTGCATGCACTAGCAACTATATTCTCAATATGAGTATTCCAAGTTAGGTCTTCAGAAAATGTTGCGCCTAAGTATTTGTAAGTTGGCACTTTTTCGAGATGCAGTGTTAGTAAGGTTTAGTTGCGTACATTAGGAGATCGCTGACCAGTGAATGTTAAAAGTTTGCTTTTGGTTATATTGACCTTCATCTGCCACGTGTTACACCAATGAAACAGAACATTTAGATCCTGCTGTAATAGTATCGAATTTTCAGGGTGAGTGATGCGACGGTAAATTACGCAATCATCCGCGAAAAACCTAATAGATGATGTTATCTAGGGAGGAAGATCGTTAATATACGCAAGAAACAAAAGCGGACCGAGAGCTCTGCCCTGAGGGGCGCCGGACAGCAGAGGTAGGCTTGCTGATCTGGCATGCCCAAGGTGAACAGCTTGCTTACGGTTAGTTAGGAATTCAGCTATCCAGAGTAAAATAGATGGATGGGTGTTAAGTTCCGAAAGTTTGCATAGGAGTCGCTGGTGAGGAACCATGAAAGTTGTTATGCAAATCAGTTACAAGCTCAAAATGCTGGGTCTCGCGTGAATATCCCGACCTGAAACCATGTTGGTTGTTAAATATTAATTTATTTTCTGACAAATAGTTCATAATATGGGAGTCGACGACATGTTCAAAAAATTTGCATGGCACACTTGTGAGCGATATGGGTCTATAATTCGAATAGTCCTGCTTGTTTCCGGATTTAAAAATGGGTATAACTCTCCCAAATCTCCAATCCTCCGGGAGGGTAGCGGAGTCAAGTGATTGTTGAAATAGTCGACGGAAAAGGTAAGATTATATGTGCTTTGTTATTTTTAGAAGTTTAGGGCAAATATTGTCGTCACCAGGGTACCGAGCTGCGGGAGAGTTTTTCGATTGCATCAGGATATCATTCCGGTCAAATAGGTTCGCAATAATGTCAAGTATTCTACAGATCGGATCACAGGGTACTGGTAAGTCTTCTACGGTGAACCCGGACGAAAAATAGTTGCTAAAGACGGTAGCTGATTTTAGGTTTGTTAATACTTCGTTGAGGATCGTTGCTCAGCTTAGGGAGAGACTCATCTTTTCTTTGACATATTGTTTTCCAAAATTTACTAGGATTGGTTAACAATAAATTTAGCAGGTCTTGCTTGAAGTATTTGTTCTTCGCATTTTTATGCTATTTTTGAATTTCTTAAGACAGTTCAAGTACTTAAAGGGCAACTCCACTCAAAACGTCGACCCTATTGAAATGACTCATATCGCTTTAGGCGGTCAAGATACGGTAATACCCAAAATATCACGTCAAACCGACACCGCATTACCGATTAAAACCAATATTAAAAATGTTCTCCCGGCTCGGTTAGCGGCCCGAAAGCGGGTGAGCAACGCTGGCACCGGGTGAGCTAGTGAAGCAACACTGGGCAATGACGTAGGTTTAGTCCTACGCTCTCGTACGAACGCCGCGGACGCTTCGTTTCCCGTGGCATTCTGCGATTCTGCTGATGGAAAGAGGTGCTTACCACGTTATCCTGTGTTCTCCTACTTTTATTAGCGTCCAGGCAGTTCATTTAACTCCAGCATTGCTTCCGCGACAGCGCGGAAGAGAGCGAAGCGGTGCTGCTCGCTCACGCGCGTGTCGTGGAGCCGGAGAGACTCGCCTGACTCTCGTTGGGCAATGTCGAGCACGACTTGTAGTGCTGAGGGTTGCACCAACAATCTGATGCGCAACCCGGAGCTGCGGTTTCATCAGTTCCCAAGAGACCGGAAGAGGCACAAGGTGTGGGTCGGTGCCGTTCGCCGGATAGACTTCGGAAGACCGTCGACTCCGAACTCCAACGCGAAGCTCTGCTCCCAGCACTTTACGTCAGACACCTACACACGGGATCTGCGGCTGCTGACTGTTGCGGGTTTCTCCACGAAACATGCGTCTTTGAAGAACGATGCGGAGCCGTCAATGTTTGCGTACCGTCCACCGGCTGCTCCAGCACGATCAGCCGGACGCAGCAGGTCGCGGCTGATCTAACTAGCGTGCACATAAAGGGACCTTAGCTTTAGCAACTTAGACCGCTTGTGGATACATCTGTCCATCTATCTCCCATTATTTCTTTTTCTCTCGATCCGCGAGCAAGAAACAAATACAGTCACGCTGCACCGGCACTGACCGCGCCATATTTATAGCTGTCGGATTCGCTTTTCGGCCGGCAAATTTGTAAATACACACTAAAACTTACTACATTTGGTGCATATTAACAAAGTGAAGCGGTAAAAAACCAAAATGTGGAACTTATCTTTTGTTTTGAAACTCCACGTGCGACTGAGCCGACATTGTCGGTGCGACGGCTCAGAAGCGCGGGACGAGAACTAGGTGATGCCGACGACGCGCCACTAATATCAGTGTTGCCAAGCTGCTTCAGCCGGTAGTTTCGGTTTCGCCGTGCCGCCGGAACGATACTTAGATTCGCGATATCTACAAAACTATACACACTACCGAAAAAACAAATTATATCTCGTGATTCAGGGTCGCCGACTTCGACTAAACAGATCATAACCCCAAAATTGTAAAAATGGAGTGGAGTTGCCCTTTAAACATATCAAATAAAATGTTTTTTTTTTTTTTTACATTTGGCAAGGAGACGTTTTTTATTATTTAATTTTCTGAGTGTATTTGTAAGCCAGAGTTGATCCACATTCGCTTTTAACACAATTTGAGGTGCAACTCGAGACTTCAACTGCTTAAACTCGTCTTTTAGTAATTTCCAGTTCGACTCCACAGATCTTTCATTAAAATGGTGTTTGTATTCCGAAGCAAACCGCTCAAAAGCCTTGTTATGGGCACCTTCGCTAACCTTGCTGTATACATCAATGAGTTTAGGACTTATCTTTCTATTAAATAATGGCAAAGACATTTCAACAAAAACCGTGTTATGATCGCTGATCTTGTCAAGAATATGAACTGACCGCACATCATCCGCACTCGAGGTGACAACAAGGTCCAGAACAGAATTTATTCTTGTGGGTTCGTTTACAATTTGAGTAAGACCAAAGCTATGCATCAGGTTAATAAAATTTGACATTTCTGCACCAACCGCACAAGAGGCAAGACCAATGCCCTGCCTCCAATTTACACCAGGGTAATTAAAATCCCCGTAAATAATGGTACTACTGGGAAATAAAGAAAAAGCGTGCTCCATACAAACGTACAGTTTATCAACGAAAGTAATGTCGCGGCCAGGAGGGCGATGAAGGGTGATCTAAGCGTACCCACAAAACTTCAAGGTCACGATCTACAGAAATCAGCGATGCATCCATAGTTTTACTGATAGCAATAAGTACGCCGCCACCGCGGAAACTTGTGCGGTCGTTTCGAGACAAATGAAATGATTGGCTAAGAAGAACCTCGCCATCTCGAATCTCCGGATTTAACCACGTTTCGGTTCCTATCACAATCTGAGCACCTGAATCATGCACAGTTGCCAGAAAATATCTTATTTAGGCAGAAGACTGCCAAAGTTCGGCGGCAAGAACTCTGATATCAACATAATCCTGCCTATACTTCGTCTCACCCTACGATGGACTAAAGACGAAAGCTACGGACCGCGAGATCCAATCACGAGCCACTTAGAAATTGTGCGGTATTTCACTTCGATGCACGTATTGGTGTTCCGCGTCTCGGATCACTGATGAGGGGACGGGTGGACAGTGGTTCGAATTGAAGAGCACTGAGTGACTCAACAATTTTACATCGAAAAGAAAGCCACGACATATAGGCTCTTTGCAGCGTTAAAGCTATAGAAATGATGCGGCGCTTTTAGATTCGAGCATTATTCGTTCACCTATAATTAATGTTAAGCGTGTCATAGTATAGCGTGGAACGTGATTGGACCTGGCGTTCCGTGGCTTTGGCCTTTAGTCCATCGTAGGATGAGACAAAGTATAGTGCTATTTTTCTAGACTGTCAAGTCATCGCTGGATTCACAGCTTGAAAATTTTGAACTAAAATAATCTCATCAGGCTCAAAACAATACACGTACAGCTTCCCACCGACATAAAGCTTGTAGTACACAAGTTTCACTTTTATGTTTTGATTTCTGAACTGCGCATTAAACTGCCACAGTCTGCTTCGGTGGTCGCAGGGAGGAAGTGGCCGGAGATCGAGCGCGCGTGCCGAACGTGCAAGACGTTCGAAACATGAGCTCCGTGGGAGCGTCTACAACGGCCCTTGCTGGCCGCGGATTTTCTGATTCTGCATCTACTGATGAGTACCAGGTTGTACTGCCACCACTACCGCGTGGTGCACTAGCACTGAACACTGTACTTCTGCACTGTGATGTCAAGGGCCGCCCGTACAGGATTGAAGACTTCAAACGTGAGCTGGAACGCCTGAACGTCCTCCGAGAAGTGGCTTCAATCGGAGCATACCAGATGAATCACGTCTGGATCGTCACTCTCAGATCATCAGCTGCCACGCTCAGGTTAGTCGCTGCAAAGGAGCTCAAAATCAAGGACCGGTGATGCCTAGTCATTGATCCGAGCAACGCTGAAGTAAGAGTCAAGATCCACTGGATCCCATTTCATGTGTCGAACGACGCAGTACGCAAGACGTTGGAGCCTTTCGGTAAAGTTACAGAAGTAACCCGGGACACCTGGATGGCCGAAGGTTTCCAGGGCATCGAGTCTGCGACAAGGCTTGTGCGCATCACCCTCCAGGAGGGGACAACGATCGACAGCCTACCGCACCAGTTACGGCTCTTTGGAGCGAACTGTTTGATTGTGGTCCCTGGACGCGCACCGTTATGCTTGCGTAGTAAGCGTACTGGACACATACGACGAGACTGCGTTGTTCAGAGTGTCATCGCTTCGGACATGAGGTAGAAGACTGCGTGAGGACCTACGCTTCAGCTGTCGGACGTCAAGAACCTGATCCGGTAAATGAAATGACCGTGGACGCTGACGAGGCGGAGAGCACAGCAGCCAGCACCGCTCCTGCAGTCCTGAGCCCTGCATGCAACGACCGCGATTTTCGCCCTGAAGAGCAAGACCGAAAGCCTGGTGAAGATGAGAAGACATCTGTCACAACAGACGAGAAGAAAGTCTCAAGCTCACCAGAGCCTCAAATTGAAGAAAATAGCGATTTCGAACACCATTCGACAACAGAGGAGACCCCGGAAGTCGTCGAAATGCCTGACGCGAGTCAGGCTAGCAAGCGATCCCTGGAAAGATCATCCGAGATCCCGGAAACCGAGAATGAAGTCAGCGAAAACGAGGTTCCGTGGAAAAAGTTTACTACAAAAAAAAGGTCGTTATAACGCGCTTCGTACCCGACAGACCTCGCAGTAATGATGCAAGGTAAAAGACTGGATTGATCTACAGATGGCACTCTGCAACTATCAACTTAGGCAAGTATAATTGGGGAAAGGAAAGAAAATATTAGTATCCTGGGTATCCCGCGTATGTGCAACCTTTCCTCTTAGAAATATTTGAAATGCCTGAAACTTGCCGATTTGAGTCTTTGAATATCCGGGGATTGAATTCCAGCCGAAAGCAGTACCAGTTACAGCGGTTGCTAGCTAAAGAACAACTGGATATTTTGGCAGTTCAAGAGACAAAAATGGCCGAAGACGAACAGGTTGAGCGAGCATTGCGGCCATTTCTTTTAAGGTACGAGGTCTGTGTCAGCCATGCCGTTGGTCTGTCAGCAGGGTGCTTTCACTTTCTAAAAAAGACCTTAAAGATTTCTAATTTGTCAGTAATTTCTCATGATCAAGGTCGTTTCATTATTTGTGATTTTACTATGTCAGAACTGTCTTGGCGAGTTATTTGTATCTACGCTTCAAACAAGGTGAAAGACCGAGAACTATGCTTTAATTATCTTCGCCCATACTTAGAATGTGACCGCATTGTTGTCTTCCTTGGAGATTTTAATTGTGTCTGCAACGCTTCAGAGAGGTCAACGCAGAGAAATGAAAATGACAGTAGCGCGAACCTGTTAAGCAAGATAGTAGATGAATACGATATGATGGATGTAGCGGGAATTAATGCAAAAAGAGGACAACTACAGTACACGCATTTCCAGGCATCCACACATTCCCGTCTTGATAGAATTTACGTGTCATTTGATTTAATAAGTAATTTTCAAAAGTACGAAGTGAAGTCTCTTCATTTCACCGACCATTGCTTGGTAACTGCAACATTTGGGAGCAGAGCCCGTAAAACAAATAATTTTACTTGGGAACTCTGGAAGCTCAATGCCAAGCTTCTAAAAGATGAGCAGTTTGTTTCCAGCGTAAATGCACTATTTGAAAAATATACAGAAGCAAATGACCTCTCTTTACAGACAAGATGGGAGTACTTTAAGGAGGAACTTAAGCAAGTGGCAATTGAAAGATCAAGCAGTATAAAACTTAAAGCAACTGCTAGAGAGAGGCAACTGAATCGAGACTTACGGATACTTCACGAAACAGAATGTGAGAACCCCGGCCATGGGTTAAAGGACATCCAGTTCGTGAAGTCGGAGATTGAAATTTTGCACAGAGAAGCTACGAAGGCGCGGTTGTACGCTCTCGAAATAACAAATTTCTTTTTGGGGAGCAACCTACCAAACGATCTTTGACTTTCGAAAAAACGTATGCACTAGCAAAGGATACTTATGAAATTGAAGTTAACAATCAGATCAAGACTGATTCCAGCAGCATCGAAAAGGCCTTTGTTCATTACTATACCGAGCTTTTTGGGAAAAAGTCACCACATACTGGCTCGGTGGGCCTGATGAATTTGCTGATGCATGTTCCCCAATTGGAAAACGATATAACGGAGTGGCTTGAAGAGCCAATCACGCTAGGAGAAATACAAAAAGCTGTTGATGAACTACCCAGTCACAAGGCGCCAGGACCTGATGGAATTACGTCGGAATTCTACAAAACATTCAAAACCCGTAGTTGCACAGTGCTCCCTAATGTATTACGCGAGGGATACGACGTGAAAGAGCTTCCTCCGTCCTTTTTAAAAACACACACCATCCTAATTCCCAAATCAGAAGACTCTGTAAAACTACGCTGTGTTACCAACTATCGGCCGATCACATTATGTAATACGGATTATAAGATATTCACGAAAATTCTCACTAGGTGGCTTCAACATGTAATTTGTCAAATTGTCGGGGAACACCAAACGTGTGGCATAAAAGGAAGAACAATCCAGTCAAATATACATATTGCAAGAAGTGCTTTGGAATGTTGCTCAGATGAAATGGAACAGGTTGCCATGCTACAGATAGATCTTGAAAAAGCATTTGATAGAGTTAATCACGACGTTCTTTGGCAGGTGTTGACACACGTCGGAGTGGGAAAAGTATATTTTTGATGGAGTCAGAATGGCCTATAGAGGATGCTCAACGAAGCTTATTGTAAACCATAATCTGACTACGCGTATCCCAATGTTGTCTTCTGTCCGACAAGGATGCCCACTCTCACCATTATTATTTGCCCTCTATCTGGAACCTTTTTGTTTGAGCATCATTAAAAGTGGGAACGTCCGAGGTTATAAGTTAAACTCTGTAGAAATTAAAGTCCTTGCGTACGCTGATGACATTGCTATATTTTGTTCTGACAAAAAAAGTGTAACTGAAGCAGTTGTTTTAACCAAGAACTTTTGCAGAGAAACTGGAGCTGCAGTGAACTGGAGAAAATGCACTGGGTGTTGGCATGGTCCATGGGCGACGAAGCCTTTAGAATATGAAGGCATCGAGTGGAGTGAGGAACCTTGTAAATATCTCGGTGTTCCACTTCATCAATTTCGCAACAGCACGTCTTACTGGTCTGAAGGTACTATCGATTTGAAAAAGCGTGTGTCCCGATGGCCTTCTCGTGATATGTTCATTTTTGCAAGAGCAACGGCTTGTAACATTTTTCTGATTGCGAAGATTATGTATGTGCTGCAAGTACTACATTGTGCCCGCATGAATGTTCAAAAAATTCACAGGGTGTGTGCTTTGTTTATTTGGAAGTCCGGATCAGAGCCGATGAGACGAGATAACCTTTTTCGACGCATTTCACTTGGTGGCATTGGCTTACCACACCTCTTTGTTAGACAACTTGTGTCACGGTTTTTCTTTCTACGGCATCAGGAACAACCATTTGTGCGTACAATGATACAAACAAAATTAGCATGTCACTTGCCATCATTTCTGGTCTCATCCGTTAATTTGAAACCTATGGCAAGCGTAGGTTTTCTAAAAGAAGTAATCGAATCGTTTCACTTTTTATCCGCACGGTTTTCACGAGAATACCTCTCCGGTGTAACCAGAAAGGAACTTACAAGAGCACTTTTGGACACACTTTTCCCGGTCCCGCTCTACAGGGCAATCTTTAGTGCTGGTCCGGGTCAAGATGTGCTCTGTCGAGTTAAAAAGATGTATATTCCACCTGCAGTGAAAACTTTCTTTTTTAAGCTACACACTAATACGTTGCCTGTGAAGGTATGGATGCAACAAAAAGGAATGTTTGTTCCGTGGTCAGTCGACTGCTTGCTGTGTAAACAACCGGAGAGTATAGAACATGTTTTTATTAACTGTTGGGATGCTATTTTGTTTTGGGATATTTTAAAGCGGACATTGAAAAAAGATTTGCCTATCACACCACATTCCACACGTTTCCTTCCTGTCGACAAACAAGATTTGATTCCATACGACGTTTTTATGGTCATCGGGCTTTTTAGTATTTGGAAATCACGCATGGCAGTGAGACATGCAGCCATTAATCCTCAACCTGTGTACTTCAGTGAAATTATCACCCAGATTAAGAGCATTTATGCTCCCGCAGAGCGGGCGCCAGAGTGGGCGCCAATACTGGATAACATCATCCAGATGAAGCAATTGTAACAGCTGTTTATGCTTTAACAAGTTACAACTACTGTTTACCAGGATTAGGAAAAAACAATATAGAACTCAATTTGAAACTTTCTCAATGTCTTTACCTGCTAGCTAGCAACTTGTGTAAGCGGAAATATCAATACCGGTGACAAGGTAGCATGTCCCATGCCTCCAAAAAGTGTGAGTGTCTTTTGTGTAAAAGTGAAATACGTGTAACCAATGAGTAAAATGAATGACTTTATTGTAACTGTTCAAACTAAAATTAAAGGATATAAAGAAAAAAAAAAAAGGAAGTGGCCGAGTGGGCTAACGCGTCTCAGCTCGGAGCGTGAAGCGAAAGCTTGCGCTGGGAACCTCCTGGGTTCGATCCCCGCCGCCCCCGCCCGTTTCGATCACTACTGCTCACTATAGGGAAAATGGCTCATTTTTGCCCGTTTTCGGTTTCTCGCGCCATAGAGCCCCATGTATTCGAAAACTCCATCGGCCTCTATTTTCCCATTGAACTTTTCACAAAATCACTTATAACTTTTGAATAAGGCATCGGATCGGGATGAAACTTTGGCATCTGGTTGTGACCTTTAGCGCTACCTTTGGGCGGAGAATGAGCGTTCGGTGGTGCCTAGTTTATTTTTGCGGTAAAAAAACCCTGTAAATTTTCTTTTGTGACACCCTGTATTTATCGCAACGTATCGACTAATTAACGCATGGCTTGCTTTTATTCTTTTTTTTTTTTTGTTCGGGTCACAGCATGCATACGTGTTTTCATTACTTTTTAGTAGCACGCCGTACGAAGTCTGCTCATTTTTATATTCAATTGATCATGTAAACGCGTAGATTTGTGATCTTATTTTTGATACCGCGCATGAAAAAAAGAAATCGACCTACATTGGATGTGTGAAAACCAAACAACAAAAAATCCCGGATCCTACTTTATTGTTGGTATTTTGAAAAGTTTCTAGAAAGTGTAATACTTTGGCTAGTGACATTCGTCATTGAATTAAATTTTAAAAAATACCATTAGTGTTCGCGTATGGTGACGGTTTTTTAACGAGCGTTTAGTTGTATAAAAAAATACTCGATTAGAGTACATACTCGGTTGTATCAAAAAAAAGTATTTTGTTACAATGCCGGCATACCCCGAACCCGTATATACTGTAAAACCTTTAATGTTCGCGAGCCCCTAATTTTTGCGAATTTCCCATTTAAGGCACGCGACATTTAAGGGCCGCGATTATGCAATTTGTGACCAATTCGCGAAAAATAGGGCCGCGAAAATAGAGGGTTTCGCGGTACTTGAAGATCAAAAAATTGTTTTAGCCAACATTCATCGATGGTAAAGACCTTTCCCGCGCAGTTTTAGAAAAAACGACAATATTAATTCGAAAGGACGGGTGAAAAATTCCTTGTTCGTTTGTTTCCTACCATTTATGCTTGGCTGAATTCTTTTGTTTTCTAATTCGAACATGATGGACACTTTCATATATTTTTAACAAAAATATTTCTTGACCACCTTGTTTAGTTCACTCTAATTTTTAATATATTTTTTTATGAAAACTGAAAAGGTAGCCAACGAAAGAACCGTTTTGTAGCCCGTTCAAACTTAGCAGACACTTGAAGACTAAAGCATAATTTCTTACCCACCTTAAAGGTCACATTTTTTCACGCAGTATTTAAAAAAGAAATATGTCCATAATATTAGTTAAAAAGCTACAGGTGAATTACTTCTATCTTTGTATGTTTCGCCATTTTATACTGAGCAGAAAAGTTGCCTGTTTTATTTTTCGTTTTTTTTTTGTATTTTTAAAACATAGTGGACATCCCTATATGTTGAAGTCACAAAAATCTTCTTGACCACTTAATTGTCACCTTCTATTTTATATATTTTGTTCACGAAAACTAGACGTGGTTAACCGTTTGTATATGTCTTTCGAGCGTAGCAGACTAAAGACAAAAAGTTAATCTTCAAACCACCATCCCCCAATTTTAAATATAATTTTCTCTAAATTCTGAACATATTCATCAAAATATAAATTTTTAAAAGTACGGGTGAAGAACCGCTTGCCTGTTTGTTCCGAAGCTTATATCGAGAAATTTAGTTAGTGGTCAGTGTAAAGGTAGTAAACACCCCCCCCCCCCCCCATACTTTCATTTCATTTCATTTATTATGCCCTCAGGTCCCGAAGGCATCGCAGAGGGCAGTCGCCGGTTAACACATAAAACTAACCTTGTTGAGTGAGGCAAAACAACAACAACAAAAACACACGCGCTACGCAACATCTGTTAAAAAGTTGGTAATAACATTTTTAAAATCAACAGTGTTAGTTATTGAGACTATATGTGCGGAAAAGGCGATTCTAATCAATGGATGTCTGCAGGGTAGAAAAGAGGCATTAAAAGTGGAGGTGCTGCAATGGGGAATCCCCACCTTTAGGTCATGGTCTACACGTGATGAAATGTACGATGGTTCTAAAAACAATGCTTGACGGAGAGCGGGGTTAGAGTAATAAATCTTGTGAAATAAACATAGACGAGCTATTTTTCTTTGGAAAGAGAGATCAGGCGAGGAGAGGGACGATTTCATGGAAGTTACACTGACTGTGCGATTATAGTTCGAAAGTATGAAACGGGCAGAACGATTCTGAATAGATTCGACAGCGACTTAAATTACAAAAAAAAAAAAACATGAATTGACCACTTTAATTATTTCTCATGAAACTTTTATCACTAAACTTTATTATGAAAGCCAATCAAGTAGCAGGCGTAAGAATAATTTTTATGGGTCCTTTCAGATTTACAGACAACGCTTGTATATTTGAAGACAAACATTCTATTTTCTTAGCCAACATTCTTTTCGCTATAGTACTGAGCGTACAACCCAAGGGAGACTAGAAAACGTTCAAAAGCGTTTCATTCGTATTTTAAAGATCGTTATGTTTGTTATAAAGTTTACTATGGATATAAAATACTGTTCGACAAATGCAGTTACACTACTTTGACTTCAAAACGCTGTGACTGATTTCATTTTTGTTATAAATGTCTGTATGGGATATATGAGTCCCGTGATTTGACATTATTTATCAACGTTCATGTTTCAAGGCGAACAGTGCGGACGTACGTTTGGCATGCATCAAGTTATCCAAACTAGCGCCATATGTCTCGCTTTCAACACTTGTATAATAACGTTCGTGTAGCAGAGTTCGATATTTTTCACCCATGTTTTGTTGCGTTTATAAGTCATTCTTTACCAGTGCCTAATCCACCTGCTGTGCATCATTACTAAGGCTTTGGCTGTTCATGAGTACATAAAATAAACGAATGAATGTGCGAATGAAAACGACAACAATATTAATTTTAAATAGTATACATATGCAGAACTGCTTGCTTGTTTATACATGCATACGTTTGAATAATGCTTCTTGGCCACCTTGATCTGTACGTCCAAACTTAATTATTTTATTTTATTTTTTACGAAAACTTGAAAGATAGCAGGCGAAAAAACAATTTTTTGAAGCCGTTCGAACTAATCAAACAACTTAACCAACCCCCTCATTCATAAATATTCTTTCCCATATCTCTTCAGAAGATGAAAAAATACGAATTTTAATAAGTATATACGTGAAGAACCGTTTGCTCATTTCTTTCCTTGTTTTGCCATTTACACTTGCTCAGTATAAACATGTTTAAATAAACCAATATTTTTCGACCACTCACTGTTCGTCCAAACTTATTTTCTTGTCTTATTTTTCACAAAAACTTAAAAATTGGTAGACGAAAAAACCGTCTTTCTCATTCGTTCTAACTAAGCAAACAGACCTGAACTTCTTGAAGGAAATTCCCTAATTTCTCAGTCACCACCCCACGACCTTTAAGAACCCTTCAGGGAATTTTGATGAAAACGATCACAACATTAATTTGAAGAACTACAGGTGAAGAACCACTTGCTCGCTAGTTTTTTGTATTGTCATTTGAAATTGCTCAGTATAAACATATGTTTGAATTGAGCAATGTTTCTGACCACCTTGATCTGTAAGTCCAAATTTAATTATTTTAATTATTTGTTTTTACAAAAACTAAAATATATAAGACGAAATAACTTTTGTAAGTCGTTCGAACTAAGCAAGCGCTGTATACTTCAAGACATAAATACTAATATCTCAGCCACCACCCCTCGACCTCAAAAAACCTTTCACGCAATTAAAAAAACAAAAACAACCACAACTATTATTTGACAAACAAACAGGTGAAGATTTACTTCCTTGTTTGTTTTGTTTGTTTTGCTGTTTACACTTGGTGAGTAGGAACATAGTAGACACTCCCATATGTTTGAATTAAAACGAATGCTTCTTGACCACACTAATTTTTACGATTTTAACTCAGTTACTTTATTTTTACTGAAACTAAAAATAATAGCAGACGAAAGGGACCATTTTTCTAAGTCGTTCGAACAAAGTAAACAAACCCGTATACTTGAAGAGAAAAAAAAATTCTTAGCCACCACCCTTCGATCTCAACGAACCTTTCAGTCAATTTTGACAAAAACTGACCACAAAACATTAATTTGAAAAGTTGGAGGTGAAGAACCGCTCGCGTGTTTGCCATTCATGCCAAGCAGAAGCGTACGAGGCCTGGCCCTATCCGCAACGTCATTCGACCCGGAGTTAGCAGGCGGCAAACTTCGATCGGGTCGGTGCCCGGTTGCCCCTAGCAACGGTCGCGTTTCCCCTAGCAACGGGACAGGGTTGCCAGCCGCGGGGGCGGTGGCGTTTTGCGGGGGAGTTCCTTTCACTCAATGGGACTGAATGGCCCGTCCCGTACAACCAGAGCAGCGCACGGCGTGTGGATCTTCGATTTTTCTCAGGCCTCCGAATCGAGGTCGTCTCTACCCCCCTCTCTCTCTCTGTATCCCTCTCCCCTTCCCTACTTTTTCTCTGTTTCTCTCTCCTGTCTCTTTCTTAGAGATGTAGCGAGCATTTCTCGAACTTGAGGTTCGATTGGTTGAGCGAACCTTCAAACTTTTAGTGGAATTCGACGAAGTTTCACTTCTGAACAGCGTTGCCAGACTTAATGATAATAATAATAATAATAATAATAATAATACAATTAATATAATTTAAATTTTATTGTTATTAAAAATATTTATTAATAATCAATACATCAGTGAATCAATCCATCTTTATTAGACAGCACCCAGAAACAACCCTGAGGCCTTGGTGTTGGCACACTGATGGACATCAAATACATACAACAAAAAAATTGCAGAAAGATAATGCACTTTACACTATACGTGAGAAGAAAACAAACTAAGATCAATTTTTATAGCATAGTACTAGGCGGTATAATGCATGAAGAGTAGAGTTAAAAATTAGGAGGCAGTAACAGCAGGAGAGAAACACAAGACAGTAGGAAGAACTGACGCCCCACCAAACTGCACGTTTGAAGTTGACGGGGCTCAGACATACCAGAGCCGTTCAACAATGCTCAACTTTACGGGCAAGCTTTTAATAGGGAAAGAATAAACGTCTCGTAGCATGGGTGGAAAATATGAAGTTTGTCATAATAGTGGTTGAAACACTCAGCTATTCTAATGATTGGATTTACCGTACTAGAAGTACCGGAAACATAAAAAGAAATTGAAGCCGAGTAGGCAGACGTGGAACTCTAAGGCAGAGTTCAGATAACAGGCTCGAAGAATTGATCAGGTATGCAACATTTTAAACAAAAGCAAAAAATCTGCGTTCTCCCAACGCCGGTACAGGCTAGGCAAAACAACACGCTCTAACGCAGCCCCATATGTTAAACAGTGAACATCCTCCTGTTATGTAGCGATGTTTAAAAATAGGAACAAACTTTGCACTCGTTTCATTTCTAAGAAGTGAGTTTTAGAGATTCCATTCCATATAACCGAGACATATTCCAACTGCAACCTGGATAACGAAGTGTACAACGTGATAAACGCAGTCGGGTTTTTTCACTCCCTGGTTAAGCGAGAGGCAACACCCAACATGCGCAATGACGATTTAACCAGTTCACCTTCGTCATCAGAGAAACACAAGCTAGAATCAATTATGAATCCCAGATCTTTGATTTCATCCAGCCACTTGAGACAAAGTCGCCCCATGATTATTATATGCATAAAAAGGCATTATGATGTTTTCGAAAGGATGACATGACCTTGGTTTAGGACAGGTTTAAAAGAAGGTCGTTGTTGTCAGAGCACCATCGGTAGAAAGAGCATGCATCCTCCTGGAGCTAGCGCAATCATCTGGAGTAAATATTTCTCTACAAATGTTTATATCATCAGCATAGTGCAGGGATGAGAATTTAAGACAGCATGGGAGACGTCATTTACGATATTTGTGAACAGAAGAGGTCCTAAAACAGATCCCCGGGGAACGTCAGAACTTGCCCTGTACGGCGAAGAGTTCATATTGTCGACTCGGACGTACGCCTCACATTGGACAAGTAGTTTTTCAACCAGCCGTGTGCTGAGCCAGATACCCCGTAGAAATGGAAAGCTGGGATAATACAATTTTGTGATTGGCTACATCAAAATTCCTGCTTAAGTCAAAGTAGACAACATCTAACTGACCTCTGTTACATACCGCAAGAGACGCGGTAGACATAAAGGCCCGTTCACACTCTCGCAACCGAGTACGACCGAGAGAGACCGAGACTTGTTAAAACCACTTAAAATTTCTTAGGACGAGAGAACACACTGGCACGCTGGCGCCATCTATGCGGTGACCCTGGAACTGCATTTCACAAGAGCGAAGGTTTTGCGGGATTTCCGAGGTCAAATGTGCGTAATACCTATGAGAAAGCTCCGTTTATAACGTTGACAAAAGTTTTTCGAGCCAAGAAATAAAGGATAATGCGCGAGAGAAATAGAAAATATGCCGGACCGCCAAGTTTACACTGCTACCCAATAGATGGCGCCAGTGCGTCCTCGTTGTAAGAGGCTTTAAGGAACCCAGTTTTAAGAGGTCGCAAGAGTGTGAACGGGCCTTTTAACTTACAAGATAGTCGTTGATCTGGCGCTCATAAAGCCATGGTGATTGAGAATTGTTGAGTTTCGAAATTTGAAATGCAGGAATTGGTGGATGACCATTTCAAAGAGCTTGAAGAGTGGAGATAGTTACAAACATCACCTTTTTTCCCGACTTAAATCCCAATGCGCAAAAATAAATTCTTCCCGGCTCCATTTTGGCTCTATTTTTCTTCTTTTCGTAGATCGCACTTCGAGCTATTCTGTGACGGGCTGCGAGTTTCTTTTCTGGAAGGATTATACTTTCTTCATACACAAGCTGACAGTATGGATGATAATCTGACATTGTTCACCAACGTTCAAAAAAAAATTATCGGAGGTCATCTACTGATGTGTTCACAGATTCCATATTTGGAGTGTTTGTAGTGGACTGTAGTAGGAGACGACGACGAAACCAGAATGAGGACCAGAGCACGAGACAGACGAGAGCTCGTGTAGACTTTCCGCTGCAGATATCATTCGGAACCACTTCGTTATTTTAGGAACATTAAACAAGTTATAAGTGGTGACCCGGACAAAGCACCTTCGCCTTCGGTGCATCGTCATGAGCAACAACGAAGACTCCACGGCAGGCGAAATCTCATCCGTACATGTTCGTCTTCCAAATTATTGGACCGCCGATCCGGAGGTATGGTTTGCTCAAGTCGAAAGCCAGTTTTCCACGTATCACATCACTTCGCAAATCCGCATACGTCGTCGCCGCTCTTCCACCCTAAATAGCGACCGAAGTACGGGACTTAATCTTCGTTCCACCACCGAACGAAACTTACACCACATTGAAGACGGAACTGGTGAAGCGCACCTCGGAATCTGAACAGCGCCGACTACAGCAACTCTTGACAAGCGAAGAACTCGGCGACCGCAAACCGTCGCACCGGCTCAGACTCCTCCAACAGCTCCTCGGCGAGATAGCAGCATCATTCGACACGTCACTTTTGAAGGAACTATTTCTTCAACGATTACCGACCAATGTTCGCATGATGCTTGCCACGACGTCAGACCTCCAGTTGCCTGCCCTGGCACAGGTAGCAGACTACATTATGGAGGTTGCCACGCCGCTGGTAGCAGAATTGCATCAATCGCAAGTATCGACAAGAGCATCTGTTGATTCACCATCTACCAATTTCTCTACAGAGCTGCACCAGCTACGGGATGTTTTCCAACGAGAGTTAAGTCAACTCAGAAATGAAAAAGCTGCAGCTTCGTTGCGCTCTCGGTCGACATCGTGGCAACGTAACAATGAACGCTATCCTCGGAACCGCTCAATTTCACCACAATCCAGAGTCTGCTGGGGCCACCGGACATTCGGAGACAGGGCCAGAAACTGCACACCACCGTGCGCAGCGACGGAAAATGCAAACCCCCACTACTCGAAGCGGCGAGTGCTGCTGGGACGGATGCTGGCCGCTTATTCTTTGTCACAGATCGCGATACCAGCCAGCGTTTCCTTATCGACACTGGCGCTGAAGTAAGCGTACTGCCTTCATCTGCACTTCCTCGTCAGCCTCAACAACCTCACTCCTCCCTTCAGGCTGCCAATAAAACATCCATTGCTACGTACGGTGAGCGAGTTTCGACAATCAACATCGGACTGCGGAGAGTTTTCCGATGGGTATTTTTAGTCGCGGACGTTGCCTACCCAATATTGGGTACTGACTTTCTCACGCATTTCAACCTCATTGTTGATATGTTGAACAAGCGTCTAGTGGACCCAACCACTGATCTCAAGGTTCAGGGAATAGCACTCACTACCTCTGATCCACGTCCTAGAGAGCACCAACAGGAAGAGTCCAGGTACGAGACGCTACTTCACCATTTCCCATCGTTAACTCGCCCTCATAACTTTCAACATCCAATCAAACATGACGTGACCCACCAGTTTGTTACAACAGGCCAACCTGTTTATGCTCGACCATGTCGGCTACAGCCGGATCGCTTGAAAGTGGCACAACAGGAATTCGCCCACATGCTTAATTGGGAATCATACTTCCCTCATCAAGTTCATGGGCATCGCCTCTACATATGGTGCCAAAAAAAAACACCCGGGGATTGGCGACCTTGTGGTGATTACCGCGCCTTGAACAACTCAACAGTACCGGATCGCTATCCCCTCCCACATATCGAAAATTTCACGGCATTCCTTCATGGCGCTAAAATCTTCTCTAAAATTGACCTCGTCAAAGCGTACCATCAGATACCTGTACACCCTGCTGACAACGCCAAGACCGCCATCACTACCCCATTCGGTCTTTTTGAGTACGTCAGAATGCCATTTGGCCTAAGAAATGCCGCTCAGACGTTTCAGCGTTTTGTCGACCACGTAACTCGAGACCTTCCCTTTTGTTATGCATATCTTGATGACGTCCTCATCTACAGCCTCGATCCTAAGGAACACTTGGAACATCTCGAACTTCTTTTCCATAGGCTTGATGAATATGGCCTCATAGTTAACAAGGCCAAGTGCGAATTCGGTGTCACCCAAATCAACTTTCTCGGCCACCACCTCGACCAGCATGGACTTCGACCTCTCGACGAGAAAGTCAAGGCTATTCAGGATTCAAGCACGTTTTATAACAACTTCTCAGTGTTGGGTAAAGTACATCTATAAAGTACTTGAAGTAAAGTATAAAGTAAAGTAGAGGTTATGTACTTCAAGTAAAGTAGTAAGTACAAGGGGCGCAATGTATACTTGAAGTAAAGTTATATAAATACGATGTACTTTTAAAGCGCAAATAACTTGTAACACTATCTTTCATGGCGCTCTTTCCTTCTTCTATACAGTGTATTATTTTAAACTGGTATGCATGGCCCCATGGGTAATCGGAGGTGCATCAGTTATTTCCAGAAATGGTTGCGAATATCAGATCGAGTCAAGCGGCCACATAGTACATATTTTTGAAAATGCCGCCAAAATCAGAAGTTTCTTTGGCTTCGGATTTTGGCGCCACTTGCACTGGCTTGAAGTCAAGCTACGAGAGAGCGTGAACGGTCCCGTAGCTTCCGCAAGCAATCTTCACGTGGAGGAGTGCCTCCCCTAATTTTTTTAACCTCCTCGCTTGCGCTGACCGAGCCAGAAGTGGGAATGCTGAAGAAAGAAAAAAAAAAAAAAACGCCCTCAGTATCGGAGCAACCCGCCGTCTGTTCGCATTTCTGGTCAGAGTAGAATATCCCTCCCGGTATTTCTTCAGAATTGACAAAGCATCATTTTGTGATACAGGTCTAACAATACCAAATTTGGTGAATGCGCTTCGTGCCAGTCGGGAGCTGTACTTTCCTCGGAAAGTACCAGAAAAACTACCGTACTTTAAAGTGACAATGAAGACAATTTTATTTTATTTTTTTTTTTTAATGGCGCTTCTAGCTTTCTGGGGAGCCTAGCGCGCTGCCTACTTTTTTGTAAACATTTGTGACGCGTATTTTCGTGCCTACGTAAGAACTGAAGAAACCGAAACTGAACTATCTCCATTCTCATTTCAGGGCCTCCGAAAACGGAGGGGACGTAGGGAGTGACGTCAAGTGTGAATAGTCGGTGTTGGTAGTATTTAGGAGATCGAGACTCTGGTTACCGCGTTGCGTTATAGCAGCGCGGTGGCGCGGTCGTTTCGTCAAATCTGTCAACATGGACGACAATGCCACTCTCGTGAGCGAGTCCGGGCTTCCGTTCAGTGACCTAACACCAACGAAACGGGAATACGTGTGTGGCAGCCTCCGCCATCACCCGACGGAGACCGGCCAGCCGGCAACGAGTGGCCCGCAGGCTCCGAGCAGGGAAGCAGTGAGCAACATTCGCGCGGGCGAGACGAGAGCGGTGCGTTGCCGAAGGACAGGGACGTGGGAGAGGTGCCGAGGGGAAAGCGGCAGCGACCCGGCCGTTCCGGGAACGGGTTCCTCCGCGGGGGACGCTCCCCAAGAAGGAGAAAATAAACAGCACCATTTTTGGTTTTCACCAAAGTCGGACGTCCTCTCTTTTCGTCGTCAAAGAACACGAACAGCAACCCACACGTGAAAACTAGCGCCGCCCGAACGAATACTGGTCTTCAGTCGACCGTTAGAACAGCTATCTACAGTGCACAAATTTGGCGTGACTACCATTTTGCAGAATCCTTCGAGTACCGTGTTCCCAAAGTAAACATGACACCGACATCCGAAACCAAAACCAAATTTCGTCTCTCACGTGTTCTTTTTTTATTTTATTTTGTTTTCCATAGTTGCTCGTTGCCCGTTTCGCGTCCAGCGTACAAAGAGAAAAAACAATTATGCTGTTTTATTTACGGTTTAGTAGTCATTTACGGTCCCATTGATACTTTTCATGGTTATTCAAGCGGAAATTAGAACAGTATTCCTAAAAATTGTGAACCCAAACGTGACCAAGGGCACCTCTCTCGTTTCGACCAATCGCTGGCGCGTCTCTTGTGACGTCGCACTTCTTGGCCCCGCAACGGTCACGTGATCTCCGCTTCTCCTGGCTTCTCCCGCAACTCTCGGGGCGTCGCCCCAGTCGATTTCGGTACAATTATTACCGCGACGGTTTAATTGATTTGCGCGGCACACAAGCGCCGGTTTCGGCTGAAATTTGGGCAACGTGGCCTGAGACGTGCCTGGAACCCAGTTCAATCGTAAAAAAAAGTATCCGAAATTGTCTTCATTGTCCCTTTAAGTAAACTCCAATTACATATTTAGACAATGTACATCAAATAAAGTACAGGTTTTCTAAACCTACTTGAAGTAGCACTCTATGTACAATGTAGTTGAGGTAATTCTTAACACTACATATGCTCACCATAGGTCGATTAGCTTTACAACTGGGAACCTTCCAGTTGTTGGTTGTTCAACTGGAGTCAGGTTAGGTTAGGTCTACGCAACCATTACGAATTTACGGAAAAAAAGTCTTTATTTGTTTAGGAAAAAAAAATATTTCATATGCAATTTCTTTACTAAACATATATCAGAACTTATATAAATTATATGAGACACACTCGTATAAGACGAATGTGCGGCGCATAGAACTTCTTATATGATCTAACGTGCTCTTCTGTTTATCGGAAATATTCATTTTTTTTCCATTATGGATAAAGTAGCTTATTTAATATATTATGAAACGACTACCAACGTTTTACGCAATACGAATAAAACAATAAGTACTGTAATTGCTTTGGTTAGTTTATTAACATTAAACGATCAAATAATATAATATACACCCCACTAATACTGCACTTTTCCTCCACCCTAATTGTGGCGCCAGCTCATTTTATTTTATTTTTTTTTTTTTCGCATGCGCACAAAAGTTGATTTTTAGTCGAAACTTTCGTCGAACAGTTCGAACTTCCTTGAACTCGAACCTCGGCAGGTTCGCGACGTATCGACTCTCTCTTTCCCTCTCTCTTTCTCTCTCGCTCTCTCGTGACTGTTTCACCCACTCGGTACTCCTGGTAGGTGCTTCTTCGCCCTTTGAAGTCGTCGTCGTCGGCTTTGTTAGACGGGCTTTATTTATCGACGGTGAACGGAACGGGCGTTAAATACATACTTGGGTAGCAATTCAATTACAGTAATTGAATTACTGTAATTTAATTACTTTCCCGGTAATTTGTAATTGTAATTAATTACTTCTAGCTAAAAGGAATTGTAATTGTAATTTAATTACTTTCTAGCGTCAGTAATTGCAAAATTCCAGACACAATTACAATTACTTTGCAAGATTGTGCGGTGCCGGCGCTTTTCCTCTCCTGACTACGGGGGGACGACAGTACAGCCAAAGCACAGGGGAGAGAGTGTATCCCAACCTGCTCAAGAGGAGGGAAAGGAGGAATGGGAACGAGAGGCTGGGATAGAACGGAATGAAGGGTTTTGTAGGCTGTAAAACGATTTAATGAAAAATTTGAGAAATAATTTGATAAATGAGGGCTACATTCACGTCGCTTTTCGTTTCTGTCGCAGTTGAAATTTGTCTCTTCGTCTCGTTCGCTTCCTGTTGCTCGTGTTCCTAGGAGTCTTTCTTATTTCTCATTCCCATCAGGGGCATCGGGGTTCGAAGTCGAGCTGTTTGGGCTACGATCACATCATCTGGTCGAGGCGGGGAGGTTCGAGGTTCTCTTTACGCGTCTTCGTCGCTAGCATATTCAGTTACATATTTCAGTCAAGGTTGGGGACTTTTATTGTCCATGAAATTATTCTCTTTTCCTTATGAGTTCTTCACGTCCCTCTTCTCTAGCTCGCCTGTTGGTACCACTTACATTAAGTTGTGTCACTCTAACATCGAGGCGAAGAAGCAGAAGGTCTCTTTAACACGACTCACATCACCTTACTTCCAACCGTATTTGCTACATTGCTTTGCCCTCTCCCAATCCTCGTCTACCTTTTTGCATAAATTTTCATTATTTACTGTTTGCTCTAACCCCTAACCTTTTCAACCGTTTGTCAACCTGATTGGACGACATTCCAAAACTTTACAAACCGCGGTTTTAGACTGTCAAGAGCTTGTTTTAAAATAAAAAAAAAATATAAAAAATATTTTAATTTATTGAGAATATAAGAATGCAGGAGTTCATTACTCCAAACTGTTAAGTTCTATCATTCATTTAACAAATTTCATAAAAGTGCAATACATGACATTTATGCGGAGGGCAAGTTCGTCTGCTTCTTGCGCAGGGGGTAGCGGAGACGTCAGAACGCCGAGCCCTGATTGGCTGATCGCGGTCCCCTATCTGAGCGTCGTCTGCTTCTTTGCAACGTCGTCTGCTCGCAACGTCGCCTGCGTCTGTCTTACCTTTCCTGCGACTTTCGGAAGTGCAGAGAGATTCGCGAAACGATATTACGCCAAAAATGTGCGTAAGACAAAACGTAAGAACAAACATGGTTAAAATTGCGCACAGACAGAAAGGAACAGAAAAGAGGGAAGAGAGAAGAGACAAGCGCAAACTCACAACTCGATGTATTGAAGAAGAAAAAAGAACAGCCGGCGGTATCAGCTCGAGCCGAGTCCACAATCGTATTCACGAATTCGTATTCACGAAACGAAATTATCGCAAGTTTTGCGCAGGTTACGACGGAATCCTACGACAGCTCCGAAGCTTTCTTACGCACTACGACCAAATCAGCATGGGCGATCGCGTCGCCCAGTTACTTGGTCGCGACGACCAACGGACGTTTATTTTTGTACGTGTTCTTCTCACGCGTCCCGACTACAAGCAGCAAGAAAAAACGTAAAAAGTACTTGAAATAAACCACGACGAACAAGAACGCTGGATCCACAAACACCCGGGAAATGTTCCAACGGCCACGATTCCACGGACCCCGACCAAGCGAGCTCGGCAGATAGGCCTATACTTCGTCTCACCTTAGTATGGACTATTGTTAGCCGTGCGTGCTAAAAGCGCGAGCTAGTCGCTTTGAATGAAGCCGCGGCGGCTGCACGAGCGCTCGTGCAGCAAGTGCTCTAGTCAAGGCAGTCAAGGCTGACCGCTCGCGCTAGCACAACCTTCGCGGTTAGTCCATGCTAGGCAGAGCCGTATATCAATAAACGGCTCTGATGCTAGGGTGAGACGAAGTATAGCAGGAACTCCGACTCACGCGCAGCGGTGCTCCGACGGTTCTTGGCGAAGATTGTCTGCCCACGACCGGCTGGCGTGCTGAACGGAGTATGCCCGCGCGACCCTTGTGAACCCTTCCCGTATTATACTTTGATCGCTGACCTCAATTTTAGATTAAGAGGTCAATCTCTTCCTCTTGTCATCTCCTTGTTTTCCGAGGCAGCGGTGACTCTCGCCGGTGAAAAAGTGGTGAATCTCCGACAGACGCAGGAAAGGTAAAGCAGCCATCGCTTTGACTAGCAGACGTAAAGCAGACGACGTTAACTGCGCCAACCCGCCAACGCCGTTAAAGAGTGAGGAGTCTCGCCGCACACGCAAGGAGGGAAAATGTATTTGGGAGGAAACTTGCGGACACTTTCGCTTCTTAGCAGACAAACCTCGGCGCCTCGGGACACCTCGCCAGTGAGTCCTTTGACTTCCCTCCTTGATGCGCGTCTGCTAGTTGTTATTCAAAAACAACGTACCGCTCGAGTTATTTCGTCCGCCCTCCGAAAGGCGAAGTCGAGCTGGCACGTAAAGACCTGCACTTCCGAAAGTCGCAGGAAAGGTAAGACAGACGCTGACGACGTTGCGAGCAGACGACCTTGCAAAGGAGCAGACGACGCTCAGACAGGGGGTCGCGATCAGCCAATCAGGGCTCGGCGTTCTGACGTCAACTCTACCTCCTTTCTCATGCGCAGAAGACGACAATGAGCCCACTTGCGAGGCGTATACAGCGGCCATATAACTCGTTTAAAGTTATATGGCCCAAGGTGGGTAGTTCTCGGAAATAATTAATTGTAAAGTAATTGCATTACTTTTTAAAAGTAATTTGTAATTGTAATAAATTACTTTCGCGTTGTAGTAATTGTAATTGTAATTGAACTACTTTTCGAGCAAAGTGATTGTAATTGTAATTAAATTACGTTTTGAAAGTAATTTACCCATGTATGGTTAAATATACCGTCCGAAAATAAGACAAAAATTGGAGCATGCGAAACTTGTTTCATACTAATTTTCGAAAAGAAAACAACGAAAACAAAAAAGGAGACGTATATATTCCACGTAGACCAAAAATATTCCCTCGTTTGAAAGGATATTTGAGATTTCCGTACCGCGTGTACCCACGCGTAATTAAATTTCCTTCGTTTTTATTTTTTTATTTTTTTTTAATGGTGTGGATTTTTTTTTTCATCTACCAAATTTGAAGCTTTTATGAGTTTCTTTTTACTTATGTGTCCCAGCCATACAAAAGCACCGACATATGACACGACGCAATATATGTCCTTCAATACAAACAAAAAGAGAGAAAAAAAAAACTCCGAGCAATTTTGTCAACATTGTTTATTTATTTATATATTTATATTACATCTCCTGCTGGAGATTTTGTGGGGGTTGGCAAATAATCAGTACAGGCAAATAACATAAAAATGGCAGTGTCAGCAGTTAGAACAGGATAAAAAAAAACAGCTTGGGGAAAACCTCAATACACAATTTTGAAAGACTCTGTTCACACTCTACCCCTGAAAGATATTTGGACACAGGCATTTGTACACCCTAAACCGTGAACAAACAAAGCAAACCTTTATGAAGAATAATAAGAAAGTTCACGTGATAATGATGCAGAGTCAGTTATATTGACAATGTCATTTGGTAAAGAATTCCAATCGCGCATAGTCCCTGGGAAGAAGGAAAAGTTTAAACGACTCAGGCAGGGCGCTGTCGTTTCTAACGCTGACCCCTTCACTTTTCTTTTTGGCTTCCTCTTTTGTTTCCTCTATTTTTTGCTGCCTCTTTTTTGGCCTGGTTGCGGGGTCAGTGTTAGCGTTTCCCAAAGGGGGACGTCTGTGGCGCTTTCCAAGGGTCATGCTAGCGCATTCCCTAAGAATCCACAATAGATCTTCCTGTATTTTTTTTTTCACCCCTTTTCTGTACTCTGCGTGACAGAGTACGTCGACGCCCTTCGAATCGGTCATCCGTCTCGCCTGGAAAGAACTATATCCTGTATCCTTCCATATATCCTTCCACTTGTGGAAGGAACAGCATCCATATCACTCGTAGGGAAAACCGCATCCATCATTTTAACTACGCACACAGATCACAATCCACGCACCGCTACTGCGGAAACCCAGAGCGAAGAACAACAATATAATCCACATGTTCAGTCCAAGTCATGCACTTAGTGAAAACCACCGCCAAAGTTTTAAATGTACTATTTCAATAGGCGAGGAGTCTAGATAAATATCACTTGGAAGGTCAAGATTCCTATTTTCGGGGCTAAAGAACATGGCCTCTGTTTTATTTTTTTTTTTTATTATGAGATTATTTGCACTAGCCCATGTTCGAGACGTTTTATGGTGTTATTACCCACATGCGACAGCTCGTTGCAAGTTTTAGTTGAAAAATAGAGGCTGGTGTCATCTGCGTAAATTATGTACTTTACCTGCTGCGCAACGCTAACAATATCATTAAGATACATGCTAAAGATTAACGGCCCACTATGCTGCCTTGTGGTACTCCAGATTGAATTGGTTTAATATAAGAGGAGTGATTGTGGATGTTAACAAATTGGTGCCGATTTTCTAAATACGATTTGATAAGAAGAGCAGCATGCCCTCTAATACCATAAATTTCAAGTTTTCGAAGGAGCGCCTTATGATTAATGTAGTCGAACGCTTTCCTAAAATCAATAAATATACCCAGGACTACATTCTTTGCTTCAATGTTGCCTATAATAAATTCTTTTTGGTCTAACAAATCAAGTTCCGTAGAGCACTATTTCGCAGGAGCCATGCGCTCTCGGTTTTCCATGAGGACATCTGCGTGGTTCTGATAACTGACGTCAATCAAGCTCCACAGGTCTTCCGTGAACGAACGAACTGCTAACTTCCATTTCACGCTTTAGACACACGGGGTGATCATTTAATAGGTGCGCTGAACGAGATCCTGGCTGCCTGCAAAATGTGGCTTGAAATAAGGACTTCTACCAAACCGTTACCCCGTGTTCCATGTACCGCACTACCGGAGCCTTTGAAGCGTGCTTTTAAGGCTCTGGTAGTGCGGTACGCTGAACACAGTAATGGTTTGCTAAAAGTCCCCAGTAATGAAGTTACTGAATTTGGGTAAAATTTTTTGGTGAATGCTGGAGATGGTGGACCTGCATTTTAGCAATCCTAGCGCCACACACGAGACACAAGAACTAGAGGGGACAAAGGGCGAGTGTTGGAAGCTGACACAAATATAAAAGTCTGCCGAGTAATTGACCTCTCTTAGGCGTCAGCAGCCGTCTTGGGCCCCCTCTTGTTCTTCTTTCTGGAATGTCGCACAGTTTCTGTTGTACTGTTCATACAAAAAATCACAACGCGTACTAAAAACACGCGGAAGACACTTAAGAGACTGATCATGTGTAGGAATGCGAAAGCATTATAGTCTGGCGGTGACATCACGCTTCCCCACTGCGCAGGCGCGGCGTCGCCGCCAGTTTCATGGCTTCCGCACTCTAAGAAAAAAAGGAGGAGAAAGGTAGCAAAAGTGACGGTTCCTCCTTGCGTTGGGCACGCCCCCCCCCCCCCGAGAAGGGAGGAACGGAAGGTAAGACGAAAGGAACTGCGTAGGTTCCTCCTTGCACAGTTGGTGCAGAGGTAGAACATCGCGCTACTGATAAAGCGGTCGAGGGTTCGCTCCCTAAAAAGAAGAGAAGTTTTTTTTTTTTTTTTTTCTTGCTTTGTTAGTTTTCTTTTTTTTTATTTATCAAAACAAAAATAAACAAAAACCCAGACCGATGGAAGGAAAATTAGTCCTTATTATCCACCGACGCCAAGGAAAACTATATAAATATCATTGCTACGCGCTTCATCAGCACGCTGTTTGATAAACATGATTTGGGCACCCAGGTTGGAGCTAAGCCGTTGACGCAGGGGCCAAGACGACGAGGTCGGTCCTTCAGTCGTTTCTTTTCCCGTCGAGTTTTCGACATGCATAAAGAAAAAAGCGCGTGACGAAGTATCTGCGTTGCTATGCTTTTCTTTGTGTTTTATTTCAGAGGCGCGTCTGCTTTGACTTTAAACGGCACGTGCTTGATGACGTATTTTTATGGCCATTTTTCGGGTACAACGCCGACGCCTTTTCGCGTAATAAAACATCTAAAGCGCGAAACAGATGTACGACGAAAGCGTCCGATCCGACGTCCGATCAGGCAATACACGGTCGGAGGCGAGGGTTTTCAACGCTCTCCAGTGCTACGAAAACCCTCGCCCCCGAAGGTCATTCCGGCAGTTCGCACGTCGGATCGGACGGTTTCGTCGTACATGTGTTTCGCGCTTCTTTCGCCTAAAAAAAAAGGAAACGGTGCAAGTTAGGAGGGAGCATGTCGCTGCGGTCATGCAATAGGACGCGCGCGCAAGCGGCTTGCTCCTGCTGCGAGCGGTGAGCGTCCTCGCGTGGTATACGTGCCGAGCCAAGGAAAGCATCTGTGTGATGGAACGTCCAGCTCACCACCGGCGCAGCGTCGAAGCTTGGCAACGTTATAAGAGTAGCTCAGTTACGAAACTGCTCAAGACGCTGCTTTCACGAACAGTACCCCCCCCCCCCCCCTCATTTACCACGACTCGCCTCCCGTCGTTCAACGCGCCGGACGGCTACTATGTTAACTGCAGTGTGTTCTGTGCAAGACATACGTTTCGAAACACAGCGTCTAGATGGCGTTCCACCGTACTGCACGGAACACACAGTTATGAAACAAAAATCTAGATGGCGCTTCAAACGACGGGAGGCGAACTGAAGTGAGTGAAAGGGGGGGGGGGGGGTACCCCTTTCCACGGGGGTTCCAAAACTGAGGTAATCTAGTAACGTTGAAGCTTGGGTTGTGCTGTTCGAGGGTCAAACACATCGGAGTAGGATGCACACCCTGGCAGCGCCCTACTCTCCAACCAGCAGTTTTTTTTTGTTTTGTTTTTTTAGTTTCCAGGTGCCTCTAGGAGGCGCAGCTAGCCGCAGCATGTGTCGACGGTCAGGCGCTTCGCTGTTCGCATTTCATTCGAACTTGATAGTATATAAAAATTGAGCAGTTTTGCGTTAATCTACAGTGTATAGACCTTTCCAGCGGCAGTCTCGAACGAAGCGCCCGGGCGGAAAATGCTGAGTCACTGAGCTGTGGACGCATGCGCAGCATCCGATATAACGCACAGCAGAGCAACAGCGCATGCTCAGAAGGCCTTCCACAGCCCAGCAGACAAAGATGGCAGCGCGCACAAGGCGATTTGTGCAAAGGTTACGTCACGGCGAAGTTAAGTTGTGTGATTATAAATCGATCATTTGGCAGTTACATGAATGCCGTCTCTTCTCGGTGTGTTTTGAGGCTTGGAGGATTTTAGAAGAGGGGATTAATTGGTGCGCTTATTGAATAATTAACTGAAATCTAATAATTCCTATAGACTCTAATATAAATCAGCGTCAATAATGCATTTTAACATAATTCATAAAAGTAATATAACAAGTTAATTAAAAGACTTTAGAAGACTATTCAATGTAAAAATGTTGAAGAAATATTAAGTAGGATTAATATTTGGTCAACCTCTACGTGTTTATGCGACAAATGTCGTAGTCATCGGCCAAGTCGAATTCAAAAGAAAAGCTGCCATATATATTCGTTTGGCTGTTGGTGTTGCTGTAATTCGTGTGTATATGTGAGTTCATTGTATCGCGTTTTCTCGTTTTTCTGTGTATTTAGAGCTTGAAATGCGAGGTAAATACCAGCGACACAGTTCGCTCTACAACTTCTCTCGCAACCTGAAACAGAGGCTGTTTTTTTTTCTCAAACTTGCAAAAAGAAACCCATTTTTTTACAAATTTTTTTAATAAGATTTTTTTCCACAAATTCCCAGAACATAAATTTGCTCTTTTTATAAAAAAAAAATGTTGCTATTTCTAAGAACAGAAACTGTTTTTCTACGAGGCTGGGCTACAGAAATTGAGTCATTTTACAGAAAACACAAGAACCAAACCTTACTTTTTAACAAAAATTACAGAAACAGAAACAGACGAAAATAGATAATTTGTGGCAAGAAAGCTGTTGTTGTTGTTGTTTTCACATTGTGTTTTTTTTTTAAGAAAAAATGAATAAACTTTTCGGGAACAAACTGACAGTCACAACTAACGTGAGGGATTTAAAAAAAAAACAAAAAAAAACTAATTGGTTAGTAAGTTACCTAAAGTTTACTCGTTAAACTGAAACTATGTAAATAAACATATGGTTTCAAATAAAAACTTGCTGAGCTTCATAAAAAAACACCTAAATCAGTCAATTTTAGGACGACTTTAAGCAGGAGAAAAGCATGGGGGTCCGCAAAATTTACCACTCGTGCAGCAAACTTGTGCCCCTTACTTGAAGAATGTAATGAATTACAATTACAATTTACCGAGCCTCAAATGTAATGGATTACCGTTAACCGAATAAAGTAACGAATAAAGTAACGAATTACTTTATTCGTTACACTACCAATTACTTTCACATTACTTTTCCCGTACACTTATCAAGGAAACAATAGAAAAAAAAATTGATGTTTTCAAAAATGGTTTGCGTCACTACTTTTCATTTTTCATGCGCCCGCATTATGGTAAGCTGACGAGGCAGCGAAAGCTGCAACCACACCCGCCATCCCGCTAGCTTACGGCGACCGAAAATGATCCCTGGAATTCTGCAGACAAGGCTATAGTAGTGCGCATGATCAGTAGCAGCGTCTTCCTCCGCTAAATGACCCCCCCGCCCCTGCAATAATGCCTCTTGACGCTGCGGGGTAACATGTAATAAATAAAGGAGACAACGCCTGCTTGGTGTATTGTCTTTTTGGTCTTTCTTTTTCGCATATTTGTATGTGCTTTGCAGGTTGGACCTATAATGGCCTATGACCATTTCAGCTGACATTCCCCCTCCTTCACCTTCGCACCCTCTTCGAAGGACCTGGCGACCTTGACGTCGTCCTCGATGTCGTCCTAGAGGTCGTCCTTAAGATCGCCCCAGAGGTTGTTCTAGACTTCGTCCTCTATGTCGTCTTAGACGTCGTCCTTGAGGTCGTCCTTGAGTTCGCCCTAGAGGTCGTCCTTGAAATCGCCCTAGAGGTCGTCCTAGACGTCGCCTGCCTTTGATGTCGTTCTCTAGGACGTCGTCCTCGACGTCGTATTAGACGTCGTCCTTGAGGTTGTCCTAGACCAATGCTATCTCAATTCATAGACAACCATCAATAGTGGTTTCTGCAGCAATTTTTTCTAGTGGTTGTGGTGACCGGTGATACAAAAACAAAATCATGTTTTATTTTTGGTTATTCTACTCTTCACGATGTCTTCCATTTTGTTAAACTCGCAATCTTGATGCTGCTGAATTGCCTGCCCATATTGCTGCAGATTCTGTATTATGTTGATATTTGTAAGAAGTAATGAGTAAGTAAAGCAATCCGTTAGAAATATTTGTAACGAAATTACATTACAAAATTAGTGCCGCAGAAAAGTAGCGCGGCAATTACAAAATTACTTGAAGAAGTAACGGACTACATCACCGACCTTGCGCAACAGGCGCAAAGACGGTGATGAGAAAACGTGAATTATATTCGTGTTTTCGCATAAGTCTATTTCCTATGGTGATAGCGCGAGTTGGCAAGTGAGAGCAAAACAATGGTGAACAAATGGCCTTTGAAGGGACGAGGTCAGAACGAATGCCGCGTGAAACAAATTTAAAAATAGGACCCTGCTAATTTTGTTTTGTTAACCTTTCATTTTTTTTTATTTCTGGATGTATTCTGCAGGAGTGAATTTGTTTTCTTATATACTTACTCATTGAAGGACGTGTGCGTATGTAAGCTGTCAACTGTTGATTCATCCTTTATTGATTAATTGTTTAACCATTTTACCCTTCAATCCTGCAGAATGCTTCGAGCAGTGAGCTTTTTTTTATTATTTACCCATTAAAAGACGTGTGTGTGTGGGCTGTCACCCGTTGGTTCATTTTGTATTGATTGACTGAATTATTTCTTATATGCACAAGAAGAAAACATACATGGCTGCTTCACAACATTTACAGCGGTTGGCGAATTTACATTAGTTAAGCCTATTAATTATCTATTTATTTATTCATGGCACCTCAAAAGCCCAATTCAGGGCATTACGTGAAGAGAAAGGGGGGGGGGGGGCATACATTCAGCGTAAGCATCAATTAGACCGCAAAAAAAGGTGCAAGAACAAAACAATTATGGTTGTCAGCAGCTCAGTTTTCTGGCATTCTCGTTTATGCCGGCTCGCAGGGTGTTACATTTTCTGATTAGAAATGATTATGTCTGTCCCCTTTGGTGCGTTGTACGGAACCCTGATTGCAGCATTGTATACATATATTGCTGAAGTCGCATTCAGGCAGACGTAAGTGTTTGGAAAGCGCGAGGCCGGGATCCAAGGTTGCGTGGGCCCTGTGGTTGTAAAATCTGAATCTAAAGGGAAGATCCGTTTGACCAACGTATTGCATGTTGTATACCCCGAAATGCAAGATGCTAATAACATTTGCTGTGTCACAATCAAAGTCTCAGTTTTTATTAACGGTGAATTCAGAGTTGGTACTAGTCGCCTCTGTGGCTTCAGTCATTTGAGAGCACAATTTGCACTGCGGCTTTCTGCACGGCCGACACCCGCCAAACTTTGTAGAAGTAATTTTTGATCGCTCTAGAATATTCTTAAGATTTTTTTCCTTCGAAGGTAAACAACACGGGGTGGTTCCAGAAAGACATATTGGAGACGCTGGCTGTGAGACAAAATGTTATAATTTTTACGCAAAATGTTACTAATGTTAGGAAGGTTGCTTGCATATGTTCAAGCTACATTGCACCGATTATTGCTAGAGTTGATTCCTCTGCTGTCATGCGGTCGAGCGTTCTCACTTTTCAGTGACGTCATCGACTATGTTTTTGGATATTTTTGTTTGGTGAGCACCCTCCTTAGATTATCAGTGTTTTGCCTAAACTCCTGTTCATTGCTGCAAATTCGTTTAAACCGGTGCGCTTGGGAATAGGGAAGACTATATTTGCATTGGCGGGGATGGCAGCTATTAAAATGAAGATATTGCTGCCTGTCCGTCGGTTTTCTATACAGCTTGATAGTGAGCTTGTTGTTAACGATTTCGACAGTGACGTCTAAGAAGTTAAGTGAGTGTTGCCACGTGCTATAGGCGAAGCGAATTGAAGGATGCGCTCAATTGAAGGCGGTATTGAATGTGTTTAGGTCGTCCTCCGTGCTCGTCCATATCGTAAAAATGTCATCGATGTTCCTCTTACAGAAATGCGGTTGGATGTGACAGCTCGACAGAAATTTGCTTTCGAGCTGTGCCACAAATATATTTGCGTAGCTTGGAGCCATTTTTGGTCCCCATGGCAGATCCACTAGTTTGGAGATAGCGTTTGTCTCTGAACTCGAAGTGACTGCATTCAAGTGCCAGTTGTATGAGTGCCGTTAATGACTGTCAACCCGATTGTTTTGCGAGCTCGTGCAGAGGCCTCCGTGACCACCGCGATGCCGTCCTCATGTGGGATATTAGTGTATAGCGCTGAAACACCCAATGTTACAACGAAGGAGTTAGCGGGCGCTACCATTAAGTCAGTCAACTCCCAGGGGAAGTGGTTGGTATCCCTCAAAAAACGACGGGAAGGTAGGAGGGATTTCTCTGATTAATGAGTCAACGAAACTTGATATTCTCGCGCGGTAACAGTTCCTATGCCTGATACAATAGGCCTCCCCGGGTTTTCTTTGTGTATCTAAGGCAGTGTATAAAAGCGGCCCGATCTGGGGTGCCATAATGTAATAGAATCATAAATATCGTTCGTTAGTTTGCCTTTAAATTTTAGGTCGGACAAAGATGGGCTTGCTTTGATGGAGAGCCTCAACGGGTGATCGGTCTCTTAGCTGTATAGATGAGAAATTTAGCCAGTGCAGTACAACCGCTAGCCTGTGGTTTTTAACGTTCATCACGCAGTAGTGATTACACGAACGCGTGCCGGTACGAAACTCATCCAGATCGAAACGGGTTCGCCACCGCCCCGCTGGGGATCGAACCCAGGAGGATTTTCAGCGCAAGCTTTCGCTCCACGCTCCGAGCTGAGACGCGTAGTTTGCGTCGCTCCCTCTTCTCTTTTTTTTTCTTGCTTTATTTTTTTCAAATGGGACGACAACTAGCCCAAGCACTTACCATCCCAACTTTGGTTCAGCTTTGAGTGATGACGAAGACGGGAGTTTGGGAGAAGAGAGGAGGAAGGGAGGCGAGCGGCGGTGTGGCAACTATATATATATGTTCGCTCTAGTAGTGCAAAACTATCGATAGTACTATCGATAGTATCGATAGTCGCCAGATATTGGACAATCGATAGTAAAAAAACTATAGATAGTACTATCGATAGTCGACTATCGAAAAACTATAGTACTATCGATAGTTACGCGACACTATCGATAGTTTTTCCAAAACTATCAATAGTATCGATAGTCAATTTATCGATAGTTTTGCATCACTACACGTTAGGCCACTAGGCCACTTCGTCCCCTTAGGTCAGACAAAGCCGTCGAGATGTGTATGAAAGATGTTTTCTGAAAAGCGTCTTCACTGCTACATGAATTCCTTTTTCGCTATATGTTTCTTGAGCTCGGCGGATACTCGAGGGGAAAACAACCGTCACTGTTTGGTGAGTAATTAACTAAAATTCGTTAATTAACTTTTTAATTAATGAAAATAGACACATGGTTCCAATTAAAAACTTACTGAGCGTCATCGAAAACCACTGAATCAACTCCTTTTAGAACGACATGAAGCTCGTGGGAAACTGGGGGGCGCGCCGAAGTTACCACTCGTGAAGCAGGTGCAAAAGCTATAGCAGTGGCGGAACGAGGGTGCCTTCATGTACGCTTTGCTTAGGGTGGAGACATCTGACCATTTTGTCCCACACGTTTATTTTTCTTTTAATGCGAAAGCATTAACTGTCCTATGGAACGAGCTGACGTCATCAGTTTGAAGCTCGAAAACGGCACTTAGTTTCCGCGATCGCCTTCGGTTCCATTGGCTGGTGCGCGTCGACAGGGTTCCCATTGTCCGCTGTGCTCGTCAGTTTCCACGACCGCTCACCACATGGTGCTGCGTGTCCATCAGCAGCCGTTCACACGGAGCGTTTAAGGTCACCAGGGGAGCACGCGCGCTGACCGGTGACGAAAAGTACGCAGCAGACAAAAAAGAGAGCGGACGAGCGGCTTGCATGCTTTCGCTGGGTCCGGACATTTCATCGAAATCCGTTTCATCGAACACCGTTTCATGGAAGCCATTTCATCGAACGCAGTTTCATTGAACGCCGTTTCATCGAACGCCATTTCATCGAAAGCCATTTCATCGAAGCCGTTTCATCGAACACCGCCTACTTGAGCAGTAGGAATTCTACATCTAGGAAATATTTTCGTTTTTAGCGCCGGGAGGATAGCAGTGTTTTAATATTTATTATAATTTGTAAACTTATACATATATAAAAGAAAGAAACCTTTTTTGTTACCTTCTATTCTTTTTTTTTTACTAAATGATGGTCTCTCTTGATAACGTGGCGAATAAGAAACGGGAACACTGACGACATTTTTTAAAACTGTGATCATTAGGTGGAATGCTGAGTGCACTTCTGTTCAAGGGAGTGTATATCTTCGTCCTTGAAGATACCTATTCTGCTTCAAGACGAAGCCGTCCTTGAAGCAGTGATCTGCCTACGTGTCCCATAATACGGGGAAAAAAAGACGTGTCTCCCCTCTTTGTTGGTATGTTGTAACTGACAGAACCATGGACCTACTGGATTTTCGACATACAGTATATATACTGTATGTCCAAGGTCCGACAGGTTCACGGTTCTGTCGGTTGCAATAAATAAACGAAGAGGGAAGACGCGTCTTTTTTAAGAACAAAGCTATTCTCCAAGGATAAAATGAAAACACAGGTAAATCGACAAATACAAAATAAAAAGGTGCTGCGGAAAATAGCTGTTTCCTTCTTAAGAAAGTACCTTTCACGCGTGATTAATTAAGGGGATGAGTGTGGAAAAGTGTGCGGGTAAGAACAGCCGCCATCCTCGCTAGAAAAGAATAACTCGCGAATTTACTAAAGTTTTGATATGGTAGCTACCTTCTGTAATTCAATAGTCAACGTTTAGGTGGACAAAAAATTGACCGGGGTAGTAATTCTATTTCTGGTGAATTTAGAGCGGCGTCAAAATTATTTTAAAACCGGTAGTAAATAATGTAAAACGTCTTCTTGTCAAAACTCCGCGATTGGGGCCGTACCAAAAGAGTCGAGAAAGGTTTGAAGGTCAGTTTTCACGTGCTCGGCTCGTCCGAGAATGTGGATATGTGCCGTGAAAAGGGAAAACTAGACGCCGTCGGACCACGATTGTTTGGGCGGCAAGCACTTTTGGTTGAACTCACGGATACTTGTGGTAATCAGATTTATTTGTTTTGTTCCAACATGAACGCCGGAAAACCGTCAAGTTGTGCGGACCACCTGCGGACTACGTTCAGTGCGTCTTCAAGTTCAAACGGCCGCATGATCGTTCGAATTGTCGTCTGCTCTTTTGAAACGTTTCTGCTTGTCGTCTGCTCTTTTATACCCTAGTTACACGGGCGCTCTCAACTGACGCTGAGTCAACGACAGTTGACTCAATCGCAATTGGTCGGAGTTAGACGGCGGCGTCAACTGTCATCGAGCCGCTAATGACAGTTGAGTTCAACTGAGCTCCCCTACCTCAGTTCAACTGAACGGACTTCCCCAACGGAGGTGAAATGGCGCCTGTCCGCGGGATCGCTACCGCCGACCATCGTTTGCGAGGCACTTACTGTTTCGGAATGCAGGGGAAGGCGTCTAGAAAGAATCGTAGCAGAAAAATATCCGGGAAGGAATAGGTTTAGGCGCCCGAGCTACCGCTAAAACGATCCCGGCTAGCCCGCAAGCCACGAAACGAGCGAAGATGGCGGCGGGAAAGGCTGTATAAATGGACAAATAGTAATGGGTGCACCCAACGTAGCGGGCGGTAATTTGCGTCACCTATCTTAAAATATGCGCAACCTAACCCCGAATCTGCTTTGGTAGTCGTGTAAACGCCGCTAAAAAGCAAGCAAGGTATAGAACATATTGTACGATATGCTTATAATAAATGCAAGGTGTGTCTCCGAGTAAAATACTTAAACAATTAGACTGATCACGTGGCACAAGAACTAGTTTCGTTTTAGCTTCAACTGGGTTCTAGAGAGCCGTGTAGAACCATCTCAGTTCAGTTCAGTTCAATCACAGTTGGCGCCGATAACTGTGATTGAACTCAACGACAGTTCAAAGCGCCCGTGTAACTAGGGTATTAGACTACACCGGCCCGTAGACCAAATGTTCACCCGGTACTTGCGATAAGAAGTAAGTGCAGGCCTCAAAAGACTTAAGTTTGAAGGTTGGTAAGCAGGCTTGATGTAAACAGTAGATAAAGGAGATGTTGATCACTGTTACCAGTGACTATCACCGACTTGTTATGCCTAATTTACTTCGTCCGATTCTGCTTGCGATTTTCAGTATCGACATCGATCATCTCAGCTACGGTTCACGCTTTTGCAGCCCGAGCGACGTCGCGACTGAAAATTGCGAGCGAAATCTGATCATGTGAATCAGGCTTTAGCCTACGTACTGCGGCGTCCACGCGGAATGAATCGCCGCATGTCACATTATTCACGCGAAGTTTTGCGGTGTAACGGGCCTCGGTAATTTCGCTGAGGCCTCTCAAGTAGTCAGGCATTGCCAGGAAGACGTAGAATCAACAATTCGAACGCTAAAACAGGCAGGGCGACTCACACCGACGCCGACAACATTGCATTTCAATGGTTTGTTTATGGGCGACGGCGAGCTTCTTGCCTACACTCCATCGCGCATGCGCGGCGTCGGTGGCACCCGCTAGGGCGCTCCGGTTTGTTTGTAAACATGAGTTGGTGTATATATATCAGGAAATACAAAAAAATGACACAGACACATCAGTGAAGAAGATAAATGATGTGCAACACAAGACACATCTAAAACCAGTAATCCTTATCCCGATAGTGCAAGCACCGGACGTATTTTCGTTACCGCTTCAAATTGAGCCTAATCCTCAAAGAGCCTGACTCGCCTCAAATCCGCTGTTCTCGGAAAACCTTTTCTTCCTATTCCTTAATCCACTAATCCTCACCGAATCACCTTCCGCGTATTTTCCTTTTTTTTTCTTCAATATAAAAAAAAAAAGAAAAGCAAGCTCGTCGATTGCATCCTGGGGAGGATTGGCGTCCCAGTTCCGACCCTAATCCGCCACTCGGTGGATTAGCGGGGGAGGAGCCGCGGAGCCGCTAATCCCCGGGATTAAGAAGCCTTTCGGCGGAAGTGTGCGCAGTGCTGTCGGCGGCGCACACAGGGGAACAGACGGCAATCGCCTTTTGTGGCCGTCAGACAGCGTGGCGGTCATATGGATCACGTGACTGACCACAGTTGGACTTGGTGAGAGAAATGCGAGCTAAAGTGACACAGCGGTATTACTCACTGATCGGCCTCAAAGCGGATCAAGGCATTAATGGACACATCTAATCTAGTAACCCAAATTTCAAGTCGCAATAATTTATTTTCGAGAAGGTATTGGAGCTTCAAATTCGGTCCGAGGGGCTGACAGGCTCTACTGTCAACGTTGAAAAAAAACGTGACGTCAGATGTAATATGGGGAAGGTACAGATCGTTCCCGACGGGTCACAGTAAGTTTTATGGTGTTAAACTAATGCTGCGATGAAGCTCTCGCAAGCTAAACCAAAACATACGCAAAATACTGCTGTTTTTTAACGCGATAGCATTAAGTGCTCGTGTCGCAGAAGATCAGGCATTGGTGGCGTGCCGCGAAAATCCTGATTGATCAATAGGGTCGTGACGTCACAGCACGTGACCTCGAACGGGAATTTCAAACAACCCACAACACTCACGTGAGCGTTGACGTCTTGCGTGGAACGAAAGCGATTAAAAACATGACATGTAATGCGAATTCAAGGTCACCGCATGTTTCAAATAATTTCCCCATGGAAAAATATTTTTTACCGGAATTTTATTTTCAGTAAAAATTTCTTTTACTGGGTTATGGGACTCTTTTCACTTCCGGTAAAGCCGGTATTTACTGGAATAGCACCGGGTTTTTTTACCGGAATGTGATCAAATATTTTACCAGAATTTCATTTCCAGTAAAAAATCTATTTTACTGGATTATAGGACTCTTTTCATTTCCAGTAAAGCCGGATTTTACCGGAAGTCACCGGATTTGCCGGAATTCACCGAAACTTACCTTCTTTTTTTTTCGGACTTTAACGGAAGGCATTTAGGAAGAAGCCTGTGAACCTTGGGTGGTGTATGTTTACCAGATGCTGGACGATTCGGTAACAATTAATCCGCGGTTAGTCCATATAGGCCTGAAAGTTCCATGTCTTTATTTCACAGGGTCGATACCTGTGAAAAAATTCGCACAGCTGTAGACAAAAGCAATCAGACCCAACAGGAACAACCGAGTTCTTTGTCGCAAAAAATATATTTCAAGGTACTCACAATGTCGCTGGGTAAATTCCTAGGTGTACGGTAGTTCAACTTAAAATAAAACCGAGCAGGTGCACCACACGGACACACATACACACTGTCAGTGGCACATTTAGCGAAAATCACCAACGCGCATCAACATCCGCCGCCGTTGAGAATAAATAATGGGCACAGTCACGGTGTCGTCACTGATGCCGTCGCCGCGGGTGCACCACGCGGACTTATACACACTGTCAACAGCACACTTAGGGAAAACCACGAACGTGCTGAACGAGCATCCGCCGCCGTTGAGAAATCACGGGCATACTCAGGGCGTCTCCGGCGTCTTTTTCGCTTACTGAATGCTTCTGATGACGGACGGACAAAGAGGCATAAGAAACAGGTCACTGAAATATATTTTCTTTTTATCCGCACACCCCTCTGGAAGATACAGGTAACACATGGAACGGGAAGCCTACACTGAGCATCCGTTCGGGGCCGCTGCTCGTTGACGGACAATGGAACCGGTTTTCTTCAAAAGAGCAAAAAGACCCCCTCTCATTTTCCCCACGAACCCAACGCGAGGGAGAGAGGGTGCGTTCTTCTAGGCACCATAACTACACACCCGGTCCCCGTCTCGTCTCGGCTTCTCCTCCCCTCGCGTCGGCTTCCAGTGAAGTTCGGTAAACGGGGAAACGAGGAAACGAGTCACTCGTTTTTGGTAACATTTCCAACAAAACCGGGTAGTCTGGTAAACGAAAGTGGCTTCCGGTGACGTTCCAGCGAAATCTGGAAACCTGCTGCCGGTGAAGTTCCAACGAAATCTGTTGGCCTTCAAATATTCCAGCAAACACTGGTAAACTACGCTGGTTTCGGGTGAAAACTTGTGAAACTTGACCAGTTTTCACCGGACGTTCACCGGATGTCACTGGAAGTTTTTACCAGATTTTTTAATAGGGTTCACTCTATAAAAAACGTAATTTGCCTTAAATAGTTTTTTTTTAACCTTTTAGGCGGGATTTGAACCCACTACACTTCGGTTGCGCAAGACACGCTACTGGCTAGGCCACACAAGGCACACTTGTACGGCTTGAGAACGAGCAGCGGCGGATCCAAGGGGGGAGGGGGGGGGGTGACGGGGGCGGTCGCCCCCCCTCCCCCCCAAACAAAGTTAACCTCCTCCCTCCCCCCTTCTCGAAGGGCAATTTGACATAGGTAGACCCCCCTTGCACAAGAAAGAATGGGAGAATAGTGTCCTTAAAAATTTTCCGCCCCCCCTAAAACGGAGTTCTGGATCCGCCCCTGGGAACGAGTGGGAGTTTATGTGTTTATATGTTTCGATATCGCGTTCCACTCTTAAAGGCGAAGCTTAAGCCTCATTCAAGTTTTCTTGTTTTAGAGCGCAGCTCTTAGACGCCCGTTTCCGGCTTGAGCGGCGTCGGCGTCGGCGTCGCCGTCGGCGTAACCGCAAGGTCACGTGACCCTCCAAGGTCACGTGACCCCACAAGGTCACGTGACCCCCCAGGTCACGTGGCCCCCCTGGTCACGTGACCCTCCCCCCAGGTCACGTGACCCCCCCCCCCCTCCGCGCCTTCCCCCCCTCCTCAAGAGCTGCGCTCTAATTCAGCGTTACAGGGAGTTGTAAACGGCTTTCATTTTTTTTTTGCTTTTTTTAGACTGCTTGTTTGACTTGAAAGGTGTACAACATGTGATGTCACCCCACTAAAGAGCACGAAAAAACTTTGAATGTTTGTTTTGTTTACTTAAGACCCAGATGAAATGGCCCAACGAAGTATGCAGAAACAAAAAAGAAGCAAGGGCTGTGGGATTTCGATTTTTGAGACTGATTATGGGAACTTTTGAGCGACGTCAAAGGAGTCAAGGAGAACCTTTTCGGAAGCAGGTAAATTTCGTCGCCGAACCTTTAAATCGCCACCAAATGTTGCAAAACAAATCAAGACGCAGTAGGTGTACGTTGACGGGAATGGCAACACACCTGGATACAGCAATTTGTTGTTGTGGACACCCTTCTGTGCATGGAAGCGGTAAGAGTAAAAGGGGAAAGCTGCCTTTTAAAGGGATGCTCAACCGAAATTTGGAGTAAACAAAACAAGGCTGGAGCGATAGGCGGGACGCTGCAAAAACCCCCAAAACACCACTCATACAGCGATATCTCTAACGGATGACCGTCTTTTTGGAAAAGAGGTGCGCGATTGAACACGGCTGACGAGGTCGACGAGACATGTGACGTCACGATTGTCATTCCCTCTCCTCTTCGCTTCGTTTCCTCGGGCTCTCGAACAGGTGAACCTAAGCGAGGAGGAGAGAAGCGAGGCCGCTTCCCCTCCTTCTCAGCTGTTCCAGGAGAATCGTGATGTTACAGTTTTCGGTATTCCTATTATTGGCGAATTCGGGTGGTCAATCGCCGGTGAGCCCTTGCCAGTGGCACCGGCTACCAAAACCGCGCCAGCGGCGCACCACGTGACCCTCTCCACCCGAACACAAAGCGCCGGCAACTGGCGTTTTTATTTGCCTGGGTCGCGCGTGAGCTTTGTTAACTTCTTCCTTGATTGGTCTATGGTACGCTGTAGGCGTCAACAATATAAATTCTGACTTTTTGAGATGTGTGTAAACACAGTGGCTCCACAATTGTTTTCGAAATATAAAGACCACCACAGCCTGTACAGCTGACAGGATCTTAAACTATAATATCAATGAAAGGGCAGATGAATAAATTCCTGTGGTGCTGCCTGCATACGCGTTAAATTTCAATAATCTTTTTTTTTTTTTTTTTTTTTTTTTTTTAGTTCGGAGGAACTGTTGCCTTTTTACGAAGATCCCAAGGAGGCTTGCCAGCGTTGCTTTTCATATTCTGTTTATTGTTATTACCTTTTTTAGAATCCTGTCTTCTCATTGCGCTTACCTCCCTTGAAATTGTAATGCGTATCCAAGTATCGACTTGAATGAACTGCATCACTATGCATACATTTTTTTTCAGCGGTGTAATAACGCGTTATTACACAGTTGTAAAACAAAGTAATGAATGATGCAGCCCGTATCTCAGAGCAAACTGACCTTGCGCGGGCTAGACAAATTGTAAAAAAAAAAAAAAATGTTGGCGTTCTTTGAAACATAAATTATCTTTATCTTCGTTGTTTTCGCTATCTTCTCTCGAAGCACAAATGCGTGTCTGTCTCGATGGCTTCGTTTACAACTCGAACCCACTCTTTGCCGCTTCTGGCGAGCATTGTTTAGTTTGGTTCTCTTTTCCGATTCGGATGTGACGATACCGGACACAGTCTGGCAGACAAGCTGCCCGACCTCTTGGAGCTCGGGCAAAAATTGTGCCGGTAAATTGCCGTAACACGTCTGAGAAGCGCCACCTGAACAGCTTGCACCCGCCAGCCTTTGACCACGTGAACGCCCTTGCCGAAGATATGGCAAAATAATTTCCCGGGAAACGACCACTCGAATTCGCCATATGTGTGCTTGTTTGTTTGTTTGTTTGTGCGTGCGTGTGTTGGCAACACTGCCTGATAAAGTCACGTGATGAAGACGCAAGTGGTCCTCTCAGGTTCACCAGAGCCTGATCGGTTACCGCGGCTAAGGTGAACGCAGGGGTTTGAACCGACCTCAAAGGCCCATTCACACAGCAGCGTTTCCTTACGGTTTCTTACGTTAAAGGCCGACCAACAAGCAGAAAGGTGGAAGCTTACTCTCCTCGATTTTCTCCTCGTCGTTTTTCCCGCAACAGGAAAGAAGGCAAGAGCTTTCTTTTTACGTCGCCGTTTAGGATCAGAAAAGATTAGTCTAGCGGCCAGTTAGTAATTACACAAAGAAATGCAGAAGACGTACCTTCTTTCTTCCCCATTTCCCCCTTCTTGACGCTAGCCTTCACTTTGACCCTCGAACTCGAGCAGTGGCGTACCAACTTGTTTTTGAGTGGGGGGGGCAAACCAGACCCCCCCCCCCCCCTCCGGGGCCGGGGGGTGGTGCCCTTGGTATCCCTTGGGCGCTGCCAGCCAGTGCTTGCCCTCCCCAGTGGCGGCTGTTTCAGGGGGGGGGGGGGGGGGCAAAACACATGCCTCGCCCCCCCCCCACTCTGAGAACGGGGGGGGGGCGCCCCCCTTGCCCCCCCCCCCCTATTGGTACGCCCATGAACTCGAAGTACTGACAGGGCCGTGGATGCTACGTGCTCGTCGGACCAGTCATACGCCCATTTTTCCCCACGTGGTTACGCCCCCGCCCAAGCCTGCGCGCAGAGAGCAAGGTCAGGCGATGAAAGGAAGCGGTTGAATGGTCCGGCCAGCACGTAGCTCCCACCGCACCGTCAGCTTTGGGCTGAACGAGACTAAAAACTGAAGAAATTTCCTAGTCGCTATTCTTCTCGTATGCTGGCATCTGCTTGCCCCATCGGGTGCCCCACGTGGCTCCTTCATTTCTTAAAAGCGTCGGTAACTAAACCAACCTCTCAGTCAAAACAAATTCGTGATTACGGTAAGGCCATTTTTGAGCGAATTAATCATGACCTAGCCATTTTCTTGGACCAGTATTTGACGAGTTTTTCGATGCGTACTGCCGAAAATAACTGGTGTATTATAAAGTTTCAATTTATCTCTCGTATCAACAAATATGTCCCACTAAAAAATATATTCGAAAATACTCAATCACCATGGTTCACAAAAGCCCTGAAACCGCTATAAAATGAGAAAAAAAAAAGCTTATACCGCGCTGCGAAGTTGTCGACGTGTGAGCGTCGCTGGACTGCGTGTCAGTTCTCCACAGAAATATACAGAAAAGCAACTAAAGATAGGTACGAAATCAGTTTCTTTAATACTTTTTAAACATGTTAATAAATGACCCCAAACAAATGTTGAAGCACTGTCAACAGAAAATACTTTTTTTTTTTTCAATTTCACTCAAAACTTTAAGTGGGGTTAGTGTCACTAGTGATGACTGCGTTAACATACCGAAATATTATGTTTATTGAATACTTTTTCAATACTAGCAATATCAGCTACCCCTTCATAGAGACTGACGGTTATTTACCAATGGAGGCTATTCTTGTTGACCCTATCGGTATAGTTAATATTTTAGATAGGGCTGAAATTGTCTTCTTCAGGAGTGGACAGCATAAATACTAAGTTTCTGAAAAGCACCAAGTTATATTTCCTCCCTTATTCTTGCCAAATTATTTGAACAGTCACTCCAAGACGTCGACATACCCTCGGACTGGAAAGTGGTGAAGGTGGTTCCTATTCCAAATGCTGATGATAGACATTCTCCCCACAACTATCGTCCCATTTCGTTAACAAGCTTCCCAGTGTAAACATCTCGAGCACATATTTTTTCCCCCTTGTAAACTTCTTAGAAATGAATAATTTTTTTTCACTCCAGTTCAGCACGGATTTCGTAAATCATTGTCATGTGAAACTTAGCTTCTATCGTTCACTCACGATATTCATTCTATCGTTGACCAAGGCTTCCAGGTAGACTGCGTCTTCTCGGATTCCGCTAAGGCTTTCGATAAAGTATGTAGTAAACTATTACTACTGAAACTTGCTAAGCAATTAACATTGGCCCTAACGTTCTTTCATGGATTCAATCTTTTCTTACTAATCGTTCGCAATTCGTAACAGTCAATAATGAAGACTCTTCACTTACGTCAGTAAACTCTGGTGTTACCCTGGGGTCCGTTTTAGGCCCACAACTATTTTTAATTTATATTAACGACCTACCAGTTAATATGTCTTCATATGCCTGTCTATTTGCTGACGATTGTGTAATATACCGTGAAATCCGAAGTAACCATGACATTTCCACTCTTCAGTCTCGTATTAACTATGTGTATCATTGGTGTGAGTTGTGGCTAATGGAACTAAACACTAGTAAATGTAACCACATGAGAGTATCCCGCAAACCTATATAGTCTTTTTACTACCTCGATGGCAACTCCTTGGAAGAAGTGACATTATACAAATATCTTGGTGTTCACTTAACTTTTAACCTTTCGTGGAAACCCCCTATTGATTATATTACTAATCGTGCTCACGGCATGCTGGGTCACCTAAAACGTGATTTTTCCATGGCGCCTGTTTCGCTTAAATTGGCCCTCTATAAAATATTAATAAGGGTATGCCAGAGTATGCAGCCTCCATCTGGGATCCTGGTCACAGTACTCTCGCCGCTGCTTTGGAATCCATTCAAAAATAGATCAGCCCGTTTCATTCCATCGAACTATCACGGCACCGCTAATGTCTCGTCAATGAAAAATAGTTTATCTTTACCATCTCTTTCACGTAAACTTTCACGCTCACGCCTTTTTCCAAAAGATATATTTTCATAGTCCCCTATTGCGCGATTATTTCATAACTCCCCCCTATTACATGTCGTCTCGTGTTCATCACGAGCACAAAGTTGAAGTCCCAAGCTCATTACCCAACACATTTCATTCATCTTTTCTACCACGCACGGTTGAAGAATGGAACCACCTTCCCGGTTTGATTGTTGCCATAACTGATTCTATACTTTTTCGAAGTGCCATTACTAACCATTCTTGCGCTGACTTCTGACCTGTTTGTTTCACTTATTATAATCTGTTTACAATATTGCTGATTTGATACGTTTTTCTTTCCTTTTTATATGCTTTCCCCTCTGTAATACCTTCGGGCCCCGAGGGTACAATAAATAGATAAATAAACTGTCTGGAAAGCATTTTCCCGAAAAGAAAACATCAACGACCACATTTTTCATGAACGATAACTTTTTTTTTTTTCTTTCTGAAGTTTTCTATTTTAAATATCGCGCATTTTTCATTTTTTTTTTTTAAATTAGAGAACGAAATATGGGTTTTTGTTGTTTCAGCAACCGGATCAAAGAGTAAAACGGACTAGTGTTTACGAAGAACTGAGTTTGACAAACTTCCAGGTTTTAAAATATTAAAAAAAATATTTAGCACGCAAATACACCACTCCGTCGGAACCAGTACATGGCGACCACTTCCAATCGTAAAATGTCGTGCCCGGTAAATATTCCCGAAATTCATACTTAAAGGCTTACGTAGAGCCTTAGTTTTCTGCGGGGGCTGAGATAAGCCTCTTAGTGGCCCCCTCTCCTAAGCTTCGAGGGGGGCCAAGTTGGGGCAAGGTAAAAAGTGGAAAGGAGGAGGCGGGCGAAAGTGGAAAGCGCGAAGTGTACGTCGGCCTTTCACGAGATCCACGGAACTATGTTACCTCAAAAATAAAGCTTTCATTTAAATTCTTATAATACAACAAACATTGAGGGCTTTGAGCTTCTATTCTATGTTCTTCTCAAACAAAAGACTGCGGCGGAGCATCAGCTTACCGTTTCCGGCCGCGGTTGGAGCGACAACGTTCGACTCTCTTCTACAAGAAGCAAACGCTGAAAACGAAGAGGATTCACTAAGTGCTATGACCATGAAAGCCCCGCTGCGCCTCTCCGAGACACATCGGTATCCTTCACACAGCCCCTCAATAAGCGGAAACACGTCTTACAATGGACATGTGAGATCGTCATCATTCCTTGGTGACAAATGTGCGCTCTTGAACATACACCGTTCCGCCGAAGCTCAGCTTGGCGCATAATGGGAAAATAAAAATAATACACAACCAGCAGCTATGGTAGAGCAGCTCAACGCCGCTGGCCCTATAAAAAAATGAAAGGACGTTTACGATTCTCTGTAATACCGTATTAGAGCGCAACTCTTGAGGAGGAGGATGGAGAAGTACGGACTCTGGAGAGGAGGGTATATCTCTCCTCCTCCTCCCCTCCTTCTTCCCTCGTGATGTCACTCGTGACCCTAATGACCCTCGTGGTACGTCACTCGTGAAGGCCTCGTGGAAGTCACTGTGAAGGTCGTGACCTTCACGACTGATTTTCGGGACATCACTCGCGACCGTCATGGCGTCAGATTTGATGTCACGTGTGACGTCATTATGGGAAACCTCCCATAATTCAACGCGCGGTTACGCTGATGGCGACACCGACAGCGTCGCCGCTCAAGCCGAGAACGGGCGCCCTTGAGCTGCGCTCTAAAATATCCTTGTTGACTTTTGAGCTGACTGCGTGGTGGGAGCTGCGCGGTCGCCGGACCAGTCAAACGCCTCCCTTTCATCACCTTGCCTCGCTCCCTACACGTGTGTACGAACGGAAGCGTCGTCACGTGGCTAAAGATAGACATAGGACTGGTCCGCGACGAGCAGCTTTCATCGGCAATGCAAGGAGTATGGTCCTTCCCGAAAAGAGACTCGTGAGCCCGTCACAGAATAGCCCGAAGAGCGATCCGCGAATCCGAGTCGAACGATAGCAACAGCACCTTTCGGTGCTCATTTCCTGCCAGTGCGACTAATCCCTGTTGCTTGGACGCTTAGCATGCGAGAAGGACGTAAAGAAGTGAGAAGAAATCTGGAAGGGGAAACGAAGAAAAGGAGAGCAGCCTTCTGCCGGGAAGAATATATTTTTGCTCGTCGGTCTTCAAGTTATGAGTCACCGGTACGTCGGTGCTTCGAATGCTAGGTGGAAAGCTACTCTTTGAATCGGTTGCCACGCTTTATGCGAAGCACGGATACTTTCGGGTGATTCTCGACGTGCTCCCGTTAACATAACTCGAGGTAAGGAAACAGTACCAAGGAAGAACCAGCGTTAACGAGGTATGGCCTGGTTACGTCGGCCCATGTTACGTAACAAAACGTTGCGTCTCTCGGATGTCCTCGTAACTCGTTGTCGTATTTCGATCTCGATCCCCCGCCACAAACGAAGTCAAATGATCTTGAAGCTCGGAAGCTTTTTTTTTTTTTTAGCTACCCAACCTAAACACATTTTCGGAATAGGTAGGATTTACTCTTCCCGACCTGCTATTTATTATCTCTGAAATTCAAAATAACTGTTCAGAGAATGGCAAATGACGGTTATGTTAAAAACCAAAATTCAAATTTTGGAGATTGCATAATTTAAAACCATGGTATAAGAATAAAAAGAAAAGACAAACAGCCGCCAAAAAACGGAGGAAAAAAAAAAAAAGCTCTTTGTGTAAGCTTAGGGTCTTTCGCCGTGCTTTTCGGTTGTTTGAACGTCGACAAAAAGGGTTCGAAGTAAGTACTTAACGCAGACGGCTGATTTTCTCCAGCGCCTAATATTTTGACGAGTCTTATGTGAAAAGTATGTTTTTTAGCTCACATTTTGGACGAAGGTTTTTGCGCTGCACCATGGAGCTAAACCACCCAAGTGCCCAAATTTTGCCCCTCTTTCTTGTAGGGTGACGTCACAAGTTGTACAACCTGCAAGTCCAGCAAGCAGTCTAAAAACACAGTATTTCGCGCCATCTTTTTCCCGGCATGAGCTTCGGGCCTATCATTTACGGGGTCCATAGTAACGAGTTTTTTTCTCACCATCAAGTTTTAGTAATAACCTTATTCACCACTACAGGTGTACGTATGGTACAGTCATGTCTCGTTAATATGGACCCCGTTAATATGAATACCCCGCTATATGGAGACCACATTTGGGGACAAACTGGGAAAATACGTGCATTTTTATCTCGTTATTATGGACAACTATGGATGTTTTTTGTACGGGAACGGAGGTGTCCATATTAACGAGACACGACTGTGTACATGTAAAGACTTTTTTTGTTTCCTTTCGTTCCTGGTTACGTGGGGTTCTGTATCTACTATGCGGGACGAAACAACAATAAAATATTTCAACCTGCCAAGCTCATCGCCAGCAGGCAACTTGGCAGTACACTCCGATAGGTGCGATTGCAAACCTGTTTTTGACAAAGCGATTATCTTAGGACGACACAGTCAGCGGATGACTAGGGAAATTTAACAGACCTTTTATATTTCGAGGCAAATAGAAAGATCCGTCAGCTCGCGTTCTATCGCATTATTTGAAAAAAGAGTTGGCATTCTTGAGCAGCTTTGACACGTGCGGGAGGCGGTGACTTGATGTTTTTTTAGGGGCGGGCCATGTCCGTCCGCCGTCCGTTGTCCGCCGTAGGCCGGCGTCGGGTGCTCGTGCTTCTGCTCGTGAGATCCCTACACGAGCACGTGAGCACATATGCTCACGTGCTCGTGTAGGGCAAAAAAAAATTGGAAAAAAAAGATGAACAAAAAAATGAAAAAAAGAAAAAAAAGAAGAAAAAAAAAGAAAAAGAAGAAAACCGCACAATCTCCTACTGGCATGAATGAAAAGGCTCAAAGAAAAAGAAGAAAAAAAAAGAGTAGGGGGTTCTGAGATGCCATCCCATCTGTCTGCTTAAAAAAGGAGAAAGAAGAAAACCACACATTCTCCTACTGACATGAATGAAAAGGCTCAAAGAAAAAGAAGAAAAAAAAAGAGTAGGGGGTTCTGAGATGCCATCCCATCTGTCTGCTTAAAAAATTAGAAAGAAGAAAACCACACATTCTCCTACTGACATGAATGAAAAGGCTCAAAGAAAAAGAAGAAAAAAAAAGAGTAGGGGGTTCTGAGATGCCATCCCATCTGTCTGCTTAAAAAAGGAGAAAGAAGAAAACCACACATTCTCCTACTGACATGAATGAAAAGGCTCAAAGAAAAAGAAGAAAAAAAAAGAGTAGGGGGTTCTGAGATGCCATCCCATCTGTCTGCTTAAAAAAGGAGAAAGAAGAAAACCACACATTCTCCTACTGACATGAATGAAAAGGCTCAAAGAAAAAGAAGAAAAAAAAAAAGAGTAGGGGGTTCTGAGATGCCATCCCATCTGTCTGCTTAAAAAAGGAGAAAGAAGAAAACCACACATTCTCCTACTGACATGAATGAAAAGGCTCGGCATGCTGCGGCTCGGCGTCTACGCAGACAAGCACCACCAGAGCTTCGCCCCAAGCAAAATCATTCACCACGTGGAGATGCGGTCAATTTTTTCTATGATCCGTGATGTTTGTCGATTTCTGTTTTTCTTCCAATAAATCAGTTGAGAGTCAGCGCTCTGTTTGTACACTTCGTCTTCTTGCCCTCTGTCTTTTTTTTTTCTTTTTTTTTTTTGTGGGGGGGGGGGGGGGAGGGCGCTGGTTTACTTTTTTGTTAAATTTACAAGTGCATTTGCTATGTTGGTACTGGCAGGACGAAAGAAACATTATCTGCCTTTTATAGCCAATTATGATTGCCATTAGACAGTTTTAGTGGATCGTACGCTAAAGCCTTGCGTACGCAATAAAATTGCGGGTCGGGAGTGCGCGTGCGTAGAACGCAATAGAAGAGCTAGCGTATTGCGTACGCACGCAACGCTGGGGATTTTGCGCTGCGGGCTTGCGGGCCTTGGGGAGAGCTTGCGGGAAGCTCTCGGAAGATCTCGAGCCCCGCGAGAGCGGGAGAGCGCACTTTTTAAGATGGCGGCTATCAAGGCATGTGGCAGCGGTGTGCGGGTGCGTTTCACGATCGCCGATGATTTGGCCCTCCTAATGGCGCATTCACACTGGAAGCGGATCCGCGTTCGCGAAGCGGTTGCGGATGCGGTTCACGAGAGACCCCGTTCAGACACACCGAGAGGCGGTTGGCGGTTTCTCGGCGATCACGCGTGATCTTTTGAGACTTGCGTTTGGCAACCCTGTTTTACAATCCACAATCCCCTTTAATCGACGATCCAAAGCCAAAATTTTGCTATTTTGGCACTCTGAAGATTTTTCTCCGGGACGTTCGCACGCATCACGAGTTCAGGCAGCGAAAAAAGAAGCAAGGACCTGCGAACCTCGCCTGTGATTCTCTCGACTTCGCCAACAAGCAAAGCCCAGCTAGGCGTGCCTTGCTGACTCAGAACAGGATGCCCCCGACCTTTTCTTCGAAGTGGACCCTTCCCGCATGAACAGCTGACCTTGTTTTCGGGATAAAGGGCCAGTTTTCCCCCTTCGTTCGCTCTTATCATTTTCGAAGTTGTGAGAGGTGGGGTGGACCGTGGTGCGGGGGAATGTGTTCGGTGCTAGCCGGTCGTGGCTTCGTTGGTGGCGGACTCTCCTCTCGTCACTCGCCCGTCGATCGAGTCTACTATTTGTTTGACATTAAGCTCAAATAAACGCCGTATGGATTACCTCTGCATTGTCTGGTACGTACACTTTATTCCTTGAGAAGGTTATCTTTATTTCTTTTGTTAGTAGTAAGCGTTACAGGTCCAGCTAGCGCAGGTACCCTGCCCGCTCCGCTGTAGTGCGTTGGCTACGCAATCAGGCTCACGACGTCTCTATCGGCCTTCGTGGTGTTCATGCACGGTGTCGAAAGCTTTCAATTAGCGGCGAGATGTTTCGGTGGCGCCCTCGTTCGGTTACATTTCGTGACGTCATTACCTTTTGAACAACAAGTTCGATGGTGTTTGTAATGGGCATGGTGGAAGCCTGAAATCTTAGCGCTCTCAAAGCAACACTGCCAACACCGTGAAAATTGAAGTTCTTACATTCCTCTTATAACCGTCGATGAGAAATCCTTTGCTGACGTCATAGTCAGCATTCGGCCAATCGTGGTGGGCCGACCACAGCGACGCTTTCGTTCACTCACGTCGCCAATAGTTCACGCGACTATCTTAGTGGGTACAAAAGCTGACATTTCGGTCGATCAGGGGTGGGCTCGGACGTTCTACGGGCAGAGTCTAACAAGGCAGCGAGCCTCCCGTTGTGGCACTCGGAATAATAGACAAACTCTTACCGAACCAAATCACCGTTACGAAGCCCGTTAAAATTACGAGTGAATTCTTTTCACGGCGGATTCAAGTCACGGACGTGAACACCGCGTTTCTCCGTTGATTTGTCTGCTGTTACGCTAGGCCTGCAGCGCCTTGGATGCCACACCAGCGACAGGTGCCATCTTGTATCGAAAGTCACTGACGTCACGTCAGCGTCGCGTTGTGATTGGTTGCCGCTTTGCGGTTCGTGAAATCGGTTGGGAGAAATCGGTCCCGAAGCGGTTGGCAAAAACGCGCTCCAAACGCTCGATCCTAGCCGCTTTGCGGTTGAGAACGCGCGGATCCGCTTCGCGTTCGCGGATCCGCTTCCAGTGTGAACGCGCCATAAGTGAGGTCCTCTTAGCTAACCCTTTTCGAGATCCCCAGCAATGGAACCACATCACGGCGCAGCTTCAGGGGAGCACCCAAAAAATGTTCACCGTTCGCGCTGTACGCGAGTGGTGTGACCTGCTGCTCGCACAGTATACGCCTCGGACGACCGTAAAAATCTTCGAAAGTAAGTTGGTTTGGTGTCTAACTGCAGTTCACACTGTAATGTAGCCTAATGTAAATATGTAGCCTAATAAGGCCAGTACAAGGATTTCCGATGCACCTTCCTTATAGGTCAGGGACGGAAGAAGAGTACAGCGAGCGGGAGCCTCTGCTTCAAGAACTTGTGGATTTGGCCAGGGAGTTCGGCTACAGATTCAGAGCTCCTCGCAAAGGAAACGGGGCTGCAGCGACTCCTGCTCGCGAGCGCTCCATGACTCCGGCAGCAGCACGAAGCTCGGCGGCTGCGGCGCGAGACTCCGCTGCCGATGTTTTGGTGGTACCCGGCAACACAGCTGACTTCAGCGGCGCCTGTAAGGAAACGGGGCTGCAGCCACTCCTGCTGCTACCCAGCGGCGCAGCTGACTTCAGCGGCTCCCGTAAGGAAACGGGGCTGCAGCCACCCCTGCTAGCGAGCGGTCTACGACTCCGGCAGCAGTATGAAACTTGGCGGCTGCGTCGCGAGACTCCGCTGATCCCGAGGCTCGCCGATCGAGTTCACCAAGTCGATTTTTACATGCAATCCTGCTCATACAAAAAGAAAAAAGGAGAAAGAGCTCAATTTGTTAGTGCTCGTATCTGGGGTTTTTTTGTACGGAGATGAGAGGACTATTTCCTTTGGAACGCCTACATGTAGCATCAAGTTTTTGCGAAAAACCGTTTCAATTGCATTGGATACAATTGCAGGCTCCGGCGAACAGGCAACAGCAGAAGAGCTGTTACGCTGATTTTGAGCTCCGAAGATGTCGCAAGTCCAGCTGTTCCATCGGGAGGGAGTGGGGAGAGCACCGACCAACCCGACACGGCAAGGGCCGAAACTTGCCAAGGGAACTCGGCAGCCGCTTCACCGTGCCCCACTGCTCGGAACGAGCCAATGCGTGGTAAGGGCTGTTCAGTAGTATATTTAGTCACTAGTAAGGCTTGTGTTCTCAAGTCTGCCTTATGATCATGCACACATTTATTTTTTCATGGTTCATTCAACAGGAAAAAGAAAGCAGGACCATATGGACTACGATTACTTAGAAAAGCGATTGAAACATGACTCCTCTATCAAGGAAAAAGAATTTATTTTAGAGGCTAGGTGGCTTTCCCTGGAAGAGAGCCGCCTTGCATGGGAAAAAGAACGTTCTCTGCTTGAGGCTCGTGCACGAGAAGAGGAGATACGCCAAAGGGCGGAGGAACGGGCCGAGGAGCGCAGGCTGCGTGCTCTAGAGCGGCAGGAAGAAAGGCAAGAGCGAGCCGAGGAACGCCGTCTTTCTGCCGCTCAGCAGCAGTCCTTCCTCAATATATTAGAGGGCCGGCTTTCTAGAACATTGAAGTAGGTGAAAAGCATTGCCGTGCAAGCACCCTAAGGGAGGAGTGCCATCCTAGTCCAGTGATATTGTTTCAATAAACCAGCCTCACCAACCATTTTGACTACTCCACCGTTGCCACAATTCATCAAGGGAACTTTAGTCTTTCTGTAGGTGCGACAACCTCGCTGGGGCTCTGCATGTGCAGAGCACGAGACAACATGAGCCATCTCATGTACTGCTGCCTGCCTCTTGTGTACTAAAGTGTGTACAACCACTACGCGACCCCCGAGAAGGCGGCCGCACTGGTCCATTCCAAGACTATCGGCCTTAATGCAGTTCTCGGCCCTTTCGCCCTACTCGGCCTCAGAGCCACTGCCGGCCCTTCCACCCCACTCGGCCCTTTTGCACTCTCGGACGTAATGCGGCTATCGGCCTTAGCGAGATGCTCCCGTTTTCACGATCCTTTGAGCGTGCACAAGGGGACTATGGGGAATCAACACTATTGTATTTCTGGGTTCAGTTTTTAAATTTCAGTGCCTGGCCCTCCATGTGCTTTATGGAAAAGTAGGCACGTTGGTCTTTTTCACGTACAGTGACCTATATTTTGAAAACGTTCCATCTTCTTTTGTTCGTGACTTGTGTAAGCAAAGTAACATGCCACATGAAGTATACATCGCTTTCCTAAGTTGTTCCTAAACATGCTTCGCTCAGGTATGAACCACGTGGGAGCGATTTTCCAGACAAGCAACGCGACGATGGTCTGTTGTCACTCGGTCAGTCGCTCACTGGGGCGAGTTGCATGCGAACTTCCAAGCGATGCGCAAAGTTCTTTACAGATCTAGAACTGAGCGACGTAACGAGCGACAGCAAGTCATCTAGCCCCGCGACGGCCCAATCCATCACTTGCCAAGTCGCCCAGATGCGGCGCAGCCTGTATCCAAAGTAAACACAAAGTTGTGGAAACATTTACAGTAGATAGGTCCATTGTAATGATTTTCGGCAAACAGTAGAAAAATATTCAGTGGAAAAACACGTTTTGTTCATGTTGCGAACAGTTTTTTAACCTCTCAGTTCACTTACAAAGCAGGACACACGCACACCGTAATCAAGTCAGCAGAAGCTCAAGATTCAGTGACCCCCAGCTTAACTCGTGAAAAATAACGAGACTGACTTTGCCTAAAAAGGGAAATAGTCCAATTACAGATTTTGCCTCCTGCATGGTGGGACACATGCTAACTGAAACTGTTTCTCATGTTAAGCAAAGTAAATCTTGTTACTTTTATAACGATACTTGTTGTCACAGCTTTTTCTCAGGGGACTATTGAAAGTTACTGAGGACTGCACAAATCGTCCACACCTCACTAGCCAGAGGAGCGATTGATATGGGAATGGGTCTGTCAAAAATATGAAAGTTCTTGATTCGCTGGATGCGCCGCTCCACATGGATGCGGAGAGAAGCGATCTCTTCTGTCTCTTACACCTTTTCCTCTGTGAAATTCCCCCTGCGCAGGAAAGGCGGTATGTTCAGCTTCACACTGATTTTGCTGAGTAGGTCTTGTATTTTGAAGCCTTTGTCTGCCATGACTGAATCGCCGTCGTCAAAAGGAAGTGTCAAGAAGCCGCTCTTCTCAGCAGCGTCTTTGTGCGAGATAGACCCCGTGAAAAGCTGAGACACAAAAGTCACCTTTCCGTTAGGGGAAATACCGATGATTGTTTAAATGTGTTAGTCGACTTGTAGGTCGAAAAAGTCTTTGACTGCTGTGCAAGGGAACTTAACGTTTAACACCTGACTTCCGTGGTGTCGATCGAGGATCACGCAAGTGGATGGGTAACGCTCCTAAATGTTGGTGGCATGGCGTCGTCCACTTCTGCTCGGGTCAACCACAGGCTCAGCTAGCCAAGGTACACGAAGATATAGTTGATCTATGTTGGGAAGTGACGATGCAGCTTAGCCATCACCGTGACAAAGGACCAAGCGGCAACACCACGTGTTTGTCCGTATCGGCTTGGGGGCGTCATCCATTGTCTTATCTGACCTTGTTATATTTACGGGCGCTGCTCAGAAATAAACGAGTTGCTACCATGCCATCGACGGGTCGGTCTCGCTTACTTTACTTCAGTGGCGACGAATATGCACACACATGCGGGCGGCGCTCCGTCACCATGGAATACGCGTGAAGACAGGCATCACCCTACGGACAAGATGGCCTACCTCGTTCCTCCCTTCAACGACTGGACAGATAAGTGGCCGCCCTATCTCATCCGAATTAAAGCAATCTTTGAGGGGAACGCGGTGACTGACCCAAAGACGAAGCGAGCGTTGCTGGTCTCTGCGCTAAGCACAAGAACAATCGAGGTACTGCAAGCGACTTGTGCGCCGGAAAGCGTAAACAAGCTGCCATATGAAGAAGTAGTCAAGGCGTTAGGGGACTTCTTTTCGCCGACGCCCAATGAAATTGCGGAGAGTTTCAAATTCTTCAACAGACACCAGAAGGAAGATAAGACAGTGCAGGAATTTCTCGTGGAGTTACGACGACAAGCGGAAAAGTGTAATTTCGGCAGCATGGTCGACCGGATGCTTCGCGACAGGTTAGTTTGTGGAGTGAGAAGTGAAGAGGTTCGTAAACTGTTGTTGGCTCGACGTGAAGTGACTCTAAAGGAAGCAGAGAACATCGCCCTGGCAGCCGAAGCCGCCGCCGGTAACGTCGCGGCTATGAAACTACCACGGTCGGTAGAGTCCGAAATCAACGCCGTCACTTAACATTCCAGTGTAAAATTGCACATCCGCAGGGTAGTCTTTAAAGCACTCGGTCAAACATTTTCGACTCTCTCCTTCCTCTAGAGTCTTCCACCGTGCTCCTGCGAGTTCCAGCTCTCGTTTTCTTCTGAAAAGAGCCTCCTTTGTGGCTTGAAGCTCCTTTTCTTGTCCATCAAAGCGGTTGCACTTGCAAAGAGCATAACGAAGATGTTAGCGGCCCTTGGACAGTGCATCTTCAGTACCTCTCAGTTGGTCGTTACAACTCTCGAACTCGAGCTCCAAATCTTTTATTAGCTTTGCCTGTGACTCGGTGAGCTCTTGTAGGTCTTGTAGTGGTATCATCTGTGTTGAATCAAGCCATAGCCTCCTTTATACTGAAAATGCCTGCCCAATGGTTTCTTTGTCGTCGTCGCGCCTACTTCACATATTTGCTATTAGGGGCGCCAAACCCCCATACAGAAAAGCAGACGACGCTTGTCCGCTGTCTGCTACTACAGTTCATTGTAGCTAGTGTAGCTACGTTATCACGTTAAGCTATGTGATAACGTAAGTTTTCTATGTTAGGTTACGCGGTAACGCGACCTTACGTGTTTAAATAGGTCACGTGATCACGTTGTTGTGACACAAGTAACTTCTTTCGGTTGTCGTTCGATTCTCAGAGCTCTAGAGCGCTTAGCCATAGCCGGCATAGCTCAATAGCACGACGCTGTCTGCGGCTCCCGACACGCAGACCGTGACGCCACACGGTGTGCGTGTGGCGTCACGTAGTAGTAGGTGGATATTTGGCACGGGTGGTGAAGGAACATGTCAACTGCAGTGATTGCTTCCTACTGGTTATTAAGCAGGCTTCTACGGCTCACAGTGATTCCATCATCAGGCACCAGGACAGGGCAGGACTATACTATCCATCGGAGAAGCTACTGAGGGTGCTGTATGCGCTGAAGAACTTCGTAGAGGTTTTACTGAAAAAAACGAAATATGCTGAAAAAGCCTTTGTATGTAGCTGTTGAGACGTGGGTAGATACACGTATGCACCATGGCGTTCTGAAACGCGCAAAGGCAGATAAAGATGTGAACCATTACAAAGATTTCCTGCAAATTCTGTCTACTAAGTATTTCAGGCCGATTTTCACAAACTACTCCGCATTCGTATCTGACAAGCAGGACCTCAAGAAGTTCTTCTTCAACAAGCCACTATCTAGGAAATCGTTAAAGCTCTAGAACTGCATCCGTGAAAAACAGTGCAGACCAGAAGAAACCGGTCAAAACATAAAAAAACTGTGAGCTTAAAAAAAGTTTTTTTAAAAAATTGAAAATGTATTTCAAGATCCTTGGTCACAGCGTTGCCGACGGGTGCGCAGGTTTTCGGCCAGCGAAGGCTCGTTCGCGGTCCTGAGAAAAATCCCTTTACTGCCGCATGTGGTCCTCGGGCCGTATATTTTTCGGCTCTGCTCCAGAAGCAATAAAAACGCCAAGTGTCTGCTGTTGCAACGTCGTGAACGTCCGCCAGCCTCTCTGTCTCCTTTTTAATTTGGTTTGGTTATTACTGTTGTCGCTGTGACAAGCACCAGAGGTTTGGTAACACTTCAGCATAGAAACAAAACCAAGAAGTGAAAGCTAAAAGAAAGGTTCAGACTTCTTTTATATATCAAAACTATACTGACGGTGCCATGCGCTAGCTATGTAGCACAGGTTACAAATGTATTCAATTCACAAATGGCGTCACAGTGGACTGTAGCAGCGGGCAGCGGAGAAGCGTCTTCTGCATTTTTATATGGGGTTTGGGCGCCTCTAGTGGCAAATATGGGCAGCAGGCGCAACGACGACGAAGCATGGGGGAGCCAACCATTGGGCAGGCATTATCAGTATAAAGGAGGCTATGATCAAGCAGGCCACGAGTGCCAGCCTGGCATGAAACTGCAATACCAGCCCGGTCGACGACTGCGCCGCAGTCGTCGATGTTATAATCGTTCACAACGCTCTCTTCATTGGCGACTGCGTGGCACGTGAAGTCAGCGGTGAAGTCTCCCATAGCGTTGACAGGGACTATTTCGCCACTTGCTTCCCTCTGGATATAGACGCCCCGGGTGCCGCGTGTCCACCGGTCAGACAGGCGAATATGCGTTGCTTGCATCTTCACTAGCGGGTTCGCTCGCCGCGTCTTGACTGCTCAGATCGGCAATTGCATCATTCGTCACTATGGCATCAGCGGCGGTATACTTCGGCGTTGACGGCGGCGCCTGTCGTACTTACGATTTCTTTCTCGGTGGCCTTTTCGCGACGTTGAAAGCAAAGATGCTCGGCACTGCTTCCTGTCTGAGGTAGCGACGGTCGACGTTCGAAATGCAGTCACCCTGTTGAAAGTGTCCTGGGCAAATCTTAGTGTACAATTCGTAATAGTGAAGTGCTTGCCTTCGTCACGTTTTATCGCAACAGCCTTTTTTTTTTTTTTTTTTCGGACAGCGGGATCGGATAGGGTGGCAAACAAAGATACCTGTAACGAAGAAAGTATACGAATCCACAATTTGCAAAATAGAGCGCGCCGCCTATCGCGCAACGCCGGAAACTTCGACATTTTGGGTGCGAGGCTGGAAAGTGGTTGGAATACAACTAGGCTTCGCGATGCATGGTTTGGCTAAGGCTTGATACATGTGGGGCGTAAATTTCGTGCGCGCAGTCTGTTACAAGCGTTGCCCCAAGACCCAGATTAAATAGTGTGGAATATTCCCCCAGGAGCGTACAAAAACGACGTACCCGTGACAAAATGTGCGCTGCAGATCCGTCAGTGCTCGTTCGGCTGCCATGGTAAGCCGTCCATGTTCCTTCTCCTCACGACAGCTATCCAAACCTATCTTAGCAGGATACAGCCTGCTGCAGACGGATACCATAAAAGTATTTCATACTTTTATGGTATCCGTACCATACCATAAAAGTATTTCGCGCAACCATACAAAATACAGTGCGCCGGCATGGCGACAAATAAAAGCGACTCGCGAGCTTTCTTCGTCCTCGCGCACGGTGTCTTCGCTTCCGCGCCTCTGTCGCAGCCTAGGAATAGCCGGAACGCCTATTTGTTTTCCAACCAAACAGGGGGCGCTAGCAACACGATGTGCTCGCCCATGCGCAGCAGCTTTTTTGCAAATTGTGGATTCGCGAGTGGTCCCACGAAACGCCCGAATGTAGACGTTATCTCGATACCCCTATAGCCCAGCAACATCGCGTCTGTTTACAAAGAAGAACAAGCTGCAGGTGCATGCTCCCTTCCGTCACACTAGCGCTTGAGGAGCAACGCGAGACGGCTTATATAATTAAATGCTGATAATCTCGCGGGATTTCATCCGTTTCGATCGTCTCCGCGGTCGCGTAGCGCTACGTGAGCGCTCGAATGAGCGCTCATGTGGCGCTTCCTAGCGCGTGACTTCTTTCTAATACAGCGCGTGGTTAGCGCTTTAGTAGTGCCTTGTTAGCGCTCCAGTAGCGCCTTGTTAGCGCTCCAGTAGCGCCTTGTGAGCGCTTCAGTAGCGCCTTGTGAGCGCTTCAGTAGCGCCGGTGTTAGCGCTTCAGTAGCGCTTCTTTTACCGCGTTGCTGCGGATTAGCGCGTGCACAGCGGTTCCGGTTCCTGTGGTTGGGTGTGCTTCAGAAGCTCCATGGCGGACATGTGGGATGCTGAAATAGAAATGCGACAAATGCTATTACATACGCTATTAGTGTATATGTGTGTGGACGGCTTAACGCTCAGAAGGGCCTTCTGGGTGCGCGAAATCTTTCGCCACCGAGATACCGACGGGTACCCAGCGAACCTTGTTCCAAGGTTGAGGGACCGAGACACAGAGCTCTTTCGAAGGCGATTATTTTTAACTGCGTATCTTTGAAACCAGGCTCACGCATATCGAACAGAAAGCGATGAGGTCGTACCAAATGAATTAGTCGCTCAGAGTTCAAGACTCTGGATCGCCGTCCCGATCCTTTGCTTGGAGAGCGGCTCTTTTACTTCCTCTTCTTTCAATGCCAAAGGAAAAACAACAAGGGAATTGCCGTGCACGCGCTGTTTTACAGCAGCAAGCACGGTGACAAGGAGCGTGAGAGCGCTAACAAAGCGCTTCTGTAGCGCTAACAGAGCGCTAACAAAGCGCTTCTGAAGCGCTAACAGAGCGCTACTGAAGCGCTAACCGAGCGCCACATCACGCGCTTGGAAGCGCCACATGAGCGCTCCTTGGAGCGCTCACGTAGCGCTAACTTAGCGCTCCGCTGTATGTGTGAACCGGCCTTTACAGTGAAGCTGTTTATGGCTAAGGTTCCGTGGATGTTTCGTGTGCATGACCAAAAACTCTACGCTCGCACCGCCGCACGCGCACGCCTTCCCCATATAAAAGATTCGAAGTAAATAACCAAAATAAAGCGTTGACGAACGCGAGTGCAAGATGCCATTTGTTTTAGGCTTTTGCTTTAGAAGAGTTACTGCTGCAGACGCCGGCACGAGCGGCGCGTGGAAAGCCAGAAATTTGCAATAGGTCTATTCAGTAGATTAGTTCCTTAGCATGGACTATTATTAGCCGCGCATGCTAAAAGCGCGAGCTATAGTTGCTTCGGATGAAGCCTCGGCGGCTGCACGGGCGCTCGTGCAGCGAGTGCTCCAGTCAAGGCAATCAAGGCTGGCCGCTCGCGCTTGCACAGCCTTCGCAGTTAGTCCATGCTAAGGTGAGACGAAGTATAGGCACCATTTTCAAGATTAGTAGACTCTCAGGTAGATAATAAAGGTTTCTCAAAGATTTGTCGCTGTGCGACCCGCGTCGGCCATGTCTGCCTTTCAAGCCGCTTGCGTGTCTAGTTTCCTTTCTTTCCGCTCTTTTGGGGTGGCGGTCCCGTCGCGCGTTTTTACTTTCCGCCGGTTGGCGGTTTCGTCGCGAGTGTCGAGTTTCCTCCGGCTCCTCGGGGCGGGTCTGTGTCGTGAGCCATTCTACTTCACAAAGTATAATGGCTCTTTTTTTTCTTTTTGCTTACAAAGCGGCACACAGCAATGAAAAGGCATCGCAGAAGCAGCTAGTGGCGTAGTAACAGCCGCGCAACACCCTCTGTAACCGCAGTGGTGTAGCGCACGTTGACCAAGCCCTGGTGCGAGAGTACAGTGCTAATCACACTTGTCTATAACGCGCGAGCATGCGGCTTTCTCCGGGGTGCGCTAGACTGGTGGTATTCGCGGAAACTAAGCTAGTCACGTGGCGCAACATGGAACGGCCCGCTCGAGGGGTGTCCTGCGCACTCTATCAGCTTGATAAGCGATAAAGCGATAAACGTAAAGTGCTTTATGATATATTTTTGTTTTTTGATGACGACATCGTTGATAGGTCTTCATGCTTTAGTTTGTTTATTGTTCGAGCAATGATGTTTGTAAAAAGCGTGCGAGCAGCCTTCCGCGTTCACCGCCAGCTGATAGAGTGGGCAGGACACCCCTCGAGCGGGCCGTTCCATGTTGTGCCACGTGACTAGCTTAGTTTCCGCGAATGCCACCAGTCTAGCGCTCCCCGGAGAAAGCCGCACGCTCGCGCGTTATAGACAAGTGGGATTAGCACTGTACATCCTTATGACGGACGCACGCCGCGCCACGCCCACCTGCGAAGTAGAATGGATAGGTCGGCTAGTCTTATCTAGGCTTATCATTTGCATTTTCCAATTTATCGTGAAGATAAGCCACCTACATCATGTCTCCCTGGTTGTATAACCTACTTTCACAGACCGCTTTTGTGTGCACAATGGCACATTGGCGCCATCTATCGGGCGTTGCGCGTAACTAGAGTGAAGATTTTGCAGTATTTGCGAGATAACATCTATAATAACTTATAAAATTCTGAAAAAAAAATTAAGTGCATACAAGAAAAGTTACGCGTAAAAAAAAAAGGAAATGTACGTAGATCGCAAGTGCACGCTCCAGGCTTTCCCGATAGATGGCGCCAGTATGGTCTCTCGTCGTAGGTTGTCATAGGCGGTACTCGGTTACACTTAAACAAAAATGTGCAAACCAGCCTTCAGAAATTTAGGTGACTGAGACTAATAAAAAAAAAAAATGCATGTGTCCAGAAGAGCCAGAAAGCATTGCTAGAAAGTTAACCTAACGACCAAGCTTATTTTGCTCTTTCGCGGGCTTGCGAGATACAATTCTTTCAAGCAGTACGGGATGAATATGGCGTACATGCGGCAATGGATTCTTAGTCTGGTCCCGCATAGGTTCCGGTTAAATTAACGTTCCACATGTTATTTCTGGAAAAGGTCAAATGTGTATGCGAATCGCGGATTTTATATGAAACGCCTGTTCTCTTCGTTTCATCCTTGCTTCTTTTCTTTTTTTTCTTTTTTTTTTTTGATCCGTGGGCGCTATGTGGATTGTCGCTCCTATGACATGCCGTTACACTTGCCTTGTTTCACTTACGCGCCAATGGCGCAACAACTAGAGCACCCACAAAGTGATCTCTTTTTTACATATTTTGTTTACAGGTATCAGTTATCTGAAACACTGCTTTGTATAAACTGCAAATTATGTAAAACACAGTTCATCCTGGCTCAAAACTTTTTTTAAGGGGTGGTGCATCGATATTCAGTTGGAATGTTTTTCACATTACACGAGCTCACTGACACTATAGTGCGACCCACGTATACTGGCACGCGACGCCGTTGACCAAGAAACCTCTTTGTTGCGGTGTAATTTCAAGACTGAAAGCGATCGTTTTCTTTCAATATTTCCTTCGCAAAAATTCATGACGTAGCTGGGGGGTCGCTGTATCGGCATAGTCCGCCAGTGACGATATTTGAATGGGGCTCCTAGGTTGGACCAAAAACATTGCATGTGCACTCAATTTGGACTCTTGATAATCAAAAGCTCGGCAAGTATTCGGGTAGTGGCATTTCGTGTCCAATCGTGGAAATGACGTAGATAGCCGAACAATAAGAATGACTGGAACTCTCCGGGTGTCTGTGCTTTGCCAACTCCCGGAGCGTGGCCATCATGAACATTGGCGGCATATCATGAGGCTTCCGTGCTTTCAGATAAATCCGATAAAATCCGAAAGACACTCGCCGGTAAATTATTAGTCAATTCAGATTTATCCGAGGAACTTTGAATTTCGAGGTCACAATTCGGATAAATAAATAGGGCCCAAAAGAACGCGGACAACAAGGCGGTGTTCGAACTTTTCTTGGAAGGCTTGTGAACTTTATATGTTATACATACACGTTCCATCACGTTCCATCACGTTCCATCACGTTCCATCGCCTCCCCCCCCCTCCCACCCCCCGCCCCCAACCCCCCACCCACCCCCCTTCCCGAATTCCAATAAACTTTCCTAAAAAAAAAAGATAAACTAGAAGAAGAAAACCCAGTTTTCGACTAGATGCCCTAGCGACGAATAGCCCTATGACGAATTGCCCTACGCGACCAATTGTCCTGCTACGAACTGCCCTGTTACGAATTGTCTTTCGACGAACGGCCCGTACCCCGTTTTACAAATAAACGTCATAAGAGCACAGGGGTCAGTGGTCCTGAGGAGGTACCACTTCAGTTTCCTTTAAAGTCCACAACAAGAAAAGGAGTTTGCCTTTTAGCACGTCGAGGTTCCTTCAGGACAACAGGACATGGTACACGCGTACTTTCTTTATTTTTCTTTTGAATTTTTAAAATATACTTACACATAAAAAAAACTCAGAATTTTAAAGAATTGGGAATCTAACGAAAACACTCTGGTAAACACCGAATATTGTGCGAAAAATTAACTCCGAAAAACACTATTCGAATTTAACGATAAATGCATGAACTCCGAAAACACAGAATACTACATGTAATCGGCTCCAGATGACGTGGCCACTTGTTCCGGCTGCAAATTGAGGTAAACGCTGCTTTTTCGTGTTTTTTGTGTGTGCGTGTTTTTTTACTGCGATTTTTATTTCGTGGGGTGAAAAACGAACCCGTGTTTCATAGGTCATAAACATAGGAATTTGTGCTGAGCGGTATCCGCGCAAAGTACAAAAATCGTTTCACCCGAAACCAAAGTGGAACGGAAGGTTATAAAAAGTTATCATGGACATATTTTGTACAATATTGGTGATGGCCAGGTCTTCGTTTGTCATTTTAGACTCTTCTGGATTCGGATGCAAGGGCAGCCCGAGCTGAGTCAAGAACAAGGCTGTAATCATCGCGTTGTCTGCATGTTTTGATAGCGGGTGACTAGTCAGCCCTATAATGGTCATCCGCGCGGTGTCTCCGTGAAGGTGGAACATTAAGCCGGTGCACTCCCACAGCGAGCCTGGGGTTGCATGTTCTCCACAGAGCTCGATGTTTAGCCAACCCAAGACATGTGGACTGGATTCTGGATGTCACACCGAGTCAATCGAGCGCGAGACACATATTTGCTGCGTCAACATTTGGGTGGGGGGGGGGGGGGGGGGGGGACTCGTAGTTCAATGGGTGTTCTGCTGATCGAACACAAGCCCAAAGTTCACGCAGTGTCAAAAAAAAAAAAAGTTGTTGTTGTTGTTGTGCCCATCGGTTTAGTTGTCGACTTTACCGCGACGGCCGGAGCTCCTCGCGTTGAGTGCGAGCCCACTGTACCGACATCCTAGAAGAATCAAAGCACGCGCCCAATCATTCCGACGTCATCACAGTGAAATTGAACGCGGGAATGGATCGGACACGCACTGACTGATCATGAGGCGTCGTCGAAGGACGCCGTGCTCGTTCATAATTACTGAGCTGGCACCATCAGAGTGTGACAACGTGACATGGAGGAGAAGCAGGCGAGTCTCAGGCTTTGGTTATTCTATTCATGTGGTGACGTTACGTTATTGGCAGAAGCATATGGAGAACTGTGCGTGCCGGAATCAGACCGAAGACTGAGGTATATGTCGCGTTTATTAGAACTAAAGTCGGAATAAAAGAAGGACAGCTTGGGTAAAGGGGTGCTTCTTAGGTTACCGTGGAGCCGGGGACGGATGTTTATAGACCTATTTCACAAGAGCGTCGCCATTTTGAAACATCGTCACTTCCAGTATGGGCGAAAGCATTGTTTTGCCGTCGCATCGCCGATAGAATGCATTTAGGATATAAGTGTAACCGTCACCCATTCTCGTTTTGTCACCCCTTTATTTTTATTTTACAGCGGAGCTGTTAAGGGCCAGGTTCCCCAGGATCGTGTCCGTGTATGTCGACACAAACCTGCCTGGACAGCTACCGCCATCTATAAGCGACGGCGGCAAGCACACAACCAGTATGGTTTCCGCCGTCGCTCGTAGATGGCGGCAACCTTTCCAGCTATAATAGAAGAATAGATAGTTGGGCGCGTTGGTGGGAATTCATCGTAGGAAACAGCGCGAAAACAGACGACGAGAAGAAGAAGCACACAGTGTATCGAGTACAGCTCCGCTGGTCTTCCTTCTTCACGAGAGTGGAAAGGCTGAACGATTTTTTTTACTATTTGCAGGTTGAAATGTTATATTGTGTTTTCGTCGCCCATACCGGATATGTCTACCAGGTGGCTGGGGGGCGAGAATAGCTCCGCCCGAACGGTTGTTCTCACGGTCGCTCTCACGAGCAGGCAAGATGCTCGCTTGTCGGCGGACTCCCCGACATCCCCCTTCCTAAAGGCCCTGTCACACTGAGGCAACAGTTGGACAACTCTATCCGGCAACACGAGGAAATTGTGTTGCCGGCGACCCCGTCACATCGAGGCAACAACAACAGTCGGGCAACATGTTGCTGCCGCCGGGCAACCGTGTTGTCCGACACAGGCACGTAGCCAGGATTTTGTTTCGGGGGGCCCGCCTATGACAAAATGCTGTATGGGGGGGAGGGAGGAGAGGAGGTCCCGGCAAAATGAACGATTTCGGGGGGGGGGGGGGGGCGGGCCCCATGCCGCCCCCCCCCCCCCCTGGCTACGTGCCTGGTCCGACAACCCTGTCACACCGCGCTGACGGCGGGGACAACACGAGGAACACTCCGCCATCTTGCTTGTTTACGTTCGTTCGTGTGCGTCGCGGAGTCGCTGAAAATGTGACTCTACAAAGTGCTAGTGCGTTCGAAGCGCCGGAAATGACCACGGTACGACATCAACCAGTGACTGTGATTAGAAAACTTGACACGGGGAGTATTTTCCACCCTTTATTCTATCAAAATGTTCTTCATTCGCTGACAAAGCCGATAGCCCTAACCGAGGACAGTGAGATCGCTGATATATATGTTTGGGATTCACGCCACCGTATGAAGTGTCTCTGCCCGGTTTTTTCTTTCATGCAATTTTCATTTCCACTGTAAAATTGAGTTAGCACAGGCAGTACCCTAAAGCGTCTTTTGTAGCGTGGTGTTGAGCTGAACTGACAGTGCTTGAAAACTGCGACACCGACGCGATCAGCCTTCATAACAGTCGGTGAAATAAATATTTTTCAACGCTGTCTATTTGCTTACCGCCTGCTATGCATTCACTTCATTCCCCAGAACGTCCGGGGTATTTTTGAAACAAATCAGCTGTCAGCTAGCGGCGGTTTCCAAGTTCCAAGCATCAACAGTCATTACAAGAGTGGTCGTTTTAATGCTTCGATTTTTTAATCTTCGCATTCCTGGATTATTTTTATTATACTTTATCAGCGGGTGAGTAGGCGTGTCATTTTATTTCACTAGCATTAATGTGAGCTGGACTCTCGGCAGTTCTAATTTTAGCACCAGTCTGAACGTTCACCACCGTAGCTGTGACCATTTCGACAATCGCTTTCCGTATTTACGCATGCATGCAGTAAAGCCATTCATCAAATTATTTTAGCTGCACGCCAGCCTTAATTATTGTTAAATAACGTTTTCCAAGGCTTTATTTGAGTAAGACGTTATTTATAGGGAACTAGCTCTGCCATCAAAGCTATGTGTGTTGTCGTGTTGCCGGCCCGAAATTCGCGCAGCCAGCGATCAGGGCAACACACGTTGTTCAACCCAAGTTGCTGCTGTTTTTGTTGCCGAAAGCTGTCATACCTAGGCAACATTTTAGTTGTCGTCCATGTTGTGCTTCTGTTGCCGCGATATGACAGGTTTGTCGGACAACACGGGGAGCGAGCAACAAGTTGCCCGACTGTTGGACAACATGTTGTGTTGCTGTTGCTGTCGTGTTGCCTCAGTGTGACAGGGCCTTTAAGGGGTGTCCAAACAGGATGCATACTTCAGAACGCGTGAGGAGAGATTCCTCCGCCGTATGTAGTGCAGCTTCCGTTCGTCCGTCTTCTGTTTGGACATGCACCAGGCAAACAGCACGGTTTTCCTCCTAGGCTCCTCTGCTTTTCTGCGACGACGGTGCCTGGCCATCTGTTCTGCCGCGCCCTCGTATTTTTCCCTTTCCCGTTTGCGGGATTAGACTTGAACAGCAACGAAGGTCTTGAGCGATTTACCGACAGCCAAAAGAGCGTTTGAGTGACTGTCCGGACCCACGTGATGAGAATGCCATGCTCTAGGCCTCAAGAAGAACACAAGCGGACGTTGACAACAAAACAACAAAAAAACAAAAACAAAAAAAAAACACGGACGGAAGCGGGTCTTTGCACTTTATACGGCGGAGAAGTGTCGCTTCACGCGTTCTTGAAGTGTCTTCCAAAATGGTCCGGCTTAATGACGCAGTGACAGAGCCCGCGACGAGTGTGTTTATGCGACGTGTCGTTCTCGGTACACGTTTGTTGCCTCGGGGCTGTTGCGGACCTCTCGCAAAAATCGATGCGATCCTAGCGGCGTACTGCTGCGCAAAGCATCTTGGGAACTCTTTGGCACTAAATTTTGGTTTCCATTTGCCAACCTCATTTCGCGACATCCCGTCACGACCAAACACGATGCTCGCATTTTCGCGTATGCGACTTTCTTTTAAAGTTATAATAGTGTAGGTGCTGCCTACCAAGACGGATAGAATCATGCTGACCCACGCAGCTCAAGACGTCGAGATGACGCCGAAATAAGGTCCTAGACGTTGGGCGACGTCGAAGTCCTTAACAAACTTTTTATCGACGGCATTGGTACGTCCACATGAGAGGTTTCGACAACGTCAAATACGCAACGTAGTGACAACGTCATAAGCTTCACCTCGACGTCTTCAACAGTAACCGACGTCTGTTCGACGTCTTGTATGAGAAGTTCTTTGAACGTCGAGCAGGAGACGTCACAACAATGTCCTGAGCAACACCTTAACGTCTTCGACATTAATCGATGTCAGTTCTACGTTTTCTCTGGGAAGTTATTTGAACGTCGAGCACGAGACGTCTTAACAATGTCCTGAGAAACACCTTGACGTCATCGACATTATTCGACTTCAGTTCTACGTTTTTTTGGGAGGTTCTTCGAACGTTGAGTGCGAAACGTCCCAACAATGTCTGAGCAACACCTTGACGTGATTGGCAATAATAGACGTCAGTTCTACGTTTTCCCCGGGAAGTTCTTTGAACGTGGAGCAGGATACGACCCAACAATGTCCTGAGCAACACCTTGACGTCATCGACATTATTCGACGTCATTTCTACGTTTTTTTCGGGTGGTTCTTCGAACGTTAAGCGCGAGACGTCCCAACAATGTCTGAGCAACACCTTGACGTCATTGGCCTTAATAGACGTCAGTTCTACGTTTGCTCCGGGAAGTTCTTTGAACGTTGAGCGCGAGACGTCCCAACAGTGTCTGAGCGAACATCTTGATTACCCTGAACAAGCGCCTTATAGAGCCCAAGGAGCTGTCATATCACTTTTAAAATTTCTCATCAATGTCAGCATTTTTGATACTGTGCATGCAATCCACCTTTCAACCTGGCTGAGCTGCAGAAATCTCTTACAATAATATCATTCTCGTGATTCTTGTTTTAGCAGGAATGGCTTAAAAAACCGAGAATTCACAACAGCAAAAACCAGGATTTAGCTCGAAGTCAGCGGGGCTGTTTATAGCATTTTTAGCGTTTCTAACTTAATATCAGCGTCTTTGAAGCTGTAAGAGAACGATAATAATGTAAGAGATTTCTGCAGCTGAGCCAGGTTGAAGGGTGGACAGTATGCACAGTATCGAGAACGCTGTCATTGACGAGAAATCTTAAAAGTGATGTGGCAGGTCCTTGGGCACTATAGGACGCTTGTTTAGGGTGACTCCGAATTACACCCAAGACTGTGTATCCATGGAAGTGGCCGAAATTACCGATCACTAGGGAGCTGAAGGAACACAGTTCCCATGATTCCTGGAGTGCGGGCCGGGGCGCTTGGGGGATTAAGCATTTCGTCCGGATACGCGTGCTTTCGCAAACATACCTTCGAGCAACGAAGCCAGATCCGGTTGACTCCATTGTTCCACGTTGACCCAAATCGAGACCGTTATCAATTGACATCCCGTTCAGTCTCGATGTATGCTCAGTGTTTTATGATCGTAAAATAGGACCTTATTTGAACGTTGACACAACGTTATCACAGACGTGCGCTCGACATTTTATGTCGGTAAATGGGACGTTATGATATCGTTAATACGGCGTTCTCAATTGACATCCCGTTCAGTTTAGACGTATACTCGACGTTTTATGGTCGATGAATGGGACATTGTTTCAATGTTGATATAACGTTATCAATTAACTTCCCGTCCAATTCAGACGTGCACTCAACGTTCCAAGGTCGTTAAGTGGGACGTTACGTCGACGTAAAATTCACGCTTTTTTCCAGACATTAGCCTTTCCATATTACGTCGAAGGGACCTGACGTTCAGACTTTCGACGTTCTTTCGACATGTGGTTCCTGACGTCATCGACCTTCTTTCGACGTTTTTTCAACGTATGTGTGCTGCCTGGGGAGGCACGTTTTTTGGGGGGGACTCCCGACTAGCCAGAGTTTGCGCGCATGTAAGCACAGGACTACGGTTGCACATGGAAGAAGATATATACTGGGCCGATCATCCTGTTCCATTGTCTCCTGATTGTCCTAGGCTTTTTAAATAATCCGTGAGCCGGGAGACTCTGCGGGAGTGGTGGCCAGGCCGCGACGCTGCCTGCCGTATTGGCGACTCCAGCGAAATCAACTCCGCGCAGCGGCAACGCCGAGAAACTCAAGGGAGCAGGTTGTTTCGACTCTGTCGTCTGTTATCGCTGCTTGGTTTTCGTAGGCAGCATAGAAACAAACATCAAGCTCCAGAAATTATGTTTATGCTCCCGCCGTGTCATTCCTACGCACTGACTAGAATAAGGTTTTTACCGCCGAAAAATCGTTTTAATTTTATATGTAACACCGATTTTACGCTGCAGTGCAAGACATTTATGGTGGTCCGCGTGCTGAACGACAAAAACGACCTGCTTTCTTCCGTCATGTTGCCTGACCAGCGCGCCCCCTATATTTCGCTGGAGTCGCGAATACCCCCACTCCTTCCTAAGTCTAGGCAGGCCCTCAAGGCCGCTGGAGGTCCGTGTTTCAACGGGGGCTTTCACGAAGATAATGAATGGGTGCACTGCAATATACGAGCAAGCGCCGACTTTATTTCCATGCAGTGCGGAGATGCACTACTTCGTCAACGGGGCAGATCGAAACCGAAATCACGTCACTCCTCTTGATGGATAATCAGGTCCCACAATGCCACGCACGCAGTGTTGCGCGCACGGCTTTTTGGAAATAATACTCATTAAGGCGCAAACCTATACGTGTCATCGTTCAGTCGATCTTCAAAGACCTTGAGCGAAAACACGTCGACGACACGAAAACTACCAAACTCGTTGGCGACACGAAAGGTACCAAAACCCACGGTTCGCCACTGGACCACGAGATGGCGTTACTTGAGCCAGAATTGGTGGAGGCGCTATATTCCTCCAAAAAGACTTTTCGCTATTGCCCCTCGGCTGGCCCAGCGACCTCTCGTTCAGTAGTCGGACGCAGTACCGCCACATCCGTAAATCATGTGTCTGTCTTTCATTCATCGGCGCTCGGGCTTTCGCCTTCAAGTCGTCTTACGGATAACATAAGAGACCCCGTATTTTTTCTTCGATGTTTTGTTCCTCTTGCACCTCACGCGAACGGTGGTTCACGGTCGCTCTCACGAGAGGGCAAGGAGCTCGCGTCTAGGCCGAACTCCATAACAGCCTTGCCGGTATACGCGAGTTTGTGTACACACTCACCGATGGACCTACTGTTCTTTTAACCGGAGCCATCCATAGTGGCGCGTTTGTTATCGGCACCTCGTGGGCGAGGCGACGTGCGGTGTGTGCGTACACCGCCGCCCCGCATGGGCGGTGCTGGTATCTCCGTCGTGGGAGCAGGAAACCGCGCGCACCACGCAGTTTGGGAAATGGCGAGTGGGCGAACCGGCATAGATCAGTTTGCCGCCGCGCGCGCCGCTCTCCTGTGTATCCGCCGACTTTGCGCGCATGCCTAGCGTGGGCGAGACCCACCGGGGAAAGAGGAGGGCGGCGGGGGAGTAGTAGCATCACGGGGCTCGGTGATACCACGTGACCGTTTCTTTAAAAAAAAAAAAAAGGGGGGGGGGGGGTGTCTTCGAATTTTGCCTCCGCCGACAACATAGAGAGGCGGTCGGAATGAACTAAATTGATTTTGTTATTTTCTTTAGAAAATATTTTACTTCTTCCAGGGTATCTGGTATTACTCGGTTCCTTGAAAGCACGGTCGCATACATCATACAAAAGCCTCTCTGGAGAATGAGTGTCGTCACACGTATGTATGAATCAAACGTGGTTGAGTAGATGATTCTGTTATCGTGCCTGCAGCGAAGACCGTGTCTTTTGTTGCCCGAGGAGGTATATGGGCGGAGTGAGCTAAGGCTCAAAATTTGAGCTTGTACGTTTTACGAGAGTCCGGGGCGTGCGTACAGTTGGTTGTAGTGTCACAGCACACTTTTTCTTCCTCTCTCTCTCTCTCTCTCTTTAAATTGAGGAGCACCACGAACTGTCCTGAAATAAAAACAGCGCCGATGACGTCATGCGGGGTCGATTATCAATTTTGGCACATTTATACAAGCTGTGTAATTTTATTTCAATTTTTTTTCTTTATTTTTTTATAGGATGTGAGACTAGACGAGTTCTGTCTTCACCATGTATTTATCATGCTCGGCGTACTTTAGATGAGTGGATAATCGTCACGGGATCGTCATGGTACGGTGACTAATTACCTCAAATCTCTTAATTAAGTTTTTTTTTATTATTATTGGTTTTAAGGGTTATGTTGGAATCGCAGTATCGACGGCAATTCCTATCCAAGGCCAGACAAATTTAAAGAATTTGCGAAAAACGGTAAGGGCTTTCGAGATGTTAGTCGATCAATGTTCGCGTTTTCTCGCCCGATTTAAAAATGGCGCTCAAAAAGGGCGTCGAGAGCCCTGCTCACAGTCACGCTTGGAAGGGTGACGTCGTCGTTTCAACATCATGTCGTCACCATCTCGGCAGCGAGTCCTCGGCGCCGACGACGCAAGTGACGACGCAAAAACATAGCCAAAAACCTTTTTTCTTTTAAGGGGAGGGGGCTGTACTGAAGGCTGAAGCCCCACAAGCCTCCCCCCTGACTACGCCACTGTGACGACATGGCGTAAACGTCCACATCACTCTTCCAAGCGTCATTGTGGGCAGGGATTAATGCACTCCTTGTAAGCGAAAAAAAAAACGCGGATTTTCGTTGAATATTATTTTAAAAACCATTACCTTTTTTTCGCAAATTCTTTAAGCTGACTGGTCTGGCCTCTAAAAGTAATTGCCGTCAATACTGCAATTCCAGGATGACCCCCCAAAAATCGATAGTTAAAAAGTTAATGAAGGGATTTTCGTTAATTAGTCAACTTACCGCAATTATCCCTTCAACTAATGTCCGCCGAGCCTGATAAATACTTGGTGAAGACAAAACTTGTGTCACGCTCACCCCCAATAGTTTTTAGGGGCGGAGCTCCTTAGGGGCTAGCCATGTCCGTCCGCCGTCCGCCGTAGGCCCGGCGTCGGGTGCTCGTGCTTCTGCTCGTGAGATCACATGCTCACGAGCACGTGAGCACATGCTCACGTGCTCGTGTAGGGCAAAAAAAAAATTGGAAAAAAAGATGAAAAAAATTATGAAAAAAGAAAAAGAAGAAAAAAGAAAAGAAGAAAACCACACATTCTCCTACTGACATGAATGAAAAGGCTCAAAGAAAAAGAAGGAAAAAAAGAGTAGGGGGTTCTGAGATGCCATCCCATCTGTCTGCTTAAAAAAAGAAAAAGAAGAAAACCACACATTCTCCTACTGACATGAATGAAAAGGCTCGGCATGCTGCGGCTCGGCGTCTACGCAGACAAGCACCACCAGAGCTTCGCCCCAAGCAACATCATTCACCACGTGGAGATGCGGTCAATTTTTTTTTAATGTTTGAATTAAATCACGTAAATTAAATTAAATTAAAATTAAAATCTAATTATTCTTCCGTAGCCAATGAAGGTCGCCCCGGACGCCGAAGAGCCAATCACGACACAAAAAGCATGAACATAAAAGACCCACTCTTAGTTTCCTAAGCTGCCGCCAGAGTGGAAAAAAAAAAATCATAATTCTATTAATAAAATATTTAGACTGATTTGGTTTAAATCAGATTATAATTTGATCTAAATCACAATGTGGCTAGAAAATGTTGATTTTTTCCCTACTGGATATATATTTTTCAACCTGCCAGATTTGTACTATCCATTCGTTCCATCACTCATAACGATGCGAGAAAAAAAATAATTACTGTGAATGTAGTTTAATTAACAATGCTTTGTTGTTGTAATCCCCTACTTGAACAAAATCAGTTTGATTGTTTTAGTTAGTTATAACACTTTATTTTCTTTTTCTTTCGAGTTCTGACTTGATTGTTGTAGAGCATTGCTTTTCTAGTTTTCATTTCGTTTGCGTTCTGAGTCCTGACTTCGTGCCATAGGACGTTACGTAGCCGACGTACTACTTAAGTGTAAGTTTGAAATCAAGCTCAACGCTCCGATTTTCTCGGAAGTGCACTTCTTTTTGCTCGTGTTAAGTTTTCTTTGAATCTTGCTGGATGATTCTTGAATTTAAATGCAAAACAAATGTACATAGAAAGCAACAAACGATAGGCAAACGTTAAATCAAATAAAATATTTTCGGCACTATTTTCGGGGGAAATGTTCGATCTAAATCATCATAGTAAAACTGGTCGGATTTACATAACGATCTAACTCAGAATGTAAACAACCATTGATAGCATATTGATTTGTAATCTCCACCCTGGCTCTCGCTGACTGTAAATGCCATGGGAGACTGTGCGCTTGACTGCAGACATAAAGATATAAAGCCGTTTTTTTTTTTAAGGTATGATTAAAAACGCCACTTTATTCTTAATGCGTCATTAGAATTACTCGATTCGTATAATAAAAGGGACGACGCCTGACGCGGACGGTGGAACCTCCTGACGGACACCTCCACGTATTGCATCGACTGTGGCACAGTGAACGTAAATTCGCAAGATGTTCTTAATTTCCCCCAGGAATCGTGCACGGGCGACATCTCAAGCCACCCCCCCCCCCCCCCCCCCCTCTCTTGCCTGCGAAATGTCGTATGCCGGTGACGTCAATATAAACGCGCTTCGCCTCATGAATGACTCCGAAAATGAGTTCATCGACGCATTGCAAAACCACGCGGCGCGGTACGCGAAGCGTTCATTGAGCCGTACACTAAGAAGAAAAACAAGTAGCAACTCGAAAATGCACTACGTCGTGTTTTGAGCTGTACGGGGGTGTCTGTGAGCTGTTCCGAGATCGTCGTACTTACATACGACGAGTGCAACGGGTGTAACTATATAGCAACGGGTGCAACCAATTGTTCTCGCTAATTCTATCGTTACAACTGTTAAGGTATTCTCGTTACACCTGTTGCATCTCCGTTACGCACTTCTACGATTTTGAATACGTTTGTTATCAACCGCTAGCCCTATGTACATTCTGTGTAAAAAAAAAAAAAGTTTTTTTTCGTTTCTATCGTACGGACTATGTTTGGACGGCGGCAGCGTCCACTGAGCTGCGCTTACAGGTTGTCACAAAAGAAAATTCACACTGTCTTTTTTACCGCAAAAATAAACTAGGCATCGCCGAACGCTCATTCTCCGCCCAAAGGTAGCGCTAGAGGTCACAACCAGATGCCAAAGTTTCAGCCCGATCCGATAACTTAATCAAAAGTTATAAGTGATTTTCTGAAAATTTCAATGGGAAAATGGCGGCCGACGGAGTTTTCAAACACATGGGGCTCTATGGCACCAGAAACCGAAAACGGGCAAAAATGGGCCCCATTTTCCCATTGAAATTTTCAGAAAATCACTAATAACTTTTGATTAAGTTATCGGATCGGGCTGGAACTTTGGCATCTGGTTGTGACCTCTAGCTCTACCTTTGGGCGGAGAATGAGCGTTCGGCGATGCATTTAGTTCATTTTTGCGGTAAAAAAGACCGTGTAAATTTTCTTTTGTGACACCCTGTATATGTCACGTGACCTTGACGGCACTCTCTTCTCCCTGGTCACGTGCCATTTTCTATGGTTTAGACACAACCACCAAATTTAATCAAAGTCGTGGGTCATTGAAGGCACACACTCAATATTAAAAAGAAAAAAAAAAATACGTGAGCGATTTTTGTTGCTTTTAAAAAACTGCAAATACGTTGATTGAAAAAAAAAAAAAAAAGAGAAAGAAAGTTGCACAGAGAACCGGAAGCATTTATACCCGTTTTCACCTCAAGAACCGGAGTAAAAACAGTCCGGCTCCTCGCGGAGCATTACTAATTTTCCCTTTTACGAGGAGAATTAGCATATATGTAGGTGCATTTTAGATTAGATATATGTTATCTAATCAAGACGTATACGTTTCAAACGCTAAAAGGATCGCTTTTTCCTCCGACAACCAAATCTTGTAAGAACTACTTCGCCCGGCGTATGAACAATGCGCAAAACGTCCTTTTTTCTTGAGGTGAAAACGAGTATAGTGCGTTCACTGCGTAATTCTCAACATGGCGTCGTATCGCGTATCGTGGGACTGCGATGGCGGCGGACGGCGGGAGTGGGACCTCTACTTCAGAACTGTCGTTCGCGGGACCGGAGAATTTCTCTTCCTTCGAAAGAGAAATTTTGGACCGGTCAAAAGAACTGATTATTCATCCCGTACGACACGCCCGACCACCAAGCCGATTGCACAAAGACGTCGCCGAGTCGTCGCCCCTTCTCGTGGCTGAAGACATCGCTCGGGCAGTTGCCCCCACCTTTTGGGTCTCGTATAAAATGATTTGTCAAAACGACTACTATTCAAAACTGTAAAGTACCTCAGTGGAAAGGTGTCCGCTTCACAGGAAGCGGACCCCATCCCAGTGGCGTACCAACTTGTTTTTGAATGGGGGGGCAAAGCAACCCCCCCCAGGGCCGGGAGGCTGTGCCCTGGTCTCCCTTGGGCGCCGCCGGGCAATGTTTGCCCTGCCCGGTGGTGGCTGTTTCGGGGTGCCCTGCCCGGTGGTGGTTGTTTCGGGGGGGGGGGGGGGGGGGGGGGGGGCAAGAAACATGCCTTGCCCCCCCCCCCCTTTGAGACCTGGGGGGGGGGGGGGGGCGACCGCCCCCCTTGCCCCCCGGTTGGTACGCCCATGCCTATCCAGAACCTAAATTTACAGTTATTTTTTTTTAACATTTCACATTGTTTACATTTCTTTTTTTACAGTTATCATTGAAAAAAAAATGTTGTAGACGAAACGTCGCTGAACTAAATGGTGTGGGACTCCCTTTTTGACACCTGCGAACTCAATGCAATCACTTTCCACAAAATGCAAGGAGCATATATAAATCGGGTAGCGTCCGCTTTCCGAGGTGCCCGTAAATGTTCTGCCGGAATTGCAGCCAGCCATTGGTCCCGATCCCGTTGACCTTTCGGAAACTTGTGCAGGCTCTGCCGCACAATGCCACTTTAGCATGCAGAACCTGTGAGGCATCTCTTCACGCAACATCTCGGGGTAATTTTTTCGGAGCCCATCACGGGCATTGACCACGGGCACTCACTACTCATTTCACTACTCATTTCCAACAGAACAGCGAGCGGAACAAACATAACTGCAAAGCAATCGCACGGCAAACGATACCCGCAACGCTGTAAAATCGGCTGCGTCGTGCTGCCAAAAAAAAAAAAAAGCGCATCGCGTGTAGCCACGTGACTTCCGGCACTCTCTCCTCCTCTATATTTCTCCGACCTCCGTGCACAGGTTTCGGTTTCAGTTTTGAGCAGTTGCGTTTCTTGGCTTTATTAAAATATACGTGACCCTGTAGCAAAATATTAATTGGGTGGTCTTCTGACACCAAACTAAACCGCCTGGCAAAAAAGTTTTCAAAAATTTTGGGGGTGTGTTAGTGTCTTTTCTAAGACTACTTACGTGTAGGAATGCGAAATCATTTCTACACGCAGCACATTCCTTCAAGCAGTGCGCCATGTCTTCCTTTTTCACGCGGAGCTTTGGCGGTGACATCACTCTCCTCCAAGCGCAAGCGCGGCGAACCCCGCCGGCTCCACGGCTTCAGTGATGATGCATCTACTTGCTGTGCTTTTCTTTGTGTATTGTATCTGAGGAGCGTCCGGTTTGACCTTGAGCGGCCCCGCGGCCTTTAGTGACGATGCATCTATCTGCGTTGCTGCGCCTTTGGCCAATGTGAATTTAACTGCCGTTTCGATGGCCAATAGGAATTCAACTGCCATTTCACTGCTGCAGACGGTTACAGACAAGGCCGGCTTTGATCCATGGGACAGTTAGTGCTTTCGCATTAATAAACGTAACATAGCATCGGGTGCACGAAAGTGCCGAGTCATACGTGAAATCATGTCAAGCACTTTAAAAGCGGTACTACAAATGTTAGTGACACAAGATTTGAACGCGAGTTGGCAATCGACTAACACACCAAGGTCCCTGATCACATCAGCTCCAGCAAATTTCATACAATTTGAAACATCATTCATAAATACGAGGAACAACAGCGGACCCAATAGTGAGCCGTGAGAAACTCGCAGAGTGGGAAAAAAAAACGCGCTTGATAAAACACTTTCAACCCGAAGCAGTTTTTTGTTTTCTCGATGACAGTTAACTAGAAACTCATCTATAAAGCTTATATGAGCTCCAATTTTTCCAATTTTTGTACAAGCAAAAAATGATCAACCTTATCGAAAGCCTTAGAAAGAATTAAATAAATTCAGCCAACCTGACCTCTATTTGAAACAATCGTAGTCCAGAAATAATCAACAAAGGTTAGTTTTAACCGTACGTACTCTAGTAAAGCCATGTTGTTGCTGCGTCAGGTGCTTTGATCAATGAGAGATACTTTTGCACAATGGTTTCAAATGGTTTAGCAAAACCATACAATAGTGACACAGGACGGTAGTTTGTTACAATACAGGCATCACCATTTTTATGACCCGACAATGGCTTCCTTCCACATCGCGGGAAATACATTTGTACGCAAGGACAGGTTATAAATGAGCTAAGATAGGGGCCAGCAACCCACAACAGCCTTTAATAATAAAAAGGGGAATTTTATTCGCGCCAACTGACGATCTCTTCGTAAGCAAACAGAAATCTTACATAACACAGTATATGTACACAAGATTTTTGGAAACGCGGGGGAAATCGCTCCTCCGAACACTACGCATCGCACAGAAATAAAAAAAAAAAAAAGTTGATGCCTTAGTGGTCTGTGTTAAAGGGCACACCATGAAAAATTATTAGCGTTTAGTAAAATTAAGTAATTAATTCATTTTCACTAATTAAACTTTCAATTATTAGTCTTAAAAGAACGGTTTCAATTAGAAACTTGATGCGAACCATCAACTACTAAATCCATCCATATTACGATGATATATAAGGCAAGCGGGTTTACTACGGTTGATAGAATGCGATTTCGTCGAAGCACGTTTTAGAGAACGGGCATGTTTTATCGAAGCACAGTTTAGAGAAAGCAGAGCCTCAGTTTAGAGTAATGCCGTTTATCGAAAAGGGGACGCTATTTAAAAAAGGGTTTTCTACTTCGCGCGTGTATCACTGGTGCGCGTGTTAACCCAAGCCCCCCGCTGCGCTCCCGCCGCTTCGCGGCGGCAGTCTGCGGCGGCTCATTACAAAAATGTTAACGCACCTGACTTATCCGCACACGCCGCTTCGCGGCGGCCGAAATCGCTAAAAGGAGGCTCATCGCCATTTTCTCTAAACTGGGTTTCTCTATAAAGGAATTCGATAAACAGGGGTCGGTAAAACGACGTTCGCTAAAACGAGCTTCTCTAAACCGCATGACTCCGAAGGCAAGCGTAACATTTCACGGCGTTCAGAAAAAAATTGCGGTGGCTTAGCTCGGCTATGCCAGGATATACGAGGGGTGTTCATAAAGTTCGTATTATCGGCACAAAAAATTAAAGGAAACGGAACAAAACAGGCATCAACATGAGCGCGCGTCCCTCTAGCTTCCGCACAGTATAAACATTGCATGCTATAGTAGCTCGGAACGCCGCTAGGAGACGAAACAAAAATGGCACCGCCCGTCGGTGCCAAGCACATGCAGTGATCCGTTTGTTTTTTTTCATTTGAAGGGAAGCAATGCCAAGGATATTCATTCCAGTCTGGGAGCGTTGTTCGGGGACAACGTCCCAGTTTACGACACTTTTGGTTAAATGGCACAGACGCTTCTAGTGTGGCCAAATAAGAGGTAAGCATTTCAAGGACGGCGACCAAGTGATTGCTGAAGTGGAGCGATTCCTGAACACTCAAGACGAGGAGTTATATAACAATGGCCTCCGGCCTGTGGTGCATCGCAAGAAAAAGTGGGTAACTTTTCTTGGCGAACATGTAGAGAAAGTCTTAACTCCTACTCGAGTTTGATTGCTGAATCTCTATTCCTTCGTGACAAAAATACGAACTTTATGAACGCCCCTTGTACGTAGCGTGAGCTTATGCGCATAAAATGAGAGGCGCTATCAAGCGGCTCCGGTGCAGCGTCACTTGGCTACTGCGCAATGGAGGCGCACAGCTGGGCACGCGGCGGCGCCACTAGTGCGTCTGCCGCGGCTATGACGTCACTCCTCTGGAATGCGCAGACCGGCGAGGCGCGCGCGGCGGCTCCGGCGCGCCAGCTGTGCGCCGTGTGACGTCACTGCTCCTCGCGCATGCGCAGCACTGCTCTTTGGGAGCCACACGAAACTGCTCAACCTCGGCCAGTGTAGCTCACGCTACAAAATTGCAACCTCGGTTTTTTGCAAGGAAGATAATCCTCTTAGCGCTCCCCTCCCCTAAGCTGCGAGGGAAACAAAGTTGTGGCAGGGTAAAAGGTGGAGAGGATACAGGGTAGGAGGAGGTGGGCAAAAGGGGAAAGCGCGAAGTATACGTTGGCCTTTAATTTGAACTCGTATCTGAAGTGGAGATCCGCTCCGATAAGAAACCGAAACCTATAGAAATGCGTCCAAATTGAGGATTGTTTTCGGAATGCCATAAATGGCTGCGTGTTCCTTATATCAATGTAATCTGTGTGAATTTAGTACTTTTCGACAATTCACATCCAGTTTCTAATGAAAACCATACCTATAAAATTATTCGGTTAAAATATAATTACTGAAATGTTAGTAATTAGACAATTATACCGAACGATAATCAATTTATTTAATGGACCCTTTGACATAAACCACACGTCCACCTTTTTTTTTTTTTCCCTGTGCGATTTATGTTTTTTGCAAGACCGATTTTGCCCGCGTTTTCAAAAACACCCTGTATATAACTCTGTCCTCTTTGTCCCCTCTCCCCCAAAACCGTTTCAGATGACTGCAATCAAGCGACGCATCTTTCACGCAAAAAAAAAAAAAAAAAACGTTTCAAAAACAACAGTAGTCAAAAGCGGTTGATGGCAGTCGAGGTCACACTGAATCGCGAATGCATGAACCGTGCCGTCTTGAATATTCTTTCAACAAAACAAAAACCTCGAAGATACCACTCAAAACGCAGCAGCACGTGGTGGCCAAGGTCTCCTAAACTCGGCTCTGCCGGTCGTGGTGTGAGAGCAGAAGGCTACGATGGGAATTCGGCAGACTGGCACACTCGGCCAGATCGATCGATCGACGACCGGACTTATTTCCAGCTCTCGGTCGAGTCGAATCCAGACATGCAGACTTTCAGCACGCGTGTCGCTCTCACGCCTAGCTTATAAATGCGCGATAAAAAAAAAAAAAGAGCTAATTGTGGGCACGTTTTTATGCATGCCTCACGACGCGTGATAATACGGTGGGTTCAACGGGTTGTCGTAAGGAGCACGGAGGGTTCGGTGGGAATTGTAGTAGACCGTTTTTCTCCTCCGCTGCGGTATCCGCGAAGAAAACGCCGCAACTGCGAATGCGCGCCGCCAGCCTCACCTGCATAGTTCTAGATCTTGTGGCGGATTACGGAGCGCTACCCGGGTGCTTAGCGGGCTGCGGAAACGGTCTACTACAATTCCCCAATATGCCTCAGCTCGGCGGCAGACACACCGCGGGAGCGAAAGGGACCGTTGGCTGTTTGAATAGAGCGCATAAATCGGTTTCTCAGCGTGTCGCGCTAGACGTCAACACAGAGGTGCTTGAAGGGGGTGGACTTCGTGTATCTAAATTTCACTGAACAAACTTAAGAGTAAAAAGTTGGAAAATAAGCGCATGATTAGTACGACTGCCGACGGACATGTCGTAAAAACACAATAGCGAGTTTTGGAATAATGTACGCAAACAAATAGCGTCGTCATCTCTGCGCACACGGCGAGCCCAAACCGCGTTTTAAACTGGTGCTCAATAACGACGTCAATTTTTTTTTTTTTTTTTGCTTACGCAAATTTTTTTGTACGCTATTCTCGCTAATAATAACGGGCGCATTTGTTTTCGTGCAGCGTACTTATCTGTCTTCGACTATAATTCGTCGGATGTTAATCTGGCAGCTTGATCCTTTCGTCCCATGTTCCAAAGAAAGAAACAACTTACCGATGACAAAAATAAACTTATTTTTCGTGTGATCGTCAAAATATTATGTGCTGGAAAAAATCAGCCATCTGCGTTAAGTCCTTATTTCAAACTATTTTTGTTCACGTTCCGCCCCTTGAACAGCACGGCGAAGAAGCACAGGTGCGCACCTGTCCTCCCGGACGATGAAGTCCGTCTCCTATGATCACCGAATGCCAACAGACGCACACGCGAACGCAGCGTCTGAAGCCAGCTACAGTCGTTGACCAACTACAGTGTAGTTGGTCAACTACTCGCTGTATAAATATCCACACAACCCCAATTAGTACTACAGTCGCGCCATCTTCCGAATGCTAGTTCGTCTGCTTCTTTCCCAGGGGTTGCGATGATGTCAGAACGCCAAGCTCTTATTGGATCATAAAAAAAAAAGTGGGTAGACCTCAAGGCATCTAGCCTTGAGTTCATACCCACCATCCTTTCAATCAAAGCCAATCAGAGCTGGGCGTCGTTCCGACGTCACCGCAACTCCTGCGCAAGAATCAGACTTGCTCTCCGCACAGGCTTCCAAACAGAGCGGGCTACGTACATTCACTTCTCGCTTCGCTTCGCTCGGGGAAAATTAATTATAATTTCTGTCCCAAGCGTGCACGAAGTCACCTCAAAACAGCAAAGGGCTTGGACTTGCCAGGCGACCGGTTCCCGCTCTCAGCGTCGACCTCTTCAACGGCGCATCGGACTTTGGGTATAGCGTTGCCGCATTCAATTTAGCAGACGACATTCGGAAAATGGCGTCTGCGTTCGTCCACGAAGAAGACGCTTCGTTGACATGGCCACGCTGACCATAACAGACGGACTTTATCTCGCGGAAGGAGACGGCGGGGTGGCGAAATCAGGGGCGTACTCGGGCTCTTTTTACCGTGCTTTTCAATGGGCGGAACTTGAACAAAAAGAGTTCCAAAGGACTTTAGTCTTGTACACGTTACTAAGAAAAAGTAACCGATTACAGTTACAAGTACCCTCGATTTAAATAGTATTAAATTAGATTACTCGATTACTTGAAAGGAAAAATAATTGACCGATACTTTTCCAATTACACGAGATTTTCAAAACGACATATTTTTTGCCGGCTTAAAAAAACTGGCCTTTCGTACTGTCCATTGCTAAATTAAAATTACGGAAGAGAGAAAAAAAAGAAAACGGAGGCGAGCTGGTCATTCATAGTAAACCCGAGACCGAGGAATACTACGAGAAAACGAACAGAAGAACAAAGTCTCGGAGAGTTTGTTGTTCCATCCGTTTTCTTATTACTGCTCCGTCTCGGGTTTACTATGGATGACCCGCTAAGACGACCCATTTGGATCGTCTTCGCGTCGGCTGCAGTCGTACTTCGTGTGAAACAAGGCGTATGAGGAGTCCTTGTATAATTTCTTGGGAAGGCTATAAAAAAGCAAATACTCTAGGCGGCATTTGCTGAAAGCGTCGATACGCATTTCCGGTCCGCGTTTTGCCGCTGCATCCACAGCTGCGTTATGATAACGCATTCCCCCCCCCCCCCCCCCCCCCCCCTCCCTTTCTCATCTTCATCACCGCCACCGCAATCATCGAAACGAAAGAAAAAAAAAAAATCCCCAAACTAAAAACCCGTAACACAACGTCGGATGGTTTTCCGATAGTGCTTCACCGCGTGGAAAGACAGACAGAGCGAAACGGAGATTGTCTCAGCTTAGCTGGTTCTTTTTTCTTTTCTTTTTTTTTTTTTTTTTCCTTCCGAAAAAGACAAACAATAACGCGGAAAAGCTTCGTTTTATTTTTTTTTTTCCTTAGTTTCGGTTTTGTTTTGAGTACGGAAGCCTCCGTCCTCTCGTTGCCGCCACCATTCATCCGCAAAGCAGCTTATCAGTTTCGAACTAATCTCGCAGGAAGGAAAAGATCGCCGCGTCGACATTGTCGTTGTCGCTGCCGTGGAAAAAGGACCTCGGGCGACGCCGCCGTCGCCGCCACCGCGTTCGCAGTAGCTCAATCGGTCTCCGTTCGCCCCAGCGCCGACAGTGCGCGGGCAGCTATACCTCCTCGCCCGACCAATCGACAGCCTCCTTTTCGACACCCGATCCCACTCTCTGCCCGGGGGTGTGGGTGGGGGCGTGACCACGGGACGAAAGATGAACGCGGGACTGGTTCAACGGGCAGGTAGCTTCCACCGCACTGTCAGCTTGTCACACGCAGTGTCACACGCAGTGGCATGTTGCCAGCGTTTTATACAGTCCACGGTAGAAATCTTTCTCGTTCTTTTTTTTTGTTTGTTTTTTGTTTGTTCGTTTTGTTGCTTCTCGAGTGAGGCGAAGCAACGCCCTTGCCTCTTAAACGTCGAGTGGTTGCACCGGAAGCCGGGTATAACTTGCGCAACTAAGCTAGCTCGCTCGGTCGCCTTATCTCGCCGAGGTTTCTGGCCGACTGGTGTCGGCAGAGAGTGCGTGTGTGTAGTGTTTGACTGTAGACCGACAAACACTGGTTTTTCTTTTTAACCGCCGTCATGTAGGAAATAAAACCGGCCTCGTAACGCATATGTTGTTTTGTAATGGCGAGGCGATCGAACTGTACGGCGGGCGAGTTTTCTAATATGCATCTTTTGCGCGCGTCGAAACGCAAAGAAGGGCACGCCAATCACGGGACAACAAGGAGAACGCGAGTAGAGAACGCGCGACGAAGAGGCAACTGAGCTCACGCCGTCGTTGGTTGAGGTCGGGGGACGAGGTGGGCAAGGAGCAGACCAGTTTGCACGCCGTATACACCAACTCGACTCTATGACGTCACTCCGCTGCGGTGGCGCTGCTGTTGCCACTGCGCGCGCGCGTACTCTTCCATCTCGCGCGAACCTGGTTTCTGCGCACGCGCAATGCCCGCACCCGGTTTGGGCAAACGCAGGCTTGTTTGTAACCGGCGCGGATAGTCTATAGACGCTTTTAGGAAATTGTGTATGGCCGCCGCCATAACTGACCTTCAGTTCTGTTTCCTTTCATTTTGTTCGCTTCGCTTCGCCACTATGGTCGCACGACAAGTTGTTGACCTTCTAGACATCACGGTGTTCTTCTTGTCCTTGGGGCAGGCTCTGTACACAGATTTGTCCCTGGCTATTTTGTTGGCTGGGCATCTCGGCGAGACTGCAGAAGGTCAGTTCTGGGGGCGCAAATATGGTGGTCTGGTGTCTCTGTCTAGCTTGCTTTTACACAGAGCTGGGTCTTTACGCCAGGCCTGTAGAGTGCATCTGTTTTGTCATCTTCCTCGGTAGAGTATGGGCACAGCACCTTGACGCCGCGTTCGGCAATACGTCAGTCGAGCGCTGCGTCGCAAAACACGGACAAATCACTCATCTTGTCGTTACACATGTTTTAATTCACATTTAACGACCACCAGTTTAGTTTCGAACACTAGTTGAGCCCTGACCTGGATGATAAAAAGAACAAAAAAGATATTGTGACCACCCGTGACCGACTGACTCACCTACACCGTGCCACTGTCCTCCAAGGCTGCATTGATTCCACTGATACGGGACTGACAAAAACAGTCATTGCTTGGAGGAAAAATTTCTGGAAAGCGGTGTTTTTCGGTCTTGACCGAATTTCTACTTTTGACTTTGGCGAATGTTTGTTGTTTTGTTTTGTTTTCGGTTAGAATAGGAAAAACTACAGCCTACCTATCATTCTATGCTATCGAAAAGTTCGACAAAGTATGACTCCGTTTAAAGAGCACGGCGGAAGAAAAACGTTGACAGTCTTACATTGTATTTCCGTCGATGAAAGCATAATTGATCACTTTTAAGACGTTATAGGCTGAGTTTCAAATCTTACCCAAATAAATCCGAGTTACTCTGGCGCGGGTAGTGTCGTGTGACAACACAGATGAATCAACACGCTGAACTCAGCGGGTAGGTTTTCGGACGTCAAGGTACAAACCCTTACCCCATGGAGTAAGGGCGAGTAAATTTTGGAAGACGGCCATATAGGGTGTGTTTGGCGAACTCTGATCGGGAGGATAGTGAGCAGACGCAAGGGCCTGCTGCCTTTGTCTCTATACTCACTTTTCGAACGCTTTCGAATGCGAGACACAGCGAGAAGCAGACGACGCTCTGGCTTGGCCTGATGGGAGAGAGACTGTGGGTCCCCGCATGTGCGCTGCCATCTTGAAATCACGTGACGCGGCAGCCATTGGGTTGCTTCAACTTGCTGCTCCGCTCTCCCCTCTGCGCCTTGGCGGATGCGCTGTGTTCGTGTTTTTCGTCGCGTTTCACCGCGCTTTCTTGCCTTACTTCGGAAACTGTAGTCCGATACCTCTATTCGACGACTAAGACATCACGAGGGTTCAAAGGTTCTTATGACAACTGAGGTTTGTTTACTAATAGTGGCGGAACATTTTCAGTAAGAAGCGTACGCGCTTCTTACTGAATTTATATCGCGCATTTAGGATCGGAAGGCCTCAAGAATAGTCAGCGCAAAGAGACTGTCTGTATTTCCTGAAAGTATCGTTCTTTGTATACATAATATATCTAAAACAGCTTCTTTTGAGTATGTGAGAAAACTCGCGGAGGAGATTATGTGAGGAAACTCGTGGAGGAAGCTACGAACGTTTAACTTGTATTTTATCTGAGGCTAGAAGTAATGGTACGTTAACATCAGGCGATTTGTTTATTCATAATATCACACCTACATGTGTATGAGGTTCTCAATCTTTTTTTGCGACGTAAACATTCGGTTGGTAGGTTTATTTCTGAAGTTTAAAAAGTTGTATATCGTGCTCGCTCCCACTTCGACAGTCATTTAGGTCATTTATTGGTTATATTTAGATAACCAGTGCCATCTACTTAATTTATTTTAACACGAAGGTTGGGACTTCCAGCGTAAGAAACTGCCACAGACACTTAACAGTAGCGATTTATAGAACAGCGTACAGAAAGAAATAACGTCGTTTCTATTCGCAAATCCAAAACGCAGTCTGCGTTTGGCGCATGCACAATAATGACGACGTTTTTTTGTTGTTTTTTTTTCCGTACGTTGTTTTAATTTTTGCCAGTATCTAAAAACCGCAATATTTGACGCCGAAAAAAAAAAAGAGACGTTTGCATAACAATCACTCGAGTCCAGGATTGTCGATGGCGAATACAGGTTTACTTTTGGTGGCTGGCGACGCCGAAATTTACAAAGCGAATCAGTTCAAAGTTCAAACAAATAAATATTTGTTCACACAGGTCTGTGAAGTGGTGCCTAGCGCTAGAATTCAGGCAAACGTTCCGAGGTATTTCTCCTCCTGCGCCCTTTA